>JASDDO010000010.1:462588534-463299823 GCA_030015575.1 Agapanthus africanus | reverse complement strand
CCCTAAACTGGAACATTAGAGTCCAAACGCTCTTTTGTCGGATCTAAACGATTCCGTTAAGTTGATCTTAGTCACAAAGTTAGACTAACGTATCCTTAACAAACGTTTGAGTTGATCTTAGCCTCAAGTATGGCTGATGTATCCTCAAACCAAACCCTCCCAAACCCAAATCTAAGATAATACGGATTTGGACTAGTCCACGCCCTACGGGCGACGACATAACTCAGTCTCCGTAAACAATCCACGGGCAACAAAACACAAAACAGACACCCACGACACGAAATGACCATCTGGAGAAGGAGAAAGTTGTTACCGCAATGCGGTAGCGTAATTAACTGCAGGGGCTTGCGCCTGCAGGGAAGAGCTTCCCCACAATCAAAAACCCCTCAAACGAGGGGGAATCTGACGAAGTCTGCTACATCGAACGCATCCGTTTAAACCTTCGATACATGGTGCCATAAATCAACTTGGCATCTTCGGAGAGGTAGACGGATAGCACCTATTAGCATCTGCCCCGAATCTCAGGCAAGACGTGGTGTCGCGCCGTCTTTCGGAGGGGTACAATACTCATGACATTTATTTCAGGTATCATGGATGCCCATATGTATGGTCTTGACGAAATCATTTCCTATGGGAATATTCGTGCATTGGGCCGCAGTCAGAACCAGGAGTTCACCAATGCTCAGTGCGTCGAGATCATGAGCCGCTTTGACGAGTACAACCATCGGTTACTCCCCCGTCGCTCTTCTCTTCTGAGATTGATCGTGCTGGCGATCTGGGAGGCACTCCCTCTCTTTTGCGCCGGCGTACCCCTCAGGGCCTTGGACACTGCTGAGGATAGGGTACATTCGGTGTACCTGATGAGCTTGATCTCAAAGAGGAGGCGAGATCACCTCATTGATCTCTTGCACCAGGCTTTTCAGCAGTCAGCCATACTTGCCGCCTATCGGAGGGTGGAGGACATTCGTGAGGATCCCGACGCTTGCGACCGTGAGAGGAAGCATACCAGGATGGTTCGAAATGCCTGGAAGATCTTGGACAAAGTTACATTCGAGTTTCTCAATCCATGCCCCGCGTCCGAGGTCTTACCGTTGTAAACGTTTTCTTTTTATTTTGTATGAACCCTTTAAAGCATGAATGATAAATCTTATTATGTCTTTCTGTGTTTGTATGTTCCCCTTTTTTATGGGATTTTGTCATCATCATTCTTTTTTTTTGTTGCTGCTGATGTGTTTGGTATGCAAGGCACTATTTTGCTTTCTATTACACACCAAGTTTTAGTGCTCACGTGCTCTGCACGTGGGGTCCCTTTGATGGGGCTGTTCAACTTTCCCTGCCCTGTTTTTTTTTGTGCATGGTATTAGATGCAGAAAAGGAGCCTTGGAAATAGTTCCCTTTCCTTATTTCCAATGCCTTCCCCTTTTCCAGGCCTTGGAAGTAGCTTCATCATGCAAGATTTTCCGCGCTCAACACTTAATGCACCTCTTTATATCTGAGGCCATAGCCTTCCTTTTCTCTTCACAGAGAGATTTATTTTTTTCCATTTTGGTGTGATTTGTCTTGAGAAACAACCCAGCGCCATGGCTTGCAATCGCCCTCATGTTCGTCGACAGACATTGGAAGTTCCTATCGAGGAGATGATCCCCCGCTTTGCCGCCCGGTTGGTGGATCCACTCCTTACCGATGACGAATGCGACTCGGCGATGTATGAACTCTCGATCCGTAGGGGGTCCCCCCTCCTGATGGGGTCCCTCTGGCTCAGGATGATTCTCACGGCCGTGCTTGCCGACATTCCTCCTCACTCGGCGGAGATGACCCTGGCGATGCTTGACGCGGCTGAAGAGAGGCTCGAGGGCTTTCACGAAGCGTGCCTGATTACTCAGGCTTTGAAGGATTGCTCAATTCACCTGCTGAGCCAAATAAGGGCCCGGCGAGCTATCATGTCTGCTTTCGCGGACGAACATAGCGCCAATCGATGGGGAGCGACACCTCGCGAGAACCGTCGCTTCGATGTGCTGGAGAGAGCGGAGAGAGAGATGGAGAATTTTGTTCTTTGCTTTGTTAACCCTTGTGCTACTGATCCCGTGTTTGGCGACCTTTTCCCGCTAGTGTAGTGTTTTCAAATTAGTTTCCGCCTGCTTTATGTTGAACTTTCATGTGTGCTGGGTATCCGCATGTACGTTTTTGCTTGCATAAATGAACTTTGTGTTCTTTCTATGAGAACTTTCTTTAATTGCAAATGCTATTATCATTTTCATGCGTATCAGACCTTTTTGGGCATTATGAATATTCATATGATTGCAAATGCTATTATTATTTTTTTTGAATACTCATATGATTGCGAATGCATGCTTGAAATACGTCGAAAATCTTCCTTGTTTCTTTTCACACCAGGTGATGTGAGCGCGTTTTAGATCGATTATTGCTGTCGACTGGAGCTTATTTATACAGTCCAGAACGTACCTATCCCATTTCAGAGGTTGCGGTCGTGATAGTGGGCTTAAACGGCCTGACAGGGTAACACGTGGCGAACACATTGTTGTGCGAGAAAAGGGTTCGGCCGCAAATTCTTGGAGATGGAGTTGGCTTCTAAGGCGCTGAGCGAGCTTCAAGCTAATCTTACCGTCAAGGCCAACAAAGCGTATGAACTCTGGCGGGTGCTTTAGGAGTCCATCAAAGAGGTGGTGGCTCTCGATAAAGCTGCCACGTTCACTCGTGAAAGGGTCGAAGCCCGTAAGGCCACCGAAAAAGAGCTTGAAGCTCGGCTTGCTTCATATCAAGCTCAGCAGGCTCAGGCGGAGGCTCGTCTTCAAGCGATCCTGAATCATGAAGCCGTGACTCAGCAACAGAAAGATGAGCTGGTAAAATTGCTACATCGCCCGCCGGCTTGAAGACTTGTATCTTTTCCTTTCTTTTTTGTATATACTCATGGATGAGAGTATCTTCTTTTTGTTGCTTCATGAATTGTATTTTGTATCCATTTTGGTTTATGAATAAAAGATACATTTTTTCTTCTCAATGATATGTCTCTTTTATCGAATGTGCTCTGTGGACAATTTTATCTTGGTCTTTTTACAAGGCAGCGATGGCTTAGGATTCAAGGTTAAGATCTGCCTCCTAGAACTTTTGAGCTTTATGAGCCGTGAGGGTCTCACAAAGAGTTTTTCTTCCTACAGGTCGAGAGGATCCCATAGGTGTGAGTTCTTCTTAAGAATCGTGAGGATTCTTAAGCGGGTTTTCCCGTGAGAGTCGTAAGGATCTCACAAGAGAGTTTTCTTCCTTCCAGGTCGTGAGGACCTGCAAGTGCTGGATGTGGTCGCCCTTATCCGTGTTTCACGGGGTCAGGGGTTACTCAAAGTACCCTAGTTTAAAGACGTCGCGGTCAAGGTTAAGGACGTCATAGTTCGTGGATTTAAGAACTCCACAGTCCGATGTTAGTTTTAAGACATCACGGTCAAGGTTAATGACATCATAGTCCGTGGATTTAAAGACTCCACAGTCCGATGTTAGTTTTAAGACATCACGGTCAAGGTTAAGGGCGTCATAGTCCGTGGGTTTAAGGACTCCACAGTCCGAAGTTAGTTTTAAGACATCACGGTCAAGGTTAAGGACGTCATAGTCCGTGGATTTAAGGACTCCACAGTCCGATGTTAGTTTTAAGACATCACGGTCAAGGTTAAGGACGTCATAGTCTGTGGATTTAAGGACTCCACAGTCCGATGTTAGTTTTAAGACATCACGGTCAAGGTTAAGGACGTCATAGTCCGTGGATTTAAGGACTCTTCAGTCCGATGTTAGTTTTAAGACATCACGGTCAAGGTTAAGGACGTCCTAGTCCGTGGATTTAAGGACTCCACAGTCCGATGTTTGGTTGCGGGGACCCGTCACCTCTTTGAAGACGTTGAGGAATTACAACGCCAGGTATCAAAGGAGTGAAGATATGTACCCCTAAACAGAGGTGGAATCAATATAGAATCAGGTTGGTTGATTGTTAGTTTTAAGACATCACGGTCAAGGTTAAGGACATCATAGTCCGTGGATTTTAAGGACTCCATAGTCCGGTGTTTGCTCTGGATGCTTCGCACGGGTTCACTGACGTGTTTGGCGAGGACTAGGCTCCGCTCTGGGCGTTTTCCACGGGGTCAAAGAGTGACGTTATCCGCGTTCCACGTAACCAGAAATTTTGCACTAGATGCTTCACACGGGTTCACTGCCGTGTTCGGCGAGGACTAGGCTCCGCTCTGGATGCTTCACACGGGTTCACTGCCGTGCTCTGCGAGGACCAGGATCCGCTTTGGACGTTTTCCACGGGGTCAAAGAGTGACGTTATCCGCGTTCTACGTAACCAGGAATTTTGCACTAGATGCTTCACACGGGTTCACTGCCGTGTTCGGCGAGGACTAGGCTCCGCTCTGGATGCTTCACACGGGTTCACTGCCATGCTCTGCAAGGACCAGGATCCGCTCTGGATGTTTTCCACGGGTCAAAGAGTGACGTTATCCGCGTTCCACGTAACCAGGAATTTTGCACTAGATGCTTCACACGGGTTCACTGCCGTGTTCGGTGAGGACTAGGCTCCGCTCTGGATGCTTCACACGGGTTCACTGCCGTGCTCTGCGAGGACCAGGATCTGCTCTGGACGTTTTCCACGGGGTCAAAGAGTGACGTTATCCGCGTTCCACGTAACCAGGAATTTTGCACTAGATGCTTCACACGGGTTCACTGCCGTGTTCGGCGAGGACTAGGCTCCGCTCTGGGCGTTTTCCGCAGGGTCAAAGAGTGACGTTATCCGCGTTCCACGTAAGCAGGAATTTTGCTGATTGTATCCGCATTTCACGGAATGGAGGTTCGACTGTTGATGATATGTGTATCGCCAAGCCATGGAACTAGGGGGTTGCCGCTATTCCGCTTTGCTTGAACTTGTGTCCGTTGTTACGAGACGAGTGTTGGGATGATCTCTAGGTCGCTTGCGGCCCGTCAAGATTTAACTCCTTTCTTTGATGAAAGCTGGGGGAAATATGATTACTTCTTTGTTTACGCCCTTGGATTGTATACAGGGTGTGATGGAACATCACCTGTAGGGCATAAATTAAAAACTTTTTTTTATTTTTATTTCTTTTTCCGCGATGCTCTATCATTTCAACTTTTATATCGCGAAGGTCGCGATTGCCCTATCATTTCGGCTATTTTTCGCGGTGCCCAATCATTTCGGCTATTTATTTCATTTTTACTCGCTGCTTTTTATTGCGAGTTGCCCCATCATTTTGGCTATTTTTTATGCATACATTTTTGCTTGCTGTTTTATTGCAAGTTGCCCCATCATTTCGGCTATTTCGTATGCATGTGTGGCTTGCTGGCTTTTCGTCATAAATCTGAAAGTAGACACCGATTTCGGCATCAGCACCGCTACCACTGGGATATTGCCAGGAGCGAATCATCATTTGCCTCTGTCAATGTTGAACAAAGGTGGCTTAGCGAACAGGATTAGGGTCCTGTCAACTAAGGCTTTTGACTTCATGAGCCGTAAGGGTTTCACAAAGGTATTTCTCCCTACAAATCGTGAGGATCTTGTAGGTGTATTTTCTCCTTAGGAATCGTAAGGATTCCTAAGTGTATGCCCCTTTGTAAGTCGTAAGGATCCTACAAGAGGGTTTTCTCCTTATAAGTCGAGGGGACTTATAAGGGTTATTCATCATATGGACGTATCCCTAGTCATGGGTGGGACTTTGCTGGGAAAATTCTCATTCGCGCCCGTGGCTTGTATACAAGGGTCAGTTTGAGCCGCTTGTAGGGCATTGTCGAAGGTTATGGGGGATTTTTCTTAAGCACAGGTTTAGGTCTTTATGACTTAAGACTTTCAAATCTTATGAGCCGTGAGGGTCCCATAAGAGAGTATTCCTTACGAGTCGTGAGGATCTCGCAAGTGTATTTTCTCCATAGGAATTGTGAGAACTCCTAAGTGTGTTGCTCCCTTGTGAGTCGTAAGGATCTCACGCGGGTGGTTTCTCCTTACAGGGTCGTGAGGACCCCGCAAGTGTCCTTTAGCGAGGTTGCGCCCTGATCAGTCGAAAATATTGTATATTTTAGCCGGCAATTTCCCCATCTTTTGCATACATTTAGAAGTGTTCGGCATTCATATTCTACATATTAGCAAATCTGTCACAAAATATGAGATTGCATGTATTAGACTTTTAAACCGACACTTTAAAGGAAATTAACCGCATTTCATGGCATCGCATCATTTCTGTATTTGCGCAACACTTGTCTTGAGTCTGTGCAGGAAATACGGAAGAGAAAAGCAAAAGAGCTGATCAAATTCACGCCAACTCAAAGCCCTGAGATCTGGTAGCAATACAAAAGGAGATATTAAATTCTATATATCACATAAAGCCCAATACAACAGTCCAAGTTCAACCCAGAAGCCACAAGCTCCAACTCTCCAAGAGCGCCGCGCTTCCGCGGCATAAGAGGGCTTGAGCCGCGGAAGCGCCGCGGTTCTGCCACGTCAGCCGTCCAAGTTTGGGCAAAATTCTTATACCAGGGCCCACAGTTCTTTCTGATACTTCAAACTCCAGAACTCTCTCGAACCTACTACCAGATCAGCAAAGGAGATTTAGAAGGCTAATCCTAATTAAGCTCCTAACTAATCCTCTTCTAGAAGCCCCCTCCTAACTAATCACCTCTAGAAGCTTCTCCTCTAACTAACTTTTGGAGGGAAATTTGAATTCTCTCAACAAACTTTTGGAGGGAAACTTAGAATTTGAAATCCTAGATCTAGGGTTAGTTATCTATAAATAGGAGCCTAAATCTAAGGGTTGTGGTTGTTTTTTAATCTTCATTAGTTAAATAATTCCCTCTTTCATCATCTTCTTCCACAAGTCTAGTGACAAGGCTTGTGCGAAACCCTAACCCTAATTCCACTCCAAATCCAAGATCTTGAGTACCAAATCAAGCGAGAAGCCTTCAACCTTTTAGGAGCCGAGCCGATCTTCAATCGGGCAAGTGATCCAAGCCGATCCGCGATCCACGGAGACGAGCGAAGCCAAGTCGACGATCAAGTTCTTCCTCTTGTAGTTCTTGAGCGAATGTAACTAAATTGTTGATATAAATAAAAGGTGAAATTCTTTAATCTTGCTTTCTTTTAATTCTTGCATCATGATTAGATCTCAATTTGTAATTGTTGTTCTTGTTGTGATGTTTGAGTGAAACTCCGCTCGTAAAGGAGTCGAGACGATTGTAGAATGATGATGTAACAAATCTTAATACTATTTTTAAGTCCTACGAGTTTTGTAAACCCTAGCAAGTTCAAGAATCGATGACCTAGTTTCGTAGCGATGCTTTCTTGATTGTGATCGCTCGAAATTAGGGATCTACGATCGTTTCTTGAATTTACTAGAGGCTAGAATATGAATGGTATCGACGAAAGAACAAGGGATAAGATGAAATCCTAGTTTCACAAGAAATCCCTAATTCTCATCGATCATCATCGATCTAGTATCAATTCATCGAAGGATAAGAATACGTAATTGTAAGATTACATCACATCTATAGATCCGATCGATTCCTACGAGCCTCATTTCGATTCTTGAGATTTGGTTTGGAAAAATCATTAAACAATCAATTCTTGATTCTATCTTTTAATTCTTTCTTAGATCTAGATTTTTCTCATTTCTTGAACTTCAACTTTAAATCTTGAATTGTTTGTTTTCTTTTCCTTAAAGTTTCAACTCACCTAAATCGAAAGACGAACGATTACACTTTCCCTGTGGACGATCCGCACTCACTTACAATCTACAATCCGACACCGTAGTTGATTGCGGTCAAATAATTTTTGATTGTGATTTCTTTACAATTTCCAAATACACATAAAGAATTCTTTTCAATCAAATGGCGCCGTTGCCGGGGATCATTTGAATTGATACTTTTACATCCAATCAAGAAAAATATTACAATCAAATGGCGCCGTTGCCGGGGACCGTTTGATTCGATACTATTTCATACACAAATCAAGAAATTTATAACAATCACGCCCTTTCGGGTTTTCACAAACACTCGCTGGTAACCCTGCTGTTTTTACTCACGGAGCCCTTTAGGGTTTTCATCCGTGTCCTTTTTGCTTATGGACATATCGGTTTTTTTATTCTTTTTATTTTTTTTTACGAGGTCGCGCCCTTTCGGGTTTTCACGAATACTCGCCGATAGCCCTGCTGTTTTTACTCACGGAGCCCTTTCGGGTTTTCATCTGTGCCCTTCTTGCTTATGGACATACCGTTTTTTTAATATTTTTTTCTTTTTTTTATTTATCTCGTCAGCCTAAGGATGCTGCGGTAGTATCTTTAAGGACGTTTCGGTCCGTCGTTAGTTTAAGGACATTTCGGTCCGTCGTTAGTCTAAGGATACTTCGGTCCGTCATGGAGAGGGCCGGCTACTACTTATAGAGCTTGAACTTAGGAAGATAGTGAGCGGACATAGTCGTCGTCATCTATCATTGACTTAAGCTGTGGCTCATTAAGCGTAGTATTTTTTTAGGAAGCGGCCGTTTATTGGCCTGAAAGGCCTTTCACCGTGCATATCCATGAGTAGATAGGCTCCACCCTGATAGACCTTGTCTATGATATACGGGCCTTCGTAGTTCGGATCGAATTTTCCTCACTTGGCGCGATTGGGAGTCATAGGCTTTTTGACCACTAGCACGAGTTCGCCTTGGCGGAATGTCCTCGGTCGGGTCAATCTTTCATATGAGCGCGTCATCTTTGCTTTATAAGCTTCCAGATTTTGTTGCGCTATGAGCCGGGTTTCATCGAGGGCATCAAGCTCCTCAAGCCGAAGGTGAGCATTTTCTTCGTCTGTTAACTCGTGGTGGACTGCCACTCGTAGAGAAGGTAGCTCTATCTCGAGGGGGAGTACTGCTTCCGTACCGAATACCAATGCGTATGGCGTCGTGTTCGTGGCCGTCTTGAATGTATTTCGATATGCCCAAAGAGCCTCTTGCAGTCTCTCATGCCAGTCCTTCTTATTTCGGGACACCGTCTTTTTTATGATCTTTGTCAAGGTCTTATTGAAGGCCTCGGCCAGACCGTTAGCTCGTGGATTATAAACTGAGGAGAATCTCCAGTCTATATTATGTTGTTGCGCGAAGCGGCTAATCTTATGGCTTCTGTAGGCTGGCCCGTTATCGGAGATAATCCGCCGTGGAGCTCCAAACCGATAAATGACGTGTGTCTTGAAAAAGTGGAGGATATTCTCCGTCTTCACTTCCCTCAACGGTACTGCTTCTGCCCATTTGGAGAAGTAATCAGTCGTTGCCAGGATGAAACGATGTCCTCTAGACGATGCCGGTTCGATGGGGCCGACTATGTCAGTTCCCCACATTTCAAACGGCCAGCTAGCCACCATTGGATGTAGTGGATTCGGATGCTGGTGGATGAAATCCCCATGGATTTGGCATGAGTGGCATTGCTTCGCATACTCGAGGCAGTACTGTATCATCGTGGGTCAGTAGTAACCCATCCGTTTAGTTTTCAACTTCATCTTCGGGCCTGCTTGATGAGAACCACAGATTCCGTCATGAACTTCCTGAACGACTCTTTCTGCTTCGTCAGGTCCTAAGCATCTCAGCCACAGAGAATCAAATGACCTCTTGTATAGAGTATCATTGACGAAAGCGAAAGATAGAGCTCGTTTCATGAGCTGATGTCTTGAGGACGCTTCTTCGGGCATTCGGTGGGACTTAAAGTAGTCTATGAAGACTTCCCTCCAGTCCTCAGCCTTCCCACGGTCTTTTATTTGTAGGGTCGTCTGCTTGGTCGCTCTCTTTTCTTCGGACGATTCCAGAGATATTTCTGCTGGGGCGAGCACTCGACGGCTTTGTACCACGATTCTGACGTCATCGAGGTTCTCGTCAGCTAATTCTTTAGCGAGCTTAGCTAACACGTCCGCTTTGCTATTTTCCGCGCGTGGTATGCTTTCTAAAGTGTAGGAGGGAATTTGGGTCAACAGTTGTTGCACCTTTTCACCGTACTTCACCAACTCCGGTTTGCACGTTTGGAAGTCGCCGTTTACTTGACTAACGACCAGTTGAGAATCCCCGTATATGAGGAGGTTTTCGATTACCATGTCAATGGCGATCTCGAGGCCCGCTATCAAAGCTTCGTATTCGGCTTCATTGTTCGTCCTCGGTTCTGTTAAGGAGAAAGCGAAGCGCATTATCCCTCCTTGTGGAGTTACAAAGATGAGGCCTACCCCTGATTTGATCATTGGGGTACTTTGTTTGCGCTTCTTTACGGAGGACGCTCCATCGAAATAAAGTTCCCATCGGGTATCACCACCGTCGATCGCGTCAAACGCATGTTGGTCCGGCAAATCGCAATTTAAAGGAGAACCGGCAGGTACTGGATGCTCAGCAAGAAAGTCGGCAATGGCTTGGCCTTGCACTGCCTTGAGAGGCTGATAGGTTATTGAAAACTCCATCAAGAGCAGGGCCCATTTAGCGAGTGTTCCCGTCAATATGGCCTTTGACATTAGATATTTTAGGGGGTCCACCTTTGATATAAGACGGACTTCATACGCCAATGCATAGTTCCTGAGTTTTGTTATCGCAAAGATTAACGCCAGGCAATGTTTTTCGATAGGGGAGTAGTTGCTTTCTGCCCCCAGAAGAACTCGGCTTAAATAGTAGAGTGCTCTTTCTTTCCCTTGATCATTTTCTTGTGACCATAATGCGCCTAAAGAACCTTCTAAGGCGGCTGTATAAAGAATGAGAGGCTTTCCCTTGACTGGAGCAGCTAACACCGGCGGGTTCTGCAGGTACTGCTTGATCTCATCTAGCGCGCTCTGGCATTTTTGGTCCCAGACAAACGGGGTTCCCTTCTTCATCAGGTGGCTGTAAGGACGGCACTTGCCTGACAGGTTGGCGATAAACCGCCGGATGTACGCGAGCTTCCCCTGGAGAGACCGCAGCTGTTTGAGAGTCCTTGGGGGTGGCATTTCCATGATCGCCTTGATCTTAGATGGATCTATTTCGATACCTCGGTGTCAGATGATGAATCCCAAGAATTTACCCGAGGAGACTCCGAACGCACATCTGAGGGGATTCATCTTCAAATTATATTGCCGAAGGCGTTGAAATACGGTCTTCTGATGCTCTAAATGCTCTTCGTATGACATGCTCTTCACTACGAGGTCGTCGATATAGCACTCGACGATTTCATGTATGAGATCATCGAAGATCTTTGTCATGGCCCTTTGATAGGTAGCACTGGCATTTTTTAAACCGAAGGGCATAACTTTGTAGCAGAATATACCCAAAGGAGTCCGGAAAGCGGTGTGCTTCTGGTCTTCGGGATGCATCTTTATCTGATTGTACCCTAATGAACCGTCCATAAAGGAGAAAACCTCATGAGTGGACGTATTGTCTATCATCAGCTCGGTGACCGGCACTGGGAAATCGTCCTTCGGGCAGGCTTTATTGAGATCCCGGAAGTCCACACATATGCGCACTGTCCCATTCTTCTTCATTACCGGGACGATGTTGGCAACCCAATCAGGATACTGTACCTCCTGGATAAACCCGGAATCGATCAGTTTCTTGACATTGGCGTTAATGCTCATTTCAAGCTCGAGCCGCATCCGTCTTGGCGCCTGTTTGACTGGCTTGATATCCGGGGATATTGCTAATTTATGTACCGCAATCTCTAGATCTAATCCTGGCATCTCGAAATAGTTCCACGCGAAGCAATCTCTATGCTGTAGAAGCACGTCTCTTAACGTCGCCACCCTTTCCTCAGATAGTAGCTCGCTAACGAGTGTTGGTCGCGGATCGTCTTCCAATCCCAACTCAATCTTCTTGAGGTTATCTGCAGTCGTATGTATGCCATCTTCCAGTTCTTTCGGAGCTGGTGGAAATTCTGAGATCACCTCATCATTGCTGTTCTCAAAGCACCAGGGAAGGTCATCCATGTTCTCGGGCTCTTCTTTTAATATTGTAATCATGTGACAAGTGCGAATCCGCTTCCAAGACTGATGTGGATCTGGCTCTGCTCTTGCGGCTTTGGGTTCGTGCTTTTGTGGCAGCGTTACCCTCCAGCTGCTGGATAAAGCAAATCTGCCTTGCTGGTACTGGTCTTCGACCCAGTTCTTGAACGTGAAGCAATCTTCGATAGGTTGTCCTATGGCTCAGTGATAAGAGCAATAGCCCGGATGAGAAACCTCGTTAACTTGCTCAGGGTGCTTAAACTCCAGAAGTGTGATCATTTGATGTTTTATAGCGAGCTCGAGTAGCTTCTTCATCTTGTCTTGAGGGAAGGAATACGCTCGACTCATCTTCTTCATAAGGGACAAATCCAGACCGCGCAATGCCCGATCACACGACTCTCTAATCCTGCGTCGCTGTTGTCGACTCCTTTTTCCGCCTCTTGACTTACTTCTGCCTCTGCGTCGGGCCTTTTGTACAACGGGTTGACAGGGAGGAGTATCTTTGTCTTTTGCAGCCTGTTGAAACAGACGTTGCGTCCTGGCCTTCTCGTAGATGGCCATCTCGCGGTTGTGATTTTCCCTAGCCGTTTGACCCGCTTTCCTGATAAGCTTGCCCTTTCGTTCTTCAAATGGTGGACTTGGCATTTCGCTTGCGGGATCCAGTTTTGATGAGGGGTTGGCATTGCTTGACAGGGCGTCCTCCTCCTCATCGAAGTTATATATGGTGTAGCTACCGTGGACTCGCTCCCGTTTCCCGGATCTCACATATTTAAGCCCAAGTGTCTCCATTCTCCCGTTGGGCAATTTGCGCTGAGTTCCAGGGACATCCCAAATCCTGTTGTAGAATTGAGCTTGTCGAACAGTCTGTTTTAAGGGTACCCCTTGGCGCTTCAATAGCCTCTTTAGTCCGTTTGTGTAATATCTGGGCAAACTGTTGGGTTGAAGTCTGTCGAGTGTAGAATCCGTGCCATACCAAATCTCTTTCTCTACTCTCGTTTCCGAGGACCGATAGAATATGATCACCTTCTCACCCGCTCGCCTAGGAGGGACGTAAAACGTCTGCAGGTCCTGCACATCGTAAGCTTGAAGTGTGTCGAGATCCTTGTAGTGTTCCTACGGCACCATGGTGATTTGCAAACTCTGATCATCGCCAGGGGATGCTTGTATTGACGGCCGACTGGAGAACACGGCATTAACCTCATCTTCCGAGTCGCTTCCGAAGATCAACATGGGGGCGGACAGCCCTGGGTTGTTGCGTCGAGACGGACCAGCGTAAACTATTTCTTCTTTTTCTTCGGTATCGCTCCCGAAAACAGGGATGGTGGCGGCGGCTTTGTTCTCCGGCTTGCGACACCTTTCTATATCCTCGAAATCTGGAAAAAAGTACTTCGCATCTTCGTACTTGCGGACTTCGTTCACGGAAAATGGGTTCAGCTCACCTGTTACGGTATACTCGAAACCATCCTTAAAGTACTTCATACACTGATGCTGTGTAGAAGGGATGATGTTGTACTCGTGTAACCAAGGGCGACCGAGCAAGGCGTTGTAGCAGGTCTTGGCGTCAATGACGTGAAACTTGGTGTCTGTGACAAGCAGTCCGAAGCGTAATGTTAGTATTACAGATCCGAGAGTCCGTGACGACTGGGAGTCAAAACCGGAGATGATAATTTTGTCACGAGCGAGGTGCTGCACGCTCATGCAGATTTCTTTTAACACCCGAACGTTAAGGAGATTGACGGAGGATCCATTATCCACCAGGATCTTGCCTATCTTGATATCGTGGCAATATCCAGAGACATATAGGGGACGGTTGTGGTCGTACGTCCCGAGGAGAAGGTCTTCGTCACCGAAAGTGATGTCGGCCGTGTGCACTTCTTCCATTTCGTCCTTCATCCTTTCTGCGGCGAGGAAGGCTTGGAATTGCTCAGGTTCTTATAACGCCTTGATTAATGAATCTCGCGCTTCTTTTGATAATAGGAGGACATCGAGAATGCTGGGCTGAGAAGGTAGCTTTCTTAGGTGCGCTAGGATGTTGTAGTCTATTTTACCCTTCCTGGGAGGATCTTTTGCAGCCAACTCTTTAATGACTTGGTCGTCTAAGGCGATATTCTCAGTGACCTTTTCCTTTCCCTTATCTTTTCTATTTGCGGGCCCGAGATTCTTTTCCGGGAGCGTGCGATTGCGCAGCTGAATGTTTTTGCAGGCTTCCGATTCTTCTTTCCCTAAAACGGATTCTTTAAAGAGAGGGCCTAAAGCCATTTCCTCATCAGAGTCGCTCCCAAAGGTGAGAACTTGTGATCCTCCGGCGTTGATCATGTAACAATTGCCGGTAGTTCTTTTGTGTCCTTCGGCCGTACTTCTTCGTTCCCGACGAGCTTTGCGTTTCATGCGCTTAAAATGTTGCCGGTGAGCAACATACCCCTGCCACCATATCCTGAAAGCATCGCACTCCTTCGTAGGGTGTGAAATTTTCTGATGATATGAGCAATAATTAGGGTGCCTCTCCGCCCCATCGAACGTGTTCTCTTCTAAGGGTGGTAGCTTCATCCCCATCGATATGGCTTTGGCGAACCTTTTCCTCGTCTTGAATACGTTTTTATTCGCATCGGATATCTTTTGATCTGGCGGGAGTGCTTCGACTCTTTTGTTTAGTCGCCTGCACTTGGCTCCTTCCGATGCAGCCATCTTACGCTCCTGATCGGCTTTACTCTTCAAACGAATCTCGTCTAGAAAGGCGTCGATCATTTCATCAGTTGGCCATACAAGTTCTGGCTCAGGCTGTGCCCCCAATTTCTCAGTGCCAGGAGTTTTCTCATCTTCCGAGTGGGAAATCATATGACAACTTGCCACATATCCCTCGGATTCATCTGACGAGCTCTCTCCATCATCTTCCCCCTGAAAGATGTGGTTGAGGAACTCTTGCAGTGTGACGGGAGTCCGCACCTTTTGATTGTACTCCTCCAGCGCATCAATCTGTTTCTGCAAATCCTTGCGCTTGTCTCCAGGCTTCACGGGCTTCTTGGACTTCTTCTTTTTCTTCGAAGATTTTGACGGTTGGGTGTGAGTACTTAGGCCATCACCACCGATTCTTGTAGTTAGACGCGGCTTCAGCATCCCTTCGATAATTTGAGGTTCAAGCGGGTTCTTCCATTCGACCGCCGGGCACGCATGGAGATCACTCAGCATCCTTTTGGTTTTGGCTGATAGCACGACCTCCCTGGAGCTTCTTCAATAAAGGAACAGGTTGCCCCCGGTGTATCTGCTTTCTTAGGAGTGTGCGGTTGTGGCGGGTTCACCTTCCACTTTTCGGACAGTGCAAACTTTTCCTGGAGGTATTGATCTTCAATCCATCCTTTGAAAACGAAGCAATCCTCAATCGGATGGCTTACCGTTTGATGGTAAGGGCAATAGTTGGGGTTATTCACCTCAGTGGGTTGTGGCGGTCGCCTTGGATTTGGCAAGTTTATAAGCCTGTTGCGTACTGCCAGCTCGAATAACCATTTTGTCTTGTCCCGCGGGAACGAGTAGGGACGCTTCATCTTTTCATTATAATACCGCCGTCTTTCTTCCAACTGATCCGCCAGCTTTGAGGCACTGGTTTGCTACTGAGCATTCGCGACGAAGGTTGCCTTCCCTTTACCCTTGTCATTCCGGGGTTCTGGCTTTGGGGGAAACAGTCTGTGACCCATCTGGTCCATCTGGGCCAACTTGTCGATTAAAGCCTGGAACGTGGTTAGCTTAAAGAACATCATGAACTGGAAGATAGTTGCATGAGGGTCTAGGGTTCCCACGAACATGCCCACCGTGGGCGCTTCCTCAATGCGTTGCTCCCATTTCGACTACAAATTTCGCCAGCGTATAGCATACTGGACCCACATTTCGCCTGGTTTCACCCTGGCATTAATCAATGCCATTATTAGAGTGCGTTCGCTGGCACTTGCGAATCGCTGAGTGAATAGAAACTCCATTTCAGCGAATGTCTTGATGGAATCGTTCGGGAGTTCCGAATACCATTCGAACGCTGTTTCTGATAAGCTGCCCACGAACTGGCGAAGCAACAGTTTGTCGTCACCGCCGGTGTTACCGCAAAGGGCCCTGAACTGGGCAACATGTTGGTGGGGATTGCCGGTCCCCTTATACACATGGAATTTCGGTATTGTATAACCCGGCGGATATTGGATTTGGTCGTACCAGCTTGGATACGGTCGTCCTGTTTTTACGACTTGACCAGCTGCCTCAGCGCATAATGAACCCGGATCTGCTGGGCTATATAGTCGTCCAAGTCAGCCTTGGAGATTGTCTCCTCCTTGGCTGTTGAAAGGACCGGCGGTGGATTCGATGTTTCTCCTCTATCATCTTCGAGGATGATCGGGGGATCTTCAGCGGGAGGATCTTGTTGGATCATCATCCCAACCATGTCTTGAAACAAGTGGGCTATTTGCTTTATATTGGCCGCTTGTTCCGCAGCCTCTTTATCTTTCTTTTCTAATATCCTCCGGAGGAACTCGGCGTCGGTTTCCTGTTCTTGTTGCTGATCCGAGGACGCCTCGGGGCTTTCTTTCGGCCCAGTAAGCGCGGCCATTGCGATCATCATTTCCTGGAGCTTTTGCTGTTGCTCCTGAGCTTTGGTCACCGACCGTGTAAGCGGTCTATGACCTGTAGACGCGCGGCTGTCTTCCTTCCCCGACGCCATGTATACAGTATGGACCATCCTGCCCCCAGCCTTACGACGTTTGGGCTCAGCGCTTTTAGCTCTCATTGCAGGCCTGGGGATCTTCTCCGGCTTCCTCTTTTTATGAGCAGTGGAAGTTGAGGGGGCCGTTGAGGTGGACACCCAGACAGCTTTTCGTGGCTTAGCCTGGTGACTGACTTCCTGTTGGATTTTCAGCTTCTTGTGCTGGCGGGAGAAATTTGAATCGATCGCCGATTCTCGGGTCTGCCGCCAGACTTTATAGATTCGGGAGGACAGCCGTTGAGGAGATTAGGGTTGTTCTGGCTTTACTTCTACAGCCTTTTTCAGCAGAGGGGGATACCTCTTTAGCACCGCGGTAGGAGAATTCCTACGCACCTTATTTAGCATCTCAAAGCTGTTCCCAGTTAGAACAGCAGCATTAACTTCTGCCATCGGGGCTGGAGGAGTCAGCCCAGAAGGGGAGTTGCCTCCGGCCTTCCTCACTCGGCGCCAGTAACGACGTCGAGTGTGTCGTGCTGATGGTATCGGCTTGGTGATGGCGATAGCCTCGTCTTGCCCCCTGTGTATGTGGGGGGTCGCTACTGGTGTCAGCCTATTAAAGACTGATGTTCTTTGGGTAGCAGGAGCAGGATCTGGAACAATCAATCTTGTGAAGACCGACATTTTGGCAGGAGAAGCCGCCCTGACGACTTCAGGAGCAAGACTGGTTATTTTCTTAGGAGCAGCCTTCTCTGGGATTGCAGGCCCCATTGTGGTTTCACAGGAGCTCTGGCCTAGTCTGGAGAAGACTGAGGCGCTGGTGTTGGGCGACCTGTTGAAAGGGGCCGCGGTAGGGGTAAGCCGATCAAAGACCGACTTTTTGGGAGCTTCCGTTGTCAGCACCGGAGCGGTGAAGCTTGTCGGCGGGAGCATGGTCCCAAAAAACAACCCTGTGGTGGCTCGAGTGACCTGTTCCACGGGCATTGTGAATAGCGAAGCAGCTTGGGGTCCGTAGGCTATACCTCCTGGCGAGGCAGAGCGTTGGTTGCAATTGCAGTTGGAGCATGTCACACAAGTGGAAGCCATTGATTCTTTCCTTTCTGCAATAAGCAAGACGCCGAATCTTAGTATCTTGAAACCCCGAGGGCAACCATAAGCGAACCGTGTTTGGTTCGCGAACACGACACACAAAGTGTGGAGTGGAAAGAGGAAAAGGTCCCACCGGGCGTGTCAGAATCTGTTCCCCTCCGAATGGCGGCCGAGACATAAGTCTTGCCTGAGATTCGGGGCAGATGCTAATTGGTGCTATCCGTCTACCTCTCCGAAAATGCCAAATTGATTTATGACACCGTATATCGAAGGTTTAAACAGATGCGTCCGATATAGCAGACTTCGTCAGATTCCCCCTCGCTTGAGGGGTTTTTGATTGTGGGGATGCTCTTCCCTGCAGGCGTAAGCCCCTGCAGTTAATTACGTTACCGCACTGCGGTAACCACTTTCTCCTTCTCCAGATGGTCACTTCGTGTCGTGTGTGTTTATTTTGTATTTAGTTGCCCGTGGATTGTATACGGAGACTGAGTTATGTCGTCGCCCGTAGGGCGTGGACTAGTCCAAATCCGTATCATCTTAGATTTGGGTTTGGGGGTTTGGGTTTAAGTATACGTTAGCCTCATTTGAGACTGAGATCGACATAAACATTTGTTAAGGATACGTTAGTCTAGTTTTTAGACTAAGATCGACTTAACGGGATCGTTTAGATCCAACAATAGAACAATTAAGGGAGCCCTATTGTATAGTTTAGTGACATTGCGGTCAATAGGTAGTTTAAAGACATTGCGGTCCAATGTTAGTTTTAAGACGTTGCGGTCAAGGTTAAGGACATCATAGTCCATGGGTTTAAGGACCCCACAGTCCGTTGTTAGTTTTAAAACATCTCGGTCAAGGTTAAGGACATCATAGTCCATGGGTTTAAGAACCCCACAGTCCGTTGTTAGTTTTAAGACATTTCGGTCAAGGTTAAGGACGTCATAGTCCATGAGTTTAAGGACCCCACAGTCCGCTGTTAGTTTTAAGACATCACGGTCAAAGTTAAGGACGTCATAGTCCATGGGTTTAAGGACCCCACTGTCCGCTGTTAGTTTTAAGACATCACGGTCAAGGTTAAGGACGTCATAGTCCATGGGTTTAATAACCCCCCACAGTCCGTTGTTAGTTTTAAGACATCACGGTCAAGGTTAAGGATGTCATAGTCCATGGGTTTAAGGACCCCACAGTCGTTGTTAGTTTTAAGACATCACGGTCAAGGTTAAGGAGTCATAGTCCATGGGTTTAAGGACCCCACAGTCCGTTGTTAGTTTTAAGACATCTCGGTCAAGGTTAAGGACGTCATAGTCCATGAGTTTAAGGACCCCACAGTCCGTATCAATGTGCGGTCGTCGGGACCCGTCACCTCTTTGAAGACGTTGAGGAATTACAACGCCAAGTATCAAAGGAATGAAGAGATGTACCCTCGAACCAAGGTAGATTAAATAGTCCTTGGCCCAATTTGGGATCAAGACCAATTAATTATGTTATGAGCCCATTAGCCCAGTTAAGTTTGAATTGAGGACTTATGGCCGTCTTGGGCTAAGTCCAATCATGTTTGGAATATTGGCTTTCTGTTGGTCCATTGAAGGAGAGGCTTTGCCTCTAGAAACTTAGCTAATTGGGCTAAAGTTAGTGATGAACACTGGGAATGAGATTGACAAGTTAGTGTTTAACACTAAAGATAGTTGGTGTTAAACACCAGCAACTGGGGGTTCAAATTAGTGTTAAACACTAAAGCAAATCAGTGTCAAACACTGGCAACATAGATCTCAAATTAGTGTTAATCAGTGTTAAACACTGGTAACAGAGATTTTAATTTAGTATTAAACACTAAGGAAATTTGATGTTAAACCCTGTTAACAGAGATTTAATTTAGTGTTAAACACTAAGAAATTCAGTGTTAAACACTGCAAATAAAGTTCTTCAATTAGTGTTGAACACTAAGGCAAATCAGTGATAAACACTGGATTCAGAGGTTCCAATTTAGTGTTAAACACTAAGGCAAGAGGGGTCACGTGGTAGCACGTGAGAGCGCCCTCCTCTGTGGGGGTTTTCAGGGCTCACGTGGTAGCACGTGACCCTGCCTCTTTGCAATTTCTGTTTAAGAATTAAACTCTTCATTAAATCCCCATTCTCTTCTGAAGAATTATATTCTCTGATAGAATTGAACTCTAATATTTCTATAGGAATTAAATTCCTCATATATGTGAAGAACTGAATTCTATCATAGGGTTAAACCCTAATAAAAGCTTTAGAGGAATTAAATTCCCACTCTCTTTTAGGGAATTATTCTTAGATAGGGTTAAACCCTAATTTATATTCTGAGGAATGAGATTCTGTCATAGGGTGAAACCCTAATTTCTTCTTTCTTAAGGGAATTAAATTCCTGTTATTTTGACAGAACTAAGTTCTTAACTAGGGTTAAACCCTGATTCTGTTCATTCTGAAGGAATTAAATTCCTATAACATAGGGTTGAACTCTAATTTATTTCAAAGGAATTGAATTCCTATAATCTTATGAGAATTAAATTCTCAAACTTCCATTCCCTCTCTATGCTTTGGATCTGCATGGCAGAATCTCAACCCAATGAGAATTAAATTCTCAATTCATGGGGAGATGTGCACTTTGCAGATTCTCTACTAAAGGGAGAACTAAGTTCTTCTTTTTAATATAAGAGTTAAACTCTTTTGAGAATTAAATTCTCTTTTTAAGCCTTCCCTTTCTTACCTAAGGTTTTCTTTGCAGAGGATCAACTTCTTCCAAAATCTCAAGGTTCTACCTCTTTCCCTTTTTCTATTTTTCTTCCTCCTCTTTTTGTGTATGTATGTTGGCTCCTATTTATAGGAGAAGGAGCAGAATCAATTAGTTTTGGTGAATCTTTCATTGAGAGATTTGATTTGCATTCATCATTCATCTGGTCCTTTGGATTATTAGGTAAATTTTATTCACCATTGGATTTTAAATCCAAATATATTGCCTTTTTATTTCGGTTAGATTTTACGGGGAAATCTTTCCAAGTTCAAGATTTTTCCATAAATAGATGATATTTAATCACCTTTAAATTTTTAGTCCAATCGGTTCCAAATAATCATTCTCGTTTGGAAAGATTTGAATGCTGTTCAGAATTTAATTCTGTTAAATAATGAGGCTTTGAAAGCCGATCACGTGTGACCACGTGACCCATGGTCACGTGTAGGCACGTGACCCTTGGTCACGTGTAGGCACGTGACCCCTGTTCCCTTCCGAATGGCGGCGGAGACGACGTGAAGCGCCGTCTTGCCTGAGATTCGGGGCAGATGCTATATGGTTTTATCCTTCTACCTCTCCGAAGATGCCAAGTTGATTTATGGCACCGTGTATCGGAGGTATAGACGGATGCGACCGATGTAGCAGACTTTGTCAGATTCCCCCTCGTTTGAGGGGTTTTTGATTGTGGGGACGCTCTTCCCTACAGGTGCAAGCCCCTGCAGTTAATTACGCTACCGCGTCGCGGCAGCCACTTTCTCCTTCTCCAGAATTTCACTTCGTGTCGTGTGTGTTTTTTTTTTGTTTGTGGTTGCCCGTGGATTGTATACGGAGACTGAGTAATGCCGTCGCCTGTAGGACGTGGATTAGTCCAAATCCGTATTTACTTAGATTTGGGTTTGGTGTTTTTAGTTTAAGGATACGTTAGCCGTATTGAGGCTAAGATCAACTTAAACGTTCGTTAAGGATACGTTAGTCCTGTTTAGGACTGAGATCAACTTAACGTGGTGATCCATTTAATATATAGCCGTCGGGACTCGTTGTTTACCTCAATCAGAGCAAAGCTCTGGTGGGAAAAGAAGCAATACTTCTGTTTTTCTCCAATCAGAGCAAAACTCTGTCTTGAAAATTAAAGTGAAAATTAAAATTAAAATAAATGAAGTAACGCTTCAGATCCCCTGCGCCGCACGCAGAGCGCCACGTGTCAAAATCAGACACAGTAGCGTAAGGAGCGCAACGCCCAAGGCAGCGTACTCCATCAGAGCAAATTAAAAAAAAAATAATAATAAAAATAAAAATAAAAAAATAAAAAATAAAAAAAAATTTGTTGCGCGACACGTGTCTGCGCAATTGCGCAAGCGCTGCACGACACGTGTCACGCGCTGGGGAGTTGCGCAAAAACAGAATGAAGATTTAAGGAAATCTTTTCTGTTTTTGTTAAAACAAGAAGATTTTTTCTGTAAAACAGAGCCCTTCGGATTAAAGATCCAACGGTGGGGAAAATTCCCCAAATCACTCAGAGAATGATCTCTTTAACAAACTTTAACTAATTTATGGGCACTATAAAAAGGACCCTAGACCTCATTTCAAAAGGAGGAAGATCTTGCTAAAAAAAAAGAGAAGAGAACTCTTGAGAACTCTTGAAGAATAAAAAAAAAGGTAAAAACCTTTAAAAGAAGAGAAAATTCTCTTATGAACAGATCATTGATCTAAGAACAAGATCATGGATCTTCAACAATAAATAAATAAATAAATAAATAAATAAATAAAATAGTGCCTTGCACTTGTTTCATGAACCATCGGTTCTTGAACCTAAAAGGTTCTTAAATTAATAGTGCTTTGCACTTTTATGAACCTTTGGTTCTCTGAGATAAGAAAAACAAGAAAAAACTTGTTTTTTCTTAGATCTAAATCAAATAGTGCCTTGCACTTGTTTTATGAACCATCGGTTCTTGAACCTAAAAGGTTCTTAAATTAATAGTGCTTTGCACTTTTATGAACTTTTGGTTCTTTGAGATAAGAAAAACAAGAAAAAACTTGTTTTTTTTAGATCTAAATCAAATAGTGCTTTGCACTTCTTTTATGAACCATCGGTTCTTGAATCTAAAAGATTCTCAAATTAACAGTGCTTTGCACAAATGCAATGCATTACTTAAAGGGCCAGGCCCAAATCAAAATGACCTGACAGGCCAAAATAAATTGCAAGGCAATAAATGGGCAGAGCCCAAATAAATTGATGATTTGCATCCTTTATACAAGGGCAGAGCCCAAATGAAATTGATGCTCTGCATCATTTATAAAGGGCAGAGCCCAAAACAAATTGATGCTCTGCATCTTTTCTGGGCAAAACCCAAATAAAAATAAAAACAAATGCAAATAAAATATTGGACATTTTTAACTGGACTTAGCCCAATCGTGGCCATAAGTCCTTAAACTAAATTAACTGAGAAAAACGGCTCTCCTAAACCAATCCACATCCGGTTCAAGGGTACATCTCCGAACTCTTTTGATATCCATCGTTGTAATTCCTCAACAACGTCAAAGAGGTGACAGGTCCCAACGACCACACATCAATATGGACTGCGGGGTCCTTAAACTCATGGACCGAAACGTCCTTAAACTAATATCGGACCGAAACGTCCCTAAACTAATATCGGACCGAGACGTCCCTAAACTAATATCGGACCGAGACGTCCCTAAACTGGAATATGGACTACTATGTCCCTAAACTGGAACAATAGAGCCCAAATGCTCTTTTGTCGGATCTAAACGATCCCGTTAAGTTGATCTTAGTCTCAAACTGGACTAACGTATCCTTAACAAACGTTTGAGTCGATCTTAGCCTCAAAAATGGCTAACGTATCCTCCAAACAGACTTTAGTCCCAAATTGGACTATGAATCTCCCAAACTGGAACAATAGAGCCCAAATGCTCTTTTGTCGGATCTAAACGATCACGTTAAGTTGATCTTAGTCTCAAACAGGACTATCGTATCCTTAACGAACGTTTAAGTTGATCTTAGCCGCAACGCGACTAATGCATCCTTAAACTAAAAACACCAAACCCAAATCTAAGTAAATACGGATTTGGACTAATCACGTCCTACGGGCGACGGCATTACTCAGTCTCCGTATACAATCCACGGGCAACCATAAACAAAACAAACACACACGACACGAAGTGAAATTCTGGAGAAGGAGAAAGTTGTTACCGCGATACGGTAGCGTAATTAACTGCAGGGGCCTGCGCCTGCAGGGAAGAGCGTCCCCACAATCAAAAACCACTCAAGCGAGGGGGAATCTGACGAAGTCTGCTACATCGGCCGCACCGTCTAAACCTCCGATACACGGTGCCATAAATCAACATGGCATCTTCGGAGAGGTGGACAGATAAAACCAAATAGCATCTGCCCCGAATCTCAGCGTCAGGACATCGCGGTCCTGTGCGCCGCCTTTCGGAGGGGAACACTCGTCACCTCTCTGACGTCGTTGAAGGATTACAACGATAGGTGTCAGAGGAGTTCAGAGATGTACCCTTGAACCAGAGTTGATTTAGAGTTTTATAGTTCATTTGAATGTTTAAGGATACGTTAGCCGTGTTTGAGGCTAAGATCAACTTAAACGGGATCGTTTAGATCCGACAAAAGAGCATTTGGAGGCTCTATTGTTCCAGTTTAGGGACGTAGTGATCCATGTTCCAGTTTAGGGACGTGGTGATCCATCGCCAGTTTAGGGACGTGGTGGTTCATCATTAGTTTAAGGACGTCTCGGTCCAATATTAGTTTAGGGACGTCTCAGTCCAATATTAGTTTAGGGACGTCTCGGTCCAATATTAGTTTAGGGACGTCTCGGTCCATCGTTCCCATTTAGGGACGATTATTAGTTTAAGGACGTCTCGGTCCGATATTAGTTTAAGGACGTCTCAGTCCGATATTAGTTTAAGGACGTCTCGGTCCATGAGTTTAACGACGTCTCGGTCCATATTCATGTGTGGTCGTTGGGACCCGTCACCTCTCTGACGTCGTTGAAGGATTACAACGAGAAGTGTCAGAGGAGTTCGGAGATGTACGCTCGAACCGGATGTAAATTGATTTAGGGGAGAAATCTTACTCAGTCAATTTAATTTGAGGACTTATGGCCATGACTGGGCTAAGTCCAGTTAAAAAAATATTCAACACTTTTATTTGTTGTTGGTCTGTTAGACCTGTGCTAGGGCTTGGCCCGTTTTTAAAATAATGCATTGCATTATTTTCTATTTTTGTTTGGACTGGGCTCTGCCCTTTTATAAATGATGCAGAGCATCCATTTTGTTTGGGCTCTGCCCTTTTTTATTTCTTTGCAATTTATTTTGGCCTGTTGGTCCATTTGATTTGGGCCTGGCCCTTTAAGAAATGCATTGCATTTGTCAGGCGCTTTGCGCCAATCAGGGAGCGCAAGCGCTTGTGGTGACGGCACGTGTCATGCAAGCGCAGTGCGCTGCGCTGGTGCGCTGCGCTGGTGCGCTGCGCTTGCACTGCTGACACGTGGTGTACTTTGATGAGTTGCGCTAATTACAGAGAGCAAACCTCTATCTTAAAGCGCATAGCGCAAGTAGTTTAGATGTTGACACGTGGAGCTTTCCCAAGAGCGCAACAGCGCAGTTTGGAAGTGCAAAGCACTAAAAATCTTTTAGATTCAAGAACAGAAGTGCAAAACACTATTTGATTTCTTGATCTAATTTAGATCAAAGAAAAAAAAGTTTTTCTTGTCTTTCTTATCTCAGAGAGCTAAAGGTTCATAAAAAGTGCAAAGCACTATTTAATTTTTTGTTTTTATTAAAGATCATTGATCTTGTTTTTAGATCTATGATCTGTTCATAAGAGAACTTTCTCTTTCTCTAAAGGTTTTTACCTTTTTGTTCTTGAGGAGTTCTTCAGAGTTCTCTTTTTTTCTCAGAAAATGTTGATGCCTTTGAATTGAGGCTTAGGGTCTTTTTTATAGTGCCCATAAATTAGTTAATTTTGTTAAAGAAATCTTTCTCTGAGTGATTTGGGGAATTTTCCCCACCATTGGATCTTTGATCTAAGGGCTTCTGTTTTACAGAAGAAAATCTTCTTGTTTTAACAAGAACAGAAAGATTTCTTTAAAATCTTTATTCTGTTTGGCGCAAATGCCCCAGCACGTGACACGTGTCATGCAGCGCACAGAGTAGCGCAACTGCGCTAGCGCCTCTGCGCTGACATATGTCGCGCAGCGCACAGCGGAGCGCAACTGCGCTAGCGCAACTGCGATAGCGCATCTGCGCTGACACGTGTCGCGCAGCGCACAGCGCAGCGCATCTGCGCTGACACGTGCAGCGCATTGCGCAGCGCAACTGCGATAACGCATCTGCGCTGACACGTGTCGCACAGCGCAGTGCTTGCGCAACTGAAGCGTTGCTTCATTTAATTTTGTTTAAAACAGAGCTTTGCTCTGATTGGGTGCGCTGTCTTGGGCGCTGCGCTGATGCGCCCGCGCTAGACACGTGGCGCGTTGCACGCAGCGCAAAGACTGAAGCGTTGCTTCATTTATTAAAATTTAAATTTTCAAAGTAGAGCTTTGCTCTGATTGGAGGAAGATGAAGCGTTGCTTCCTCTCCCGCCTTGGAATTTGAACAGATTTTTGCTCTGACCGGGGTAAACAGATGCCCCCCCACCGTTGCGCTTGCGTAGCCCCAAACGCGAGCGCAACGGTGGCAAAATTCCAACCGTTGCTGCAACTTTTGGAAGTTGAAAGGGCACTTGATGCCTATAAATAGGACCTTTGGTCCTTCGCAAATGATCATCATCTAAAAAAAAAATTATTTTCAAATTTCAGAGCTTTGCTCTTGCCTTTAAGAACTCCAAGAGTTAAAATTTCTTAAAACCTTTGAGGTAAATTTTTTTTAATTTAAATTGAATTAAATCAAGCTAATTTTTGTTAACGGAGCTTTGCTCTCAATAAATCCATGATCTAAAGAAAACCCATTTAGGGTTTTACTTACCAGAGCTTTGCTCTATAGATCTAAAAAGGATCTAACGAGGACTAAAGGGGACCCTATTAGGGTTCCAATAATAGAGCTCTGCTCTCTTAAAAGAATCACCTTGTATTTCCTTAGTTCCTTAATGGAGCTTTGCTCCTTCCAAATCATATAGAAGAACTCTTAAGAGTTATTCATGGGTCTTGGAAGCTAAAGATGGCATTTTATATTACCATTATTATTATATTATCTTTTCAGAGCAAAGCTCTTAATGTTCTTAGGGGATTTTCTTCAAATTCTCCTCATGAATGATTTTGACAGGTGTCACTCCTGCCTGCAGAGCATTGCTCCCGAGGAGTTTCAACTTTCTGTATCCCTCCTTTTATATATATATATATATATTTGTCGCTAATCTTGCATTGATGTTTCCTTCAGGCATTATGGCTGTTCATCTATACAGTCTGCACGAATTCATCACCTACGAGGATATCCGTGTGCAGGGCCGTCAACAAAACCAAGAGTTTACAGACGCCCAATGTGCGGAGGTCATGGGTCGCCTCAACGCAAGCGGTGGTTGGCTGCTTCCTCGTCGTTTGGCTCTCTTGAAGGTCGTGCTGGGAGCAATATGGAGAACACTTCCGGGGTTTCACGAAGCCCTACCGCTCAATGCGCTGGATGATGCCGAAGATAAGGTGCATTCAGTGTAGCTGACGGGGCTGATCTCGAAGAAACGGCGGGACAGCCTCATCGACATCCTACATCAAATTTTTCAGTAGACGACGATAGTTGCTGCTTACCGAAGGCCGGATGGGCTTGCCGAGGATCTTGACACATAGGAGCGTGAGAGGCTGCGCACAAAAATAATCAGAAAAGCCAGAAGAACTCTGGATGGCCTTACATTTGAATTTCTCCATGATTGTAAGAACCCCTTGTTCCCCTCCGAACGGCGGCCGAGACGTTAGGACGTCTGTGCCTGAGATTCGGGACAGATGCTATTTGGTTTTATCCGTCTACCTCTCCGAAGATGCCAAGTTGATTTATGACACCGTTTATCAGAGGTTTAGACGGATGCGGCCGATGTAGCAGACTTCGTCAGATTCCCCCTCGCTTGAGGGGTTTTTGATTGTGGGGACGCTCTTCCCTGCAGGCGCAAGCCCATGCAGTTAATTACGCTACCGCGTCGCGGTAACAACTTTCTCCTTCTCCAGAATTTCACTTCGTGTCGTGGGTGTTTGTTTTATTTGTGGTTGCCCGTGGATTGTATACGGAGACTGAGTAATGCCGTCGCCCGTAGGACGTGGATTAGTCCAAATCCGTATTTACTTAGATTTGGGTTTGGTGTTTTAGTTTAAGGATACGTTAGCCGCATTGAGGCTAAGATCAACTTAAACGTTCGTTAAGGATACGTTAGTCCTGTTTGAGACTAAGATCAACTTAACGTGGTGAACCATTTAATATATGGTCGTCGGGACTCGTCACCTCTCTGACGTCGTTGAAGGATTACAACGATAGGTGTCAGAGGAGCTCAGAGATGTACCCTTGAACCAAAGTTGATTTGGAGTTTTATAGTACATTTGAATGCTTAAGGATACGTTAGCCGTGTTTGGGGCTAAGATCAACTTAAACAGGACCGTTTAGATCCCGCAAAAGAGCATTTGGAGGCTCTATTGTTCCAGTTTAGGGACGTAGTGGTCCATGTTCCAGTTTAGGGACATGGTGGTCCGTCGCCAGTTTAGGGACGTAGTGGTCCGTCGCCAGTTTAGGGACGTAGTGGTCTGTCGCCAGTTTAGGGACGTAGTGGTCCGTCGCCAGTTGAAGGACGCAGTGGTCCGTCGCCAGTTTAGGGATGTAGTGGTCCGTCGCCAGTTTAAGGACGTATTGGTCCGTCGCCAGTTTAAGGACGTGGAGGTCTTTTAGTTTAAGGACGTCTCGGTCCGATATTAGTTTAAGGACGTCTCGGTCCGATATTAGTTTAAGGATGTCTCGATCCACGAGTTTAGGGACCCCACAGTCCATATTGATGTGTGGTCGTTGGGACCCGTCACCTCTCTGACGTCGTTGAAGGATTACAACGATAGGTGTCAGAGAAATTCGGAGATGTACCCTCGAACCGGATGTAAATTGATTTAGGGAGCAGTTGTGCTCAGTCAATTTAATTTGAGGACTTACGGCCACGATTGGGCTAAGTCCAGTTAAAAATATTCAACACCTTTATTTGTTGTTGGTCTGTTAGACCTGTGCTAGGGCTTGGCCCATTTTTAAAATAATGCATTGCATTGTTTTCTATTTTTGTTTGGACTGTGCTTTGCCCTTTTATAAATGATGCAGAGCATTCATTTTGTTTGGGCTCTGCCCTTTTTTATTGCTTTGCAATTTATTTTGGCTTGTTGGTCTTTTTGATTTGGGCCTGGCCCTTTAGGAAATGCATTGCATTTATTCAGGCGCTTTGCGCCATTCAGGGAGCGCAAGCGCTTGTGGTGACGACACGTGTTACGCGAGCGCAGTGCGCTGCGCCGATGCGCTGCGCATGTGCTGCTGACACGTGGCACCAATCCAGGAGCGCAACAGCGCAAGTTGGAAGTGCAAAGCACTAAGAATCTTTTAGATTCAAGAACAGAGGTGCAAAGCACTCTTTGATTTCTTGATCTAATTTAGATCAAAGAAAAAGATAAGTTTTTCTTATCTCAAAGAACCAAAGGTTCATAACAAGTGCAAAGCACTATTATTAGTTAGTTTTCTTTCTTATTGAAGATCATTGATCTGTTTTTTTTAAGAGAATTTTCTCTTTTTCTAAAGGTTTTTACCTTTTTTGTTCTTGAGGAATTCTTCAGAGTTCTCTTTTTTTTTTTTTCAAATGTTGATGCCTTTGAATTGAGGCTTAGGGTCCTTTTTATAATGCCCATAAATTAGTTAAATTTGTTAAAGAGGTCTTTCTCTGAGTGATTTGGGGAATTTTCTCTACCGTTGGATCTTTGATCTAAAGGCCTCTGTTTTACAGAAGAAAATCTTCTTGTTTTAACAAGAACAGAAAGATCTCTCTAAAATCTTTATTCTGTTTGGCGCAAATTCCCCAGCGCGTGACACGTGTCGCGCAGCGCACAGCGTAACGCAACTGCACTTGCGCTGCTACGCTGACACGTGTCGCGCAGAGCACAGCGTAACTGCGCTTGCGCAACTGCGCAGACACGTGTCGCGCAGCGCTTGCGCAGCTGAAGCGTTGCTTCCTTTAACAGAGCTTTGCTCTGATTGGGCGCGCTGCTTTGGGCGCTATGTTGACGTATTAGGGCCTGACACGTGGCGCGTTGCGCACAGCGCAAGGAATTTGAAGCGTTGCTTCATTTATTTTAATTTTCACTTTAATTTTCGAAACAGAGCTTTGCTCTGATTGGGGAAACAGAAGCGTTGCATCATCTCCCGCCTTGGAATTTGAACAGAGCTTTGCTCTGATTGGGGTAAACACCCCTTTTTTATGATATGAATAGAAAATTTCCATTTCAGCTTGTCTTATTCCTTGTTCTGAACCGTTTGCACATGCATGAATGAGTATGTCTTAAACGCTTGATCAAATGTAAATCGAATGTTCTTTCTGTCACTCTCTTATTATCAGCATGCTGTCTTGATAAACTTGATTTCTCCAAGAGATAGCGATAGCTTAGGCCGCAGGTTCAGATCTGCCGCTTAAGACTTTTCAATTCTATGAGCCGTGAGGGTCTCATAGAGACTTTTCTCCCTACGGATCGAGAGGATCTCGTAGGTGGGTTTTCTCCTTAGGAATCGTGAGGATTCCTAAGTGTGTTTTTCGCTTATAAGTCGTAAGGATCCTATAAGAGAATTTTCCCCTCTTACGAGTCGAGAGGACCCGTAAGCGGTTGTTTCCCTCCTTGTCGAAACTCGACTTTGGAGAGTGAGACCCGTGAATAGTATGCAAGAGACCATTTTAGATCGACTTGCAGGATCCCATTGTTCAGGAAGCAAGTTTTTTAATCCCTGCCGCCTGAGGCTTCATCTTGCGAGTTGAGACGAGTCGGGAATTTTCTGTGGAGACACTGGTTTCTCTGCGAGCCGACGCGAATCAGAAAGCTCTCATCAAGGATTGTTTGTTTCCCTGAGTTGAGGTATTTGCTAAGGATTATTTGTTTCCCTAGCGCCAAGGATTATTTGTTTCCTTGGTTTGAAACGGGTCGAGAATTTCCCACGGAGACACTGGCTGCTCTGCGAGTCGATGCGCCTCAGGAGGCTCTCGTCAAGGATTGTTTGTTTCCCTGAGTCGAGGATTTGCTAAGGATTATTTGTTTCCTTAGCGCCAAGGATTATTTGTTTCCTTGGTGTTGACACGGATCAAGAATTTCCCACGGAGACACTGGTTGCTCTGCGAGTTGACGGGCATCAGGAGGCTCTCGTCAAGGATTGTATGTTTCCTTGAGTTGAAGGGTTTGCTAAGGATTATTTGTTTCCCTAGCGCCAAGGATTATTTGTTTCCTTGGTGTTGAAACGGGTCGAGAATTTCCCGCGGAGACACTGGTTGCTCGGCGAGTCGACGCGCATCAGGAGGCTCTCGTCAAGGATTGTTTGTTTCCTTGAGTTGAAGAGTTTGCTAAGGATTATTTGTTTCCTTAGCGCCAAGGATTATTTGTTTCCTTGGTGTTGACACTGATCGAGAATTTCCCGCGGAGACACTGGTTGCTCGGCGAGTCGACGCGCATCAGGAGGCTCTCGTCAAGGATTATTTGTTTCCTTGAGTTGAAGGGTTTGCTAAGGATTATTTGTTTCCCTAGCGCCAAGGATTATTTGTTTCCTTGGTGTTGACACGGATCGAGAATTTCCCGCGGAGACACTGGTTGCTCGGCGAGTCGACGCGCATCAGGAGGCTCTCGTCAAGGATTGTTTGTTTCCTTGAGTTGAAGGGTTTGCTAAGGATTATTTGTTTCCCTAGCGCCAAGGATTATTTGTTTCCTTGGTGTTGACACGGATCGAGAATTTCCCATGGAGACACTGGTTGCTCTGCGAGTCGACGCGCATCAGGAGGCTCTCGTCAAGGATTATTTGTCTCCTTGAGTTAAAGGATTTGCTAAGGATTATTTGTTTTCTTAGCGCCAAGGATTATTTGTTTCCTTGGTGTTGACACGGATCGAGAATTTCCCGTGGAGACACTGGTTGCTCGGCGAGTCGACGCGCATCAGGAGGCTCTCGTCAAGGATTGTTTGTTTCCTTGAGTTGAAGGGCTTGCTAAGGATTATTTGTTTCCTTAGCGCCAAGGATTATTTGTTTCCTTGGTGTTGACATGGATCGAGAATTTCCCGCGGAGACACTGGTTGCTCGGCGAGTCGACGCGCATCAGGAGGCTCTCATCAAGGATTGTTTGTTTCGTTGAGTTGAAGGGTTTGCTAAGGATTATTTGTTTCCTTAGCGCCAAGGATTATTTGTTTCCTTGGTGTTGACACGGATCGAGAATTTCCCGCGGAGACACTGGTTGCTCGGCGAGTCGACGCGCATCAGGAGGCTCTCGTCAATGATTGTTTGTTTCCTTGAGTTGAAGGGTTTGCTAAGGATTATTTGTTTCCTTAGCGCCAAGGATTATTTGTTTCCTTGGTGTTGAAACGGGTCGAGAATTTCCCGCGGAGACACTGGTTGCTCTGCGAGTCGACGCGCATCAGATTTTTCTTCGGAGTTGGGACGGATCATCGAGATCTAGCTTCGTTTTCTGGGGGAGCCTGTTGGGAAAGTATGGTTCCCTCTTCGTTTTGCGCCCTTGGATTGTATACAGGGATCGATTTGATCTTAACTGTAGGGCCAAATTTTTATCATTTCTTCTTTTTTTTTATTTCTGTGATGGTCTATCATTTCAGCTTTTATATCGCGAAGGTGACGATTGTCCAATCATTTCGGCTATTTTTCGCGGTGCCCAATCATTTCGGCTGTTTATTTTATTTTTACTCGCTGCTTTTTATCGCGAGTTGCCCAATCATTTCGGCTATTTTGCATGCATACATTTTACTTGCTGCTTTTTTATTGTAAGTTGCCCCATCATTTCGGCTATTTCGGATGCATGTGCGGCCTACTGGCTTTTCACCGTAAACCTGTAATTAGACACCGGTTTTGGCATCAGCACCGCTACAACTGGGATATTACCAGGAGCAAATCATCATCTGCCTCTGTCGAAGTCGAACAAAGGTAGCTTAGCGACCAGGGTTAGGGTCCTGTCGACTAAGACTTTGACTTCATGAGCCGTAAGGATCTCACAAAGTTATTTCTTCCTACAAGTCGTGAGGATCTTATAGGTGTATTTTCTCCTTAGGAATCGTGAGGGTTCCTAAGTGTTTTGTTCCTCTGTAAGTCGTAAGGATCCTACAGGAGGGTTTTCTCCTTGTAAATCGAGAGGATTTACAAGGGTTATTCACCGTGCGAACATATCCCTAGCCTCGAATAGGACTTAGTTAGGGAAATGTTTATTCGTGCCCGTGGATTGTATACAAGGGTCAGTATTGAGCCACTTGTAGGGCAATATTGGAAGTTGTGGGGGTTGCTTAAGCACAGGTTTAGGCCTCTGTAACTTAAGACTTTCAAATCTTATGAGCCGTGAGGGTCCCATAAGAGAGTTCTCCTTACGAGTCGCGAGAATCTCGCAAGTGTATTTTCTCCTTAGGAATCGTGAGGATCCCTAAGTGTGTTGCTCCCTTGTGAGTCGTAAGGATCTCACGCGGGTGGTTTCTCCTTACAAGGTGGAGAGGACCTTGTAAGTGTCTTTTAATGAGGTTGCGCCCTTTCGGGTTTTCACAAACACTCGCCGGTAGTCCTGCTGTTTTTACTCACGGAGCCCTTTCGGGTTTTCATCCGTGCCCTTTTTGCTTATGGACATACCGTTTTTTTTCCTTCTTTTTATTTTCTTCTTCTCTCCTTTTTTTTAACGAGGTCGCGCCCTTTCGGGTTTTCACGAACACTCGCTGGTAGTCCTGCTGTTTTTACTCACGGAGCCCTTTCGGGTTTTCATCCGTGCCCTTTTTGCTTATGGACATACCGTTTTTTATTATATTTATATATATATATATATATATATATTTTATTCATCTCGTCAGCCTAGGGATGCTGCGGTAGTAGTTTAAGGACGTTTCGGTCCGCTATTAGTTTAAGGACGTTTCGGTCTGTGGTGAAGAAGGCTGGCTAATGCTTATAAAGCTTGAGCTTAGGAAGATAGCGAGCAGACATAGTCGTCGTCATCTATCATTGACCTAGGCTGTGGCTCATTAAGCGTAGTATTTCTTTAAGAAGCGGCTGTTTATTGGCCTGAAAGGCCTTTCACCGTGCATGTCCATGAGCAGATAGGCCCCACCCTGGTAGACCTTATCTATGATGTACGGGCCTTCATAGTTTGGCTCGAATTTACCCCGCTTGGCTCGATTGGGGATCATAGGCCTTTTGACCACTAGCACAAGTTCGCCTTGGCGGAATGTCCTCGGTCGGGCCAATCTTTCATATGAGCGCGTCATCTTTGCTTTATAAGCTTCTAGATTTTGTTGCACTATGAGCCGTGTTTCTTCAAGGGCATCAAGCTCTTCGAGCCAAAGGTTAGCATTTTCTTCGTTCGTCAGCTCGTAGTGGACTGCCACTCGCAGAGAGGGTAGCTCTATCTCGAGAGGGAGTACTGCTTCCGTACCGAATACCAACGCGTATGGCGTTGAGTTCGTGGCTGTCTTGAACGTAGTTCGATACGCCCAAAGTGCCTCTTGCAGTCTCTCGTGCCAGTCTTTCTTATTTCGGGACACCGTCTTTTTCATGATCTTCGTCAGGGTCTTGTTGAAGGCCTCGGCTAGACCATTAGCTCGCGGATTATAAACCGAGGAATATCTCCAGTCTATATTGTGTTGTTGTGCGAAGCGACTGATCTTGTAGCTTCGGTAGGCTGGCCCGTTATCGGAGATGATCCATCTCGGCGTTCCAAACCGATATATGACGCGTGTCTTGAAGAAATGGAGGATATTCTCCGTCTTCATTTCTCTCAACAGTACTGCTTCTGCCCATTTGGAGAAATAATCAGTCGTCGCCAGGATGTAACGATGTCTCCTGGACGATGCTGGTTCGATAGGGGCGACTATGTCAGTTCCCCACATCTCGAACGGCTAGCTAGCCACCGTTGGATATAATGGATTTGGATGCTGGTGGATAAAGTCCCTATGGATTTGGCACGAGTGACATTGCTTCGCATATTCGAGGCAATCTTGAATCATCGTGGGCCAGTAGTAGCCCATCCGTTTGATCTTCAACTTCATCTTTGGGCCTGCTTGGTGAGAACCGCAGATTCCGTCATGAATTTCCTGAACAACTCTTTCGGCTTCGTCAGGTCCTAAGCATCTCAGCCACAGAGAATCGAATGACCTCTTGTAAAGAGTATCATTGACGAAGGCGAAAGACAGAGCTCGTTTCATAAGCTGATGTCTTGAGGACGCTTCTTCGGGCATTCGGTGGGACTTAAAGTAGTCTATAAAGACTTCCCTCCAATCCTCAACCTTTTCTCGTTCTTTTATTTGTAAGGTCGTCTGTTCAGTCACTCCCTTTTCTTCGGATGTTTCCGGAGGTATTTCTGCTGGGGCAAGCACCCGACGGCTTTGTACCATGATTCTGACGTCATCGAGGTTCTCGTCAGCTAGTTCTTTAGCGAGCTTGGCTAATGCGTCCGCTTTGCTATTTTCTGCGCGCGATATGCTTTCCAAAGTATATGAAGGAATTTGGGTCAACAGTTGTTGTACCTTTTCACCGTATTTCACCAACTCCGGTTTGCACATTTGGTAGTCGCCGTTTACTTGGCTAACGATCAGTTGAGAATCTCCGTATATGAGGAGGTTTTCAATTCCCATGTCAATGGCGATTTCGAGGCCTGCTATCAAAGCTTCATATTCAGCTTCATTGTTCGTCCTCGGCTCTATTAAGGAGAAAGCGAAGTGCATTATTCCTTCTTGTGGGGTCACGAAGATGAGGCCCACCCCTGATTTGATCATTGGCGTATTTTGTTTGTGCTTCTTCATGGAAGATGCTCCATCAAAATAGAGTTCCCATCGGGTATCGTTCCCATCGATAGCGTCAAATGCATGTTCGTCTGGCAACTCGCAATTCAGAGGAGAATCGACCGGTATTGGATGCTCAGCAAGGAAGTCAGCGATGGCCTGGCCTTTCACTGCTTTGAGAGGTTGATACGTTATCGAGAACTCCATCAAGAGCAGAGCCCATTTAGCGAGTCGTCCCGTCAATATGGCCTTTGACATTAAATATTTAAGAGGGTCCACCTTTGAAATGAGACGGAATTCATGTGCTAATGCGTAATGCCTAAGCTTTGTTATCGCAAAGATCAACGCCAGGCAATGCTTTTCAATATGAGAGTAATTGCTCTCTGCCCCCAGCAGAACTCGACTTAAGTAGTAGAGTGCTCTTTCTTTCCCCTGGTCATTCTCTTGCGCCCATAATGTGCCCAAAGAACCTTCGAGGGCGGTTGTATAAAGAATGAGAGGCTTTCCCTTAACCGGAGCAGCCAACACTGGAGGGTTCTGCAGGTAGTGCTTGATCTCATCCAGTGCGCCTTGGCATTTGTGATCCCAAACGAATGGAGTTCCTTTCTTCATCAGATGACTGTAAGGGCGGCACTTGCCAGAGAGGTTGGCTATAAATCACCGAATATATGCGAGCTTTTCTTGGAGAGACCGCAGCTGTTTGAGAGTTCTCGGCGGAGGCATTTCCATAATCGCCTTGATCTTGGATGGATCTATTTCGATACCTCGGTGTCGTACGATGAATCCCAGAAACTTGCCTGAGGAAACTCTGAATGCACACTTGAGAGGGTTCATCTTCAAATTGTATTGTCGAAGGCGTCGAAATACAGTCTTTAGATGCTCGAGATGTTCCTCGTATGATTTGCTCTTAACCACGAGGTCATCGATTTAGCACTCGACAATTTCATGATAAGGTCGTCGAAAATCTTTGGCATAGCCCTCTGATAGGTGGCACCGGCGTTCTTTAGACCGAAGGGCATTACCTTGTAACAAAATATTCCCAAAGGAGTCCGGAAATCCGTATGTTTCTGGTCTTCAGGATGTATTTTTATTTGATTATACCCTAATGAGCCGTCCATGAAGGAGAAAACCTCATGCTTGGACGTATTGTCTATCATCAGTTTGGTGACTGGTACTGGGAAATCATCCTTCGGGCAGGCTTTATTGAGATCCCGAAAATCCACGCATATGCGCACCGTCCCATTTTTCTTCATCACCGGGACGATATTAGCGATCCATTCAGGGTACTGAACCTCCTGGATAAAGCCAGAGTCGATTAGCTTCTTGACCTCGGCGTTGATGCTCATCTCAAGCTCGAACCGCATTCTTCTCGGCGCCTGTTTGACTGGCTTGACGTCTGGGGATATCGCCAATTTGTGCACGGCAACTTCTGGATCTAGTCCTGGCATCTCGGAATAGTTCCATGCGAAGCAATCTTTATGCTGTACAAGGACGTCTTTTAACGCAGCCACCCTTTCTTCAGACAGCAGCTCGCTGACAAATGTCGGTCGTAGGTCACTTGTCGTTCCCAACTCAATTTTCTTGAGATTATCTTCAGTGGTATGTATTCCATCCTCCAGTTCTTTCGGCGTTGGTGGGAATTCTGAGATTACCTCATTCCTGCTGTTTTCGAAGCACCAGGGAAGGCTGTCCATGTTCTCGGGCTCTCCTTTTAATATTGTTATCATGTGACAGGCGCGAATCCGCTTCCAATCCCAATGTGGAGTTGGTTCTATTCTTATGGCTTTGGGTTCGTGCTTTTGTGGCGGCGCTACCCTCCAGTTGTCAGACAGAGCGAATTTGCCGAGCTGATACTGATCTTCGACCCAATTCTTAAAAGTGAAGCAGTCTTCGAGAGGATGCCCTATTACTCGATGGTAAGAGCAATAATTTGGGTCAGAGAGTTCATTCGCTCGTTCGGGGTTTTTAGACTCCAGCAGTATAAGCATTTGATGTTTTAGAACAAGATCAAGAATCTTCTTCGTTTTGTCCCGAGGAAACGAGTACGCTCGACCCATTTTCTTCATGAGGGATAGCTCAATAACGCTCGACTCCCGTTTGCGTGGCTTCTTAGCCCCACTTTGTTGCCGTTGAACGCTCTTTTGGCCTTTCGACTTGTTTCTGCCTCTGCGTCTAACCGTTTTTATAACAAGTTGACATGGGGAAGCATTTTCGTCTTTCACGGCCTGTTGAAGGAGGCGTTGCGTTTTAGCCTTCTCATAGATTGCCATTTCACGATTGTGATCATCTCGGACTTTCTGACCAGCTTCCCTTATAAGTTTGTCCATTTGTTCTTCAAACGACGGACTGGGCACTCTTACATCAGGAACTTTTACTGGTTCATGATTACCGTCCTCCTGTTGAGCATCTGCTTCTTCATTGAAGTCTTGCACGACGTAACAGTCACGGAGCAGCTCTCGTTTCTTGGAGCGAACGTATCCTAGCCGATCGTCTCCATCCTCCCATTAGGCAGCTTGTGCTGAGTTCCGGGAAAGTTCCAGACCATGTCATAGAATTTTGCCTTTTTAACGGTCTGTTTGAAGGGAATCCCTTAGCGCTTCAACAGCCTTTTCAAGCCTTCTGTATAATATCTGGGTAGACGGATAGGTTGAAGTCTGTCTAGCGTTGGATCTGCACCGAGCCAGATTTCTTTCTCCACTTTGTTTTCTTCAGAGCGGTAGAATAGGATTGCCTTCTTGTCTTTTCGCCTGGGAGGGATATAGAACGTCTGCAGCTCCTATACACTGTCGGTATCGAGCGCATCCGGTTCTTTATAATGTTTAAGCGGCACCATGGCGACTTGCAGACTTTGCTCTTCATCAGCAGAAGCTCGTATTGAAGGTCGAGTAGAGAATACAACATGGACTTCATCCTCCGAATCACTACCAAAGGTCAACGTAGGAGCGGATGATCCCGGCTTGGTGTATTAGGGCAGACCCGAGTAAATTATCTCCCCTTCCTCCTCAGTATCACTGCCGAAGACAGGGATGGTAGCGTTAGTTTTGTTCTCCGGCTTGTGACACCTTTTCGTGTCTTCGAAACTCGGTAAAAAGTATTTGACATCTTCATATTTGCGAACTTCGTTTAAGGAAAACGGAATCAATTCTCCTGCCACGGTGTACTCGAGACCATCCCTGCAATATTTCATACACTGATGCTGTGTAGAAGGGATGATATTGTACTCGTGTAACCATGGTCGGCCGAGCAGAGTATTATAGCATGTCTTGGCACTTATGACATGGAATTTAATGTCTGTGACGAGCAGCCTGAAGCATAGCGTCAGTATCACAGATCCAAGAGTTTTTGATGATTGGGAATCGAACTCGGAGATGGTGATCTTGTCTTGGGCGAGGTATTAGAAACTCATGCAGATTTCCTTTAACACCCGCACATTGAGTAGATTAACAGACGATCCATTGTCGATCAGGATTTTACTTATCTTTATGTCATGGCAGTATCCTGAGACATAAAGGGGACGATTGTGTTCGCACGTCCCGAAGAGAAGGTCTTCATCGCCAAAAGCAACATCGGCTGTGTGCACCTCTTCCAATTCATCCTTCATCTTCTCTTCGGCCAGGAAGGCTTGAACTGCTCCGGATCTTGTAGTGCCTTAATCAACGAATCCCTCGCCTCTTTTGATAGTAGCAGGGCATCAAGAATGCTGAGCTGTGAGGGTAGCTTCCTCAGATGCGCTAAAACGTTGTAATCCACCTTATTTCTCTTCAGCGGGTTCTTGACAGTTAGCTCCTCCGCAACTTGGTCATCTAAGGTGATGTCCTCGGAGACCTTCTCTTTCCCTTTATCTCTCTTGTTTGAGGGTCCGAGATTTTTTTCAGGTAGCGTCCGATTGCGCGGCTGGATATTTTCGCAAGCCTTCGGTTCTTCTTATTTTCCCGAAGTGGACTCTCCGAAGAGAGGGCCAAGCTCCAGTTCCTCATCAGAATCGCTCCCGAATGTGAGCATTTGTGATCCTCCGGCGTCAATCATGCAACAATCACCGGTAGTTCTGTTAAGCCCTACGATCGTTCTGTTCTGCTCTCGACGAATCTTGCGCTTTTCCCGCTTAAACTGCTGCCGGTGAGCAACATATCCTTGCCACCATCTATCGAAAGCTTTGCACTCTTCAGTGGGGTGCGAAACCTTCCGATGATACAAGCAATAGGAGGGATGCCTTTTCACTTCATTAGTAACGCTCCCCTCAGAGGATGGTAGCTTCATTCCCATTAACACGGCTTTAGCAAACCTCTTCCTCATCTTGAATTTGCTTTTATCCGCTGTGGGTGCACTTTGTTCCAGCGGGAGTATCTCAATTCTTTCGTCAAGGACATTTATCCGCTGTGGGTGCACTTTGTTCCAGCGGGAGTATCTCAATTCTTTCGTCAAGGCCATTTATCCGCTGTGGGTGCACTTTGTTCCAGCGGGAGTATCTCAATTCTTTCGTCAAGGCGCTGGCGTTTGGCCTTTTCGAATATAATCGCCTCGCGCTCCCGATCAACTTTGCTTTTTAAGAACGCTTCATTGAGGAAAGCATCAATCACTTCATCCGATGGCCCCGGAATTTTTGGTTCAGGATTTGCTCCCAGCTTTTCAGTACAGGGAGTCTCCTCATCGTCTATGAACGAATAGGAAATCACATGACAGCTTGCCACATATTCCTCGGATTCATCCAACAAACTATCTCCCTCGTCTTCCACTTGAAAGACGTGGTTGAGGAATTCTTGGAATGTAATGGGAGTCCGTGCCTTCTGGTTGTATTCCTCCAGCGCGTCAATTTGTTTTTGCAAGTTCGTGCGCTTGTCGCCAGGCTTTACGAGCTTCTTTGACTTCTTTTTCTTCTTCTTTGAAGATTTCGACGGCTGGTTATGAATGCTTGGGCCACTTCCATCGATCTTTTGAGTTGGACAAGGCTTCAACATCCCTTCAATGATCTGCGGCTCCAACGGGCTCTTCCACTTGATTGCTGGGCAGAATTAAAGATCATTTAGCATCCTCTTCATCTTAGCTGATAATACAACCTCCCAAGGAGCTTCTTCAACGATATAGCATGTTGCCCCCGGCATATTCATTCCATTAGAGGTGTAGGGCTGCGGTGGATTCATCTTCCATTTGTCGGACAATGCAAATTTGCCCTGTCGGTACTGGTCTTTAAGCCAATTCTTGAAGACGTAGCAATCCTTGATCGGGTGACCCAATACCCGATGGTAAGGACAGTAGTTGGGCTCATTGACGTCACTCTGTTGCGACGGACGTTTTGGATCCGGCAGGTTTATGAGTCGGGTGCGCAACGCCAGCTTGAATAACCTTCTCGTCTTATCTCGAGGGAACGAGTAAGAACGTCCCATTCTATCCTCCAGGGTACGTACAGGCACATATTATTTTGATGACTGACCGGCTTCGGGTTGTTTGGCTGTTGCTGAGCATTAGTGACAACAATCGCTTTCCCCTTTCCCTTCTCGTTTTGGGAGTCCGGCTTTGGAAGAGGAGGTTTATGGCCCATTTGATCCATTTGCGCCAGCTTGTCGATTAGCGCCTGGAAGATGGTCGGCTTGAAGAACATCATAAATTGCGAGATGGTTGCTTGCGAATCGAGGGTTCCCACAAACATTCCCACCGCAGGAGCTTCTTCTATACGCTGCTCGCATTTTGACCATAAATTACGCCACCGTATAGCATATTAGACCCATGTCTCGCCCGGCTTTACCCTGGCATTTATCAGTGCCGTTATCGGGGTACGCTCGCTGGCACTCGCGAAACGCTGAGTAAATAGCAGTTCCATTTTAGCAAAGGTTTTGATAGAGTCATTCGGGAGCTCGGAATACCACTCGAACGCCGTATCTGACAAGCTACCAACGAACTGACGGAGCAACAATTTATCATCCCCGCCGGTGTTGCCGCAAAGCGCCCTGAACTGAGCAACATGCTGGTGGGGATTGCCCGTTCCCTTATAGACATGGAACTTGGGAATTGTGTAACCCGGGGGTACTTGATTTGGTCGTACCAACTGGGATATGGCCGCCCCGTTTTTACGACCTGGACGGCTGCTTCAGTCGCATGATGAACCCGTATTTACTGGGCTATGTACTCGTCCAAATCAGTTTTAGAGATTGTATCCTCTTTAGCCGTTGACAAAGCCGGAGGAGGATTTGATGTCTCTCCCCTATCGTCTCCAAGGACGATCGGGGGCTCTTCAGCCGGAGGATCTTGTTGTATCATCATCCCTATCATATCTTGGAAGAGGAGGCCCATACGCTGTATGTTGGCTGCTTGTTTAGCAGCCTCTTTGTCCTTCTTCTCCAATATTCGGCGAAGGAATTCGGCGTCGGTTTCTTTCTCCTGGCGTTCATCCGAGGACGTCTCAGGGTTTTCTTTTGGCCCGGTAAGTGCGGCCATAGCATTCATCATCTCTTGGAGCTTCTGTTGCTGCTCTTGCGCCTTGGTCCTGACCTCGTGTGCGGTCTATGACCTGTTGATATGCGGCTGTCCTCTTTACCAGACGCCACGTAGACGGTATGAACTACCATGCCCCCAGACTTAGGGCGTTTGGGTTCACCACCTCTGATATTTGTCGCCGACGCTGGGGTTTTCTCTGGCCTCCTTCTTTTGTGGGCCGTTGAAGTTGAAGGGGCCGTTGCAGTGGGCACCCTAGCGATCATTGTCCCCTGCTGTTTAATAGGACGGTCTTTTTCTTTTTGCACCTTTGTCTTCTTTTGTTGACGAGAGTGATCTGGGTCAATCACGGAGTCTTGAACCCTCCGCCAAACTTTATAAATTTTTGAAGACAGCCATTGAGGGGGCTGTTCCTGCTTTGTTTCCGTAACTCTCTCCATAGGTAGAGGAGATCTTTTCAATGTAGCGGTTGGAGAGTTCTTACGTACCCTCCTTAACAGCTCAAAACTGTTCCCAGTTGGAACAGCAGCGTTGACCTCCACCACTGGAGCCGGTGGAGTTATCCCTGAGGGGGAGTTGCCCCCTGCCTTCCTCACTCGTCGCCAATGGCGACGTTGAGCACGACGAGCCGTTGGGACTGGCTCGGAGATAGAGACGTCTTCTTTTTGCCCCTCGCCCGGTTGAGGCGCTGTTGGTGTTATCCTCTTAAAAACTGAGGTTGTTCTTTGCGGGGTAATATCCAATCTGTCAAAGACAGATCTTCGTGTAGGGGCAGGAGCAGGAATCGTCAGTCTTGAAAAGACTGACTCTTTGACGGGAGAAGCCGCCTTAACGACTTCCGGAGCAGCAGCCGTTGCCCTCCTTGGGAAAGCCATTTTAGAGTTCCTGGGCTTCTTAGCGGGCCCTTCAGATTTTTGATCCAGCCTCGCAAAGACAGAGGCTGTTGGCTTGGCGGTGGGCGACCGTTGACAGGGGCCGTCGTAGCAGTGAGCCAGTCGAAGACCGACTTCTTATTCACTTCCGGTGCAGGTATTGGCATAGAGAAGCTTATGGGTGGGATCATGGTCCCGAAAAACAGGCCGGTGGTGGCCTGGGTCACCTGTTCTACCGGCAGCGCGAGGAAAGAGGCCGCTTGGGGCCCATATGCTACACCTCCAGGTGAGGTGGAGTGTCCGTTGCAGTGGCACTTCGAGCAGTTGGTGCAGTTAGAAGCCATGGATGCTTGAGTTCTGCGCTAGACAAAAGACCAAATCTTAGTGACTTGAAAATCCAAAGGCAACCGTTAACAAACCGTGATTGGTTCGCGAAGACGACAAACGAAGCGTGGAGTGGAAAGAGGAAAAGGTCCCACCGGGCGTGCCAGAATCTGTTCCCCTCTGAATGGCGGCGGAGACGACGTGAGGCGCCGTCTTGCCTGAGATTCGGGGCAGATGCTATATGGTTTTATCCTTCTACCTCTCCGAAGATGCCAAGTTGATTTATGGCATCGTGTATCGGAGGTTTAGACGGATACGGCCGATGTAGCAGACTTTGTCAGATTCCCCCTCGTTTGAGGGGTTTTTGATTGTGGGGACGCTCTTCCCTGCAGACGCAAGCCCCTGCAGTTAATTACGCTACCGCGTCGCGGCAGCCACTTTCTCCTTCTCCAGAATTTCACTTCGTGTCGTGTGTCTTTTTTTTGTTTGTGGTTGCCCGTGGATTGTATACGGAGACTGAGTAATGCCGTCGCCCGTAGGACGTGGATTAGTTCAAATCCGTATTTACTTAGATTTGGGTTTGGTGTTTTTAGTTTAAGGATACGTTAGCCGTATTGAGGCTAAAATCAACTTAAACGTTCGTTAAGGATACGTTAGTCCTATTTGGGACTAAGATCAACTTAACGTGGTGATCCATTTAATATATGGCCGTCGGGACTCGTCACCTCTCTGACGTCGTTGAAGGATTACAACGATAGGTGTCAGAGGAGTTCAGAGATGTACCCTTGAACCAGAGTTGATTTGGAGTTTTATAGTTCATTTGAATGTTTAAGGATACGTTAGCCGTGTTTGGGGCTAAGATCAACTTAAACGGCAAAAGAGCATTTGGAGGCTCTATTGTTCCAGTTTAGGGACGTAGTGGTCCATGTTCCAGTTTAGGGACGTGGTGGTCCATTGCCAGTTTATGGACGTGGTGGTCCATCATTAGTTTAAGGACGTCTCGGTCTAATATTAGTTTAGGGACGTCTCGGTCCAATATTAGTTTAGGAACGTCTCGGTCCATCGTTCCCATTTCGGGACGATTATTAGTTTAAGGACGTCTCAGTCCTTGAGTTTAAGGACCCCACAGTCCATATTCATGTGTGGTCGTTGGGACCCGTCACCTCTCTGACGTCGTTGAACGATTACAACGAGAAATGTCAGAGGAGTTCGGAGATGTACCCTCGAACCGGATGTAAATTGATTTAGGGGAGCAATCTTGCTCAGTCAATTTAATTTGAGGACTTATGGCCATTAATGGGCTAAGTCCAGTTAAAAAAATATTCAACACTTTTATTTGTTGTTGGTCTGTTAGATCTGTGCTAGGGCTTGGCCCATTTTTAAAATAATGCATTGCATTATTTTCCATTTTTGTTTGGACTGGGCTCTGCCCTTTTATAAATGATGCAGAGCATCCATTTTGTTTGGGCTCTGCCTTTTTTTATTGCTTTGCAATTTCTTTTGGCATGTTGGTCTTTTTGATTTGGGCCTGGCCCTTTAAGAAATGCATTGCATTTGTCAGGCGCTTTGCGCCAATCAGGGAGCGCAAGCGCTTGTGGTGACGACACGTGTCATGCAAGCGCAGTGCGCTGCGCTGGTGCGCTGCGCTTGCGCTGCTGACACGTGGTGTACTTTGGTGAGTTGCGCCAATTACAAAGAGCAAAGATCTATCTTAAAGCGCATAGCGCAAGTAGTTCAGATGTTGACACGTGGCGCTTTCCCAAGAGCGCAACAGCGCAGTTTGGAAGTGCAAAGCACTAAGAATCTTTTAGATTCAAGAACAGAAGTGCAAAGCACTATTTTATTTCTTGATCTAATTTAGATCAAAGAGAAAAAAGTTTTTCTTGTCTTTCTTATCTCAGAGAACCAAAGGTTCATAAAAAGTGCAAAGCACTATTTAATTTTTTATTTTTATTAAAGATCATTGATCTTGTTTTTATATCTATGATCTGTTTATAAGAGAACTTTCTCTTTTTCTAAAGGTTTTTACCTTTTTGTTCTTGAGGAGTTCTTCAGAGTTCTCTTTTTTTCTCAGAAAATGTTGATGCCTTTGAATTGAGGCTTAGGGTCCTTTTTATAGTGCCCATAAATTAGTTAATTTTGTTAAAGAGATCTTTCTCTGAGTGATTTGGGGAATTTTCCCCACCGTTGGATCTTTGATCCAAGGGCTTCTGTTTTACAGAAGAAAATCTTCTTGTTTTAACAAGAACAGAAAGATTTCTTTAAAATCTCTATTCTGTTTGGCGCAAATGCCCCACCGCGTGACACGTGTCACGCAGCGCACAGCGGAGCGTAACTGCGCTAGCGCATCTGCGCTGACACGTGTCGCGCAGCGCACAGCGGAACTCAACTGCGCTGACACGTGTCGCGCAGCGCACAGCGCAGCGCATCTGCGCTATCGCATCTGCGCTGACACGTGCAGCGCATAGTGCAGCGTAACCGCGCTAGCGCATCTGCGCTGACATGTGTCACGCAGCGCAATGCTTGCGCAACTGAAGCGTTGCTTCATTTGATTTTGTTTAAAACAGAGCTTTGCTCTGATTGGGTGCGCTGCCTTGGGCGCTGCGCTGATGCGTTTGCGCCAGACACGTGACGCGTTGCGCGCAGCGCAAAGAATCTGAAGCGTTGCTTCATTTATTTAAATTTAAATTTTCAAAGTAGAGCTTTGCTCTGATTGGAGGAAGATGAAGCGTTGCTTCCTCTCCCGCCTTGGAATTTGAACAGAGCTTTGCTCTGACTGGGGTAAACAACCCCCTGGAACGAGCTTCCTTCTTCTTTCTGCGCTCTGTTTTCTAGCCGCTGTTCAACCGTCACGTGCCAACACGTGACCCCTGGTCACGTGTGAGCACGTGACCCTTTCTGGAGCCTTTTTCTTGAATTTAATCAGAGAGTGAGTCTGCTTTTGCCGCTGCTTTTAAATGTCACGTGCCAACACATGACTGCTGGTCACGTGCTAGCACGTGATGTCTCCTCCGTAAGTTTTCCTGATTTTAAATCAGGAAACAGCTGGGGGCAAGATGGTCCACACTGTATACATGGCGATGGGGAAGGAAGACAGTCGTGCGTCTGCAGGTCATAGACCGCTTACACGGTCGGTAACCAAAGCTCAGGAGCAACAGCAAAAGCTCCAGGAAATGATGATCGCAATGGCCATGCTTACTGGGCCGAAAGAAAGCCCCGAGGCATCCTCGGATCAGCAGTAAGAACAGGAAACCGACGCTGAGTTCCTCCGGAGGATATTGGAAAAGAAAGATAAAGAGGCTGCGGAACAAGCGGACAATATAAAGCAAATAGCTCACATATTTCAAGACATGGTTGGGATGATGATTCAACAAGATTCTCCCGCGGAAGATCCCCCGACCGTCCTCGAAGATGATAGAGGAGAAACATCGAATCCACCACCGGCTCTTTCAACGGCCAAGGAGGAGACAATCTCCAAGGCTGACTTGGACGACTATATAGCCCAGCAGATCCGGGTTTATCATGCAACTGAGGCGGCTGGTCAAGTCGTAAAAACAGGGCGACCGTATCCAAGCTGGTACGACCAAATCAAATATCCGCCGGATTATATAATACCGAAATTCCATGTGTATAAGGGGACCGGCAATCCCCACCAACATGTTGCCCAGTTCAGGGCCCTTTACGGTAACACCGGCGGTGATGATAAGCTGTTGCTTCGCCAGTTTGTGGGCAGCTTATCAGAAACAGCGTTCGAATGGTATTCGGAACTTCCGAACGATTCTATCAAGACGTTCGCTGAAATGGAGTTGCTATTCACTCAGCGATTCGCAAGCGCCAGCGAACGCACCCCGATAACGGCATTGATTAATGCCAGGGTGAAACCAGGCGAAACGTGGGTCCAGTACGCTATACGCTGGCGAAATTTGTGGTCGAAATGCGAGCAACACATTGAGGAAGCGCCCGCGGTGGGCATGTTCGTGGGAACCCTAGACCCTCATGCAACTATCTCCCAGTTCATGATGTTCTTTAAGCCAACCACGTTTCAGGCTTTGATCGACAAGTTGGCCCAGATGGACCAGATGGGCCACAGACCGTCTCCCCCGAAGCCAGAACCCCGGAATGACAAGGGTAAAAGGAAGGCAACCTTCGTCGCGAATGCTCAGCAGCAAACCAGTGCCTCAAAGCTGGCGGATCAGTTGGAAGAAAGACGGCGGTATTATAATGAAAAGATGAAGCGTCCCTACTCGTTCCTGCAGGACAAGACGAAACGGTTATTCGAGCTGGCAGTACGCAAAAGGCTTATAAACTTGCCAAATCCAAGGCGACCGCCACAACCCACTGAGGTGAATAACCCCAATTATTGCCCTTACCATCAAACGATAAGCCATCCGATTGAGGATTGCTTCATTTTCAAAGGATGGATTGAAGATCAATACCTCCACGAAAAGTTTGCACTGTCCGAAAAGTGGTAGGTGAACCCGCCACAGCCGCATACTCCTAAGAAAGCAGATACACCGGGGGCAACCTGTTCCTTTATTGAAGAATCTCCATGGGAGGTCGTGCTATCAGCCAAACCAAAAGGATGCTGAGTGATCTTCATGCGTGCCCGGCGGTCGAATGGAAGAACCCGCTTGAACCTCAAATTATCGAAGGGATGCTGAAGCCGCGTCCAACTACAAGAATCGGTGGTGATGGCCCAAGTACTCACGCCCAACCGTCAAAATCTTCGAAGAAAAAGAAGAAGTCCAAGAAGTCCGTGAAGCCTGGAGACAAGCGCACGGATTTGCAGAAACAGATTGACACGCTAGAGGAGTACAATCAAAAGGCGTGAGCTCCTGTCACACTGCAAGAGTTCCTCAACCACGTCTTTCAGGGGGAAGATGATGGAGAGAGCTCGTCAGATGAATCCGAGGGATACGTGGCGAGTTGTCATGTGATTTCCCACTCGGAAGATGAGAAAACTCCTGGCACTGAGAAACTGGGGGCACAGCCTGAGCCAGAACTTGTATGGCCAATGGATGAAATGATCGACGCCTTTCTAGACGAGATTCGGTTGAAGAGCAAAGCCGATCAGGAGCGTGAGATGGCCGCGTTGGAAGGAGCCAAATGCAAGCGACCAAACGAAAGAGTCGAAGCACTCCCGCCAGATCAAAAGATATCCAATGCGAATAAAAACGTGTTCAAGACGAGAAAAAGGTTCGCCAAAGCCATGTCAATGGGGATGAAGCTACCACCCTCGGAAGAGAACACGTTCGATGGGGCGGAGAGGCACCCTAATTACTGTTCATATCATCGAAAGATTTCACACCCTACTGAGGAGTGCGATGCTTTTAGGATATGGTGGCAGGGATATGTTGCTCACCGACAACATTTTAAGCGTATGAAACGCGGAACTCGTCGGGAGCAGAGAAGTACGACCGAATGGCACAAAAGAACTACCGGCAACTGTTACATGGTCAATGCCGGAGGATCATAAGTTCTCACCTTTGGGAGCAACTCTGATGAGGAAATGGCTCTGAGCCCACTCTTTAAAAAGGCCGTCTTAGGGAAAGAGGAAGAACCGGAGGCCTGCGAGAACATTCAGCTGCGCAATCGCACACTCCTGGAAAAGAATCTCGGACCTGCGAATAGAAAAGATAAAGGAAAGGAGAAGGTCACTGAGGATATCGCCTTAAATGACCAAGTCATGAAAGAATTGACTGCCAAGGACCCTCCCAGGAAGGGTAAAGTGGACTACAACATCCTAGCGCACCTAAGAAAGCTACCATCTCAGCTCAGCATTCTCGATGCCCTCCTATTATCAAAAGAAGCGCGAGATTCATTAATCAAGGCGTTACAAGAACCCGAACAATTCCAAGCCTTCCTCGCCGCAGAAAGGATGAAGGACGAACTGGAAGAAGTGCACACGGCCGACATCACTTTCGGTGATGAAGACCTTCTCCTCGGGACGTGGGACCACAACCGTCCCCTATACGTCTCCGGATATTGCTACGATATCAAGATAGGAAAAATCCTGGTTGATAATGGATCCTCCGTCAATCTCCTTAATGTTCGGGTGTTGAAAGAAATCTGCATGAGCGTGCAGCACCTTGCTCGTGACAAAATTACCATCTCCGGTTTCGACTCCCAGTCGTCACGGACTCTCGGATCCGTGATATTAACATTACTCTTTGGACTACTCGTCACGGATATCAAATTTCACGTCATTGACGCTAAGACCTGCTACAACGCCTTGCTCGGTCGTCCTTGGTTACACGAGTACAACATCATCCCTTCTACACAGCATTAGTGTATGAAGTACTTTAAGGATGGTTTCGAATATACCGTAACAGGTGAGCTGAACCCATTTTCCGTGAACGAAGTCCGCAAGTACGAAGATGCAAAGTACTTTTTGCCAGACTTCGAGGATACAGAAAAGTGTCGCAAACCGGAGAACAAAGCCGCCGCCGCCATCCCTGTTTTCGGAAGCGATACCGAAGAAGAAGAAGAGATAGTTTACGCTGGTCCGTCCCGACGCAACAACCCGGGACCGTCCGCCCCTATGTTGATCTTCGGAAGTGACTCGGAAGATGAGGTTAATGCTGTGTTCTCCAGTCGGCCGTCAATACAAGCATCCCCTGGCGATGATCAGAGTTTGCAAATCACCATGGTGCCGCAAGAACACTACAAGGATCTCGACACACTTCAAGCTTACAATGTACAGGACCTGCAGATGTTTTACGTCCCTCCCAGGCAAAAGGGTGAGAAGGTGATCCTATTCTATCGATCCTCGGAAACGAGAGTAGAGAAAGAGATTTGGCATGGAGCGGATTCTACACTTGACAGACTTCAACCCATCCGTTTGCCCATATATTACACAAACGGACTAAAAAGACTATTGAAGCGCCAATGGGTACCTTTAAAATAGACTATTCGACAAGCTCGATTCTACGACCGGATTTGGGACGTCCCTGGAACTCAGCGCAAATTGTCCAACGGGAGAATGGAAACGCTCGGGCTTAGATATGTGAGATCCGGGAAACGGGTACGAGTCCACGGTAGCTACGCCATATATAGCTTCGATGAGGAAGAGGACGCCTTATCGAGAAATGCTAACCCCTCGCCAAAACTGGATCCTACGAGCGAAGTGCTGAGTCCGTCGTTTGAAAAACGAATGGACAAGCTTATCAAGAAAGCGGGTCAAAAAGCTCGGGAAGACCATAAATGCGAGATGGCTATCTACGAGAAGGCCAGGATGCAACGTCTATTTCAACAGGCTGCAAAAGACAAAGGTGCTCCTCCCTGTCAACCCGTTGTGCAAAAGGCCCGACGCAGAGGCAGAAGTAAGTCAAGAAGCGGAAAAAGGAGTCGACAATAACGACGCGGGATTAGAGAGTCATATGATCGGGCATTGCACGGTCCGGATTTGTCCCTTATGAAGAAGATGAGTCGAGCATATTCCTTCCCTCGAGATAAGACGAAGAAGTTACTCGAGATCGCTATAAAATATCAAATGATCGCACTTCCGGAGTTTAAGCACCCTGAGCAAGCTAACAAAGTTTCTCATCCGGGCTATTGCTCTTATCACCGAGCCATAGGACACCCTATCGAAGACTGCTCCACCTTCAAGAACTGGGTCGAAGACCAGTACCAGCAAGGCAGATTTGCTTTATCCAGCAGCTGGAGGGTAACGCCGCCACAAAAGCATGAACCCAAAGCCACAAGAGCAGAACCAGATCCACATCGGTCTTGGAAGCGGATTCACACCTGTCACATGATAACAATATTAAAAGAAGAGCCCGAGAACATGGATGACCTTCCCTGGTGCTTTGAGAACAGCCATGACGAGGTGATCTCAGAATTTCCACCAGCTCCGAAAGAACTGGAAGATGGCATACATACTACTGCAGATAACCTCAAGAAGATTGAGTTGGGGTCGGCAGACGATCCACGACCGACATTCGTCAACGAGCTGCTATCTGAGGAAAGGGTGGCTGCATTAAAGAACGTGCTTCTACAGCACAGAGATTGCTTCGCATGGAACTATGCCAAGATGCCAGGATTAGATCCAGAGATTGCGGTGCATAAATTAGCAATATCCCCGGATATTAAGCTAGTCAAACAGGCGCCGAGACGGATGCGGCTCGAGCTTGAAATGAGCATTAACGCCGAAGTCAAGAAACTAATCGATTCCGGGTTTATCCAGGAGGTACAGTATCCTGATTGGGTCGCCAACATCATCCCGGTAATGAAGAAGAATGGGACAGTGCGCATATGTGTGGACTTCCGGGATCTCAATAAAGCCTGCCCGAAGGACGATTTCCCAGTGCCGGTCACTGAGCTGATGATAGACAATACGTCCACTCATGAGGTTTTCTCCTTTATGGACGGTTCATCAGAGTACAATCAGATAAAGATGCATCCCGAAGACCAGAAGCACACCGCTTTCCGGACTCCTTTGGGTATATTCTGCTACAAAGTTATGCCCTTCAGTTTAAAAAATGCCGGTGCTACCTATCAAAGGGCCATGACAAAGATCTTCGATGATCTCATATATAAAATCGTCGAGTGCTATATCGACGACCTCGTAGTGAAGAGCAGGTCATACGAAGAGCATTTAGAGCATCTGAAGACCGTATTTCAACGCCTTCGGCAATATAATTTGAAGATGAACCCCCTCAAATGCGCATTCGGAGTCTCCTCGGGTAAATTCCTGGGATTCATCATCCGACATCGAGGTATCGAAATAGATCCATCTAAGATCAAGGCGATCATGGAAATGCCACCGCCAAGAACTCTCAAACAGCTGCGGTCTCTCCAGGGGAAGCTCACATATATACGGCGATTTATAGCCAACCTTTCAGGAAAATGCCGTCCTTACAGCCACCTGATGAAAAAGGGGACTCCATTCGTTTAGGATCAAAAATGCCAAGGCGCACTCGACGAGATCAAGCAGTACCTGCAGAATCCACCAGTGTTGGCTGCCCCGGTTAAGGGAAAGCCTCTTATTCTTTATACAACCGCCCTCGAAGGTTCTTTAGGTGCCTTATGGGTGCAAGAGAATGACCAGGGGAAAGAAAGAGCACTCTACTACTTAAGTCGAGTTCTGCTGGGGGAAGAAAGCAATTACTCACCAATCGAAAAATATTGCCTGGCGTTAATCTTTGCAATAACAAAACTCCGACACTATGCATTGGCACATGAAGTCCATCTTATATCAAAGGTGGACCCCCTAAAATATCTAATGTCAAAGGCCATATTGACGGGGAGACTCGCTAAATGGGCCCTGCTCTTGATGGAGTTTTCAATAATCTATCAGCCTCTCAAGGCAGTGAAAGGCCAAGCCATCGCCGACTTCCTTGCTGAGCATCCAGTACCTGCCGGTTCTCCTCTAAATTGCGATTTGCCGGACGAACATGCGTTTGACGCGATCGACGGTGGTGATACCCGATGGGAACTTTATTTCGATGGAGCGTCCTCCGTAAAGAAGCGTAAATAAAGTACCCTAATAATCAAATCGGGGGTAGGCCTCATCTTCGTAACTCCACAAGGAGGGATACTGCGCTTCGCTTTCTCCTTAATAGAACCGAGGACGAACAATGAAGCCGAATACGAAGCTTTGATAGTAGGCCTCGAGATCGCCATTGACATGGGAATTGAAAACCTCCTCATATACGGAGATTCTCAACTGGTCGTTAGTCAAGTAAACGGCGACTACCAAACGTGCAAACCGGAGTTGGTGAAGTACGGTGAAAAGGTGCAACAACTGTTGACCCAAATTCCCTCCTACATTTTGGAAAGCATACCACACGCAGAAAATAGCAAAGCGGATGCGTTAGCTAAGCTCGCTAAAGAACTGGCTGACGAGAATCTCAATGACGTCAGAATCGTGGTACAAAGCCGTCGAGTGCTCGCCCCAGCAGAAATATCTCCGGAATCATCCGAAGAAAAGGGAACGACTGAGCAGACAACCCTACAAATAAAAGACCGTGAGAAGGCTGAGGACTGGAAGGAAGTCTTCATAGACTACTTTAAGTCCCACCGAATGCCCGAAGAAGCGTCCTCAAGACATCAGCTCATGAAACGAGCTCTATCTTTCGCCTTCGTCAACGATACTCTATACAAGAGATCATTTGATTCTCTGTGGCTGAGATGCTTAGGACCTGACGAAGCAGAAAGAGTCATTCAGGAGGTTCATGACGGAATCTGTGGTCCTCATCAAGCAAGCCCGAAGATGAAGTTAAAAATTAAACGGATGGGTTACTACTGACCCACGATGATCCAGGACTGCCTCGAATATGCGAAGCAATGCCACTCATGCCAAATCCATGGGGATTTCATCCACTAGCATCCGAATCCACTACATCCGACGGTGGCTAGCTGGCCATTCGAAATGTGGGGAACTGACATAGTCGGCCCCATCGAACCGGCATCGTCTAGGGGACATCGTTTCATCCTGGCGACGACTGATTACTTCTCCAAATAGGCAGAAGCAGTACCGTTGAGGGAAGTGAAGACGGAGAATATCCTCCACTTTTTCAAGACGCACATCGTTTATCGGTTTGGAACTCCACGATGGATCATCTCCGATAACGGGCCAGCCTACAGAAGACATAAGATCAGCCGCTTTGCGCAACAGCATAATATAGACTGGAGATATTCCTCGGTTTATAATCCACGAGCTAACGGTCTAGCTGAGGCCTTCAACAAGACCCTGACAAAGATCATGAAGAAGACGGTGTCCCGAAATAAGAAGGACTGGCACGAGAGACTGCAAGAAACTCTCTGGGCATATCGAACTACGTTCAAGACGGCCACGAACACGACGCCATACGCATTGGTATTCGGTACGGAAGCAGTACTCTCCCTCGAGATAGAGCTACCTTCTCTACGAGTGGCAGTCCACCACGAATTGACAAATGAGGAAAATGCTCACCTCCGGCTTGAGGAGCTTAACGCCCTTGATGAAACCCGGCTCATAGCGCAACAAAATCTAGAGGCTTACAAAGCGAAAATGACGCACTCGTATGAAAGATCGACCAGGCTGAGGACATTCCGCCAAGGCGAACTCGTGTTAGTGGTCAAAAGGCCTATGATCCCCAATCGCGTCAAGCGGGGAAAATTCGAGCCGAACTATGAAGGCCCGTACATCATAGACAAAGTCTACCAGGGTGGAGCCTATCTACTCATGGATATGCACGGTGAAAGGCCTTTCAAGCCAATAAACGGCCGTTTCCTAAATAAATACTACGCTTAATGAGCCACAGCCTAGGTCAATGATAGATGACGATGACTATGTCCACTCACTATCTTCCTAACCTCAAGCTCTATAAGTAGTAGCCGGCCCTCTCCATGACGGACCGAAACGTCCTTAAACTAACGACGGACCGAAACATCTTTAAACTAACGTCGGACTGAAACGTCCTTAAACTAACGTCGGACCGAAACGTCCTTAAACTAACGACGGACTGAAACGTCCTTAAACTAATGACGGACCGAAACGTCCTTAAAACTACTACCGCGGCATCCTTAGGCTGATGAGATAAATAAAAAAAAATATATGTAAAAAAATATAAAAATAAAAAAAACAAAAAAAAGGTATGTCCATAAGCAAAAAGGGCACGGATGAAAACCCGAAAGGGCTCCGTGAGTAAAAACAGCAGGGCTACCGGCGAGTGTTCGTGAAAACCCGAAAGGGCGTGACCTCGTTAAAAAAAAAGAGAAAAAAAATAACAACGGTATGTCCATAAGAAAAAAATGGCACGGATGAAAACCCGAAAGGGCTCCGTGACTAAAAACAGCAGGACTACCGGCGAGTGTTTATGAAAACCCGAAAGGGCGCAACCTCGTTAAAGGACACTTGCAGGGTCCTCAAGACCTTGTAAGGAGAAACTACCCGCGTGAGATCTTTATGACTCATAAGGGAGCAACACACTTAGGAGTCCTCATGATTCCTAAGGAGAACATACACTTGCGAGATTCTCACGACTCGTAAGGAGAACTCTCTTATGGGACCCTCACGGCTCATAAGACTTGAAAGTCTTAAGTTACAGAGACCTGAACCTGTGCTTAAGCAAAATCCCCCATAACCTTCGACAATGCCCTACAAGCGGCTCATACTGACCCTTGTAATCCACGGGCGCGAATAAACATTTCCCTAGCAAAGTCTCACCCGTGACTAAGGGTATGTCCATATGGTGAACAACCTTTCTAAGTCCTCTCGACTTATAAGGAGAAAGCCCTCTTGTAGGATCCTTATGACTTACAGAGGAACATACACTTAGGAATCCTCACGATTCCTAGGGAGAAAATACACCTACAAGATCCTCACAACTTGTAGGGAGAAATACCTTTGTGAGACCCTTACGGCTCATGAAGTCAAAAGCCTTAGTCGACAGGACCTTAACCCTGTTTGCTAAGCCACCTTTGTTCAACATCGACAGAGGCAGATGATGATTCGCTTCTGGCTATATCCCAGTTGTAGCGGTGCTGATGCCGAAATCGGTGTCTAATTTCAGGTTTATGGCGAAAAGCCAGTAGGCCGCACATGCATATGAAATAGCCGAAATGATGGGGCAACTTGCAATAAAAAACAGCAAGTAAAAATATATGCACGCAAAATAGCCGAAATGATGGGGCAACTTGCAATAAAAAGCAGCGAGTAAAAATGAAATAAATAGCCGAAATGATTGGGTACCGCGAAAAATAGCCGAAATGATAGGGCAATCAAGACCTTCGCGATATAAAAGCTGAATTGATGGAGCATCGCGGAAAAAAGAAATAAAAAAAAAAGAGTTTTAATTTATGCCCTACAGGTGATGTTCCATCACACCCTGTATACAATCCAAGAGCGTAAACAAAGAAGTGATCATACTTCCCCCAGGTTTCATCAAAGAAAGAAGCTAAATCTCGACGGGCCGCAAGCGACCTAGAGATCATCCCAACACTCGTCTCGTAACGACGGACACAACAAAACGGAGCAGCGGAAACCCCTAGTTCCATGACTCGGCGATATACATATCACCGACAGTCAAACCTCCATTCCGTAAAATGCGGATACAATCAGCAAAATTCCTGGTTACGTTGAACGCGGATAACGTCACTCTTTGACCCCGTGGAAAACGTCCAGAGCGGATCCTGGTCTTCGCAGAGCACGGCAGTGAACCCGTGTGAAGCATCCAGAGCGGAGCCTAGTCCTCGCCAAACATGGCAGTGAACCCGTGTGAAGCATCTAGTGCAAAATTCCTGGTTACATGGAACGCGGATAACGTCACTCTTTGACCCCGTGGAAAACGTCCAGAGCGGATCCTGGTCCTCGCAGAGCACGGCAGTGAACCCGTGTGAAGCATCCAGAGCGGAGCCTAGTCCTCGCCGAACACGGCAATGAACCCGTGTGAAGCATCTAGTGCAAAATTCCTGGTTACGTGGAACGCGGATAACGTCACTCGTTGACCCCGTGGAAAAAGTCCAGAGCGGATCCTGGTCCTCGTAGAGCACGGCAGTGAACCCGTGTGAAGCATCCAGAGCGGAGCCTAGTCCTCGCCGAACACGGCAGTGAACCCGTGTGAAGCATCTAGTGCAAAATTCCTGGTTACGTGGAACGCGGATAATGTCACTCTTTGACCCCGCGGAAAACGCCCAGAGCGGAGCCTGGTCCTCGCCAAGCACGGCAGTGAATCCGTGTGAAGCATCCAGAGAAAACACCGGACTGTGGAGTCCTTAAAATCCACCGACTATGATGTCCTTAACCTCGACCGTAATGTCTTAAAACTAACAATCAACCACCCTGATTCTATATTGATTCCACCCCGGTTTAGGGGTACATCTCTTCACTCCTTTGATACCTGGCGTTGAAATTCCTCAACGTCTTTAAAGAGGTGACGGGTCCCCACAACCATACATCGGACTGTGGAGTCCTTAAATCCACGGATTATGACGTCCTTAACCTTGACCGTGATGTCTTAAAACTAACACTGGACTGTGGAGTCCTTAAAATCCACGGACTATGATGTCCTTAACCTTGACCATGATGTCTTAAAACTAACATCGGACTGTGGAGTCCTTAAATCCTCAGACTATGACATCCTTAACCTTGACCGTGATGTCTTAAAACTAACATCGGACTGTGGAGTCCTTAAATCCACGGACTATGACGTCCTTAACCTCGACCGTGATGTCTTAAAACTAACATCGGACTGTGGAGTCCTTAAATCCACGGACTATGACGTCCTTAACCTTGACCGCAACGTTTTTAAACTACGATACTTTGAGCAACCCCTGACCCCGTGAAACACGGATAAGGGCGACCACATCCAGCACTTGCAGGCCCTCACGACCTGTAAGGAAGAAAACTCTCTTGTGAGATCCTTACGACTCTCAAGGGAAAACCCGCTTAAGAATCCTCACGGTTCTTAAGAGGAACTTACACCTATGGGATCCTCTCGACCCGTAGGGAGAAAAACTCTTTATGAGACCCTCGTGGCTCATAAAGCGGGGAGATTTACGGGTAACTTCGGAGGGTGGGGAACAAAAGTCTTAGGAAGCAGATCTTAACCCTGAATCCTAAGCCATCGCTACCCTGCAAGGAGATCAAGATAAATTGTCCGCAAAATACATTCAATGAAAAGAGACACGCCATTGAGAAGAAAAATGTATCTTTTATTCATAAACCAAAATGGATACGAAGTACAATTCATGAGAGAACAAAAAGAAGATACTCTCATCCATGAGTATGTACAAAAACAAAAAGAAAGGAAAAGATACAAGTCTTCAAGCCGGCGGGCGATGTAGCAATCTTACCAGCTCATCTTTCTGTTGCTGAGTCACGGCTTCATGATTCAGGATCGCCTGAAGACGAGCCTCCGCCTGAGCCTGCTGGGCTTGATACGAAGCAAGCCGAACTTCAAGCTCTTTCTCGGTGGCCTTATGGGCCTCGACCCTTTCATGAGTAAACGTGGCAGCTTTATCAAGAGCCACCACCTCTTTGATGAACTCCTGAAGCACCCGCCAGAGTTCATATGCTTTGTTGGCCTTTGCGGTAAGATTAGCTTGAAGCTCGCTTAGTGCCTTAGACGCCAGCTCCATCTCCGAGAATTTACGGCCGAACCCTTTTCTCGCACAACAATGTGTTCGCCACGTATCGCCCGGTCAGGCCATTTAAGCCCACTGTCACGACCGCAGCCTCTGAAATAGGATAGGTACGCTCTGGACTATATAAATAAGCTCTGGTTGATAGCAGTAGTCGAGCTAAAGCACGCGTACATCATCGGGTATGGGAAGAAACAAGAAAATTTCTAACGTTATCCTATCAAGCATGCGTTCGCAGTTATATGAACATCCAAAAAAAGAAATAATATTCGAAGCTCTGATGTGCATGCGACATGATGATAATATTGGTGATTAAATAAAGTCTTCATAAGAAGAACACAAAGTTTATTTATGCAAGCGAAAACATACATACGAGTACCAAGCCTACATGGAAGTTCAGCATAAAGCATACAAAAAAAAGACTAATTTAAATATTCTACGCTAGCGGGAAAAGGTCACCAAATACGGGATCAGTAGCACAAGGGTTAACAAAGCAAAGAACAAAATTCTCCATCTCTCTCTCCGCTCTCTCCAGCACACCAAAGCGACGGTTCTCGCGAGGAGTCGCTCCCCATCGATTGGCGCCATGTTCATCCGCGAAAGCAAACATAATGGCTAGCCGGGCCCTTATTTGGCTCAGCAGGTGAATCGAGCAATCCTTCAAAGCCTGAGTAATCAGGCACGCTTCATGAAAGCCTTCGAGCTTCTCTTCAGCCGCATCGAGCATCGCCAGGGTCATCTCTGCTGGGTGAGGAGGGATGTCGGCAAGCACGGCCGTGAGAATCATCCGGAGCCAGAGGGAACCCATTGGGATGGGAGACCCTCTGCGGATCGAGAGTTCATACGCCGCCGAGTCGCATTCGTCGTCGGTAAGAATGGGATCCACCAGTCGGGCGGCAAAGCGGGGGATCATCTCCTCGATAGGAACTTCCTAAGGCTGTCGACGAGCATGAGGGCGATTGCAGGCCATGGCGCTCAGTTGTCTCTCAAGACAAATCACACCAAGATAAGAATAAGTTTCTCTGTGAAGAGGAAGGAAGGATACGGCCTTAGATATAAAGAGGTGCATTAAGTGTTGAGCGCAGAAAATCTTGCATGATGAAGCTATTTCCAAGGCCTAAAAAAGGAAAAGCATCGGAAATCAAGGAGATGGAACTATTTCTAAGGCTCCTTTTCTGCATCTGATATTGTGCGCTAAAAATATGGCATGGAAAATTTTTGAACAGTCCCATTAAAGGACCCCACGTGCGGAGCATGTGAGCCCCAAACTTGACATGCACTTAAAAAATAGAATAGCACCCTGCATACTAGAAGCATTATAGGATGTGATGGAGACGCTTCATTTCCCCAAATCCCTAGAGGAATCCAACGATCACAAAAAGTGACAGCGTTGCACTCACGTGCAGACACGTGAGAACAATGTTGTAGGGACATTTGTTTCCTGATTTAAAATCAGGAAAGTTTACGGAGGAGGCATCACGTGCTAGCACGTGACCAGCAGTCACGTGTTGGCACGTGACATTTAAAAACAGTGGCAAAGGCATATCAGTTCCCTGATTAAATCAAAGAAAATGCTCCAGAAAGGGTCACGTGCTCACACGTGACCAGGGGTCACGTGTTGGCACGTGACGGTTGAATAGCGGCTAGAAGACAGAGCGCAGAAATAAGAAGAAAGCTTGTTCCAGGGGGTCACGTGCCTACACGTGACCAAGGGTAACGTGGCCACACGCGACCGGCTTTCAAAGCCTATCTATTTAACAGAATTAAATTCTGAACAGCATTCAAATCTTTCCAAATAGAGAATGATTATTTGGAACCGATTGGATTAAAGACTTAAAGGTGATTAAATATCGCCTATTTATGGAAAAATCTTAAACTTGGAAACATTTCCCCTTAAAATCTAACCGAAATAACAAAGGAATATCTTTGGATTTAAAATCCAATGGTGAATAAAATTTACCTAATAATCCAAAGGTCCAGATGAATGATGCATGCAAGTCAAATCTCTCAATAAGAGATTTACAAAACAGATTGACTCTTTTCCTTCTCCTATAAATAGGAGCCAAAAGAGAGAGTTAAAGACACACAGAGAGAGAAAGAGACATATAGAGAGGGAGAAATAGAGCCTTGAGATTTTGGAAGAATTTGATCTTCTGCAGAAGAAAACCTTAGATAAGAAAAAAGAGAATTTAATTCTCAAAAGAGTTTAACTCTTATATTTAAAAAGAAGAACTTAGTTATCTCTTTAATAGAGGATCTGCAAAGTGCACATCTCCCCATGAATTGAGAATTTAATTCTCATTGGGTTGAGATCCTGCCATGTAGATCCAAAGCATAGAGAGGGAATGGAGGTTTGAGAATTTAATTCTCATAGAATTATAGGAATTTAATTCCTTTGAGACAAATTAGGGTTTAACCCTAGTTAAGAACTTAATTCTGTCAAAATAACAGAGATTTAATCTCTTCAAATGGACAAAACCAAGGTTTAACCCTAATTAAGAACTTAGTTCTCTCAAAATCACAGGAATTCAATTCCCTTAAAAAAGAAAAAATTAGGGTTTCACCCTATGCCAGAATTTAATTCTTTACATATATGAGGAATTTAATTCCTACAGAAAAAATTAGGGTTTAACCCTGTCCAGGAATATAATAGGAATTTAATTCCTCTAAAATTTATTGCTAGGGTTTTACCCTATGAGAAATTTAATTCTTAAAAGATTAGCAGATTTTCAAAATATGCAAAGAACCAGAGTCACGTGTTACCACGTGACCCCTGTAAAGACTTACAGAAAAGAACTTTGAGGCAATACCTCACGTGCCCCACGTGACCCCTTGGCTGATGTTCTAACAGACAAACACTTAAATTCCCATCACGTGACAGCACGTGATGCCCCAAAGTATTCAATACTTTTGGCAGAACAAAATAAAAAGAAGGAGGGCGCTCTCACGTGCTACCACGTGAACTCTCTTGCCTTAGTGTTTAACACTATATTGAAACCTCTGTATCCAGTGTTTAATACTGATCTGTCTTAGTGTTTAACACTAATTGAAAAACTCTGTTAGCAGTGTTTAACACTGATTTCTTTAGTGTTTAACACTAAATTAAAATCTCTGTTACCAGTGTTTAACACTGATTAACACTAATTTGAGATCTATGTTGCCAGTGTTTGACACTGATTTGCTTTAGTGTTTAACACTAATTTGAAACCCCTGTTGCTGGTGTTTAACACCAACTATCTTTTAGTGTTAAACACTGACTTGTCAATCTCATTCCCAATGTTCAACATTGTTGGTCTTTAGTGTTTAACACTAATTTTAGCCCAATTGGCTAAGTTCTAGAGGCAAAGCCTCTCTTTCAATGGACCAACAGAGAGTCAATATTCCAAACATGATTGGACTTAGCCCAAGACGGCCATAAGTCCTCAATTCAAACTTAACTGGGCTAATGGGCTCATAACATAATTAATTGGTCTTGATCCCAAATTGGGCCAAAGACTATTTAATCCACCTTGGTTCAAGGGTACATCTCTTCACTCCTTTGATACTTGGCGTTGTAATTCCTCAACGTCTTCAAAGAGGTGACGGGTCCCGATGACCACACATTGATACGGACTGTGGGGTCCTTAAACCCATGGACTATGACGTCCTTAACCTTGACCGAGATGTCTTAAAACTAACAACGGACTGTGGGGTCCTTAAACCCATGGACTATGACGTCCTTAACCTTGACCGAGATGTCTTAAAACTAACAACGGACTGTGTGGTCCTTAAACCCATGGACTATGACGTCCTTAACCTTAACCGAGATGTCTTAAAACTAACAACGAACTGTGGGGTCCTTAAACCCATGGACTATGACATCCTTAACCTTGACCAAGATGTCTTAAAACTAACATCGGACTATGGGGTCCTTAAACCCATGGACTATGACGTCCTTAACCTTGACCAAGATGTCTTAAAACTAACAACGGACTGTGGGGTCCTTATACCCATGGACTATGACGTCCTTAACCTTGACCGTGATGTCTTAAAGCTAACATCGGACAGTTGGGTCCTTAAATCCACGGACTATGATGTCCTTAACCTTGACCGCAACGTCTTAAAACTAACATTGGACCGCAATGTCCTTAAACTACCTTTTGACCGCAATGTCACTAAACTAAACAACATGGCTCCTTTAATTGCTCTTTTGTTGGATCTAAACGATCCCGTTAAGTCGATCTTAGTCTAAAAACTAGGCTAACGTATCCTTAACAAACGTTTAAGTCGATCTTAGTCTCCAATGAGGCTAACGTATCCTTAAACCCAAACCCCCAAACCCAAATCTAAGATAATACGGATTTGGACTAGTCCACGCCCTACGGGCGACGACATAACTCAGTCTCCGTATACAATCCACGGGCAACTAAACACAAAATAAACACACACGACACGAAGTGACCATCTGGAGAAGGAGAAAGTGGTTACCGCGATGCGGTAGCGTAATTAACTGCAGGGGCTTGTGCCTGCAGGGAAGAGCGTCCCCACAATCAAAAACCCCTCAAGCGAGGGGGAATCTGACGAAGTCTGCTACATCGGACGCATCTGTTTAAACCTTCGATATACGGTGCCATAAAACAACTTGGCATTTTCGGAGAGGTAGACGGATAGCACCAATTATCATCTGCCCCGAATGTCAGGCAAGACGTCCGCCGTCGCGCCGTCGTTGTGAGGGGAACAGTGAGGATCTTGTAGGTGTATTTTCTCCTTAGGAATCGTGAGGATTCCTAAGTGTTTGTTCTTCTGTAAGTCGTAAGGATCCTAAAAGAGGGTTTTCTCCTTGTAAGTCGAGAGGACTTATAAGGGTTATTCATCATGCGTACATATCCCCAGTCACGGATGGGACTTGGTCAGGGAAATGTTTATTCGCGCCCGTGGATTGTATACAAGAGCCAGTATTGGACCACTTGTAGGGCAATATCGAAAGTTGTGTGGGTTTCTTAAGCACAGTTTTAGGTCTCTGTAACTTAAGACTTTCAAATCTTATGAGCCGTGAGGGTCCCATAAGAGAATTCTCCTTATGAGTCGTGAGGATCTCGTAAGTGTATTTTCTCCTTAGGAATCATGGGGATCCGTAAGTGTGTTGCTCCCTTGTGAGTCATAAGGATCTCACGCGGGTGGTTTCTCCTTACAAGGTCGTGAGGACCCTGCAAGTGTCCTTTAATGAGGTTGCGCCCTTTCGGGTTTTCACAAACACTCGCCGGTAGTTCTGCTGTTTTTACTCATGGAGCCCTTTCGGGTTTTCATCCGTGCCCGTTTTGCTTATGAATATACCGTTTTTTTTTATTCTTTTTATTTTATTTTCTTTTTTTTTTACGAGGTCGCACCCTTTCGGGTTTTCACGAACACTCGCCGGTAGCCCTGCTGTTTTTACTCACGAAGCCCTTTCGAGTTTTCATCCGTGCCCTTTTTGCTTATGAACATACCGTTTTTATTTATTATATTTTTCTCCTTTTTGTTATCACGTCGGCCTACGGATGCTGCGGTATTAGTTTAAGGACGTTTCGGTCCGTCATGGAGAGGCCAGGCTACTGCTTATAATGCTTGAGCTTAGGAAGATAGCGAGCGGACATAGTCGTCGTCATCTATCATTGACCTAAGCTGTGGCTCATTAAGCGTAGTATTTCTTTAGGAAGCGACCGTTTATTGGCCTGGAAGGCCTTTCACTGTGTATGTCCATGAGTAGATAGGCCCCACCCTGGTAGACTTTATCTATGATGTATGGGCCTTCATAGTTTGGCTCAAATTTTCCTCGCTTGGCGCGATTGGGGATCATAGGCCTTTTGACCACTAACACGAGTTCGCCTTGGCGGAATGTCCTCGGTCGGGTCAATCTTTCATATGAGCGTGTCATCTTTGCTTAATAAGCTTCCAGATTTTGTTGCGCTATGAGCCGTGTTTCTTCAAGGGCATCAAGCTCCTCAAACCGAAGGTCAGCACTTTCTTCGTTCGTCAACCCTACGTGGACTGCCACTCGTAGAGAGGGTAACTCTATCTCGAGGGGGAGTGCTGCTTCGGTACCGAATACCAATGTGTACGGCGTTGTGTTCCTGGCCGTCTTGAACGTAGTTCGGTATGCCCAAAGAGCCTCTTACAGTCTCTCGTGCCAGTCTATTTCATTTCGGGACACCGTCTTTTTCATGATTTTCGTCAGGGTCTTGTTGAAGGCCTCAGCTAGACCATTCGCTCGTGGATTATAAACCGAGGAATATCTCCAGTCTATGTTGTGCTGCTGTGCGAAGCGACTGATCTTTTGGCTCCTGTAGGCAGGCCCATTATCGGAGATGAACCGTCGCGGAGTCCCAAACCGGTATATGACGTGCGTCTTGAAGAAATGGAGGATATTCTCTGTCTTCACTTCCCTTAACGGTACTGCTTCTGCCCATTTGGAGAAGTAAAACGATGTCCCCTGGATGATGCTGGTTCGATGGGGCCGACTATGTCAGTTCCCCACATTTCGAATGGCCAGCTAGCCACTGTTGGATGTAGTGGATTTGGATGCTGATGGATGAAGTCCCCATGAATTTGGCATGAGTGATATTGCTTCGCATATTCGAAGCAATCTTGAATCATCATGGGCCAGTAGTAACCCATTCGTTTAATCTTTAACTTCATCTTCGGGCCCGCTTGGTGAGAACAACAGATTCCGTCATGAACTTCCTGAACGACTCTTTCCGCTTTGTCAGGTCCTAAGCATCTTAGCCACAGAGAATCGAATGACCTCTTGTACAGAGTATCATTGACGAAGGCGAAAGACAGAGCTCGTTTCATGAGCTGATGTCTTGTGGATGCATCTTCGGGCATTCGGTGGGACTTAAAGTAGTCTATGAAGACTTCCCTCCAGTCCTCAGCCTTTTCTCGTTCTTTTATTTGTAAGTTCGTCTGCTCAGTCGCTCCCTTTTCTTCGGATGATTCCAGAGATATTTCTGCTGGGGCGAGCACTCGACGGCTTTGTACAATGATTTTAACATCATCGAGGTTCTCGTCAGCCAGTTCTTTAGCAAGTTTGGCCAACGCGTCTGCTTTGCTGTTTTCCACGCGCGGTATGTTTTCCAAAGTGTAGGAAGGGATTTAGGTCAACAGTTGTTGCACCTTTTCGCCGTACTTTACCAGCTCTGGTTTACACGTTTAGTAGTCGCCATTTACTTGACTATCGACCAGTTGAGAATCTCCGTATATGAGGAGGTTTTCAATTCCTATGTCGATGGCGATCTCGAGACCTGCAATAAAGGCTTCATATTCGGCTTCATTATTCGTCCTCGCTCTGTTAAGGAGAAAGCGAAGCGCATTATTCCTCCTTGTGGGGTCACGAAGATGAGGCCTACCCCCGATTTGATCATTGGCGTACTTTGTTTGCGCTTCTTCATGGAATACGCTCCATCAAAATAGAGTTCCTATCGGGTATCATTCCCATCGATAGCGTCAAACGCATGTTCGTCTGGCAACTCGCAATTCAGAGAAGAATCGGCCGGTATCGGGTGCTCAGCGAGGAAATCGGAGATGGCCTGGCCTTTCACTGCCTTAAGAGGTTGATAAGTTATTGAAAACTTCATCAAAAGCAGGGCCCATTTAGCGAGCCTCCCTGTCAATATAGCCTTCGACATCAAATATTTGAGAGGGTCCACCTTCGAAATGAGACGGACTTCATGCACCAACGCATAGTGCCGGAGTTTCGTTATCGCGAAGATCAACGCTAAGCAGTGTTTTTCAATGGGGGAGTAATTGCTTTCTGCCCCCAGCAGAACTCGACTTAAGTAGTAGAGTGCTCTTTCTTTTCCCTGGTCATTCTCTTGCGCCCATAATGCGCCTAAAGAACCTTCGAGGGCGGTTGTATAAAGAATGAGAGGCTTTCCCTTAACCGGAGCAGCCAACACTGGCGGGTTCTGCAGGTACTGTTTAATTTCGTCCAGCGCGCCTTGGCATTTTTGATCCCAGACGAATGGAGTTCCCTTCTTCATTAGGTGGCTGTAAGGACGGCACTTGCCAGAGAGGTTGGCTATAAACCGCCGAATATATGCGAGCTTCCCTTGGAGAGACCGCAGCTGTTTGAGAGTTCTCGGCAGAGGCATTTCCATGATCGCCTTAATCTTTAACGGGTCTATCTCGATACCTCGGTGTCGGACGATGAATCCCTGGAATTTGCCCGAGGAAACTCCGAATGCACACTTGAGAGGGTTCATCTTCAAGTTGTATTGTCGAAGACGTCGAAATACGGTCTTTAGATGCTCGAGATGTTCCTCGTATGATTTGCTCTTAATTACGAGGTCGTCGATATAACATTCGACGATTTCATGTATGAGGCCATCGAAGATCTTTGTCATGGCCCTCTGATAAGTGGCACCAGCGTTCTTTAGACTGAAGGGCATCACCTTGTAACAAAATATCCCTAGAGGGGTCCTGAAGGCGGTATGCTTCTAGTCTTCGGGATGCATCTTTATCTGATTATACCCTGACGAGCCGTCCATGAAGGAGAAAACCTCATGAGTGGACGTATGTCTATCATCAGTTTGGTGACTGGTACCGAGAAATCATCCTTCGGGCAGGCCTTATTGAGATCCCGAAAATCCACGCATATGCGCACCGTCCCATTTTTCTTCATCACCGGGACGATGTTGGCGATCCATTCAGGATATTGAACCTCCTGGATAAAGCCAGAGTCGATTAGCTTCTTGACCTCGACATTGATGCTCATCTCAAGCTCGAGCCGCATTCTCCTCGGCGCCTGTTTGGCTGGCTTGACGTCTGGGGATATCGCCAATTTGTGCTTAGCAACTTCCAGATCTAGTCCTGGCATCTCAGAATAGTTCCATGCGAAGAATCTGTATGCTGTACAAGGACGTCTCTTAACGCAGCCACCCTTTCTTCAGATAGCAGCTCGCTGACAAATGTTGGTCGCGGATCGTTCGCCGTCCCCAACTCAATTTTCTTGAGGTTATCTGCAGTAGTATGTATTCCATCCTCCAGTTCTTTCGGAGCTGGCGGAAATTCTGAGATCACCTCATCATTACTGTTTTCGAAGCACCAGGGAAGGCTGTCTATGTTCTCGGGCTCTTCTTTTAATATTGTTATCATGTGACAGGTGCGAATCCGCTTCCAATCCCAATGTGGAGTTGGTTCTGTTCTTGTGGTTTGGGTTCATGCTTTTGTGGCGGTGTTACCCTCCAGTTGTCAGACAGAGCGAATTTGCCGAGCTGATACTGATCTTCGACCCAATTCTTAAAGGTGAAGCAGTCTTCGAGCGGGTGCCCTGTTACTCGATGGTAAGAGCAATAATTTGGGTCAGAGACTTCGCCTGCTTGTTCGGGGTTTTTGGACTCCGGCAGTGTAACCATTTGATGTTTTAGAGCAAGATCAAATATCTTCTTCGTCTTGTCCCGAGGAAACGAGTATGCTCGACCCATTTTCTTCATGAGGGATAGATCAATAACTCTCAACTCCCGTTTGCGTGGCTTCTTAGCCCCGCTTTGTTGCTGTTGAGCGCTTTTTTGGCCTTTCGACTTGTTTCTGCCTCTGCGTCGAGCCTTTTTTATAACAGGTTGACATGGGGCGGCATTTTCGTCTTTCACGGCCTGTTGAAGGAGGCGTTGCGTTTTGGCTTTCTCGTAGATTGCCATTTCACGATTGTGATCATCTCGGACTTTCTGACCAGCTTCCCTTATAAGCCTGTCCATTTGTTCCTCGAACAATGGACTGGGCACTTTCGCATCAGGAACTTTTACTGGTTCAGGATTAGCGTCCTCCCATTGAGCATCTGCTTCTTTATCGAAGTCGTGCACGACGTAACAGCCGTGGAGTAGCTCTCGTTTCTTGGACCGAATGTATCCAAGCCCGATCGTTTCCATTCTTCCATTAGGTAGCTTGTGCTGAGTTCCGGAGACGTTCCAGACCCTGTCATAGAATTTGGCCTTTCTAACGGTCTGTTCGAAGGGTATCCTTTGGCGCTTTAACAGCCTCTTCAAGCCTTCTGTGTAATATCTGTGTAGACGGATGGGTTGAAGCATGTCCAACGTAAGATCCACCCCGTGCCAGATTTCTTTCTCCAATTTATTTTCTTCAGAGCGGTAGAATAGAATTGCTTTCTCGCCTTCTCGCCTGGGAGGGATATAGAACGTCTGCAGCTCCTCTACACTGTCGGTATCGAGTGCATCCAGTTCTTTATAATGTTTAAGCGGCACCATGGCGACTTGCAGACTTTGCTCTTCATCAGCAGAAGCTCATATTGAAGGTCGAGCAGAGAATACAACATGGACGTCATCCTCCAAATCACTACCAAAGATCAACGTAGGAGCGGATGGTCCTGACTTGGTGTATTGGGGCGGACCCGAATAAACTATCTCCTCTTCCTCCTCGGTATCACTGCCGAAGACAGGGATGGTAGCGTTAGTTTTGTTCTCCGGCTTGTGACACCTTTCCGTGTCTTCGAAACTCGGTAAGAAGTATTTAGCATCTTCATATTTGCGAACTTCATTCACGGAGAACGGATTCAATTCTCCCGTCACGGTGTACTCGAGACCATCCCTGCAATATTTCATACACTGATGCTGTGTAGAAGGGATGATATTGTACTCGTGTAACCATGGTCGGCCGAGCAGAGTATTGTAGCATGTCTTGGCATCTATGACATGGAATTTAATGTCTATAACGAGCAACCCGAAGCGTAGCGTCAGTATCACAGATCCAAGAGTTTTTGATGATTGGGAGTCGAACCCGGAGATGGTGATCTTGTCTCTAGCGAGGTGTTAGACACTCATGCAGATTTCCTTTAGCACCCGTACATTAAGTAGATTAACAGACGATCCGTTATCGATCAGAATTTTACTTATCTTTATGTCATGACAGTATCCTGAGACATAAAAGGGGCGATTGTGTTCACACGTCCCGAGGAGAAGGTCTTCATCGCCAAAAGCAACATCGGCCGTGTGCACTTCCTCCAATTCATCCTTCATCTTCTCTTCAGCCAGGAAAGCTTGGAATTATTCCGGCTCCTGTAGTGCCTTAATCAACGAATCTCTCGACCCTTTTGACAGTAAAAGGGCGTCAAGAATGCTGAGCTGCGAGGGTAGATTCCTTAGATGCGCTAAAACGTTGTAATCCACCTTATTTCTCTTCGGTGGGTTCTTGGCAGTTAGCTCCTCCGCAACTTGGTCATCTAGGGCAATATCTTCAGAGACCTTCTTTTTCCCTTTATCTTTCTTGTTTGAGGGTCCGAGATTCTTTTCAGGTAGCGTCCGATTGCGCAGCTGGATATTTTTGCAAACCTTCGGTTCTTCTTCTTTTCCCAAAGTGGACTCTTTGAAGAGAGGGCCAAGCTCCAGCTCCTCATCAGAATTGCTCCCGAATGTGAGCACTTATGATCCCCCGGCGTCAACCATGCAACAATCACCGGTAGTTTTGTTAAGCCCTTCGGTCGTACCGTTATGCTCTCGGTGGGTCTTGCGCTTTTCCCGTTTAAAATGCTACCGGTGAGCAACATATCCTTGCCACCATCTATCGCAAGCTTTGCACTCTTCAGTGGGGTGCGAAATCTTCCGATGATACAAGCAATAGGAGGGGTGCATTTCCGCTTCACCAGTAACGCTTCCCTCAGAGGATGGTAGCTTCATACCCATTGACACTACTTTAACAAACCTCTTCCTCATCTTGAATTTGATTTTATCCGCAGTGGGTGTACTTTGCTCCAGCGGGAGTATCTCAATTCTTTCGTCAAGGCGCTGGCGTTTGGCCCTTTCGAATATGATCGCCTCGCGCTCTCGATTAGCTTTGCTTTTTAAGAAAGCTTTATTGAGGAATGCGTTAATTACTTCATCCGATGGCTCCAGAATTTTTGGTTCAGGATCTGCCCCCAGCGTTTCAGTACAAGGAGTCTCTTCATCGTCCATGAACGAATGGGAAATCACATGACAGCTCGCCACGTATCCTTCAGATTCGTCAGATGAACTTTCTCCCTCATCTTCCTCTTGAAAGACGTGATTGAGGAATTCTTGGAATGTAACGGGAGTCCGTGCCCTCTGGTTGTATTCCTCCAGCACGTCAATTTGTTTTTGCAAGTCCGTGCGCTTGTCGCCAGGCTTCACGGGCTTCTTCGAGTTCTTCTTCTTCTTCTTTGAAGATTTCGACGGCTGGTTGTGAATGCTTGGGCCACCTCCATCGATCTTTTGAGTTGGACGAGGCTTTAACATTCCTTCAATGATCTGCGGCTCCAACGGGTTCTTCCACTTGATTGCTGGGCAGAATTGAAGATCATTTAGCATCTTCTTTGTCTTGGCTGATAATACAACCTCCCAAGGAACTTCTTCAATGACAGAGCATGTTGCCCCCGGCGTATTCATTCCCTTAGAGGTGTGGGGCTGCGGTGGATTCACCTTCCATTTGTCGGACAATGCGAATTTTCCCTGTCGGTACTGGTCTTCAAGCCAATTTTTGAAGACGTAGCAGTTCTCGATCGGATGACCCGGTACTCGATGATAAGGACAGTAGTTGGGCTCATTGACATCACTTGGCTGCGACGGACGTTTTGGATCCGGCAGATTTATGAGTCGGTTGTGCAACACCGGCTCGAATAACCTTCTCGTTTTATCTCGGGGAAACGAGTAAGAACGTCCCATCCTCTCCTCAAGGGCCACGAACGGGCGCATATTATTTTGACGAACAACTGGCTTCGGGTTGCTCGGCTGTTGCTGAGCATTAGCAACAATGATCGTTTTCCCCTTCCCCTTCTCATTTCGGGAGTCTGTCTTTGGAAGAAGAGGTTTATGGCCCATCTGATCCATTTGCGCCAGCTTGTTGATTAGTGCCTGGAAGGTGGTCGGCTTGAAGAACATCATAAATTGCGAGATGGTTGCTTGCGGGTCGAGGGTTCCAACAAACATTCCCACTGCAGGAGCTTCTTCTATGCGCTGCTCTCATTTTGACCATAAATTACGCCACCGTATAGCGAATTGGACCCATGTCTCGCCCGGCTTTACCCTGGCATTAATCAATGCCGTTATCGGGGTACACTCGCTGGCACTCGCGAAACGTTGAGTAAATAGCAGTTCCATTTCGGCAAAAATCTTGATAGAGTCATTCGGAAGCTCGGAATACCACTCGAACGCTGTATCTGACAAGCTACCAACGAACTGGCGGAGCAACAATTTATCATCACCGCCAGTGTTGCCGTAAAGCGCCCTGAACTGGGCGACATGCTGGTGGGAATTGCCAGTCCCCTTATACACATGGAATTTTGGTATCGTATAACCTGGCGGGTATTTGATCTGGTCGTACCAGCCCAGATACGGTCGCCCTGTTTTTACGACCTGTCCCGCTGCTTCCGTCGCTTGATGGACCCGGATCTACTGAGCTATATATTCGTCCAGATCAGCTTTGGAGATTGCCTCCTCCTTGGCTGTTGACAGAGCCGGTGGAGGATTTGACGTTTCTCCCCTATCGTCTTCAAGGACGATTGGGGGATCTTCAACGGGTGAATCCTGTTGAATCATCATGCCCACCATGTCCTGGAACAGGAGGGTCATTTTCTTTATGCTGGCTGCTTGTTCTGCAGCCTCTTTATCCTTCTTCTCCAGTACGCGACGAAGGAATTTGGCGTCAGTTTCTTGTTCCTGACGTTCATCCGAGGAGGTTTCAGGGGTTTCTTTTGGCCCAGTGAGTGCGGCCATTGCGTTCATCATCTCCTGGAGCTTTTGCTGTTGCTCCTGAGCCTTGGTCACTGATCGTGTAAGCAGTCTGTGACCTGTGGATGCACGGCTGTCTTCCTTTCCTTACGCCATGTATATTGTATGAACTGTTATGCCCCCAGACTTAGGGCGTTTAGGTTCATCATCTTTAACATTTGCCGCTGGCGTGGGGATTTTCTCCGGCCTTCCTCTTTTATGGGTCGTTGAAGCTGGAGGGGCCGTTGCAGTGGGCATCCTAGCGATTGTTGTCCTCTGCTGTTTAATAGGACGGTCCTTTTCTTTTTGCACCTTCACCTTTTTCTGTTGACGGGAGTGATCTGGGTCAATCACGGAGTCTTGAACCCTCCACCAAACCTTGTATATTTTTGAGGACAGACGTTGAGGGGGCTGTTCTTGCTTCGTTTCCGGAACTCTCTCCGCGGGCGGAGGAGATTTTTTCAATGTAGCGGTTGGAGAGTTCTTACGTACCCTCCTCAACAGTTCAAAGCTGTTCCCAGTTGGAACAACAGCGTTGACCTCCACCACTGGAGCGGGTGGAGTTAGCCCTGAGGGGGAGTTGCCCCCTGTCTCCCTCATTCGTCGCCAATGGCGACGTCGAGCATGACGAGCCGTTGGGACTGGCTCGGAGATAGAGACAGCTTCTTTTTGCCCCCAGTCTGAATGAGGCGCCGCTCGTGTTAACCTCTTAAAGACTGAGGTTGTTCTTTGAAGGGTAATATCCAATCTGTCAAAGACAGATCCTCGTGCAGGGGCAAGAGCAGGAGTAGTCAGCCTTGAAAAGACTGACTTTTTGACGGGAGAAGCCGCCTTAATGTCTTCCAAAGCAGCGGCTGTTGCCTTCCTTGGGACAGCCATTTTAGAGTTCACGGGCTTCTTGACGGGCCCTTCAAAGTTTTGATCCAGCCTCGCAAAGACAAAAGCTGTTGGCTTGGTAATGGACGACCCGCTGACAGGGGCCGTCGTAGCAGTGAGCCTGTCGAAGACCGACTTCTTGTTCACTTCCGGTGCAGGTATCGGCATAGAGAAGCTTGAAGGCGGGATCATGGTCCCGAAAAATAAGCCGGTGGTGGCATGGGTCACCTGTTCTACCGGCAGAGCGAGAAAAGAGGCTGCTTGGGGCCCATATGCTACACCTCCAGGTGAGGTGGAGCGTCCGTTGCAGTGGCACTTCGAGCAGTTGGTACAGTTAGAGGCCATGGATGCTTGAGTTCTGCGCCAGACGAAAGACCAAATTTTAGTAACTTGAAAATCCAAAGGCAACCATTAACAAACCGCGATTGGTTCGTGAAGATGACACACGAAGTATGGAGTGGAAAGAGGAAAAGTTCCCACCGGGAGTGCCAGAATCTGTTCCCCTCCGAATGGCGGCCGAGACAACGTGAGGGCCGTCTATGCCTGAGATTCGGGACAGATGCTATGCGGTTTTATCTGTCTACCTCTCCGAAGATGCCATGTTGTTATGGCACCGTGTATCGGAGGTTTAGACGGATGCGGCCGATGTAGCAGACTTCGTCAGATTCCCCCTCGCTTGAGGGGTTTTTTATTGTGGGGACGCTCTTCCCTGCAGGCGCAAGCCCCTGCAGTTAATTACGCTACCGCATCGCGGTAACCACTTTCTCCTTCTCCAGAATTTCACTTCGTGTCGTGTGTGTTTGTTTTGTTTGTGGTTGCCCGTGGATTGTATACGGAGACTGAGTAATGTCGTCGCCCATAGGACGTGGATTAGTCCAAATCCGTATTTACTTAGATTTGGGTTTAGTGTTTTTTAGTTTAAGGATACGTTAGCCGTATTGAGGCTAAGATCAATTTAAACGTTCGTTAAGGATACGTTAGTCTGATTTGAAACTAAGATCAACTTAACGTGGTGATCCATTTAATATGTGGCCGTCGGGACTCGTCACCTCTCTGACGTCGTTGAAAGATTACAACGATAGGTGTCAGAGGAGTTCGGAGATGTACCCTTGAACCAAAATTGATGTGGAGTTTTATAGTTCATTTGAATGTTTAAGGATACGTTAACCGTGTTTGGGGCTAAGATCAACTTAAACGGGACCGTTTAGATCCGGCAAAAGAGCATTTTGAGGCTTTATTGTTCCAGTTTAGGGACATAGTGGTCCATGTTCCAGTTTAGGGACGTGTTGGTCCATCTTCCAGTTTAGGGACGTGTTGGTCCATCGCCAGTTTAGGGACGTGGTGGTCCATGTTCCAGTTTAGGGACGTGGTGGTCCATTATTAGTTTAAGGACGTTTCGGTCCGTTGCCAGTTTAGGGATATAGTGGTCCATCATTAGTTTAAGGACGTTTCGGTCCATTGCCGGTTTAGGGACGTAGTGGTCCATCATTAGTTTAAGGACGTTTCGGTCCATTGTTATTTTAAGGACATCTCGGTCCAGCATTTGTTTAAGGACGTTTCGGTCCATCGTTAGTTTAAGGACATCTCGGTCCATCATTAGTTTAAGGACGTTTCGGTCCATTGTTAGTTTAAGGACATCTCGGTCCACGAGTTTAAGGACCCCGCAGTCCATGTTCATGTGTGGTCGTTGGGACCCGTTACCTCTCTGACGTCGTTGAAGGATTACAACGATAGGTGTCAAAGGAGTTCGGAGATGTACCCTCGAACCGGAGGTAAATTGATTTAGGAGAGCAATCTTGCACAGTCAATTTAATTTGAGGACTTACGGCCACGATTGAGCTAAGTCCAATTGAAAAATGTTCGACACTTTTATTTGTTTTTGGCCTGTACTAGGGCTTGGCCCATTTTTAAATAATGCATTGCATTATTTTCTATTTTTGGTTGGGCTCTGCCCATAAAGGATGCAGAGCATCAATTTATTTTGGGCTCTGCTCATTTAGGAATGATGCAGAGCATCAATTTTACTTGGGCTCTGCCCTTTTATAAAAGATGCAGAGCATCAATTTTACCTGAGCTCTGCTCATTTATTGCTTTGCAATTTTACTAGGCCTACTAGGTCTTTTTGATTTGGGCCTGGCCCTTTAGAAAATGCATTGCATTTGTCAGGCGCTTTGCTCCAGTCAGAGAGCGCAAGCTCTTATGATGTTGACACGTGTCACGCAAGCTCAGTGCGTTGCGCCAATGCGCTGCGCTTGCGCTGCCGACACGTGGCGCGCTCTGGTGAGTTGCGCCAATTCCAGAGAGCAAAGCTCTATTTCAAAAGCGCATAACGCAAATGGTTCAGATGCTGACAGGTGGCGCTCTTGGTGGCTTGCGCCAATCCAGGAGCGCAACAACGCAGTTTGTAAGTGCAAAGCACTATAATTTGAGAATCTTTTTATGAACCAATGGTTCATGACAAAGTGCAAAGCACTATAATTTGAGTATTCTTGTTTTTCTTGTTTTAAAGAACCAGTGGTTCATAAAAAGTGCAAAGCACTGTTTATTATATGAAGATCATTGATCTTGTTCTTAGATCAATGATCTATTAGAAGAAATTTCTTCTATTTTATGAAGATTTTTACCTTTTTCTTGAAATTTCTTCAGAGTTCTCTCTGTTTAAAGTTCTTGATTTCTCAAAAATGTTGATGCTTTTGAATTGAGGCCTAGGGTCCTTTTTATAGTGCCTATAAATTAGTTAAATTTGTTAAAGAGATCTTTCTCTGAGTGATTTGGGAAATTTTCCCCACCGTTGGATCTTTGATACAAGAGCTTCTGTTTTACAGCAGAAAATCTTCTTGTTTTAACAAGAACAGAAAGATTTTCTTTAAATCTTCATTCTGTTTGGCGCAAATGCCCCAGCGCGTGACACGTGTCACGCATCGCACAGCGCAGCGCAAATGCAATTGCGCAACTGCGCTGCCACGTGTCGCGCAGAGCGCAGTGCAGCTGCGTTGCCACGTGGCGCGCAGCGCAGAGCACAGCGCAACGGCGCTAGCTCGACTTACGCTAGCGCAACTGCGCTACCGCATGGCGCGCAGCGCAAAGTGCAGGTCAGCTGAAGCATTGCCTCATTTATTTTAACTTCAATTTTCAAAAACAGAGCTTTGCTCTGATTGGGGGAAAACAGAAGCATTGCTTCTTTTCCCACCTTGGAATTTGAACAGAGCTTTGCTCTGATTGGGGTAAACAGGACCAATCATATTTTATGATGCCTCTTCTTATCGACGGACCAAACTCACCGGGGAACAATATCGACGTCTATCTCCGACCTCTGATCGAGGAGTTGAAATCTTTGTTCATTGATGGTGTAGAGACATATGATGCAAACACAAATATAACCTTCATACTGCGTGCGGCTTTAATGTGGACAATTAATGACTTTCCTGCGTATGGAATGCTATCAGGTTGGTCCGTACATGGTCACAAAGCATGTCCTCATTGCCATGAACACACAACATCGAAATTCTTGAATTTTAGCAGAAAGGTTTGTTATTGCGGCCATCGACGTTTCCTGCCTCCACACCACCCCTATAGGTTAGACACGGTTCACTTTGATGGTCATCAGGAGCTTCTTGGACCTCCATCTCCATTGTTCGGAGAGGACGTGACTGCTAAATGGGATGGTTACAATAACGTGACCTTCGGGATGGATCCGACGAAACAGGTCAAACCCCCATATTGGAATAAGTTAAGCATTTTCTTCGAGTTTCCATACTGGTCTACAAATTCAGTGCGTCATTGTCTGGACGTCATGCATATAGAGAAGGGAGTATCAGAGCACATACTTAACTTGCTTCTTTGTAAAGACGGAAAATCTAAAGACAACATGAATGCTCGGATGGATCTACAAGAGTAGGGAATAAGAAGTGAATTGCACCCTAGACCGGTAGCGGGTAAACCGGGCAAGTTTGTACTTCCCAATGCCACTTATCATATGTCACAACCGGAGAAGAAAAGATTCCTACAGGTGTTGCATGATTTGAAAGTCCCCACAGGTTTCTCAGGATCATTCAGCAAGAAAATAAAAATTGTGAAGGGCAAGATCGATGGGCTGAAAAGTCATGATCACCATGTTATCTTGGAGCACCTTCTTCCCTTAGCCCTCAGGACTTCTCTCCCCGACTCGGTTGGTCTAGTAATCAACGACCTATGTTGTTTTTTCAGGGAGTTGTGTGCTAAAACACTGGAGGTTGTGACGCTGGATAAACTAGAAAATTCTATTGCGTTGATACTTTGCAAGTTTGAGTGTATTTTCTCACCGTCATTCTTCGATATCATAATACACTTGACGGTTCATCTTGGAACTGAGGCGAAATTAGCCGGACCGGTACAATATCGATAGATGTATCCCGTCGAGAGGTACGTGTAATTTTTCGTTTCGCACAATTTATAAATTTATTGTTGTCCTGTATTCCCGTATTTATTTATTCAACATATTTTCATTAGGTACCTCTACACTCTTAAGAAGTATATACGCAATAAAAATCGACTGGAGGGTTCTATCATGCAAGGTTATCTTCTTGATGAAGCAACCACATTTTGTTCCCGCTATCTGGACGAGAACATTGAGAAAAGGCTTAACCGACCACGAAGGTCTAATGCGTCCACGAACCGTTTATCTAGATTTGATGACGATGTCGGGAGCAGCGAGGGGCGGCAGGAGCTCCAGCCGCGGCAGAGGCAGAGCGGTTCTGCCGCCCGGAGAGCTTCGTAGGGAGCTTCAGAGGGCCGGTCTTGCACCCAGATCGGAGACCCCTTTGGATGTCTCCTTCCGTGTGGATTTTGCCACACCTCCAGGTATACTGCACGCATATCCATTTTGAATGTAATATTACAGATATTCATGCATGTTTATGTCAAAATTACTTATATTGTCAATGTTTGATTGTCTAGTTGTTGGTGATGCGTCCACATCTGGGACAGAGGCCACTCCCGCTCCTCCAGGTATATTTATATATCATATAGTGCATGTATATTGATTTAGAATGCTATATCATAAATATACACACATTCCTTTTGCTCTTACTTAGCAATTTTTATTATTGTCTAGCTATAGGTGGTGACACCACCGCACCTGCGGGTATGTTTATATATCCTATAGTGCATGCATATTGATTTAGAACGTTATAGTATTGATCTACCCATTCTTTTTGCAATTACTTATATAATCTATTTTTAATTGTCTAATTATAGGTGGTGCGTCCAAATCTTCCGCAGGGGCCACTCCTACTGCTTCTATACCATCCGCATCGTCTGCAGGTTAGTATGAATAAAAATAAAATATTTATTCATTTTACATATGCTCTATAGAATAAATATGAACTTCATGAAAATTTAGCGTCAATGTTTATTTTCTAGTTGCAGGAGATGCGTCCGCATCCGGGACCCCGGTTGTTCCTCACCGGAGGAACTATCGTCCCACTCGTGCTGCTGCCCGGGCCCAGGCTCGTCCTGCTGCCCGGGCCCAGGCTCGTGCGATAGTCACCGGAGGTATGTATCACACTTCAATTTTCGCTTAAGCTTGATTTCTTAATACAACTTTGTCTTAATATTGATTGTCTTGATATTTCGTGCAGACGCAGGGCCTCCCCATCCCCAGAGGGGGACTCGAGGCCCGAATTAGTCCCATAGGCTGAGGCCTGACAGAGCTAGGGAGGGGCAGCATTCCTCCTCTTTTTTACCCTTGACTATCGCTATACCGGTCCTCATGCCGAGAGGTTCGGCCGGTATATGGGGGATGAGAGCCGGCTCGTGAAGAACTATCCACTTCACGTTGAGTGGGGCGAGCAGCACCGGCGCTCATTCGCCCTCTTCTTTGATCAGGCTCGGGTACGTATTAACGGCCTATTTTCATTTGATTTATCCAATATATTTATTATTAACACTTGCAATCTAATAACAATGTTTTTTTTGTATTTTCAGTCGGATTACGATTTTCAGCCTGTACCCGACCCTGATCACCCTGGGAGGGTGCTCGACCTTCATGCTCTGTACAATGGCCTGATAAAGAACATGCAGACCAAGGTCCGATACAACAGGAATGAGCTGAAGGCCGACTGCTACTCCCTGTGGATGGCGACCCCCGAGGCAGAGAGAGCGGCCTTCCTATCTATTCTGGCGTTTGCGAGAGTCAACGTAGAGACATGGCCTCTATTGTGCGATTATTTTAACTCCCAACGCAAACAGGTATGTATTTTAAATGTAATTCATTGTTTATGATATAATTTATTTCTTTGTGTTCCTTAATTAGAAAACTAAATGTTAATGCATTGTGCAGAAACAGGCCGCTCAGAATACAGAGAACAGGAAGTCGGCGAAAAGGGGTCGCCCCACTTATACAGGTGGCTCGAGGAATATTACTCGAGCCATGGAGTTATCGGTAAATTACAATAGATCGACCTTTCTGATATTCTGCAATATTAAGAGTTATTTTCTAATATTTCTAATATTAAGAGTTATTTTCTAATATTGCAGACAGCTCAGACCGTGGAGCAAGATGGTACACCGAGCGTGCTGTCCGCATATCTTTCCGTCCACGGCACCTCGACAGATCCCGCCATGGGCGAGCTTCGATATCCCGACGTCGCTACTCAGGAGTATTGCGTAAGTGTTAAATATTTATTCTACCCATATTTGAAATTTTAGTTTTGGAAGTTTCAAGTTTAAATTTTATACTTATAATTTACTGCTTAATGTGGGTGTAGGAGCGGGTGGTTGAGCAGGCCGAGGCTTCGGGGATCGATTTTACCGGACAGAGCGATCCGAGCCTGCTGACCCCAGTTCTGGACGCCGCACACGGAGGGCACCACGGAGGTTGGGAGAGAGGCCGGGGACTGGGCCTTAGCAGGGCCCATATGAGCTTGGACTCCACCCCGGCGGTTACTTCCTCCTTCTCCAGTGAGCGACGTGTCCAGCAGGAACTGGAGAGCTTGAGGGCCACCGTTGAGGAGTTGAAGGAGATGCTGGTATGTATACTACTTTATAGTAAAATATCATGTTATATTATAGATATCAACATATACATAATTAGTACGTAGCTTGAGCTTATTTGGTTTTAGACTTAGATTTGATTAATCATACATACATATGTAATTAAAATAAACAAGGGTTTTCCAAACTAGATATTCAAATGGGATTTCGAAATAACTTGATAATGATACGAATTCGAATAATACACAGTTCTTACACGCTTCTTACATACGTTTGGTCCAGACGCGACAGGGTACATGGCATGCATCTCCTTCGGCTGCGGCTCCGCAAGCCACTACATCGGCTGCGGTTCCGCAGACAGCTCTTATAACTCCAGTGCCCGCTCAGACTCCCGCAACCGCGGCTCCGCAAGCGACTCCCTCGACGGCGGCTGCGTAGACCACATCGCCAGCTCCACAGGACGCTCAGACTCCCGCTCGCGCCGAATTACAAGGTTTATTGACCGAGGAGCGGGCGCGCGTTATTCTATCGTTATTCAGAGGTGGAGCTGGACCGAGCTAGGGTAGCTTTTTGGTTCTTATTTTTTGAAATATGTATTTATTTATATTATACATATTGTACTACATTTTGAAATGATATTGATATTGATATTGGTTTATATTTATATCATATTCAGTATTTGGGTTTATTTTGTATATTATATGCGTGAGATGTGATTATGAATACTGCGATATATGTTATGTGATGATTAATTTTATATTTTATTGATATATATATTATTGTGCACAGGGAAAGAAAAAATAAGGCAGCCCTTTTTAAAAAAAAACAGATAATGTGTACCTACGGATTAATCCGTAGGTACACATGTTGCCCCTACGGATTAAGCCGTAGAGGCAAAATATCAGCAGTAACTGATATTTCCCTCCTGATCTCAGTGTCGGGGGTTGGTCTTGCCCCTACGGATTTATCTGTAGGGGCAAAAAAAGACCCCTACGGATATATCCGTAGGGGCAAAATATCAGGAATTCTGATATTTTGCCCCTACGGATAAGTACCTACGCATATATCCGTAGGGGATACAACTTGGCCCTACGGATAAATCCGTAGGTACAGTTAATATAATTAAAATAACCGTAAATAAAATAACTTTTTTCCCCCTACGTCCTAATCTGTAGGTACAAATGTACCTACATAGAACTCCATAGGGGCAATTTTTTGACCGTAGGGGCAAGTTCAGGGCTTCAACTTGCACCTACGGCGTTTGCACCTACAGATTAATTTTTTGCCCCTACGGAGATATCCGTAGGGGCAGTGGGTTGCCTCTACGGATTTATTTCTAGTAGTGTGTTATCGTATGTACTCGTGTTCACAATCAGCCTTAGTGCTTCAACTATAATACGATCGATATGTTTATTAGTATCTGCCAATGCGTGCCTTGAAGATCTGATACCATTCTGCAGCTTTCTCTTCATTCCGCTCATCGACAAAGCCAAGCTTATAGTTTCCATATCCCTAGCACTGCATAGCATCAACGGCGAAAGTTCTTTTCCTGCATTACCAGCAACCTTACACCAGAAACTCTTGACACTATCTTCAGAAAATTCGGTCTGAAATGGCAAGAAGTATATCTGTGCAAACATGAGACACTCAAACTTCAGTTCAGGCACTTGAGAAATCTTGATACGGATATCATTAGCTTGCGAAGGGACTGATGTTTCTTGCACCCTGCAACCGAGATCTTCGATGATGTTTTTCGCAAGTTTGGTTAGTTCCGGTAGAACGGCACACAAGGCATAGAGATAGCCTGAAAGGAGAGAATCTCTACATCCCTTAGCAGTTGAAATCGCTTTTCGGCCCTGGGCGAAAGCGTGAGGAACGGAATCATCGTCATCGGGTAGGTAAAGCTTGATGGGCTTGAGGAGAACAATGTTGGTTCCCACCCTTTGGTTCCGATCACAATACATTATATCGCTTTAGAATTGATGGAGATGAATTGTGAGTTTAGATACATAGCCGCATAAGCAGTCATTTATAGGAAATGGAGAATGGAATAAGGAAATGTAAACATGCATGCATATTAATGTTAGGTGACCCTTCCAGTTCGCAGAAAATTAACGAGGCCCGAGAAAACAAAGTATTATTGGAAATTGGGAGCAGAGTGGTTGCCGGGCGTTTCATTTCTCAATGGGTAACTGATAAGACCTTTGGAATCAATCAGCTTCAATGGTGTTTTAGGAAAAATTATTTTATATGCCGGCTGTATACATCGGGAAAAAAGAGAAAAGAAATAGAAGTGTGCAGCCTTACATGTAGCCAAAGGCAGCCGAAAACTCTCTCCTCTTTCTCAACCCTTGCTGAGGTTATTAGGTACACCGAATAAAAATTTATTGAATTTGGTAATGATAACAGACCGTGGTTGGCTTTATTGGTGCTCCTAGCGGGCGCTAATCATTGATTCCCATCAAATATTACTTTGCTTGTTTACTTAAATATTCCCGGAAATATAGGAATAACCACATTTCATGGGAATCATATTTCTCATAAAACAAACGTTTATTCTAGATAACCACGAAATATTGCCATCAAACACAAGATGTGTCATGACTGTCCGCCATCTGCAGCTGGCTGACCTCCTGCCGCCGGTTGGTTGCCCCGCCGGTCAGCCGCTTGCCGCAACCACCAACCGGCCGCCCACTCGCCACCGCCGGCTGGCCTTTCGCCGCCTCCTAGCCGCGTCAGCCGATCTTTCGCCCACCCACCGCAGATCAGCTGCTCGCCGCATCCACCGACTAGCCACCCACTCGCCACCCCGCCATCCGCTCGCCATCATCGGCTGGCCTTTCGCCGCCTCCTAGTCCCGTCGGCCGATCTTTCGCCCACCCGCCGCCGGCCGGTCTTTCACCGCCGGCTGACCGTCCACCCACCACTGATTGGTTGTCGTCCTACCGTCACCAGCCAGCGCCCGGCCACCCACCCACCGCCAACCGTCCGTCTACCCACCCACCTCCGGTTGCCCATATATATATGTACATATATATACATATATATATATATGTACATATATATAGATAGATATATATGTATACATATATATAGATAGATATATATGTATACATATATATAGATAGATATATATGTATACATATATATACATATATATATATGTATACATATATATACATATATATATATATGTATACATATATATATATATATATATATATAGAGAGAGAGAGAGAGAGATACATATATACGTATATATACGTACGTATATACGTATATATACGTACGTATATACGTATGTACATATATATATATATATATATATATATACACACACACACACACACACATACATATATACATATATACATACATATATACATATATACATATGTACATACATACATACATACATACATATATACATATATACATGTACATATATATATGTACATATATGTACATGTATATATGTATATATGTACATGTATATATACATATATACATACATATATACATATCTACATACATATATATATACATGTACATATATGTACATATATACATATATATATATATATATATATATATATATATAGACGTTAATAAAAGATTCCTTAGAATAAATTTCCAGCCATTACATTTCCGAAAATATGAGGATTCCCGATATTTTTCATTCCATATACCAAGCGTAAACTACATATACCAAGCTACCACACAAGCGATTGCAAGATTAGTATTGCAGATAAAGGAAATGGCTACCAAGCTTAGTGAAAGAGAGCAAGAGACCTCTTTTAGTCACCTTGACACCACTCCTATAAACATTGACATTTTAAATCTTGGCTACTAATCACATGATCAATCCTTAGATAATGTAATATAAGAAGTGTTCGAGGAGGAGGAGGTTTAGCTTGATAAAGATTATTTTGATCAAAGTTATGAGGATAATTTTGAGGATGAACTCAACTATATGGATGAGCTAGATTCACCGACTCATTATGTTCCGCAGACATGTTTGGAATATCCGTCTGAGCCATTAACCGATGGAAATCATCAATTACTTACTGATACCATTACCACCGATCTATCCATAAAGGAAGATGAAGTTTTACCTTCAACTCCCATAACTGGATCACTGATTATCCCATTTAAGCATTTTGATCCCATCATTCGAGATATTGATAAATTAGTGCAGTTTGCAAACTCCAGTTTTAGACTTCGACCCTTTACGACTGCACTTGTTTTTTAGCTGAAGTAAATCCACAATTTCGTCCACCCACACCTGGGCACGATACCATTGCTGCACATATTAAGTCTACAATGTTCATTGATTGATTTTATTATAATGTGTTTTACCATTCTTTCGTATACATTGACAAAATTTTTGAGTGGTTAATATTAACATTTGGATAAACCAAAAAGTTATGTAAATTTAATTTCTTTTTCTTTTTCTTTTCCTTCTTTTAATTTTTCAGGGTTTAGTTATAAAAAATAATTTTAAAAAAATAATCTTATCTCTCCCCTCTTATTTAAACACTTTTATTTGATTCCAAAACCTAACATAAAAATAAGAAATAAGTTGCAACGCATGCAATATAAACATGGAGTAGAATTCCAATATCAAATCGCATATCAGCGGCTGGTCACCGCCAATTAGCGGCTTGATGAGTGCAGAATCTCCCAATTTTTTTGGGCCATGTAAGTTTGTTCTTGGTTATTCTGTTTATCAATCTTAATGGGTTTATCTCTATCCGAATTAATTTCCCTACGTTAGTTATCTTCAGTATTGAACATTGTAGTGACTATGCTTAACTGAATTTTGAGTATGACTAGGAGACGAGTGAAGGCTCTTCATAGAGGACGCTGTCAAAAATGAGTGTGGGGGAATGATAGTTTGTACAGTTTTTTGTTTTTATTTTTAGTTCTTATAGATTTTTCTATCTTTTAGGTTTATTTTTTAAATTTTTTTTTAAAAAAACAAAAAAAGGTTTTTGAATCAAGCTAGTAATAGGTGATCTTGAATTTGAAATCCGAAAATTAAGTGATATGAAGTAAAATTATTAAATCCAAGAATATAACGGAATCTGAAAAATAACCTGATCTCGAAGTTAGATATAGTGCATATACACCTTACTAGTTGTACGACCACGAATCTTGAATCTTGAGATCTAACGGATAATTAGAAATAACTTTGTTGAAATATCTTTGTATGTTTTTATTAAAATAAAAAAAAATCTTCAGTAGCTTGGAATTCGTGCCTTAAGAAGCATTAGATGCTCACGTCGAAAAGTGAACGAAAAAATATTATTAATTAAATAAGTTTGGTTATGATTGTTTAGGATACTTGAGTGATTAAGTTTTTTAGAACGTTTGCTCACTTAATGCCCTTAAGCCATCTGGCTACGTAGCCACGGGCTGAAAGTTCAATTCATAGGTGTTCTAGTTAGTTGCGAGACTAGACATGATAAAACTCACAACCGAGTAATCGGTTGGTTGGTGCCTCATGAAGCATTAATAATCGCATAGAAAGGTGTTGTGTGTGTGTAATACGAAGATATGAGACATTGATATGATAGTTTGAATTGAGATCTCAAGATGAAAAGATGTATTGCAATTTACACATACACGTAGGGGTATAGGATCTGTATTTGACGGAAAGATGGCGTGAAGAATAAGATCGAGTTCTATTGAAGGAGAATAGAAATTCTGAAATTGAAATGATACTTTAGGATAATAGTTCTCGAAAACCGAAAAATTAGCGAGATTCTAACTTTTCTGTTTTCCTTTTCTTTGTTAGTAGTTTTTCTTTTTCTTTATTTTTGGTTTTCTTTTTCTTTTTCTTTTTCTTTTTCATTTTGGGATTTTGTCGGTAGTATCCGCTGAAAATCCTTACGAGACAAAACTCGTCCGTTTGGGTAAGTTTGGGGTTTAACGGCTAATTGCATGTGCTAAGTGCAATTACAACGCCTACGAAAAGAAGCATAGGTTTAGTTTAGGTTTTAAAACTTTTCATTTTTTTAGAGTTTTAGTTTTTAATTTTACTCGAGGACTAGCAAAAGGTAAGTGCGACGGTATTTGATAGGTGTAATTTATTGCACAATTTTATGTCTTTATTTACCTTATTTGATATTTTTAATGTTGCTCAAGGTATATTTTGATGATAATTGCAGATTACAGGGTCTCGATTGCAAAACGATGTAAAGAAAAACTTGCATGCTTTCGATGTAAACAAGTTAATGAAGAAACTTATACAAGAGTCGAGCCAAAGAATCAAACAAAAAGTCAAACAAGTCAACTCAGAGAGCCAAAGCACCAGACCAAAGCTGAAGCCAATTGGACCAAATAAGCCGGCTAATGGCCGACTTAGGCCGGCAATTCACCGCTCAATTTTCAAGATTTCTCCTGATTTTCACATGCATCTCATGGTTTTAAAAATATACGCTTCTATCTCTTGTAATTGGCCAAAGAGCCTACATATACTACAGTATTATTATTTTAGGGTTTTTATCTCTTTATAATACTTTTCAAGCTGTCTAGGGTTTGCTTTGGAGGAGATCAAAAGTTTGTAAGGATTATTTTTAATTATGTTTTTTTATTAATTACATTGCTTTCTCTTTAATTATATTTAGGTAATTTTTTTATATCCAGAAAGCGATGTAGCTATTTCTTGTATGTGTTTGATATCTGATTGATCTTGATCTCAATATGTTCTTCATCATAGATTAGCTAGATATATCTAAAATTAACCATATATTTTTAAGCTCTTTGATAGATTATGTAGCATTTGCATATACCTTATGCTTAGATCTCTTTGATAGAATATGTTGCATTGTATATAGTTTATTCTTAGAAAGAGCCAATTTAAGGGAAGATGATAGATTTATTTAATCAATAAAAATTGCATCTTTTAATAATTTTGGTTAACTCAATTTGATAGATTATGTTGAGAAGCGTTTAATCTATTCTTGTTTAGGTTTGATAGGTTAATACGAAAGTCATATAATTTTTGCTTATTCATATTAACATTATTATTATTAGAAAGAGAAGGGGGAGATGGATTAATTAGATTGATGACACATGTTAGATCTAATGAACTCGTAAACTCTAGGTATGCTTTCTATTATTTAATCTTTTCAAAAGTCTTTATTTTTATTTCAATTAAAATTGCAATTATTTTTTAGTAATAATCACTTCATAAAAAGACCTATTTTAATTCGACTAAGTTTGATTAGAAATTATCTTCTTTGTGGGATTGACTCGCTCTTGTACGCATGCTACAATGTGATCGTGCATTTGTAGATAAATAACAGGACTACTAAAATTCACCTATCAGCGCCCACGTACCCTGCACCCCAAGACAACCACAGTCTCACGGTTTGTAAGGGCCTTTTGGTATCGGTTTTGCCTTTGTTAAGATGTGTTTGAGAATAGTCTCACATTGAAAAAACAATGAGAAGTGCATGGTTATAAAATACAAGATGAAATAAAATCTCAACAAAATTTGAGTTTTATTGATGGAACCCACTTATATTAAAAGCTCGTGTGTGCCATTATATGTATATATATGTATATATGTATATATATGTGTATATATGTATATATGTATATATAAGCTCGCCTTTTTTGTGAATATATTTAAATTTAATATGGTATCAGAGATATGTTGATAACATTCGTGGATTTGTACTTTAATAACATATCTGAGAGAGAGTCGTCTACATGCGCTTGATAGACCTACCTTTCCTTGTGTCATAGTTGCACCTTTCCTTGTGTCGTCTACTTACCTCTGAAAGACTAGCTTCTATATGTGTTTGTACGATCCACGTGACATCCACGTTGCGCATGAGGGGGGTGTTGAGATGTGTTTGAAATAGTCTCCCATTGGAAAAACTTAAGAGGTGCATGATTATAAAATATAAGATGTGATAAATATCAACAAGGCTTGAGTCTCATTGATGGAACCCACTTATATTAGAAGCCCATGCATGCCCTCATATATATAATCGCCTCCTCTCTTTTGTGAATATATTTAAATTTAATAGCCTTTTTTGGTTTTTCCCATTGATTTTGTGCCTCTAATACCTTCATACATGCAAATTTGTATCGTGTGGGAGTATTTTGATGCCAAACTTCGAAAAACTCTTTCAAAACAAAGCCTTTAAAAGCCGAATCGTGCCCGATTGGGATATCTCTTTGGGTAGCCGACTCTTGTCGGGTTTCCACCAGGATATTGTGATTCCTTTCCCGTGTTTTCTCTGGTTCTTCAACCCCATTTCGTTGTTATTCTCCCTCTCTCTTTCTCGCGTTTCGACGCAAGTGACGATTCCGGTTAGCCAACCCGGCTTAGCTTTGTTTGTAGCTTCTCGGTTTCTTTATAGGTCGGTGGCTACAGTATTTAAATACATCTAAAATCCGAACATCAAGTACACCTAAATACCCATACAGACTTCAAACTATGCATTCTTCAGTATTCTAATCAATTTTCATCTAAGATAAGGCGGATTTGCGTGAGAAAGATTTGGAATAGCTGTTTATATATTTTCCTAGTTCTGGAATTGCAATGCCCTATATCTTATCTATTAATTTCCATGCCTCATTGTCTAGTTGGAAGTACAAAGGAAGAAGGAATATCAATTTTTGGGTGTCTTTTTATGTTCTCATGATGGAATGGTATTCTCGCTGTTTATGATGCTGCATTGTCCAACAACGACATTATAAATTTATAATGCTTTTCGTGCTTATGCTGCTGTCGACAATAGCGATATTTCTTTATCTTATTACTGGCACCATGCCAATTAGTTTTCCCCGTTTTTAGGATTTGACTATGCGCAGTACCTTTTGTTCCCATTTTGATCTCGATTCTTCTTTATTGTTGCATTTTCCTTTCAACTCTCGTAATCTGTTTATAGCAGATACTACCGTATCATGCAAATCTACTATGTAGTTGCATCTTTGCATCAGCCATCATTTTATAAATTCTGCTATTTTTGTTTCATCATGTTTACATATTATCCGCCCTTTAATTGTTCCTTCCTGAAATTCTAATGCAGTTAATATGCATTTTAACACTATTGCTTAGCTTCATTTAGTTCTTGATAGAATTAACTGACAGATCAAAGAAGTAAGATTTTTATTTTTAGCATTCGTTTGTTTTGTTATCTTATATTCTTTAATTTCATCGATTTTCAAATTGTACCGATATTTTGTCTAAGGATCCTAGGCCTTCCTAGTGATACTTAATTCATTTCTATGTTGCCTTAGACTCTGACATGGTTCTTCTTACTTGTAGATCATATGATAGTTATCTAGACTCTGACATGTTTACAACTTTTAATAATTAGCCCTCAAATAACATCTGTATCATGAGCAAGATGGCTTACAGACTGCACTTAAATTAAACAGATCCTGGTATCTGACATAATTACTGATCCAAACTTGTTTCATGAAGAACATAACCAAAAGGTGAACTTGTTGAGGCAAACTCTTGCCTTGAAGATGCAATGCTGATTCGGAGTTCATCTCTTAATCCGCTCAGCGACAAAGCGGAGTAAAAAGTCTTTATATCCTGCAACTACATACCATCCAATGTTAACCGCTATCCGACACCAAAAGTAACCGTCGATACCGTCAAATTTGTTTAGAATGGAAAGAAGAAAATCTGCGGAAACATGAGAATCTCATGCTTCAGATTTTGCGACTGAGGAATATCGAGTCTGGCAGCTTGGGAAGGGACTGCTACTTCCTGCAACTGGAAACCAAGATTGCTCATGATTTTCCCGGCAATGTTGGTCATTGTGTATCGACCCTTGGGAAGGGACTGCTACACAAGGCAGAGAAATAGCTGGGGAGGAGAGATTCTTCATGACCCTTGGCACTTGAAATTGTGTGTCAACCGATTTCGAAAGCGTATGGAATAGATTTCGAAAGCGTATGGAATAGATTTCGAAAGCGTACGAAATAGCTGGAATAGACGACCGGTTCTTACTTAGGGCAATACATTACTAGATGCCTACGAAAAATAAAGAGACATGCAGACGAATTACTCACGCTCTACGTTGATTTGATACTTATGATTGAACTTCATAGGCTATATAGCTGAACCAATTTCCCATTCTCCTTGGAGCAATACGTATAGCTCAGCTTTGTCGCTTCCGAAAGAATTCGAGCGAAAGGTGTGTTTGTTGCGGCCAACTCTTGCCGAGAAGAAGCAATGCCGCTTTGCAATTCCGTATTCAGTCCACTCACCCACACAGCAGAGCTTAAGGCTTTCATTTCAGTTGCACCGCACAACATCCATGACGTATCTTCTACTCCCGCGTTACTAGCGACCTGACACCAAAAGTTCTTGATGTTGCCATCATCAAATAAGTTCTGACATGGCAAGAAGCACATCTGTGCAAACTTGATAATCTCGATCCTCACATCTTGCGAAACTTGGATCTTCATTATTTTAGCTTTCGAGGGGACTGTTACTTCCTCAACCTTGAAACCAAGATTTTCTAGAATGTTGTTGGCCACGTTTCTCAAATTCGGTAGAACTGCACACAACGCGGAAAAATAGCCGGAGAGGAGAGCGTCTTGACGGCCGTTGCTGCTTGAAATTGCTTGGCAGCCAAGGGCGAAAGCATAAGGAGTGGAATCATCGTTATCGGGTACGTAAAATCTCAAGGGCCTGAGGAGAACTATGTTGGTTCTGATTTTTGATTGGGAAGTTTTAGTAGCACGAGGTAGAGGATTCATATCATAATTCATTAGATCCTGATGAATATTGAGACAGTTGAATGGTAATTAGCAGTCACTTATATAGGGCCTTGTGGGAACAAAGTGGTAAAGATTTGGGGAATAAAATTAGGAAATGTAAATATGCATATTGCGACCCTTCCAATTCTCAATAAAGTAGCCCACATACTAATTTATGTAGGCTCGAGAAAAGGAACTGCTGAACTTTGGGAATTAAACATCAAATGTATTTTGAGGATTCAAATTGTTTCACATGAAGTAGATTAAAAGTAAATGTCACTATACTTTGGGCGCCAGGCGAGGTCAGAAAAGGTTCCATCCATCTGATCGTTGAAATAGAATACAAATTCAGAGCCCCAATCAAGAGCCCCAAATTGTGAGTACGTGGAGTGCACGTAGTGAGATTTAAATTAATCATTAATTTAAATTCCAAGATTATCTCTAAGTACATCTTGTGGAGATATATATTAAATCTCTAAGATTTCTCTATTATTTACGGGTTGGTTATTTGAGATAATCAAGTATTTTATATATTAGTTAATATATGATTTCTAACTAACTCTCTCTCTATATAAAAAAATACATAAGCTAAGGTTAAATGTAATCCACAGCAAGACTTCATAAAATCGTCAGCATGAGAATTTACAGAGCCTCAATTTAAAAGGTGGCGGCCAATAAAAGTCTGCAGCAAGTTAATAAATCAAGAGAGGCCTCATTGGAGAGGCTGCGGCTACAATATAAAAATTAACAGAGAGACTTCAATGAAGTCTGCGGCTACATATTGTTGATTTTCATGGCTGGACTGCAGCAATTTAAATCCATTAGGGAATTAGAGGCGGCTGCAACAGCGGCTAATTTGTCGGGTGAAAGGGAGGGAGATTTGTATAGAGATTGGGCATTGTAATTTAGCGGCGATCGGAAAGGACGTTCTCGTGTAATACTTTCTTAATAGTGGAAGTTTTCATCGTCGGGTAAATCTTGTGTTTTTGTTGTTTGGTGTGTTTCTGATAATTTGTATTGTTTGGGTAGATTGTTTGGTAAATCTTTTTCAGGTAATTTGTTTGCACGTGATAGAATTGATATTTTTCCGCTGCGACTCTTGATGTGTTTTGTGACTCCTTGGAGGATTACGGATATAAAAAAATTCACAAGTGGTATCAGAGTATCAGATTCGGCGTTTTCGGAATATTTAGGGAGATGGAATCTACGTATTATAAGGTGGTCAAGTATGATGGGCGGAACAACTTTAGCTTTTGGAGGTTGAAGATGAAGGCTATTCTCAAGCAATAAGGGGTTCATAAGATCGTCTTTGCAAAATACAGTATTCCGGAGACGACCACGGATGATATGAAAGAAGAGATGGAGACAAGGTTTTCAGTTCGATACAGTTTCAGTTGACCGACAAGGTTCTATGCGAGGTTGCACAAGAGACAACGGCAGCAGGTTTATGGAGCAAGTTGGACTCCCTATACATGAAGAAATCTTTTACAAATCGTCTCTACCTCAAACAACGATTGTATACGTTACAGATGAAGGGGGGACATCCTTCAAAGATTACCTGAAAGAACTCAATCGGATCATGATGGATTTGCGGAACGTGGAGGTGCGGATAGAGGATAAGGATTAGGCGATAATTTTACTCTGTTTGTTGACCTAAGAGTACGGGCAATTCGTCAATTCGATGATGTATGGCCGAGATAAGCTTTCTTTAGAAGATGTCAAAAAAGGTCTGCATGGTGAGGTGTTGAGAGAGAAGGTGGTAGGTGACAAGAGTAGTCACGATTACGCGTTATCCATTAGATATCATTTAGATGGAGCCTCCAAGGGAAAATTGAGAAATCACGATAATAACAAGTGCTTTATTTGCAAGGAGAATGAGCATTGAAAAAGGGATTGTCCGAAGTGCAAGGTGAAAGGTAAGCAGATGTCTTCCGGTACTGCAGTTGCGATGGAGGATTCGGATGATGGCAATAATGGTTTGATTATATCGGCATGTGCGACTTCAGATGCACACGGATCATGGATGTTGGATTCAGGATGTTCATTCCATGTGACTTCGAATCGGAGTTGGTTCGCTACGTATCGTTCAGTTGATAGAGGCCCGGTCTTTATAGAGAACGGTATGGTAAGCAGAGTTGTTGGGATTGGTGCAGTTCGGATCCGAATGCATGATGGGAGAGTTCGGACATTGAAAGATGTCAAGCACGTGTCAGATCTGAGGAGGAGTTTGATTTCATTAGGTGTTTTGGGCTGGATCGGTTACAAGTGCGTGATCAATATAGATTTCGTGATGATTTCCAAAGATACTCGTATTGTCATGAAGGTGAAAAGGATAAGGAATCTGTATTTTCTTCAGGGACGGACGGTTTTAGGAAATGTTGTTAGATATTCTACTGGTTCGGGTGGTTCAAAATCCATCAAGGTGTGGCGTCCACGATCGGGTCATATTGGCGAGACGAGTTTGGAGGTGTCTCGAAAGAGGCAATCACTTGGAGATGTAGAGATCTGCAGGAGAAATCTTTGGGAGGATTGTATTCAAGGGAAGAAAATAGAGATGGTTCTAGCACCGTTTTATTTTCAAGGTGGAGTCAGACATCATGGTTCCTTCATTGATGACTTCTCGAGAAAGTTATGGGTGTATGTTGTTAAACCGAAGGCGGAGAATTTTAAGATTTTCAGAAAGGTTGTTGTGGAGAAGTAGTTCGAGAAGTGCGTGAAAGTTCATCGTTCCAATCATGCTGGAGAGTTCTGCAAGTCAAGAAGGATCGTGTATCACATTGTAGGGTGTTTTTCGTTACCCCATTGAGATGGGAATACGCGCGCACTGGTCAGACGCTGTACAGATTCCCCCTGTCTAGGGTAGGCTGGGGTTTATTGATTGTGGGAATCCGAATCTCCGGCAGCCGCGGACTAAGCTGCTGTTAATCACCCCTCTCCTTTGAAGCGAGGAAATCTCCGATTGACGGGTCAAACTGGACATGCGAACGCAATGCGATGTGTTGGGGTGTGTGTGTGTTTTGTTCCATTTGTTAAAAAAAGGATATGTATATTTTTCTATAAAAAACGAAAAATATTTAGAGAAACCCTTTTTTTTAAATATTATTATTTTTTTTAATTTTAAAATATTATTTATAATTTATTTTATTTATTTAATATTTATTTATTTATTAAATAAAAAAAGATTAAAAAAAGGAAAAGAAAGAAGGAAGAAAAAAAATGGGGGGGACCTGGGCTCCCATTTAATGCGAGCCTCCCCTCACATGCTATGGGGGCCATCACATGCTTAGCATGTGACCCCTCATGTGAGGGGGGCATCACATACTAGTATATGTGACCCCTCACATGCTAGCATGTGAGGGGGGCCAAAAGAGCTCCCATTAAATGGGAACCCTCCCCCTCACGTGTTAGCATGTGATGGAGGCAAAAAGGGCCCAAAAAAATGATTTGTTTTTATTATTATTTTATTATTATTATTTTTAACATGGAGCTGAACTCCAGAAGAAATTTTTTTGTGGAGTTAAACTCCAAAAGAATTTTAAATATGGAGTTCAACTCCAAAAAGGTTTTAAATGGAGTTCAACTCCAAGAAGATTTTAAATGGAGTTTAACTCCGAAAAGATTTTTATCATGTAGTTAAACTCCAAAAAGAGTTTTAAATGGAGTTCAACTCCAAAAAGATTTTTATTGTGGAGTTAAACTCCAAAAGAATTTAAATGGAGTTGAACTCCGAAAGAATTTTCATTGTGGAGTTGAACTCCGAAAGAATTTTAAATGTGGAGTTGAACTCCGAAAGAATTTTATATGGAGTTAAACTCCTAAAAAGATTTAATGTGGAATTAAACTCCAAAAGAATTTCTGTAGTGGAGTTAAACTCCAAAAGAATTTAAATGGAGTTGAACTCCAAAAGAATTTTTATTTTGGAGTTGAACTCCGAAAGAATTTTAAATGTGGAGTTAAACTCCGAAAGAATTTTATATGGAGTTAAACTCCTGAAAAAAATTTAATGTGGAGTTAAACTCCAAAAGAATTTCTGTAGTGGAGTTAAACTCCAAAAGATTTTCTCTTTTCTCTTTTGAGAAGAAACCCAAAATGGGTTCTCTTGAAACTCCAAGATCGAGATCTTGGATGATAAAAAAAGAGACCTTTTTTATTCTCTTGATGGATTCTTGGAAGATGGGTTTATGGCAAAACTTTATTTAGTTTTTTTAAAAAAAAGAGAGAGAGCTAAGCTCTTGATTTATTTGGAAAATGAAAAGGAAAAGGAAGAACTTGAAAAGAGAGAGTGGAGGCACAAACCTTAGAGTTTGAGAGAATGAAGAGTGTATTTTTTACTCATCATCATGTTGCCTTATATAAGCTTACACATTTACATATAGCCCTTTGGGCTTTACAAAATGGCATTTTGCTCATCTCATGCCTCATGTGCTATTTTCTTTTGCACATAAGCCATGAGCTTTACAAAAATTTGGCTTTATGCCCATTTTGCTTACATTTATGCACAAAAAATTACATTAAAATTATTTGTTACATGATTTTTATGTTGGCATGAGGAGGCCGGCCGTAGGGCTTGACTTGGGTATGGGCCCACTTGACCTGGGCTTAGGCCTACCTGTCTTGAGGTTGACTTTGACTTAATCAACCGAGTGCAATTTTTGACCCCAACAAAGTGCCCCACATCAATAAATGCACACCGCGGATTTGAGTTGTGTGCATGAAATTGATGGATCTTGAAGCTGGACTTCGAGGTGGAATATTATTCCGGGGGCGGAGCATCCCTCGGGGAGAATGATTCCTGGGGATTGGAGCATCATTCCGATTTGTGGAGCATAATTCCAGGGTCGGAGTATTATTCCGAAGCATGATTCCCGGGGATCGGAGCATCATTCCGATTTGTGGAGCATAATTCCAGGGTCGGAGTATTATTCCGAAGAGTCGGGGCATAATTCTGAAGGGTCGGAGCATATTTCCGAAGGGTCGGAGCATAATTCCGAGGATTGGAGCATGATTCCATGGATCGGAGCATCATTCAGAAGAGCGGAGCATGATTCCAGGGATCAGAGCATGATTCCAGGGGTCGGAGCATAATTCCGAAGAGTAGAGCATGATTCCAGGGATCGGAGCATCATTCCGAAGAGCGGAGCATGATTCCAGGGATCGGAGCATCATTCCGAAGAGCGGAGCATGATTCTAAGGATCGGAACATAATTCAGAAGAGCGGCAGACATTCTGACCGAAGCATAATTTCGATGCAGAGGTTGATTCCCAGGCGGAGCATAATTCCAACAGGGAAGGCAGATTCATCGAGGCGAAGCTTGATTTCGACACGGGGTACACTCTGAGACGAAGCATGATTCCGGCGCAGAGCTTGTTGGTCGACTTGATTCCGAGGCGAAGCTTAATTCCAACGAGGAGGTCGCTGGTTGATTCCGAGCCGAAGCATAATTTCGACATAGAAGGCAAATACACCGAGGCGAAGCTTGATTTCGACACGGGATACACTCTGAGACGAAGCATGATTTCGGTGCAGAGCTTGTTGGTCGACTTGATTCCGAGGTGGAGCTTAATTCCGATGGGGAGGTCACTGGTTGATTCCGAGCCGAAACATAATTCTGACAGGGAAGGCAGATACACTGAGGCGAAGCTTGATTTCGACACGGGGTACACTCTGAAACGAAGCATGATTCTAACGCAGGGCTTGTTGGTCGACTTGATTCCGAGGCGGAGCTTAATTCCGATAGGGAGGTCACTGGTTGATTCCGTGCCGAAGCATAATTCTGACAGGGAAGGCAGATACACCGAGGCGAATCTTGATTTCGACGTGGGGTACACTCTGAGACGAAGCATGATTTCAGCGCAGAGCTTGTTGGTCAATTTGATTCCGAGGGGGAGCTTAATTCCGACGGGGGGGTCGCTGGTTGATTCCGAGCCGAAGCATAATTCCGACAGGGAAGGAAGATACACCGAAGCGAAGCTTGATTTCGACGCGGGGTACACTCTGAGATGAAGCATGATTCCGACGCAGATCTTGTTGGTTTGATTTGATTTAGGTTGACATCAGCATCGCTACATTGGAATATGGTACCAGGAGCAAATCATTATCTGTCTTTGAGAGGATTTGGGGAATTTTGGTTTTAGTCGGCATCTGCATTGCTGCACTGGAATAATGCCAGGAACAACTCATCGTTTACCCTGGGAGGATTTGGGAATTGGTGGCTTAGGAGACAGGTTTAGATCCCTATCACCTAAGGCTTTTTAATTTTATGGACCGTAAGGGTCCCATAAAAGCATTTTCTCCCTATGAGTCGAAAGGGTCTCGTAGGTGTATTTTCTCCTTAGGAGTCATGGGGATTCCTAAGTGTGTTGCTCTTTTATGAGTCGTAAGGATCTCACGCGGGAATTTTCTCCTCACAAAGTCGAGAGGACTTTGCAAGTGCATTTCATCTCTTTTTCACGAGTTTGCGCCCTTTCGGGTTTTCACAAATTCGCGGGCAGTCCTGCTATTTTTACTCACGGAGCCCCTTCGGGTTTTCATCCGTGCCCATTTTGCTTGTGGACATACCTTTTCTTTTCTTTTCTTTTTTTTGTGAATCGTAGGACTTTGAATGTGGTCTCGCCGGTAGGACTTGGGAGACATTAGGATCGTTTTACGCCCGTGGATTGTATACGGTTTTGCATGATGTATGATCCAGACTGTAGGGCCGGAAAAATTTTGGGACTTTGTTAGCTTCTGCATCGCTGTACTAAAAAATGGTACCAGGAGTGACTCATCATTCACCGTTGGGGAATGGGATTTGGAATTTTTTTGGCGTCTGCATCGCTGCACTGGAATATGGTACCAGGAGTGACTCATCATTCACCACTTGGGGATTTGGATTCTGCCCGGCGCCTGCATCGCTGCACTGGAATATGGTACTAGGAGCAACTCATCATTCGCCATTGCCTATTGGGAAGCAATGGCTTAGGAGACAGGTTTAGATCCCTATCACCTAAGACTTTTCAATTTCATAGGCCGTAAGGGTCCTATAAAAGCATTTTCTCCTTACGGGTCGTATGGATCCCGTAGGTGTATTTTCTCCTTAGAAGTCGTGAGGACTCCTAAGTGTGTTTTTTTCTTTGTGAGTCGTAAGGATCCTACGAAGATTTGTTCTCCTCATGTATCGTGAGGACACATGAGTGGGTCTTCCTAATAGAGTATAATTCTAAGGGCGGAGACCGACCGCTGGACTGGTGATCGCGGTGGGGTATGGGTATGATGAGAATTATTTGAGCCATTGGATTGTATACGGTAGTCAACTTGGGGACCAACCGTAGGGCTGGTGTATTTCGGGAAATTGGATTTTGGTTAGCGTCTGCATCGCTGTACTGGAATATGGTACCAGGAGCGACACATCATTCACCGTTTTGGGATTTAGAATTTGGTTGGCGTCTGCATCGCTGCACTGGAATATGGTACCAGGAGCGACTCATCATTCGCCGCTTTTTTTGTTGTTTATTTATTTATTTATTATTTACCGCGATTTCTCTATCATTTCAGCTTTTCTTATAGCGAAGGTTGCGATTGCCCTATCATTTCGGCTTTATTTTCATTTTTATTTTTACTCGCTGATTTTTATTGCGAGTTACCCCATCATTTTGGCTTTTTATTTTTTTATATATTTTATTTTTTGTTTTATTTACACATTTTTACATCCCCGGTTTAACGACTTAGAGGTTGACTGTTCCCAGTTTAATGACGTGGTGGTCGACTGTTTCCAGTTTAACGACTTAGAGGTCATCTGTTTCCAGTTTAATGACTTAGAGGTCATCAGTTTCCAGTTTAAAAACTTAGAGGTTTATTGTTTCCAGTTTAACGACTTAGAGATCATTTGACGAGGAGCTTAGAGAAGATACCTGATTGAGCAGTTGTCAGGGGCACCGCTGGATATTGCCCGAGATGCCTTATTATTTTGTCGATGTTGATGGCCTTGCCCCCAGCTGGAGCCAAGGAAAATTGTTCAAATACCGACTTGCATTCGAAGATGGCAATTGAAAATTGTTAACCCTGTAAATAGGAACATGATTTCAGTATTGACAATCGATATGTACATTGATTGAGCTCGCATGAACGTTTAACCAGAAATATGGGAGGAGAGATTGCGTCCTACTGGGCGTGCCAGAATCTGTAGTTTGTTTTTCGTCACCCCATTGAGATGGGAATACGCGCACGCTGGTCAGGCGCAGTACAGATTCCTCCTGCCTAGGGTAGGCTGGGGTTTATTGATTGTGGGGATCCGAATCTCCGGCAGCCGCGGACTAATCTGTCGTTAATTACTTCTCGTCTTTGAAGGGAGGGAACCTCCGATTGACAGGTCAAACTGGACATGCGAACTCAGTGCGATGTGTTGGTGTGTTTTTTGTGTTCTATTTGTTAGAAAAAAGTATATATATATATATATATATATAACCGAAAATAAATAAGTAGATAAACCCCCCTTTTTAAATATTATTATTTTTTTAATTTTAAAATATTATTTATAATTTATTTGTATTTATTTAATGTTTATTTTTTTAAAAAAGATTATAAAAAGGAAAAGAAAGAAAAACGGGAAAAAAAGGGGATCTGGGCTCCCATTTAATGGGAGTCTCCCCTCACATGCTGGGGGGCCATCATATGCTAGCATGTGAGGGGGGGCATCACGTGCTAAGAATGTGACCTCATCACATGCTTAGCATGTGACCGATGCATCACATGCTTAGCATGTGACCCCTCATGTGAGGGGGACCATCACATGCTAACATGTGACCCCTCACATGCTAGTATGTGAGGGGGCCCAAAAGGGCTCCCATTAAATGGGAACCCTCCCCCTCACGTGTTAGCATGTGATGGGGGCAAAAAGGGTCCCAAAAAATGATTTTTTTAATTATTATTTTATTTATTTATTTATTTATTTATTTTTTAACATGGAGCTGAACTCCAAAAGAATTTTTTTTGTAGAGTTAAACTCTAAAAGAATTTTAAATATGGAGTTCAACTCCAAAAAGGTTTTAAATGGAGTTTTAACTCCAAGAAGATTTTAAATGGAGTTTAACTCCAAAAAGATTTTTATCGTGGAGTTAAACTCCAAAAAGAGTTTTAAATGGAGTTCAACTCCAAAAAGATTTTTTATTGTGGAGTTAAACTCCCAAAGAATTTAAATGGAGTTGAACTCCGAAAGAATTTTTATTATGGAGTTGAATTCTTAAAGAATTTTAAATATGGAGTTAAACTCCGAAAGAATTTTATATGGAGTTAAACTTCTAAAAAGATTTAATGCGGAGTTAAACTCTAAAAGAATTTCTGTAGTGGAGTTAAACTCCAAAAAAATTTAAATAGAGTTGAACTCCGAAAGAATTTTTATTGTGGAGCTGAACTCCGAAAGAATTTTAAATATGGAGTTAAACTCTGAAAGAACTATTAAAATTCACTTATTAGCGCCCACGTACCCTGCACCCCAAGAAAACCATAGTCTCAATTTGTAAGGGCCTTTTGGTATCGGTTTTGCCTTTGTTAAGATGTGTTTGGGAATAGTCTCACATTGGAAAAACTATGAGAGATGCATAGTTATAAAATATAAGATGAGATAAATCTTAACAAGATTTGAATCTTATTGATAGAACCCACTTATATTAAAAGCTCATATGTGCCATTATATATATAAATATATAAAAGCTCTCCTTATTTGTGAATATATTTAAATTTAATATGGTATCAGAGATATGTTAATAACATTCATGGATTTGTACTTTAATAACATATCTGTGAGAGAGTCGTCTACATGCTCTTGATAGACTTACCTTTCCTTGTGCCATAGTTGTACCTTTCCTTCTGTCGTCTACTTACCTCTGAAAGACTAGTCTCTACATGTGTTTGTACGATCCATGTGACGTCCACGTTACGCATGAGGGGGAGTGTTGAGATGTGTTTGAAATAGTCTCCCATTGGAAAAACTTAAGAGGTGCATGATGGAGCTCCTTTTCGGGCCTCCGTCAGATGTTGTCTTCCGTTGATCTCGAGGTGAACTGGGTTGATTGTCCTTCGTTGCGTGTGGGTCTCAATAGGTTTTGAGAGGACAAAGTGGGATGAGAAGACTGCCGCCGGATACCTGCAAAGAACTCCCGGGGTGGTTTGGTACCACCGAGGACCCTCCGACGCTCAAGTCAGTGACAAGATTCGAGCAGAGTAACGGCGTAAGTGTAAAGAATGGCTTACTTGACCCCTCTGTGATGGGGGTTTATATAGCGGTGGCGGCACACAGCAACAGGCGCGAGAATCTTGCCGGCGGTTACGCTCCCGACGTCACGCCCGCGTAGAGAGCGAATAGCCCATAAATGGGGATCGTGATGGCGTGGAACGTGGGATGTTGCTGGCGGGGAATCCGCGCATGGAGAGATTCGCGGAGCTGCGGTTACGCCTGTGAGCGGTGGAGTTGGTCGGAGGGCCAAAGAAGACGGCCTCGGCAGGGAGCTCGGGATGAGCGGGGAGGCTGAGGAGTCCTGGTCCTATGGTGGCTCGGGGCGAGCTGAATAGCCGAAGAGGCTGATTCGCAGGAGGCCCCGTGGAGGGCCATGCTGTGCATGCAGGTCGGGTGCAGGGCAGCCTGGTCGGCCTCTTCGGGTCCTTTCTTCTCAGTCTTGGGACACGTCATCTGCCACGTGTCCTGATCTTAGAGGTCCTCAATATTGAGTGTCATCATTATCCCCCCACTCTTGCCCCAACCATCTGGCGGGTCGGGTCAGGAGTGGACTACCGGCCCCCCCGAGGTGAGATCCTTCTCAGGGTTGTGCCGGGATGAGTCCTCGAGCCGTCGGTTGTCTTTTCCACAAGCGAATCGAGGCGAGATCTTTGCATTTAAGGAGGTTGCGCCGGTTCATGCACTCTGCAGTTGAAGCGACGGTCCACGTGTCGAGTGCCAACCGGCTGATGTGACGTGCGCAAGCCTGCAGCGTCTGATGGGACGCAGTCAATCGCTGGGCTGCCACGTGGAACGATCTGAGTCGCTAGGTGCAAGGAGCCGTTTCGGCGGGAGACGACGGGCACCGTTGGATGAGGCCGCGCGTGGTAATAAATATGGGTGGGGCCCGCCCTAGGGCCCTTACTCTCTCATATTTCCTCATTCTTAAGCCCCAGCTGCTCGGCGCTCGTCTCCCCTCTCTTGTTCCCAACTTTTGAAGAATTTTTTTCCCAGGTTAGATGTCTTCCCCTGTAGAATCAGTATACATTGTAGGAGTAGATGTTAGGGTTCCTTTAGATGTGTCTGAGTCCTCTCAGGGAGCAGGGGCTGGGCCCTCTCCCCGGGGCCGTGAGGCGGGGGCCGCCTCCAGGGAGGGGACGGTAGATGTAGCCCCCAGCACTTCGTGCTAGGTGAGGCATGAGGACGAGCTCGCCAACGCTCGAGCTCTCTTCCACATTCCCCCGGGCTACACGCTCCGTCTGGCCGAGGAGGGAGAGAGAGCTGACCAGGTACGGGGCAGGGAGATTGCCCTGTATTTGGAAGCTTTTTGGGGCAGAATGCGCCTGCCCTTCTCTCCTGAGGTTATCGCCGCTATGAATTTCATCGGTTTGGCCCCTGGCCAGCTAGTGCCGAACGTGTGGAGGCTCCTCCTGAGGTTCCTGAACCGCCTGAGGCTGCAGGCGGTTCCTTTCAGTCTTTCCCTCCTCGATTCCTCCCTTGTTTTCAAGAGTCACCCCAACGGCCGAGCGGGCGACCCAAGGTTGGTTTACTTTACTTTTAGGAAGCGGCCCGGGGTCGCTGCCGGGACCGGGGTTGTGGCCTTGCCCTCCTCCATCCATGATTGGAAAAAGAAAATTTTCTTCGTTTCCCCTCCCGAAGGCGAGGACTGGCCGGTGCCCACCAAATGGTCGAGGGAGAAGTGTTTGCCGGGGAACCTGTCCAACGACCCCGCCGCGGTGAGAGTGGTGTCGTGGGAGCCCATCCCCATACATGACGTGCTGCTGTCCGAGAGGGTCTTGAGCTGGGTCAGGCTTAGCCCCGCCGAGTTCGTCAGTAAGTTAGGCTTGCTTTCTGGGTTTATGCTTAACTCGTGTTGCTGATAAGTTGGGCGTTTGTTTTGTGCAGGACCAATGGACTTCGGCACCCTCCGAGATGCTATGCGCCAACCGAGGCCGCCTGCTAAGGCCGGGGGTGCCGGCTCTACCCAAGCGCAGCCTTCCCCTGCTCCCACTGCCCCGGTGACAGTTCCCCGGGGACGTTTGGCGGTGGATCCCACCCCAGGCCCCAGCAGAGCATCGGGTCGGAAGCAGGCCCTGATTGTGGAGGACACGGCTTCGGAAGAGGAGATCGGCTCCCCCTCGGAGCAGGTCAAGAGGAGTTCCCGGAGATCTTCTCAGGGCCGGTCCTCGCCGACCGTGGTGGAGGAAGGGGGCGCCGGTTCGCGGTGCCATCCGGGCTGTCAGTCGCGGACAGCCTCCTCCACGAGATAGAGACCTCGGCCGGGGGTCGGGTTCCTGGAGGGACCCTCAAAGCTCAGCTGGCGTCGATCGCCCAGGAAGCTGTGCAGGTAAGCCCCCATTGCGCGGTGGGACTTAGTGTTTTCCTTCATGTTTCTGATCCTTCTTCTTTTTGTGCCTTCCCAGACTCTCCAGCACGTGGCCTTCGCCCTCCGCATGGAGACCGAGGTGGTAACCCCGGCGGTGGAGGACGCGAGCCAGCTCGCTGCGTTGCAAGAAAGCTCCAGGCGGGAGCAGGAGGCGATGTCGGCGAGGATCGCCGCCCTGGAGGGCGAGGTGGCAGCTGGGAAAAGGGAGGCCTCCCGGCATCGCGAGGCTGCCGCGATCGCCGAGGGCAAGCTCGGGGACTCCCAGGTGCTCGCCGGCAACCTGAAGAAGACGGTGAAGACCCTCCGGAAGGAGCGGGGGCATCGGCCGAGGCCTTCAAGTCGGCTGGATCGAAGGCCGTGGCGAGCTATAAGAGGTCGAGGGATTTTTACGACGACCTGGCCGTAGCCACAACCCGCATCTGGCACGACGCCCTCGATGCCGTGAAGTCCAAGATGCTGGAATTCGATGACACGGATCTCCGGGCCGAGTCCCCCCTCATAGGCGCCGACGAGCAAGGGGGAGAGGCTCCCGGCGAGGTGGGGGCCGAGGACCCGGCGCCCCCAGTGGTGGAAGTTGAGGACCTCGAGGTCGTGCCCGGGTCCGAGGTGTAGAGCCCCCGCTCTCCTATCTTCATTTTGTTTTTCTTTTGAATTTTTGTAAGGCTGAGGAGCCAGAAAATATCCTCTGTAAAAACTTATCTTTGGCAGTAGTAAAAAAGTTTTTCTTCTTCAGCTGTGATAAATTTTTCCTTTCCGGCATCTGTTTGTGAGGAATACTCGCTTGGGATATTTTTACTTGCGCCATTATGCTTTCATGTCAGGTTGGCCCTCTGTTCAACGATCGTTCGTAGAGCTGACTGCCGTTGTTTGCCGACGAGCGTCTCCGAGGAGGTATCTCCTTGGGCCCCAAGGTCGAGGGGGAGATCGTTTAGGTTTGGACAGACCTGACCTCTATTTGTTATAGAGTATCGGTCGTCATGTGTTGGTGACCGGGCAGGGTAGCTGCGCCGTCATCTCCTGCTAAGGCTTCATGCATCTGTTGCGGCGTTAAGGGGTTATCCGCCGGGGGTGGCCGAGCAGGGTAGCTGCTCGGTCGTCTCTTTCGAAAGCTTGGTTCGTTAGAGTTGTGTGTAGGTGACTACCAGCCTTTGGGTGTTGAGCAGGGTAGCGCTCCGAGGCTCCTTGTGGGGGCTTTTGATCCCTGGCATAGAGGGTAGGAGCCGGTGTTTCACCGAGCAGGGTAGCTGCTCGGGTGCCTCTGTATGAGAGCTTTTCCAGATCCACGGCGTTGTGGCAGGGAAGCTGCCCGCCGGGGATAGCCGAGCGAGGGAACCTCAGGCCTCGACTGCCTCTGGGAGGGCTTTTTAATCCTTCAGGACGGGGACCGAGCAGGGTTACTGCCCAGTGCCTCTTGGCGAGGACTTTGATCCCTGTCAGTTGTGGTAGGAAGCTACTAGCCGGGGATAGCCGGTCAAGGACCCGACTGCCTCTGGGAGGACTTTGGCCCTTGGCGCGAGGAAAGCTATAAGGCTGTAGGAAGCCCTCCAAGGACCCTTGGACGGGCAGGGCTACTGCCCGATGCCTCTTGGCGAGGGCTTTTGTCCTGAATGATAGCCAAGGGAAGGAACCTGTCACGCCCCACTTCCCAGAGTACACTAAGATAGGCACGTGACATAGCCAACCATGCTACCTGTGGATAGGAAAAATCCTTTCACAGTCACATTACGGCTGTAGAGATATCAAGAACAGGAAAGTAACTAAACTATCTAGTACATGTCCATGAGCCAGAATGAATGAGTCAAGAAATAATGATATGCGGAAGCAAAAGATACAATAAATGAATCACCTGGAAGGTAAAACTACATACCGACAGGAACTTCACCGCTCGGTCTAACAGCGGCAATCTCCTGATCAGTCTGCAACAAAGGTAGAAGAATCTGGGCCATGCAAAACCCAGACGTCAGCGCGTCATGTCAACAAGTAATATAATATGAACAATGTAACAGGCAATGCAAAATAAACATGAATAAAACGAGAGTAGCAAATAATGTGAATCAAGCAGTGCAAGGTAGGTGCAGTGGGTAACTAAACTGTTCTATCAGGTTTTCTATTCTAAAGTCTTTGAAATCAATTTGAGTAATCCTCCATGTAACTCAAAGGATATGTCCCGTTACCCCCCGGGACCACGGATCAGGAATATGTGAACCAATAGTGGTTCTGTCCCGTTACCCACCGAGACCACGGATCAGGAAAATGTAAGAGTCACGAATGGCTCTGTCCCGTTACCCCCCGGGACCATGGATCAAGTAATACCCTTTTAAGTTACACTTTAGTTTACACTTTTGATTTCTCCATACCCCCAAGCTATGTATATCGAGTCAGGTGTTCAGTAATCAAGAACTAATGCCAACACAGGATCAGGTAAAATCAGGTTTGTCTGGATAGACAACAGGAACGGTCCATGAGGACTACATGTTAGGTTTGTTGGTATTAGGCACGAGATCAGGTAACAGGTCGGGTCATGGTACATCAGGTTAATCAACAGTAAACGGTACCATGTCAGGTGTGTCAATATATATCATGTGTAACAAAGTCAAGTCAAGATGTAACAATATCGTGGGTGTGCTCACAACAGATATATAATCGAACAGGGGATTAACAGCAGGAAATAAGCAATAAATTAAACAACAATAAGCAGTTCATTCAATCACAATAGTGCATTAATATAGTGCAGCCATTTTATTATATTAACAGGTTTTGAGCACCCTTAGCGGTGCAACAGTTTAAATGATGATGCAGTACAGTTATATCAAGCCTTTGAATACGAATATCCGAATGTAATAGAACTACATGGGAAAGTGCTACAATCTATTAAACGGTAAAATGTGATTAACAGGTAAACTTAGTTATTAGTGTTAAATTGGCAGACTGTAAATGTTATGTTAACAGTAAAATGATATATGTCATATTGCAACCAAATGAGAAAATAACTATACCGAGTTAAGTTATGCAGGTTTAATGAGTCAAAACATATATAATTGTATAGTATAGCATGTAGCAAGTGATACTTGCCTCAAAAGGTCGATATGCAGGCGGCCTGGTGCGACGTGACACGATACGGTGTGTGAAACGGCACGACACGGTACTGGGTCTGGGCGCGATCTGGTGCGCGGTCTGGACGCGATCTGGTGCGCGATCTGGACGCGATCTGGTGCTCGATCTGGACGTGATCTGGACGCGATCTGGTGCGCGATCTGGACGCGATCTGGTGCGCGATCTGGACGCGATGTGGTGCGCTTGTCGGGCTCGTGCGGACTCGGGCCTGGTCTTGGAGACGGGTAAAACACAACGCCACCAACCGAATCAACCACAAAACTTGATGGCTCGGCTTGGGTTTGGATCTCGGCTGGCGATGTCGGCGAGGCTGGTCAGCGGTGATGGTGCCGGAAACGGCGACGTGGGCGAGGAGGAAAATGCAGGCGTGGGTTTTGGTTACACGGTAGGTGCACGGATCTAGGGTTGTAGGTGAGGCGGTTGACGAGAGGGGGAAGGACAGGAAGCCAAGGTGGTTGAGGAGGAGGCGCAGGGGCGATGTGGAGGCGACGACGAAGGTGATGGGTTCGTAGGGTTTTGATGCAGGCGTCGGAGTTCATTGGTTGGGGCGATGGTGGTATCGGGTGGAGGGAGAGAGATGAGATTGAGGAAGAGATGATGATGAAAGAGGAGATCGGTGTCGAGGGGATGGCGACGGCGGTGAGGCGCGGAGGTGAGGCTAGGTTGGGTTGGGTTCTCAAGATCGTGGGTGTGCGGTGGTGGTTCGAGATGGGCGTAAGGGAGAAAGGAAGAGGAAAGAGAGAGGGGAGAGGATGGTGGCTAGGGTGGAGACGAAGGGTTGCCGGCGTGGAAGCGACGACGAGGCAGGGGCTGGGTTCTCGGAGGCGGAGGCAGCAAAAGGAAAAAGAAAGAAGATGAAGGGAGAGGAAAGAGAGAGGTAAGAGAATGCATGGGGTTGTGAGATAAGAATATTGTCAAGGAAAATTTTAAGGGAAAAATAATAGTATAGTAGAAGAGAGAGAGAGAGAGAGGAGAGATACAGAGAGATTGCGTGGGGTTGTTAGGATTGATTGTTAAGGAAATATATGAATAGATATATATATTTTGGTATAGAATAAGGTATATAAACAGTTATAAAGATTTGAATATAATATTATATTATTAGTCCGTTTTGAGATTTTGGCAAATACAAATTTACTCCAAAACACTCCCGGGTCGGGTCTAAAAATCCAGGTTTAAAATATGAAAATTATATGCAACTTCCAAATTATAAAATGAATGCTCAGTTAAAGAAAAAGCATACCCCTAAGAACGGATGCACGCACGTGCGCGTAGCCATCCAAACACGTTCGTTTCACTGAACGGGACAAGAACAAGGTGTGCGAATGCTACCACGGGGTTAGAGGTATCATGCATGCTATGAAATGCAATGTTAATTTATTTTACGTGACTTAAAATGTTATATAGTAAAAGATGCCATGCCGGGTAAAAATGCCACTATGCGATAAAGTTGAAAATGCACAAGTTTACCCAATAAGTCAGGGTGATACATTAATATGAACCAAACATGTTCAAGAAAGCGGGTCGGGTCGAATGCAATATAAAATGTAAAATACCATTCGCACCCAAAACCCGTTAAATTAGGAATAAACCATGGATAAGTAAAATACTGAAACTGGAATTGGTATAAATGAACTCGGGTGTTACATTATACCCAACTACAAAAGAATTTCGTCCTCGAAATTCCAAGAATAAGAAAGGATAACTAATCAAGACACTATAAGGATAGATGAGAAATGTTCCGTCGGACTTCATCTACTCATTCCCAAGTTGATTCTCCACGTGAGAGATTACTTCAAGAAAACAAGTATAACAGTGATAGCCTCGTTCTTAAGAACCTCTTCCCATCGATCCATAATTGTCATCGGTCGCTCCTCAAAGGTTAAATCTTCTCGTACAGTCATCTCCGAAAGATCCAATACATGTATTTCCTCTCGAGCATATCTACGGGGTTGAGATACAAGAAACTCGTCATGAACATTCTCCAAAAATTTCGGTGATGCCAAATGATATGCCACCTCTCCAGTATGCTCCAAAACCTCGAAAGGTCCAACGAATCAAGAACTAAACCTTCCAAAACGTATCACCCCTCTGGTCGGTGACACCTTCAAGAATACCACATTACCAACGGCGAACTTTATAGGTCTTCTCAACTTATCTGCCAACTCGTGTCGGTCCCGTACTGCACTAATATGATTCCAGAATCTATTAACCTTCTCAACAGTCTGCACAACCAAATCTGGCCCCACTAAATTTCGTCCACCAACATCGTACCAACAAACCAGGGAACGACACTTGCGACCATAAAAGCTTCGAATGGAGCCTTCTGCATCGACACCTAGAACTGTTGCTGTAAGAACACTCCACCCAAAGTAGATGATCCCCAATGAACCCTGAAGTCCAACTTGCAAGCTCCCGGCATACTTTCAAGAGTTTGAATCGTTCTTCCAGCCTAAACATCTGTTTGAGGATGGCAAGCCATACTATTCTCAATCGAGTCCCCAAACTTCCCCGTAAACTCCTCCCAAAAGTGTGATAAGAAACGAGCGTCACGGTCGAACACGATACCCACCGGTACTCTATGCAATATCACAATCTTCTGCATGTACCGCACTGCCGAAGCTTCCGTTGATTGACCAACACGAAATGGTATGAAATGAGCTGCCTTGATCAATCGATCAACAATCGCCCAAACTGCATTGTTGCCCTTTGGACTCCGCGGTAAAGCAGTCACGAAATCCATGGTTATATGTTCCCACTTCCACTGAGGAATCGGAAGTGGTTGCAATAAACCAGCAACTCTTTGATATTCAGCCTTAACTTGCTGACACACCAAGCACTTTGCCACAAAACGAGCAATCTTCCGTTTCATGCCTTCCTACCAAAATGCTGTCGTATATCTCAGTACATCTTCGTGCCTCCTGGATGTTCGGAATACGTGTAACTGTGCGCTTCCTTCATAACTTCTTCGCGAATACCTCCATTGGCACACACAAACAACTATCACAACGAACCATCTTCATGAATCACTAAGCCCGTTCGAGGCCCAACTTCAACCTGTTCTCGAAACTTCTGCAATCTTGGGTCCTGCAATTGCACTGCTTCAATACCCTTGATCAACGATGACTGTACTTGCAGTTGCATCATCTATCCCAAAGAACGCGGTAGCATGATCTCCAACTCGAATCTCCGAAAGCCTTCAATATGTTCCCTTGGCGTAGTCAACATCGGAATTTCTGGCAACCGACTAAACGCTTCCGGCACAACATCAACTTTCCCGGATGGGATTCAAGATCAAGATCGTAGTCAGCCATCAGCTTCAACCATCTTCGCTGTCTCACAATTAGCTCCAAGTCATGAGTTGAGTAATTCTTCTCATGGGTCTTCAACTGTCTCAACGCGTAAGCTACAACCTTCTCATGCCGTATCAAAACACATCCCAAACCTTTCCCAGATGCGTCGCGGTGAAACACCAATCCTCCGAAACCGTCTGGTACGATCAAAACAAAAGCGGTCATCAACCCTGCTCTAACGCCTCAAAGGCTGACGCGCACTTATTCGTCCACACAAATGGTACTTTCTTGTGCCTAAGCTTGGTCAGAGGCTCAGCCAAACGAGCAAAATTTCTTCAAGAACCTTCTACAGTATCCTGCTAGTCCAAGAAACTTCTGATCTTTGCAACGTTCTTTGGAATCGGCCGGTCTTGAACTGCTGCAATCTTCCTTGGGTAAACGGCGATTCCATTTCCAGCTGCGATATGTTCCAAAACTTTACTTCTTCAAGCCAAACTCGCACTTGCTCATCTTTGCATATAATCTTTCTTGCTTTCAAGTCTGCAGTGCGATCTTCAAGTGTTCTGCATACCCTTCAATGCTCCTCAAGTAGACCAGAATATCTTCCATGACCATTACTAAAATTGGTCCAAGAATGGTGGGAAGATTCAGTTCATCAAGTCCATAATTGTTGTCGGTGTATTCGTTACTCCGAAGGGCATCACTAATACTCGTAATGTCCATACTGAGTTCGGAATGCAGTCTTGCAAATATCCTCTGATTTAACTCGGACCTGATGATATCCGAATCGCAAATCCAACTTCGAGAATACCCTCGCGCCACTAAACTGCTCAAACACTTTGCCAATGCAAGGGATCGGGTACTTGTTCATAATAGTCACCTGGTTTAGTTCTCGATAATCAACGCACTTCTTCCCTGTGTCATCTTTCTTCTTTACTAGAAGAACTATAGCTTTCTTAGTTAAGTTGCTGCGGCGAAACCAACCCTTCTCAAGTAATTCAGCAACCTGCTTCCTGACTTCTTCCAACTCCACTGGTGCCATCGGGTAATACGCCCTTAAGATTGGCGCTGCACCAGGAACAAGTTTAATCGCAAACTCCATGTCTCGTTTCGGTGGTAAACCTGATATGTCTTCACACTTCCATGAAACTCTCCAATATAGCCGGCGCTTCTTCCTTATCCACTGCCATTGACGAAAAAAAACCTTGTTTGTCGGCCTAGCCCTAACTCGACTAGTCCGACAGATCTGCTTCCTCCAGCAAAACAACTTCCGAAAGTCCGGGAAACTGGAGAATCACTTTCCCTTTCTTACAATCAATATGAGCATGAAAAGTGCCGCGAAATCCCATTCCCAAGGCAACAACAAACAAGGAAATGCACCAGGATTGAATCATCCTAACGCGGGGAAAAACAAGAACGAGTAAGATACCAAGATGACTTTATCCGAAGTCAAGATACTGAAGAGGGTTAACCACGGTAAACATGATTCAAGCTGGCGATAAAACAATAACTGGTAAGCAATGAAACCGGGAGAAGCAGGGTAATATAACGATCATGGAATACGGAAGTGAATCAAGACCAGGACTCCAAGTTACTTAAATAGAGTACCGCATTGTAACTATGCTGCAGTTCATGGGCACAATTACATAACTCCACCCAAGTCGCCCAAGTCCTAGAGATAACAAGGAATCAGGTTTTCGAGTCGATATGCAAAGGAAGTTTGCACATCGTAAAAGATATAATCAGGAAGAACTTGATTCAAAAACGGTAAAACGGAAAGATGGCAGGACATGTTTCCTAAACACGGGTATTATGATTCGTGTATTGGGTACAATACCCAACTACAAAAGAATCAACCGGACTAACCTATGGCTCTGATACCAAAAAAACCATGTCACGCCCCGCTTCCCAGAGTACACTAAGATAGGCACGTGACATAGCCAACCATGCTACCTGTGGATAGGAAAAATCCTTTCACAGTCACATTACGGCTGTAGAGATATCAAGAACAGGAAAGTAACTAAACTATCTAGTACATGTCCATGAGCCAGAATGAATGAGTCAAGAAATAATGATATGCGGAAGCAAAAGATACAATAAATGAATCACCTGGAAGGTAAAACTACATACCGACAGGAACTTCACCGCTCGGTCTAACAGCGGCAATCTCCTGATCAATCTGCAACAAAGGTAGAAGAATCTGGGCCATGCAAAACCCAGACGTCAGCGCGTCATGTCAACAAGTAATATAATATGAACAATGTAACAGGCAATGCAAAATAAACATGAATAAAACGAAAGTAGCAAATAATGTGAATCAAGCAGTGCAGGGTAGGTGCAGTGGGTAACTAAACTGTTCTATCAGGTTTTCTATTCTAAAGTCTTTGAAATCAATTTGAGTAATCCTCCATGTAACTCAAAGGATATGTCCCGTTACCCCCCGGGACCACGGATCAGGAATATGTGAACCAATAGTGGTTCTGTCCCGTTACCCCCCGGGACCACGGATCAGGAAAATGTAAGAGTCATGAATGGCTCTATCCCGTTACCCCCCGAGACCACGGATCAAGTAATACCATTTTAAGTTACACTTTAGTTTACACTTTTGATTTCCCCATACCCCCAAGCTATGTATGTCGAGTCAGGTGTTCAGTAATCAAGAACTAATGCCAACACAGGATCAGGTAAAAGCAGGTTTGTCTGGATAGACAACAGGAACGGTCCATGAGGACTACATGTTAGGTTTGTTGGCATTAGGCACGAGATCAGGTAACAGGTCGGGTCATGGTACATCAGGTTAATCAACAGTAAACGGTACCATGTCAGGTGTATCAATATATATCATGTATAACAAAGTCAAGTCAAGATGTAACAATATCGTGGGTGTGCTCACAACAGATATATAATCGAACAGGGGATTAACAGTAGGAAATAAGAAATAAATTAAACAACAATAAGCAGTTCATTCAATCACAATAGTGCATTAATATAGTGCAGCCGTTTTATTATATTAACAGGTTTTGAGCACCCTTAGCGGTGCAACAGTTTAAATGATGATGTAGTACAGTTATATCAAGCCTTTGAATACGAATATCCGAATGTAATAGAACTACATGGGAAAGTGCTACAATCTATTAAACGGTAAAATATGATTAACAGGTAAACTTACTTATTAGTGTTAAATTGGCAGACTGTAAATGTTATGTTAACAGTAAAATGATATATGTCATATTGCAACCAAATGAGAAAATAACTATACCGAGTTAAGTTTTGCAGGTTTAATGAGTCAAAACATATATAATTGTATAGTATAGCATATAGCAAGTGATACTTGCCTCAAAAGGTCGATATGCAGGCGGCCTGGTGCGACGTGACACGATACGGTGTGTGAAACGGCACGACACGGTACTGGGTCTAGTCGCGATCTGGTGCGCGGTCTGGGTGTGATCTGGTGCGCGGTCTGGACGCGATCTGGTGCGCGGTCTGGTGCGCGGTCTGGACGCGATCTGGTGCGCGATCTGGACGCGATCTGGACGCGATATGGTGCGCTTGTCGGGCTCGTGCGGACTCGGGCCTGGTCTTGGAGATGGGTAAAACACGACGCCACCAACAGAATCAACCACAAAACTTGATGGCTCGGCTTGGGTTTGGATCTCGGCTGGCGATGTCGGCGAGGCTGGTCAGCGGTGATGGTGCCGGAAACGGCGACGTGGGCGAGGAGGAAAATGCAGGCGTGGGTTTTGGTTACATGGTGGGTGCATGGATCTAGGGTTGTAGGTGAGGTGGTTGACGAGAGGGGGAAGGACAGGAAGCCAAGGTAGTTGAGGAGGAGGCGTAGGGGCGATGTGGAGGCAACGACGAAGGTGATGGGTTCGTAGGGTTTTGATGCAGGCGTCGGAGTTCATTGGTCGGGGCGATGGTGGTGTCGGGTGGAGGGAGAGAGATGAGATTGAGGAAGAGATGATGATGAAAGAGAAGATCGGTGTCGAGGGGACGGCAACGGCGGTGAGGCACGGAGGTGAGGCTAGGTTGGGTTGGGTTCTCAAGCTCGTGGGTGTGCGGTGGTGGTTCGAGATGGGCGTAAGGGAGAAATGAAGAGGAAAGAGACAGAGGAGAGGATGGTGGCTAGGGTGGAGACGAAGGGTTGCCGGTGTGGAAGCGACGGCGAGGCAGGGGCTGGGTTCTCGGAGGCGGAGGCAGCGAAAGGAAAAAGAAAGAAGATGAAGGGAGAGGAGAGAGAGAGGTAAGAGAATGCATGGGGTTGTGAGATAAGAATATTGTCAAGGAAAATTTTAAGGGAAAAATAATAGTATAGTAGAAGAGAGAGAGAGAGAGAGAGGAGAGATACAGAGAGATTGTGTGGGGTTGTTAGGATTGATTGTTAAGGAAATATATGAATATATATATATATATATATATATATATATATTTTAGTATAGAATAAGGTATATAAACAGTTATAAAGATTTGAATATAATATTATATTATTAGTCCATTTTGAGATTTTGGCAAATACAAATTTACTCCAAAACACGCCCGGGTCGGGTCTAAAAATCCAGGTTTAAAATATGAAAATTATATGCAGCTTCCAAATTATAAAATGAATGCTCAGTTAAAGAAAAAGCATACCCATAAGAACGGATGCACGCACGTGCGCGTAGCCATCCAAACACGTCCGTTTCACTGAACGGGACGAAAACAAGGTGTGCGGATGCTACCACGGGGTTAGAGGTATCATGCATGCTATGAAATACAATTTTAATTTATTTTACGTGACTTAAAATGTTATATAGTTAAAGATGCCATGCCGGGTAAAAATGCCACTATGCGATAAAGTTGAAAACGCACAAGTTTACCCAATAAGTCAGGGTGATACATTAATATGAACCAAACATGTTCAAGAAAGCGGGTCGGGTCGAATGCAATGTAAAATGTAAAATACCATTCGCACCCAAAACCCGTTAAATTAGGAATAAACCATGGATAAGTAAAATACTAAAACTGGAATTGGTATAAATGAACTCGGGTGTTACAGAACCTCTGGCCTCGACTGCCTCTGGGAGGGCTTTTTCTGATCCCCTGCGTTGTGGCAGGGAAGCTGCCCATGGGGGATAGCCGAGCGAGGGAACCTCTGGCCTCGACTGCCTTTGGGAGGGCTTCTCTGATCCCCGGTGTTGCGGCAGGGTAGCTGCCCGCGGGGGATAGCCGAGCAAGGGAACCTCGGGCCTCAACTGCCTCTGGGAGGGCTTTTGATCCTCGGCGTTGTGGCAGGGAAGCTGCCCGCGGGGGATAGCCGAGCGAGGGAACCTCTGGCCTCGACTGCCTTTGGGAGGGCTTTTTGGATCCCCGGCGTTGTGGCAGGGGAGCTGCCGGCCGGGGATGTTTGAGTGGGGTGGCTGCTGAGCTGAATCTTGGATGAGGTGCAGCCTGGTCGTTCGGCTGTAGGTGCGGAGAATGGGAACGGTCGGGGCAACGGCGCGTGAATCAATTGCATTGAATGCCGGGGGAGGCGAAGCGACAGGGACGTGTCGTTTCGTTTCCACCGAGTAACGTTCGATGGACGCCACGTGGCGTGTCGCTTCGTTTCGACCGGGCGACGTTCGATGAACGCCGTGTGGCGGCCGTTGGGCTACACAGCGGGCTATATAAGGGGCACCGGTTCTTCCCCCTTCGCAGATAGGCCATCAAAAATAGAGGATTTCCCATTCACTATCCCCGAAATCATCAGTTCTGCAGATGTGTACCTCTATGACCGCGACCGTACCGAGGACACGGTGCAGTTGGTGGTTGCTCGCATTGAGGAGCACTTCGGTCGGCTGCTCCCTAGGCGCTCCTCCCTGCTGCAGCTACTGATGTACTCCATCTGGAGGGCATCGCCGGGGCTTTACAACCCCCTGTCGGAGCAGCTCTTTGACGAGGCCGTAGGCAAGCTGCAGTCCTTGAGGCGCTTCGGTTTGATCTCCGCAAACCGGCTGGCGCGCTCGGAGGCGCTCGTCCGGGAATGCTACGAGCTAAGGCTCGAGGTTGATGCCCGCGTGAAGAACCGGGAACAGAGGCTGGAATTTGCGCGGCCCCGATTGGCGAAGATCTTCATCGATTACCATGAGCAGTGCTCGGTGCACCCCTTATCCCTGCTATTGTAACCCCTTTTTTTTGCATGTATGGCTGAGGAGCCCATAATACCCTTTGAATGAACAAAGATTTCTTTTCTTTTTCGTAATGTTCCATTGATATTTATTTAGTCAACAGTAGATCCTAGGAAGAATTTACACTGCTTTTAGAAAAAAGAAAGAAAAAGGACAGGTACAGGTTAAAGGATGACTTGGTCGGCCTTCGCCGAGCTCCCTGAAGGGCTGTCGGCCCCCGTGGTTAGCATAGGGCATAGGGCTCCCTGAGCCCCGGGTCGGCTGTCTGCTGAAACAAGCATGATCTGGCCGATGGTCAGGTCGGTGGGAGGGCGAGGCTGCTCTTGCTCGCGATCGTCCTGCCGTTTGTCCCTTAGGTAGGTGGCGAGGTGCCCAGACCGGATGAGCTCCTCGACATAGTCCCTCAGTTGTTTGCAGTCCTCCGTGGCGTGGCCTAGTACCCGGTAGAAAGCGCAGTAGGGGCCTCGGGTTCGCTTAGCTGCCTGACGTGGGACCGGGGGGAACTTGAAGAACCCCTCATTCTGGGCCTCCTCCAGCAACACCGCGAAGGAGACATTGAAGGGGGTATACTCTTGAAACTTCGGGTGGTAGGGCTGCTGACGCTCCGTCCTATCCTCCCGAGTCATTTTCTTCTGGTCGGGCCGATCCGCCCGGGGAAGGTTAGCGTTCACTTCAGATTCCAGCTGGACCTCGGGCTCAGTCCACGCCTTGACTTCGGCCATGATCTTAGGTTGAGCCAGCGCGAAGGAACGCAACCATTCTTTGTGCCTCAAACCAGATCTGAGCGCCGTTATGACGGTCTCGTCCCGGTGCTCGGGCACCTCGAGGAGGGCGTTGTAGAAGCGGGTAATGTAGGCTTTGAACATTTCCTTATCCCCGCTTTTAACCGTTGTCACGCCCCACTTCCCAGTGTACGGCGAAGGGGACGCGATGAGGTCCGCTACGTATATACTCAGAAGTACATACGCTAAGCGTATCTAAGCAATATAAAATAAATACACAAAAGACAAGAGATTATAAAAACAACAACTTTTATTCATTAACATTCTTTTGTACAATGCATGAAAAGGAAATACAACTGAAATAAAACGATGCCTAAACAATGGTATAACAGGAAATGAAAAGTACTGAATGGAAAATATACAATGTCTAGAGCTCGGGGCCTTCACTGATCTGGTCCAAGTCTTCTGTAGATGGCTCGATTTCTGCTGGGTCCAAACCACCTGACGACATTCAAAGAAGAAAGAAATAAAATGTCGTCAGCGAACAGGTCGCTCGGTAAGTCCCAAAGATAGGGGAGAAATAGACAAAGAGTAGGAGTGAGAGAATAGCTTTTAATGTTTTATTGTATTGTTGTAATGTTGTATTAACGCTGTTGTTTGTAGCTTGGTACAGAAGAATGCCAGTGTATACGAGAGGGGTCTCTATATGCTAGAGACCAGGGCAAACGGAATATAGAGTACAAGACTCCGTTAGAAGGCCCGGAACAACGGCAATTGGATTCATGTTAGGTGTCTTAAATCTGACCGTCTCGTGCCACTTTTAACATCTTCCGTACCAATCTACCCCTTAAACCCCGCGATGTCTTGTTTGTAGTGTTATCTTGTAAATTGTATTGGTTGTATGGTTGATTGACTGACTAACCGAAACCATGATATCAGCAAACAGTTGTAACTGTATAATCATGTAAATGGAATACTGGGAATTATGTAAAAGGAATATATATCCATGGTTCGGTTCGGTCAAGTTGTATAAATTGATAATTGAATTCATGAATTCGTGTGTTCATATTGAATTGGAATATTGTATATTGTAGATTGACTTGAATCATGTTCAAGTCAGATTAATCAGACTCAAACCCGAGTCAGACAATCAGGAATGTGAATCGAAGTCTTATAATTGCTAGGGTCCTTAGGGTAATTTATAAAACTTGAGGGGTTTTTATGTAAAAATACTTTTATATACTTTTCAAAATACACCTCAAGTATTTATTGTCCGTCTTTAGAGTTGTAATGAGGGTGGATTTTATATTGTGACATTTCTAGTGAAAATATCATAGTTCTATAAATAAGGGTATTTATCTGTAATATTGATCATTTGAAGTTCATGGTATTTTAGTGTAAAATTTATTTTTGTGATTTTTAGGAAAAGGTGGAAAATTTATATTTTAATAAATTAGATATTTAAATGATAAATATACATATGTTTATACAAAAATAATTTTAATAAATATTTTATATTCCAAAAATCTCATTTTCTTAAGATGTCGTATTTTAAACCTTTCGAGACCGAATGCTCCTTACGGAGGTCTGAATCTCGCACTACTAGCCCGAGGGTCGCGATAAACCGCACGATCCCGAACGGGTTCCCCAAAGATGGGTTGTAGCGGCGCTTTGCAAAAATTGTAAAATACTAATCCTTTAGAAAACGGTTTTATAAAGTAAAAGGTATTTATTTGCAAAGTGTAATTTTCCGTATTTTAGATTCTAGGGTTTCCTAAGCCAGCTAGCCTATTTCTAAAGGGTCTAAACGACAAGTCGTCAGAAGTCACAAATCGCCTCTTCATCGCCAATTGTGGCCAGATAAGTACAAATGAGGAAGGAGGGATCCGCTCACGAATCGTGAAGCGGGCCTTTTAAAGTTACCTTTACTCACTTGCCTAGCCTAGACACCATAAATCAGGTTTAGATAAACGATCGATGTCCACAACTTATCGTGTTTTCCTAATAAGAGATATTTATTTAAAAGTGTAACAAAGCTAAAACTTTTAGAAATGATTTTATTAAGAATATAGTATTTAAATGAAGTTTTGTTTTATCGTATTCTGAGTTTTGATGATATCGTTTAGGGTTGTATTTGCATGTGTGTGGAGGTAGGTCATTACCTCACGCTCTACTTTAAATGTATAGCAAAGTTAAGGGGTTAAATGTGAAATCGAAACATTGTGGTATTTAAGTGAAAAATACGATAAATTGGAAAAGCTATCATTTTATGTGAGAAAACTTGTTCAAATTATTAGTTAAGTGTTTAATAGTCAACAATAAGATGTTTAAGCATGATTGAATTGGTGAGAAGTGAAATTTTATAGAAAACCGAATCGAAAATCAGATTTGTTCCGATTCCATCGGGTTTCATAGTTTCGTATTTTAGAGAAATAGAAAGGGAGATAGAATGGGACTTACGGGTTTTCGATTACACTAGAGTGAGGGAGAACTAAAGGGATTACCGATGCGTGTCGTCGCCGGTAGTTCCTAAAAACTTCGCCGGAATTTCCCGCCGGAATTTCGTCGGAGCTTCGCCGGGAACTTGTTTTCAAAGTACACACTTCTTGGAAAATTTTGAGAGAGTGAGACTAGGGTTTTGGGATGAGAGGGTAGAGGGGAGGGGGTGTATTTATAGGGTAGGCTAGGGGTAGGGTAGATGAAGGGTTTTTAAATAATAAAAAATGTAAAAATGTATAAAATCATTAAAAATTGGAGTAAATAGGGTATATGAAAGGTTTTAATGTAAAAATGTATTAAAATATCATTAAAATGGAGTAAATGGGGATTTCAAAGGTCTCTGAAACCAATCTAGGAATTTGAAGTGTATAGGGGGTTTTAGAAGATGAAGAGACACAACATTGAAGAAGGGAACTCGGTCGTCCGGACGAGTCCAGCCGGCGGCGCCGGCCTGAGTCGGCCGGTCTGCCGGCCGACTCGACTGAGTCGGGCCGAGTCAGGGCATGGGGGGTGGGGGGTCGTCTAGTATAGCCTCTGGTATATTTAGTTTTTAAAGTGTAGTGGGAAAATTTGAAGTTATCTTGTGTGGACTGTTGGGCTTCCATAAAATTTAAAACAAAATAAATATTAAAAATAATAGGGGGCATGGGATTTGAACTCTGGTGGCTTGGTTCAGCAGTGCAAGATATTACCAATGAACTACAAGCTCCTTCTTGTAATCAAATTGCTAATCAATTACTTAAGTCTTGTGCTCAAGCAATAAATACCCATTTATGGATTTTTAAAAAAAATATTTGAAAAATATTTGTATAGGAAAACGTGTATAAGAAAATTAGGGTTGTTACAACCGTGAAGAGGTAGTCGACCGTGCGCTTCTGTCGACGGTTTCCCACGAAATGACCGAGGAACTGGGTAGCCAGCTCGTCGAAGGTTGAAATTGAGCGGGGCTCGAGCCTCCGGAACCATTCCCGACCCGCGCGGATGAGAGTGGCCGGGAAGGCCCTGCACTGGGCGGCATCGGAGTGATCTTGGAAGCTCATTCCCGCTGTGAAAGCGTCCAAATGGTCTTTCGGGTCGGTTTTCCCATTTTACAGAGAGACCTTCGGGGGCTTATTACGCGAGGAGAAGCGCACGACGAGCAGTTCCTCGGTGAATGGCTTCGTGAGCAAGTCGGAGGCGTACTTAGCCCCGTCGCTCGAGAGGTGAGCTTCTCGACGCATGCCCTCGATCTTCTTCTCGAGGGCGTCGAGCCGACCGTGGTACCTTGAAGGATCGGCGCCTCGGGATTCCCGGGCCCCGCTGCTGGTGGACTGCGTCTGGGAGCGGCCTCGGTTTCTCTCGATAAGGTGCCTCAGGTCCCGAGATGGGGTAGCTCTTGAGTCGCCGGGGTGGACCCTTTCTGTGCATTCCTGCCGACCATGGTGGGGTCGGCTACGCTCGTGGATAGGAGATGTGACCGATATTTCCTCAGGAGGGTAAGGGTCGCGAGTAGGCTCGGGGCGAGGCTCTCTGGCGACGGATCTCGGCGTTGAGCCCTGGGGTGCCCAGAGGGCCTTAGGAAGCACCGGTTCGAAGGATCGGTGGCGAGGGGATGTAGCCTGCTGGTGGTTGGCGGTCCAGACAGGGACAGAGTCTTCTGGAGGCGGCGGAGCAGCAATCTGGGGCCCGGGCGCGGTCGTTTGGACGCGGACGAGGGCCTCCACGAGGGATTGCAGGCGATCTATCCGGCCTGCGAAGGCGTTGATGACGGTCATGGGGGGAGATTCGTCCCCGCCTTCGGTGAGCGGAAGGCGGCGGCTGGTACTGGGATCCCCATGATGGTCGTCTGCCATGAGAAAAGAGATAGGAATGTCAACTTTGTATTTTATAGAATTTAACGTTTCCCACAGACGACGCCAACTGATGGAGCTCCTTTTCGGGCCTCCGTCAGATGATGTCTTCCGTTGATCTCGAGATGAACTGGGTTGATTGTCCTTCGTTGCGTATAGGTCTCAATGGGTTTTGAGAGGACAAGCTGGGATGAGAAGACTGCCGCCGGATATCTGCAAAGAAGTCCCGGGATGGTTTAGTACCACCGAGGACCCTCCAACGCTCAAGTCAGTGACAAGATCCGAGCAGAGTAACGACGTAAGTGTAAAGAATGGCTTACTTGACCCCTCTGTGATGGGGGTTTATATAGCGGTGGAGGCACGTAGTAGCAGGCACGAGAATCTCGCCGGCGGTTACGCTCCCGACGTCACGCCTGCGTAGAGAGCGGATCGCCCATTAATGGGGATCGTGATGACGTGGAACGTGGGATGTTGCTGGAGGGGAATCCGCGCATGGCGAGATTCGCGGAGCGGCGGTTACGCTTGTGAGCGGTGGAGTTGGTCGAAGGGCCGAAGAAGACGTGGGATGTTGCTGGCGGGGAATCCGCGCATGGCGAGATTCGCGAAGCGGCGGTTACGCCTGTGAGCGGTGGAGTTGGTCGAAGGGACGAAGAAGACGGCCTCGTAGCGAGCTCGGGATCGGCAGGGAAGCCGAGGAGTCCTGGTCCTATGGTGGCTCGGGGCGAGCTGAATGGCCGAGGAGGCTGATTCGCAGGAGGCCCTACGGAGGGCCAGGCTGTGCTTGCAGGTTGGGTGCGGGGTAACCTGGTCGGTCTCTGCGGGTCCTTTCTTCTCAGTCTTGGGACATATCATCTGCCACGTGTCCTGATCTTGGAGGTCCTCAATATTGAGTGTCATCAGTGCATGATTATAAAATATAAGATGTGATAAACATCAACAAGGCTTGAGTCTCATTGATAGAACCCACTTATATTAGAAACCCGTGTATGCTCTCATATATAAATCGCCTCCTCTCGTTCGTGAATATATTTAAATTTAATAGCCTTCTTTGGTTTTTCCTATTGATTTTGTGCCTCTAATACCTCCATACATGCAAATTTGTATCGTGTGGGAGTATTTTGACGCCAAACTTTGAAAAACTCTTTCAAAACAAAGACTTTTAAAGCCGAATCGTGCCCGATTGGGATATCTCTTTGGGTGGCCGACTCTTGTCAGGTTTCCGCCAGGATATTGCGATTCCTTACGCGTGTTTTCTCTGGTTCTTCAACCCCATTTCGCTGTTACTCTCCCTCTCTCTTTCTCGCGTTTCGACGCAAGTGACAATTCTGGTTAGCCAACCCGGCGTAGCTTTGTTTGTAGCTTCTCGGTTTCTTATAGGCTGGTGGCTACAGTATTTAAATACATCTAAAATCCGAACATCAAGTACACCTAAATACCCATACAGACTTCAAACTATGCATGCTTCAGTATTCTAATCAATTTTCATCTAAGATATGGCGGATTTGCGTGAGAAAGATTAATAACCTGATGGTTAGAATGTTGGCATGATGCAGATCCAAGTAAGAGGTATCATTGTGTGGGAGGGACAGTATTGCGGATGTCCTAATCTTTTGTTTGCTACAGAGTGAAGTGGTTAGGGATAGCATTTTCTCTTTTAGGCAAGAAACTAGAATTTCGAATAGTTGTTTATATATTTTCCTAGTTCTGGAATTGCAATGCCCTATATCTTATCTATTAATTTCCATGCCTCATTATCAAGTTGGAAGTACAAAGGAAGAAGGAATATCAATTTTTGGGTGACTTTTTATGTTCTCATGATGGAATGGTATTCTCGCTGTTTATGATGCTGCATTGTCCAACAACCACATTATAAATTTATAATGCTTTTCGTGCTTATGCTGCTGTCGACAATAGCGATATTTCTTTCTCTTATTACTGGCACCATGCCAATTAGTTTTCCCCGTTTTTAGGATTTGACTATGCGCAGTACCTTTTGTTTCCATTTTGATCTCGATTCTTCCTTATTGTTGCATTTTCCTTTCAACTCTCGTAATCTGTTTATAGCAGATACTACCGTATCATGCAAATCTACTATGTAGTTGCATCTTTGCATCAGCTATCATTTTATAAATTCTGCTATTTTTGTTTCATCATGTTTACATATTATCCGCCCTTTAATTGTTCCTTCCTGAAATTCTAATGTGGTCAATATGCATTTTAACACTACTGATTAGCTTCATCTAGTTCTTGAGAGAATTAACTGACAGATCAAAGAAGTAGGATTTTTATTTTTATTTTTAGCATTCATTTGTTTTGTTATCTTACTTTCTTTAATTTCATCAATTTTCAAATTGTACCGATATTTTGTCTTAGGATCCCAGGCCTTCCTAGTGATACTTAATTCATTTCTATGTTGCCTTAGACTCTGACATGGTTCTTCTTACTTGTAGATCATATGATAGTTATCTAGAGTATGGTTAAGAATTTTAGCGAGCTTGAACTTGCAAGCTGAAGTTTGTGAATGCCTTGTTTGAGAAAACGAAAAGTATTATCTACTAGATCGCTCGCATGAAATTTTTGTGGTGTATGTTGTTTATCGATCATATTGGTATAGCATTAGGATCAATAAGGTGTATTTAGTAGGGTGAAATTAATCTCTAATCTTAGCAGAGAAACACAGACCAGAGACCATCTCAACTTTTAATAATTAGCCCTCAAATAACATCTGTATCATAAGCAAGATGGCTTACAGACTGCACTTAAATTAAACAGATCCTGGTATCTGACATAATTACTGATCCGACTTGTTTCATGAAGAACATAACCAAAAGGTGTACTTGTCGAGGCAAACTCTTGCCTTGAAGATGCAATGCTGATTCGGAGTTCATCTCTTAATCCGCTCAGCAACAAAGCGGAGTAACAAGTCTTTATATCCTGCAAACTACATACCATGAAAGATGGACACTTCACTCCAATGTTAACCGCTACCCGACACCAAAAGTCATTGATAATGCTCGATATTGGCGACCCCCAAGATCAGGACACGTGGCAGATAACGTGTCTCAAGACTCAGAAGAAAGGACCCACAGGGGCCGACTAGGCCACCCGGTGCCCGACCTGCAAGCGCAAACTAGCCCACCTCGGGGGGCCCTGTGAATATACCTCCTCGGCCACTCAGCTCGCTCCGAGCTGCCACAAGACCAAGACTCCTCGGCCTCCTCGAGCCTGGGTACAGTTTTCAACCTACGACGCACAGAGTTTGAGTTATTCAACTCAGGGGACTTATACAAAGTATTGTATGTTGTCCAGTGTCCATTAAGACAAAGGGGTTGGTCCTCGTAATATATTCTGTTTACTTGTGACTTCTCAAGTTTTGGACAAGTGTTTCGTAGAAATACAAGGCCCAAGTTTGAGGAGTTATAGGTACAAGAATAAAGTAGAGAACCAGGTGTCGCAATTATCGGGATTCTTCAAGGTGATCGAAGATGTAGATACTTGTATGAGATATTCAGCTGATAGTAATGGTTTTGAGAAACTTGTTTTTTTTTTCAGGTTACTCATAATTGGATGCACTCCTAAGTTGAGTAATGCTGATCGGCCTCTCTCCATTTAGTTCACATGCACTGGAGACAGCTGCATGATTTGAATCTGGGTCCAATTAAATTAGTGCTTTTGTTTCTATATTAGATACATATAGAATCAATTTATATCTTAACGATGTTAAGGTATAGGGAGTCGTCCGGCTGATGCTTAAAACCAGAATCCGAATAAACTCAAGGCACGTTTCAGTAATGGATGTTTTGTGGGTTATCCCGGGCTTTAACGAGGGTTAACTTTCTACCATCTGGAAGATCAATAGTGATATTGTTCTTAACTCACCACAGTTTTAGTAAAATGGTTTTTTTTCAAACAATAGTGGGAGTATGGTAGAACTGGAAGTGATTCCAGAACCACAAACGATTACGGAAAATTTAATAGGACCTAAAGATTCAATCAGGATTGACATTCCATTAGCCACTCCGCAGATATGGTGGGTAACCTCAAGCACCCGAGAGGTACTTCGGTAGCCTCAAGGACGGTGACAGGGAGGTTCTTGTTTACCCAGACTTGACACTACTGTTGTTCCAGACTATGAGACCCGGCAGAAGGATGGGTATAGCGTCATTCTAAACTAGCTTTAGAAGTGCACGTGTAAATGAAACTGCCAGAGGGTTATCATAATCAGTGGGAGCAGCAGAAACGTAGTGGACAAGTAGCTTATGTCTATTTATAGATTAAAGCAAATATATCGAAGAAAGATCATCTATTTTTGATGTGATACTCATGGGCTTTGACTTCATCAGAATAGGGGATGAATCTGTTAAGAAGGTAGTAGGGTGTCATATCCTGGTATTTGGATGCCATACACAGAGTAGGAAGTGAAATTCCTATACCACGATCAGTTATACTTTGGTTGTCACACAGTAGTTTCTCCACATAGGTTATGGATATTATATCAGGCATTCTAGTTACTAGATCTATGGTTTTAGGTCTAGATTTAGATAGTGTCCCAATCTGGGTACTTAGACAGTATTCTAAAAGTATTTTAGAATGGACGACTCCTGGCATGGTGGTGAACCTACAGGTGAAGGAGTCACCCTCTCTAAAGATGTCTTACAGACTAAAGGGAGAGGGATGTGCATGATTGATATATCACTTGCTTAGGCAATTGAGTCAATCGTGGCATGTCAAGTACCACACCAGATGTTGTTTTAGCACTAGATGCAATAAATTGATATATTAATCCAATCCTGGAGAAAAAAGAATGGAAGCAGTTTATGAACATAAGTGGATGTTCTAGGGATTTGATAACGGCGGCCTCCTTTGAGAGACGGTTATCATTCCAGGCTTCCAAGGTGACCTGGATGACAGAGTGACTGTCAGAGTTATAGTTTTCCCTATGACAAGGGGCAGTAGTTTAGACAGGTGGTCCAAGCGGATACTGAGGACGGTATGGCGCAGTGTACTGATTGAGTTCAGTAGACGATACAGTCTAAGAAGTTTGCTGGATTTGGAGTTCTTTTATGAACTGGGTCCCATCAGATATCCAGACATATTCTAAGATGGGTATTGCTCATTTCGGGAGATAGTTTTCTCCATGAAGTTGAGATAAAGAGAGACATAGAAAGAAACACTGGAGCGGATCCGCTCACTGAGACTATTTCTCGAACGCAATAGTTTTACAAACGAGATTTGTGGAACTGATTAGTAAAGGAGTTGGGTGTTCGGTATCACACGGGCTGTGAGTATGCGACATCGCAAAAATTAGCCTTAAGTGCAAGTGGGAGATTGTTGGTTATAGTGCCCTCAAGGCAATTATCATAGTCGTGGGTATGTGATCATGATGATTGAGTTAGGACCTATACCGATAAAACATTCTTACTCGAGATGATAGTATGCTATCTGGTTTGTCTTTATCATCATATGTTGATAAAGCCCATAGGATTCTTGCTTGACTGCCAGTATTGTGATGGCGATCACATACGTGGGAGCTGGGGGTCTATAAGCACATCCTTAAATATCCCTAGTCATGGGAGTATCGAGACTGGGCATCGATACTCCAGTGTAGACTGGTGTATACTTATCTAGACCCTGACGAGGGACGGCGGCCAGTCTCACAAGCCATTGGTGTCAGTTGTTCACCTAAGATAGTATACAGATGCTCATTGGGTTATGAGTACACTGGACGGACTCGTCGAGAACATGCTAGTTGGTATTATACCTATAGTCAGATAGCAGTCCCCTGGTGACATGTGTACAGGTTAGTCTGTCGACCTGAGATCGTCATTTGTCTCGTATGAGTTCCTACTGTGCTTTGATTACTACCCTACCACGGCTCAAAGGAGTCGTACAAACAGGTTTTAGTTGGGTACAGTCCCGAGCCACATAGAGGCAGTGAGCGGATCGTCGGGGATTCGTCTCTCCCGGTATTGGGGGTTGATATCGCGCAGTGCACGGGTGGCCATCACTAGAAATCCTCGGCAGGGGTATGTGAGAATTACCGATCCAGGATCGATAGTTTCTCAGGTAGTGATGGGTTTCATACCGACACGAATTATCGCATTGTTAGGGGTCTGACTTTATCCACCCCCTAGACTCGATATGTGATACTCTTAGACGAACAGACCGGACTGTACGGATATTGTCACTGACAGGCTCAGTAGGGGTTTGGATGAGTTTGCTCGTCGGCCTTCCTTTCGCTCAATACCTGGGTAGCCGTTACGTACAACTAGTGTCGCTGACGTACTTGTGGTTAAACCCACTGCCAGCGTATTGACGAGTCTTTAGAGTCCCATACAGAGGGTTTCCTTGGTTCTGGCGAAATGGTGTAGTAGCTGTATTTGATACGTGCATGGTTCCGATCGATTGATGTACATAGTACTCGGATTTTCGATCGGACAGTTGATAATACTAGCCGGCTCGGGTTTGAGCCGGATTATTAAATCAGGTATTGATTTAATAATCTACATATATGTATTTCGATACGTATATTTTAGTATTATATTCTTTGTGTTATTCTATCTCTTTGATATTCATATTTCGGTACGGATACAGGTATGTATATAGAGTAGAATGTAATCCGTATTTTTTGCCGGATAATATTCTAGAAGGTGCCACCTCATTTTGGATTTGACCATTTCTATTAAAATGGATAATGAGGTGGAAAATAGCATGAGAAGGTATGGTGAGAACCATGCTTGGAATAGTGCTCACAAAATGAATTGTTAATTCATTTGTGTGCACTATTCAAGCATGGTAGGATTTTTAAAATGGAAAAATGACTTTTACAAAACCATGCATGCTTGATTTTCTCTTTCCTAAGTCTTCATTTTTCAAGCATGCTAGGTTTTCTCCACTTGAGTTCTTCTTGAGCTCCTCCCTCACTATTAGCTTCATCCTCCTCTAGCTTTTACATTTTGCTTCCACCTTCATGATATGAGATAGTAAACACTTTAACTACACTCACTACATCCTAGGCTCTCTAGGGTGGCATCCTAGAGACCCTAGTTGCTCCACTAGCATCTTGGCGTAGAGCTAGAGCCGGAATTACATCTCTCGGGTGGATCATCGGAGATGGAGGAAGACCGGCGACCAAAGTCGATCCGCAACATCACTAGGAGGTTGGAGATGGTTGAAGACCCGAAGGACTTAGTTCATTAGGTATAACCATTCCTATCTCTTTTAATTAGCTTGCTAGTTTTAGGGTTAATGGTTTCGATCTTGGAAATCGGGTAATGGTAGCGCCGGGTTTTAGAAAATTTTTGTTCCGCATTTGGCCACGATTCGATGGCCGGGACGCTCCAATAACCTAACACTTCCGTACCAGTCTAGCCCTTAAACCCCGTAGTGTCTTATTTGTATTGTTTTGTACTGTAAATTGTATTCAGTGTATAATTGAAAGACTGACCAAAACTATGATATCAGAAAACGGATATAACCGTAGAATCATGTAAATGGAATAACTGGAGAACCATGTAAATGGAAAATATATCCATGGTTCGATTCAGTCAAGTTGTATAGATTGATAATTGGGTTCATGATTTCATGTTGAATTGTAATATTGAAGATTGTAGATTGTACTTAAATCATATTCAAGTCGGATTATACTGAGATTCAAACTAAGTCAGAAAAATTAGCAAAGTAAATTGAATTCCTGATTATTTTTATTACTTTGTCTATCTTAGATAGGCAAGCACCCACTTCTCCGGCTCCCTGAGGCTCAAGAGTTTGGTTCCGCTTAAACCTATGTTTACTAGGGTCCTTAGGATAATTTATAGAACTTGAGGGGGTTTTATGTAAAAATACTTTTATATACTTTTCAAAATGCACCCCAAGTATTTATTATTCGTCTTTAGAGTTGTAATGAATGTAGATTTTATATTGTCATATTTCTAGTGAAAATATCCTAATTTCATTTATGAAGGTATTTATTTGTAATATTGATTTGTATGGAATTCATGGTATTTTAGTGTAAAATTGATTCTTGTGATTTTTAGAAAAATGTGGAATATTTATATCATAGCAAAATAGGTATTTTAATGATAAATATACATATATTTATACAAAAATAATTTTAATAAATAATTTATATTCTAAAAATCTCATTTTCTTAAGATGTCGTAATTTAAATCTTTCGAGACCGAATGCTCCTTGCGGAGGTCTGAATCTCGCACTACTAAGCCTGAGGATGTGCGATAATCCGCACCATCCCGAACGGGTTCTCCAAAATGGGTTGTAACGGCGCTTTGCAAAGATTGTAAAATACTAAATCGTTTAGAAAACGGTTTTATGAAGTAAATTGTATTTATTTGAAAAGATGTAAATTTTCCGTATTCTATATTCTAGGGACTCCTAAGTCAACTAGACTATTCCTAATTGGTCCAAAACGACAAGTTGTGAGATGTCTCAAATCGCCTCTTCACCGCCAATTGTGGCCAGGTAAGTACAAGTGAAGAAAGGAGGGATCCGCTCACGAATCACCGTGAAATGGGCCTTTTAAAGTTACCTTTCTCACTTGCCTAGCCTAGACACCAAAAAATCAGGTTTAGATAAATGACTGATGTCTACAACTTATCTTATTTTCATAATAAGTGGTATCTATTTAAAAAGTGTATCAATACTAAATCTTTTATAAATGGTTTTATTTAGTATAGGGTATTTAAATGAAAATGTTTGTTTTCTCGTATTCTAAGTTTTCGATGGTATCGTGTTAGGTTGTATATGAGAGTGTGAGGAGGTAGGTCGTTACCTCGTGCTCTACTTTAAAGGATAGCAAGTTTAATGGATTTAAATGTATAAATGAAACAATGCGGTATTTAAGTGAAAAATACGATAAATTGAAATAGCCATCATTTCATGTGATGAAACTTGATCAATTTGGCTGATTAGTGTTTAATAGTCAACATGAGGAGGTTTAAGTATGATTGTATTAGTGAGAAGTGGAATTTTATAAGAAATCGAATCGGAAATCGGATTTGTTCCGATTCCGTCAGGTTTTGTAAATCCGTATTTTTTAGATAGAAGAGATAGGTAGAAATTGGGACTTACGGGTTTTAGGTCAAATAAGAGAGTGAAAGGGAAGTAGAGAAATCGCCGATGTGTTGTGTCGTCGCCGGTAGTTCCTAAAACGATCGCCGGAAGTTCGCCGTAGATTTCGCCGGAGCTTCGCCTCGAGCTCATTTTCAAAGTGTACAAGATTCTTGGAAATTTTGAGAGAGTGGGCTCAGAATTTTGGGGTGAGAGAGTAGAGGGTAGAGATGTATTTATAGGGTTAGGCTAGGGTTAGGGTAGGTGTAGGGTTTTTTAAAATAAAAATTGTAAAAAATGTGTGAAAAATCATTAAAAATGGATTAAATAGGGTATAATTAGCTCTCTAGAACCGATCTCATAAATTATAGTGTGCAGGGGGGTTAAGGAGATGAAGAGACACATTTCCTCAGTTGGTGACTCGGCCGTCCGGCCGAGTCCGGCTGGCGGAGCCGGCTCGAGTCGGTCGGTCTGCCGGCCGATTCGGCCGAGTTGAGCCGAGTCAAGGCCTTGGGAGGTGGGGGGTCTCGAGTTGTAGGCACTGGTATATTTAGATTTTCAGGTTCAGTTCAAGTTTTGGGAGTTATCGTGTGTGGACTGTTGGGCTTCCAAAGAATTTAAAACAAAATAATATAAAAAAATAATGTGGGGCAGGGGATTTGAACTCTGGTGGCTTGGTTTAGCAGTGCAAGGTATTACCAATGAGCTACAAGCTCCTTCTTGTAATTATTGTGTGAAATAAATATTTAAAGTGGTAACAGCAACATTAAATACTCCAAGTATACTTTAAATTTAAATCAAATTTACGTACACTAAAAATGGAGTTGTTACAGTCTACCCTCCTTACATAAATTTCGTCCTCGAAATTTACAACTTTTATTTGAGGACTAGTTTACAAAGAGGTGGGGATATCTTGCACGCATTTCATCTACCCTTTCCCAAGTGGACTCTCCTGGAGTGTCTTTCCTCCACATTACTCAGACCAAGTTAACTTCTTTGTTCCGAAGTGTCTTCACTTTTCTGTCCAGGATCTCCACAGGCTGTTGCTCACAAGACAAGTTGGGCTGTATAGTGGGCTCGGAATGATTAAGAATATGGCTGGGGTCACTCACATACTTTCTAAGTTGGGATATGTGGAACACATTATGCACTCCTTCCAATGAGGGTGGAAGCGCTAAGCGGTATGCCACTTCACTGACTCGTTCGAGTATGTCGAATGGTCCAATGTATCTCAGACTTAATTTACCCCGTCTTCCAAATCGGATCACTCCGCGATTCGGAGATATCTTCAAGAATACGTGATCTCCTGGCTGGAACTCCAAGTGTCGTCTCTTTGCATCAGCCCAGTGCTTCTGTCGATCTTGGGCTATGCGCATCCTTTCCCTGATAGTATGAACCACATCAACGGTCGCTACTATCATCTCTGGTCTAAGAAGTTCTCTATCTTCGATGTCGTCCCAACTTAATGATGATCGACACTTCCTTCCATACAATGCTGCAAAAGGTGCCATTCCTATACTTGCTTGGTAGCTGTTATTGTACGCGAACTCCACAAGATGCAGGTGATCTTCCCACGATCCTTTAAAGTCTAACATACACGCTCTGAGCATATCCTCTAAGATCTGAATAGTTCGCTCAGATTGACCATCTGTTTGTGGATGATAAGCCGTGCTGAAGTTCAGACTTATTCCCAAGCTTGCTTGCAGACTCTGCCAAAATTGCGATCAGAACCTGGTGTCACGATCGGAGACAATGCAGTTCGATACTCCATGAAGTCTCATAATTTCCTGTATGAGTTCATGGGTATCAGAGATAGTACATTATGAAGAGTTTAGATCTTAAATAGATTATTACCTCCATGTACTTCTTTGCTAGTGCCTCAGTTGATTGGGTAACTCGAAATGGGATAAAGTGAGCCGACTTTGTGAGTCGATCCACAATGACCCATATGACATCGTTACCCTTTGTGCTGCGAGGAAGAGCAGTCACAAAATCCATCGTGATGTGTTGCCACTACCATTCTGGGATTAGTAACGTTTGAAGTAGTCCAGCTGTCCTGCGATGTTCAGCCTTTACTTGCTGACACACCAAGCATTTTGCGACGCTTCTGGCTACTTCACGCTTCATTCCATGCCACCAATAATTCTGACGTAGATCTTTGTACATTTTGGTACCTCCAGGGTGTACTGAGTAGGGAGAGTTGTGAGCTTCTTTCATCAACTCTTCCCGAACATGACCTTTTGGTACACACAATCTGCTACCGTATCTCAAAGATCTGTCTTCATGGATGATGAAATCTGTTCTGAGTCCATTCTCCACTTGTTCTCTGGTCTTTTGCAACTTAGCATCATTTGCTTGAGGCGCTTTGATCTGATTGACAATGGTTGATTGAACTTGTAAATTCATCAAACTTGAAGTGTTACCTGGCATGACTACTTCAATCTCCATCTGATTCAAGTCTTGTTGAAGCTTCCACTGAGCGGTGAAATTCATTGCTAATGGTTGACGACTAAGAGCATCAGGTACCACATTCACCTTCCCTGAATGATATTGTAAGTTGATGTCAAAGTCCGCCATGAGTTCTAACCATCTTCTCTGCCGCATATTCAACTCCTTCTGAGTAAACACGTACTTCAAACTTTCATAATCTGTGTAGATGTTCACTCGTTCACCAAGTAGATAATGGCACAAAATCTTGAGAGCAAAGATGATGGCTGCCAACTCCAGATCATGCGTCGGATAATTGCGCTCATGAGTCTTCAGTTTCCTTGAAGCATAAGCCACAACTTTACCGTGCTGATGTAGAACACATCCTAATCCCTTACCGGATGCATCACAATGCATTTCGAATCCTCCAAATTGATCCGGTATTACGAGAATAGGTGTTGATGTCAACCTTGACTTGAGTTCTACGAAAGCTTGTTCGCATGCTTCTGACCACACAAATTCTTCATCTTTACATGTGAGCTTGGTCAGGGGTGTTGCTATCTTCGAAAATCCTTCAATGAACCTTCTATAATATCCAGCTAAATCCAAGAAATTTCGAATGTCCTTCACTGACTTTGGTGTAGGCCATTCGCTGACTGCTAAAACCTTCGCTAGATCCACAGAGATTCCTTCTCCTGATACGATATGTCCAAGAAAACCAACTTGCTTTAGCCAAAATTCGCACTTGCTGTACTTGGCATAAAGCTGATGTTGTCGAAGAGTTTCCAGGACAATTCGTAGGTGCTCTGCATTTTCTTTCCTACTATTAGAATACACCAGGATGTCGTCGATGAAGATGACAACAAACCTGTCTAAGTACTCCCGGAAAACTTGATTCATTAGCTTCATGAATATTGCTGGTGCATTGGTCACTCCAAATGGCATCACTAGAAATTCATAATGTCCATAGCGAGTTCTGAAAGCTGTTTTCTGAATATCAGCTTCCTTGACCTTCACCTGATGATATCCTGAACGAAGATCCAATTTAGAGAACACACAAGATCCACTTAGCTGATCGAATAAATCATCGATGCGCGGAAGTGGATACTTGTTCTTTATAGTGACTTCGTTCAAGGCTCTATAATCGATGCACATTCTGTATGAACCTTCCTTCTTCTTCACAAGTAGTACATGTGCTCTCCAACTTGAAGTGCTGGGACGAATCCATCCTTTCGCCAATAATTCATCCAACTGTGTTCGGACTTCCTTCAAACCTTCCGGACATAATCTATAGGGTGCTTTGATCACCGGTTGTGCTCCTGGTACTAAATCAATACTGAATTCAAGAGCTCGATCGGGAGGCAAACCTGATATATTGTCAGGAAATACATCGTCGAACTCTCGAACTACCTCTGGTCTTAATTCTTCCTCCGCTTGAACTGCTGCAACTACTGCTTCCCTTGGCTTCGCTATATAGGTACTTGGCTCCAGGGTTTGGTCTCCGCTTTTGAAATAGAAGACCGGATGGTCTGGAATCTCGAATACTACCCTCCTTTGACGACAGTCGATGGTAGCATAAAAAGTTCCAAGCCAATCCATTCCTAGAACCACATCGAAGTTTGGTATGTCCAGTACTTTGAAGTCAGCATAAAACTCTCTTCTGCTGACGACGACTGGACACAAGCTGTATCCCATGGTTGCCTTTAGAAAGCAATTTCCTGAACTGACATTCCAGCTGGATACAAGCGGTGAGACTGAAATCGCATGGGTTCGGATGAACCGTTGCGATATAAAGCAGCGAGATGCTCCAGTATCAAACAGTGCTAGTGCAGGTAGTGAGGCTACTAAGATTGTACCTAAAGTATGTGGGATATGTTTTAGATATAGGGGAAAGTATGTAGATAAACAAGACTGAAAGAAAAGTTTAAGAAGAAAAGTTTACCAGTGATGACTTGGCCAGTGGCATCAGCTTCTTCAACGGACATCGTGAAAGCCTAGCGCCTTGGTACATTCCTCTTGGCCTGAGGAGCATTCTTCGGAACGTTCCTTTGAGCTTGATGGAACTAACGAGGAGGTGGTGCAGCTTGTGGTCCTCTGGGTGGTGCAGGTAGTACAGGTCTTGGAGCAGGTGCTTGGATGGCTGGGCGCTGTGGGTAATTGTTCGCTGGCCTGGGTGTAGCAATTGGATTTTGTTTATGAGGACAAGGCCCAATACCATGAGCAGCTGAGCCGCAGATCAAGCAAAGTTTGTTCGCACGCCGACAATCTTTCGCCAGATGCCCATTTCTCTTGCAGTAGTTACAAAAGGCTAGGCTGGGCCTGTTGATTGGTGCTCCTGGACGTCTTGGCACAAAAGGTGGTCTGGACGAGGCTCCTCCTGCCATCTGGTTGACAGGGCACTTAACTCCTACAGACTGAGGTCTGCCTCTTACTTTTATCACTGCCTCATAACTGCGGGCAGCTTCCAAAGCTTCCTCATGAGTTGGAAATTTCCCTGTGGCTAGAGCAGCCTAAATTTCCGTGTCCAAACCTTGTTAGAAGCAACGGGCTCTGATATCATCCGTCGGTATCAAGTGTGCCGCGAATCTGTTTAAGGGATTGTGTTAGCTGTGTATTATGTGATATTTTAAAAATTGAACCATTATGACATATCTTACCGACTTAGCATGGTGAATTCAGCGTCATACTCATCTACTGACTTGTCCCACATCGAACCTTGTTGTAGATAAATGAACTGCTGTTCCATGGAAAAACTGGCAGTCACAGGGAAGTACTTTGCGTCGAATTTATCGTGAAAAGTCTTCCATTCAATAGGCTGTACAAGACGGCTTTCTTCCGCCTTCCACCAGTTTCGAGCATTGTCCGTGAGCTGCAGTTTCGCCACACGGACCCAAGCTATGTCTGGCACTTGTGCTGCCGCCAGATCATCCTCTATGCTTTGTGCCCATTCCTCAGCTTCAAGTGGGCTCCCTTTCCGGAGAACTACTTGGGATGTAAAGCCCTGAATTGCTTTACCCCAGGTGCGTCAGTCTCGGGATGCTTCAAGAGTTGTTGTTGTCCCTCAAGAAGGCTGCGGATTGCCTTAAGTAGCACCGTTTGCTCGGAGGGTGGAGCAGGAACAGCAGGCGTGAGAGGTAGTGGTAGAGGTGTGTTGTTGACATTGGTGCTGGTGTTGTTCGGGGAATCCATAACTTTGAAGAAAAATTTGGGTTAGGACAGATTCAAAGTATATGAAATGATAAGATTCAATGAATATGAAATTGTAAGATTCAAAGAACATGAATTGTAAAGAATGTTTTAGTTGCTGGTTATTGTGTTATATTGCTTAGGTTGTTCAAGCAGAACAGAACTGCATAATAGGGTTTCATACAACTCTGACCTGTATGGACCACCAACAAAACCTGTCACGCCCCGCTTCCCAGTGTACGGCGAAGGGGACGCGACTGGTCGGCTACTTATTTGAAGCAAATACGCTAAGCGTAACTAAGCAATATAAAAGTAAATACACAAGAGACAAGATATAATAAAAACAACAACTTTTATTTATTAACATTCTTTTGTGCAATACATGAAAAGGAAATACAACTGAAATAAAAGCGATGCCTAAACAATGGCATAATAGGAAATGAAAAGTACTAAATGAAAAATGTACAATGTCTAGAGCTCAGGGTCTTCGCTGTACTGATCCAAGTCTTCAGCAGTAGGCTCGATCTCTGACATGTCCATATCACCTGACGACATTCAAAGAAGAAAGAAAGAGAATATCATCAGCGAACAGGTCGCTCGGTAAATCCCAAAGATAAGAGGAAAGTAGAATAGACAGAATAAGAAGGTATCTTTTAAAGTTGTATTATCTTGTTGTAATGTTGTATTAATGCTGTTGTTTGTAGCTTGGTACAGAAGAATGCCAGTGTATACGAGAGGAGTCTTTATATGCCAGATACTAGAGGCAAGTATAGTATAAGGAACCGTTTATGCCACGGTACAACAGCAACTGGATTCATGTTAGGTGTATTAAGTCTTACAGTCTCGTGCCACTTTTAACACCTTCCGTACCAATCTACCCCTTAAACCCCGTAGTGTCTTATTTGTATTGTTTTGTTCTGTAAATTGTATTGAGTGTATAATTGAAAGACTGACCAAAACCATGATATTAGAAAATGGATGTAACCGTAGAATCATGTAAATGGAATAACTGGAGAACCATGTAAATGGAAAATATATCTATGGTTCGGTTCGGTCAAGTTGTATAGATTGATAATTGGGTTCATGGTTTCATGTTGAATTGTAATATTGAAGATTGTAGATTGTACCTGAATCATATTCAAGTCAGATTATACTGAGATCCAAACTGAGTTAGACAAATTAGCAAAGTAAATTGAATTCCTGATTGTTTTTATTACTTTGTCTACCTTAGATAGGAAAGAACCCACTTCTCCGGCTCCCTGAGGCTCAAGAGTTTGGTTCCGCTTAAACCTATGTTTACTAGGGTCCTTAGGATAATTTATAGAACTTGAGGGGGTTTTATGTAAAAATACTTTTATATACTTTTCAAAATGCACCCCAAGTATTTATTATTCGTCTTTAGAGTTGTAATAAATGTAGATTTTATATTGTGATATTTCTAGTGAAAATATCCTAATTTCATAAATGAAGGTATTTATTTGTAATATTGATTTGTATGGAATTCATGGTATTTTAGTGTAAAATTGATTCTTGTGAGTTTAAGAAAAAGGTGGAATATTTATATCATAACAAAATAGGTATTTTAATGATAAATATATATATATATTTATATAAAAATAATTTTAATAAATAATTTATATTCTAAAAATCTCATTTTCTTAAGATGTCGTAATTTAAATCTTTCGAGACCGAATGCTCCTTGCGAAGGTTTGAATCTTGCACTACTAAGCTCGAGGATGTGCGATAATTCGCACCATCCCGAACGGGTTCCCCAAAATGGGTAGTAGCGGCGCTTTGCAAAGATTGTAAAATACTAAATCCTTTAGAAAACAGTTTTATGAAGTAAATGGTATTTATTTGTAAAGATGTAAATTTTCCGTATTCTATGTTCTAGGGTCTCCCAAGTCAATAGACTATTCCTAATTGGTCCAAAATGACAAGTTGTGAGATGACTTAAATCGTCTCTTCACCGCCAATTGTGGCCAGGTAAGTACAAGTGAAGAAAGGAGAGATCCGCTCACGAATCACCGTGAGATGAGCCTTTTAAAGTTACCTTTCTCACTTGCCTAGCCTAGACACCACAAAGTCAGGTTTAGATAAATGACAGATGTGCACAACTTATTTTATTTTCATAATAAGTGGTATCTGTTCCCCTCCGACTAGGCGGCGCGACGGACGTCTTGCCTGATATTCGGGGCAGATGCTAATTGGTGTTATCCGTCTACCTCTCCGAAGATGCCAAGTTGATTTGTGGCACCATGTATCGAAGGTTTAAACGGATGCGTCCAATGTAGCAGACTTCATCAGATTCCCCCTCGCTTGAGGGGTTTTTGATTGTGGGGACGCTCTTCCCTGCAGGCGCAAGCCCCTGCAGTTAATTACAATACGGCATTGCGGTAACAACTTTCTCCTTCTCCAGATGATCACTTCGTGTCGTGTGTGTTTATTTTGTGTTTGGTTGCCCGTGGATTGTATACGGAGACTGAGTTATGCCGTCGCCCGTAGGGCGTGGACTAGTCCAAATCCGTATTATCTTAGATTTGGGTTTAGGGGTTTGGGTTTAAGGATACTTTAGCCTCATTTGCGACTAAGATCAACTTAAATGTTTGTTAAGGATACGTTAGTCTAGTTTGTAGACTAAGGTCAACTTAACGGGATCGTTTAGATCCCAAAAAGAGAGCAATCAGGGGAGCCCTGTTGTTTAGTTTAGTGACATTGTGGTCAATAGGTAGTTTAAGGACATTGCGGTCAATAGGTAGTTTAAGGACATTGCGGTCCAATGTTAGTTTTAAGACGTTGCGGTCAAGGTTAAGGACATCATAGTCTGTGGATTTAAGGACTCCACAGTCCAATGTTAGTTTTAAGACATCACGGTCAAGGTTAAGGACATCATAGTCCGTTGTTAGTTTTAAGACATCCCGGTCAAGGTTAAGGACATCATAGTCCGAGGATTTAAGGACTCTACAGTCCGGTGTTAGTTTTAACACATCCCGGTCAAGGTTAAGGACCTCATAGTCCATGAGTTTAAGGACCCCACAGTTTGTATCAATGTGTGGTTATCGGGACCCGTCACTTCTTTGAAGACGTTGAAGAATTACAATGCCAAGTATCAAACGAGTGAAGAGATGTACCTTTGAACCAAGGTAGATTAAATAGTCTTTGGCCCAATGTGGAACCAAGACTAATTAATTATATTATGAGCCCATTAGCTCAGTTAAGTTTGAATTGATGACTTATGGCCATCTTGGGCTAAGTCCAATCATGTTTAGAATATTGGCCCTCTGTTGGCTCATTGAAGGAGAGGCTTTGCCTCTAGAAACTTAACCAATTGGGCTAAAGCTAGTGTTAAACACTAAAGACCAACAGTGTTAAACACTGGGATTAAGATTAGCAAGTTAGTGTTTAACACTAAAAGATAATCAGTGTTAAACACTAGCAACGGGGCTTTCAAATTAGTGTTAAACACTAAAGCAAATCAGTGTTAAACACTGGAAATAGAGATTCCAAATTAGTGTATAACACTAAGGCAAATCAGTGTTAAACACTCGAAACAGAGATTTTAATTTAGTGTTAAACACTAAGAAATCAGTGTTAAACACTGCTAACAGAGATTTTAATTTAGTGTTAAACACTAAGAAAATCAGTGTTAAACACTGCAAATAGAGTTTTTCAATTAGTGTTAAACACTAAGGCAAATCAGTGTTAAACACTGGATAGAGAGGTTTCAATTTAGTGTTAAACACTAAGGCAAGAGGGGTCACGTGGTAGCACGTGAGAGCGCCCTGCTTCTCTTTATTTTGTTCTGCCAAAAGTATTGAATACTTTGGAGCATCACATGCTGTCACGTGGTGGGAATTTAAATGTTTGTCTGTTAGAGCTTCAGCCAAGGGAGCACGTGGGGCACGTGAGGCGTTGCCTCAAAGCTCTTTTCTTTGGGTCTTTACAGAGGTCACGTGGTAGCACGTGATTCTGATTCTTTGTATGTTTTAAAGATCTGTTTATCTTTTAAGAATTAAATTCTTCATAGGGTTAAACCCTAGTAATAACTTTAAAGGAATTAAATTCCTACTTTTTGAAGAATTATATTCTTAGATAGGGTTAAACCCTAATTTCTTTTCTATAGGAATTAAATTCCTCATATATGTAAAGAATTAAATTCTGGCATAGGGTGAAACCCTAATTTCTTTTTTAAGGGAATTAAATTCCTGTGAGTTTGAGAGAATTATGTTCTCAATTAGGGTTAAACCCTAGTTCTGTCCATTCTGAAGGAATTAAATTCCTATAATATAGGGTTAAACCCTAACTTTATCTCAAAGGAATTAAATTCCTATAATTCTGTGAGAATTAAATTCTCAAAACTCAGCCCCTCCTCTGTGTTTTAGATCTGCATGGCAGGATCTCAACCTATTGAGAATTAAATTCTCAATTCATGGGGAGATGTGCACTTTGCAGATCCTCAACCAGAGAAAGAACTAAGTTCTTTTATTTATATAAGAGTTAAACTCTTTTGAGAATTAATTTCTCTTTTGAAGCCTCCCTTTTCTTACCTAGGGTTTTTCTTTTGCAGAGAATCAAATTCTTCCTTCAAGATTCCAAGGCTCTGTATCTCTCTCTCTCTCTCTGTATCTCTGTCTCCCAAATTCTCTCCTTTGGCTCCTATTTATAGGAGAAGGAAAAGAATCAATCAGTTTTAGTGAATCTTTCATTGAAAGATTTGATTTGTTTATTGAGAGATTTGATTTATATTTATCATTAATCTGGGCCTTTAGATTATTAGGTGAATTTTATTCACCATTGGATTTTAAATCCAAAGATATCTCTTTGTTATTTCGGTGAGATTTAGGGGAAATCTTTCCAAGTCCAAGATTTTTCCATAAATTGGTGATATTTAATCACCTTTAGATTTTTAATCCAACGGTTTCAGATAATTCTTTTCCATTTTGGAAAGATTTGAAAGATCTTTCCTCAGAATTTAATTCTGTTGAAAAATAAGGCTTTTAAAGTCGGTCACGTGTGGCCACGTGACCGTTGATCACGTGTGCGCACGTGACCCCTGGTCACGTGTAAGCACGTGACCCCTGGAATGGGCTTCTCTTCTTCTGTACTCTTTTTTCTTGCCGCTGCTTAACCATCACGTGCCAACACGTGACCACTGGTCACGTGTGAGCACGTGATGCCTCTTCTGAAGCTTTTTCTTGACTTTTAATTAGAGAACAAATATGCTCTGTGCCGCTGCTTAACCATCACGTGCCAATACGTGACCACTGGTCACGTGTGAGCACATGATGCCTCTTCTGAATCTTTTCCTGATTTTTAATCAGGGAACAAATTCCCCCACAGCGTTGCTCTCACGTGTCTGCATGTGAGTGCAACGCTGTCACTTTTGTGACCGTCGGATCTGTCTTGGGAGTAGGGTAGATGAAACGTTTTCCATCCTATCCTATAAATGCCCATGTCCTTTCAGAAGAGCCTCCACTTTTGCTCATCTTCTTCCTATGAGAACTTTTCCCTTGAGAATTTAATTCTCGTTCCTCAGAGCTTAGTTCTCTGCTTCAAACTTTTCAGAGTTTAACTCTGTTTGAGAGACCCTTTCTTCAGGTAATGATCTTCGAACGATTGAAGGACTTTCACAAAAATCACCACTGGATTTTAAATCCCCACCAAGGGTTTTCCCTTTTAACAAGAACCCCCCCTTTTTTAAAATTCTTTAAAATAAAGAGAAAACCATTCAATCTTTAATCAACAGACCCATTAGGGTTCCTCTGATCTTCAGGGGGCTAATGGTGGCGGTTGTCTTTTCCATGGAATTTAATTCCATCTTCAAAGAGCTTTGGCTCTGAGAAATGTCTTTGGGAATTTAATTCCCCTTTTCAAAAAGGAATTTAATTCCTATGAAGAACTAAGTTTCTTCCTAGAGAACTTCATGGGTTTTCTTGCCCTGAGTTGTCTCCTTCACATCCAAGAAGTTTACACTAAACCCTCATGTTCTTTATTTCAGACATTATGGACGCCCATATGTATACTCTTGATGAAATCATTTCTTACGGAAACTGTAATACCCAGTTTTTTCTTATACGTCTAAATCCGTATTTTATTATTTTATGATTCTATTTATTTTACCGAAAAATTTTATTTATTTTATATATAATTTTATGCCTTCTAAATCCCATTATTTTTTTAAAACCCAAAACTAAATCCTTTTTCCATTTGATTTTAACCCTAAGACCCAACAACATTCTAACCCTATATTATCTCATTTTTCCCTCAGCCCATTCCTAAGCCCACTGGGAAAAACCATATAGAAATTTACTAAACTAAATTCCAGCCCGACCCACTTCCATTTAATTATAAATCCTTTCTCTTAACTTTATTCCCTGGCCCAATCAAGCCCGGCCCCTCTCATTTTGTTTAACTGTTATTTTTCTTTTAAATATGCTAGCCCGGCCCACTCCCCTAAACCCAACCCAGCTCGGCCCGGCCTTCTTATTCTTTTTCCCTTAATTCTTTCATTTTATTCTTCTTTTTTCAGCCAACTCTCTTGGCCCGGCCCGCTCATCCCCTCACCCGCTTCAACCTCGACCCGACCCGTTCCCACAACTGTTCATCTTCTTAAAAAATCCCAACGGCTCTCGCGCTAATTTCCCGCGCGCGATCCCCCTTCTCCGCCGCCTCCCTCGCCCTCGCTCGCGATCTTGTCGCCCGCTCCTGCCGTTACAACCGAGATGCACGCCCCTCGTCCCAACACCCCTCAATCACTCGCTCCCCTCCTTTCTTTTCTTTCTCCTCTCTCTCACCGCCCCCTGCAACTGCTCCTCCACCGAGCCCCGCCGCGACCACCTTGCACCATCTCCATCGCAACGCAACCACCTCCTTCTCCTCCAACTCCAACCACCACAGAACCCTCCCTTGCACCATGAACCCCTCTGCTCTCGAGCTCGGTGCCCCGGTGCACTCTCGTCGGCGAGCCCCTGTGCCCCTCGTCGACCGCACCGTCATCGTCGCCACCTTCTCTTTCCCCCTCCCTCACTGTTTCTCACTCTACCTCTCTCTCCCTGATCCCTATCTCTCTCTCACAGACTCAGCTCTCGCTCTCTCTCTCTCTCTCTCTCATTCTCCCTTCCTCCCTGCACTCTCCCCTCCTCTGTTTTCTTTTCTCTAACTCTCTCTCATTGCTTCTCTTTCTGCCTTCTATCTCTCTCTCAGCTATCTCTCTCATCCTCTCTCTCTCCATCACTCTCTTTCTGCCTAATATCTCCCTCTCATTTCTCACTCTCTGGCTCTCTCTCTCACTTTCTATTTCCCTGTCTCTCTCTCTAAATCTCTTTCTCTCTCTCTTTCTCAGCAATTCTCTCTCTCTCTCTGTGGCCAACATTCCACCTTCCGGCCACCACCACACAAGCAGCCCATCATCAAGCGTTGCGACCACCGCAGACACCCCGTGCTCACCCGGAGCCGTACCGTCGCGGTGATAGCTCGTCGCGCGCTCGTACTGTACCTCGCTACCGTGTGCCCCAACGTCTCCAGGAAAGTCCCCGCTTGCTACATGCTATTTATTATTAGTTTACAAATCAAAATCGTATATATATTCCATGTTTTGCCTTATGCTAAAATTACAACATAACTGTTCGATGCTTGTCCTCTTAGAAAATTACTATCACATTTGACGGAATTGGATATCATTGCTTGGCCCGTATTGCCGTGGACCTACTGTGTAAATTTCGCTGGAAAATTTGATCGTTTATGACCAAACGACTACCCCCAAGTTAAATCGTAAAACTGAAATTTTATCGCACCTGAAAACCGTTAAATTCACCATAAATCATATACATACTAGAATGGTGCGTTCAAGGGCTCAAATCGAATCCAACACGACGAACTATAACCCTATACCAGTTTCCAGACATTTCTGTATTTAAACTGTGATGATTTTCGGATCGGAGAGCGACTCTGGACTGCAGTCCAGAGCGACTCCAGTCGTGCTTGCTGTTCCGTATTGGATACCATAGGATTTCCTTAACTCGTAGGTTGCGGAACTCCGCTGCTTATTATAGGTAACTCTGTTAGCTAGACAACACAATTAGTTTCATCCTGTTTCGTTATCATTTACTATTTAATCTGTAATTTAATAGATCGGGACACATAACAGTCCCAGCAGATTCAGAATTGACATGTTAATATTAAACAGATTATAAATCCTAACGTACAGACGCGATTGAAGATCCGTCTATTGCGTTGAAAACCTTACTGGAAACCCTAGAATTCAACCAACTCTAGCGTCGCTAAAATCTGATCCCAACTGGGGTCAAAATGCGTTGCGAAACGTACTTCTGGTTCTGAAATTGGATTTCCAGCCGCGAGCGCTTAAAATGAAATGGTTATAATTAATGATCCTGGAACCCGATTGGCTTGAAACAAAATTCTATGGATGGATAACTGAACATACTAATTACTACCTGTTTATCATTACGCTAAATTATATACGGACGTTTCATGATAAATCATGCAAATGATAGACTGTTGTTTTTATGACACCTTAATTGTGCTTATATACTGTTCATGCATCATATCATACCTATATCATTGTAGTGATAACCTAATGATAACGTGCATTCACCCAGTGTTAGATTTTAGTGATGATTGTGGCAAGTACGTCAGTGTTCGTGTATCCGTGATTAAGTGAAAGTGATACGTACTTGTACACAATCAGTGACCCTATTATTTATTGCATTGTCGACGTCTGTGGGATGCGTGTACGTGTGACTATAAGTGGAATGGGACATTTATGGAAGCGTTGCACGGATGTCACAGATAAGACACCAAACACTGCCGTTTACCTTAGGTATTAGTCGGGACGTGCTTGATGGAGGTCCTGCCTCCAGTTCTCGCGCAGACTTGTCACGGATCGATTAGTATTTAGGTTGATGGTTAGCGTTTGATGTAGACCACGGGGTGTGGGGTAGTTTAAGTGTGAGTTCAACAGAATCTCGGGAGTCCCATGCCGGCTTATATATTTAGGGAGTTATATGGAGTTTTACAGGGTATGTGATATATACACCGTGATATTCTCGTTACATGTTGGGCCCGTGGTCCCTTGCCCTTGGGTTCTACCCTTGGGTGGAGGACACTCACGAGTGGTTGACTCTCACACTTGGACTGACGATAGGCTTAGTGACCTGTACAGTGAGACTTAGAGACTGATAGGGATACTGGCATTTTATTCCTTTTATACTGTGTTGACATACGTAACATATCGTTGTACTGTTTTACTGTTCCGCTGCGTTGATTACTGCACATTCATATTCATGCTGTCATTGATTTACTGTTATCCATATCTATTTAATACTCCTAGAACTGTCACTTGATTTTATACATATTATATTGCTATTGTGTCGCTCTGACGACCTGAGTATGCATGCTCAGTGTGAGGAGAAGATTTAGCCTGGATTAGAACTAGACGTGCATCACAGACTTCTTGACTTGCTATTCCGAGTTACTTTCGTTTGTTCCACTTCAGGTCAGTTTATATTATTGTATCTTTCAGTTACTGCATTTCTCTTTACCTGCGCATCGTTACTGTTTACCATGATAAACTAGAAGCCGAAGTGTGACTACAGCAGGGCATTTTCTTGACCGTAGGAGCATGGCTGGCCTTGTCTACCCCTCGTATTCCGTATTTTGGGAAGTGGGGCGTAACATGGTTTAGTTGGTATCATAGCCAGGTTTTGCATCGTTTGAGATTGCAGTTTTCCGTGCATTGTTTGACAATCTAAGACACCCTTCAGTCTAGGTTGTGAACTTGATATTCTTGATCCATATTCGCATCGTGTGTTCAGCTATCTATTTGCTATGGTTTACTTAAAATTATACCGTTGATTCTTCACTTGTAATAGATTCATCACCTCTAATATTCTTGAATCTTTGTCCTATCCATATTACGTTTTGACTCGTATATCTTGTGACTTATATCATCCTTAAAATCATTGTTTCAGGATCATGTCTTCCAACGACTCTTCCTATATCTCCACTCCTCAGAATCAGACTGTTGAGATCCTTAGTGTACTACAAGGTTTAAAGGAAACCCAGGAGCGAGCAAACGACCTATTAACTGAAGGGCTGAGAAGACAGGTGAGTCAGACCCCAGCGGGAGCCTCCTATCATAAAGGGATCCCTATTAGACGAGGAAAAGAGAAGAAGATGAAGCGTCAACAGAAGCATCAGAAGAACCCTTGCTGTGGGTGCTGTAAGAGGCCAGGACATCTTCAGAAGGATTGTCGCCGTGCCCAAGGGAAATGTCTGATATGCGGTTCCAACAAACATCTCATCAACGGCTGTACAGAAAGGAAAGAACTAAAAGGAGGAGACTCATCCACACTCTCCAATGCTGCAAAGTGAGGATTATTGCGTATTTCGCTCTTCGAGGATAAAGCAGACCCAACACAGGATTCAACTCACGTAACGATGATGCAGCGGTCTAGCAATCAAAGAAGAAATTTTATGTTTCCAATTTCAGTATTATGTTGTCATCCTCTTATAAACATTTCTTTCCGTTTGAACCTTTGTACCCGTCGAATTGTAGTTGAATGCAATAAAATTTGAATCATAATATATGTATCATTCTCATGCTTTCTCTATATCAAATCCTATTCATTATCAGAGGATTCACATTCCGATCCTTCAGTTCCTACAACCGCATATTTTCCTATACTTCGTACCCTGAGCTTGTTCCTTGATGTATTACATTGTCTAGTCATGACTTTTGCTTTCAGGCCATGGCCCACCCTGGAGCAGCGCCGCATCTGGATGGGGGTGCACAATCTTGCATTTCCCTAGACCGCATGCTGATGATTTCTGACGATGAGATCAACGGTCCCCAGGTCAACTCCGGAAACAGCGATTTAGAGGACGAGGGAGTAGTCGCCCCAGAGTTTAACGTGATAGCTGATTCCGACGAAGAAGAAGGAGATCCTGAAGAGAACCCTATAGAGGAATACCCGATAAGGGAAGATCCCGATGAAGACCCGAAAGAAGAAAATCCAATTGAGGAGAATCCCGTGGAAGAAAATGCAGAAGGAGAGAACCACATGGAATCGGACCTCGATGAAGGAGCTCTATCCGAGGGAGAAATACCGGAAGATCAAGACCCTGCGATGGAAGAACTTCCACTGGCGATGCCCACGAGACGCTATGGAAATGGACGCCCCTACCTGAGTGCGCGAGCCTACCGCAACCTGCTAAACCTCCACAACCGAGACTGACGGAATTTCTTTCGATGTTGTCTTTCTGGCCAAATAAACTGTGTATAGTTTAGGACCACTTTTCGCCTTTGGGAATGCCTTGTTTCAGATTTTCTTAAATGAAATAAATCTTCTGAATTTGTAAACCTTTAGATTATTAGTTCGCTTGATACTTGTTTATTACCCATGATCATTTATTTTCTGCTGAGATTCCTGACTGTCCACCCCTACTCATTGTATAGTTTTCACCCTCGTCTCGACTAGAAAGTACCACACCCTGATCCTTGGAATGAGCCACCATTCATTCTTCGTCTGTACACTGTTTGAAATCCTTCTGGGAGGAGAACAGTTCCTGTGAGACTTCACTAACTTTTTAAATTTTGATTCGTGTGTTGTACCAACTGTTGTTTCCCCCACCATTTTCTTTGGTATTCCTTTGTTGCTTATCCTTACTTACTGTGCTGACCCTATCCCAATCTCCTTAGCATTCAGCCTAAAACCGCCACACTCCGACCTTCTGAACCTTCTGATGGAGCCACACTTTCTTGTAATCACATATCCTAGCTAGCCCTATTCATATTAGTGATTTCTCTATTACCCCAAATATATTTAGAGACATTATTATTCAAAATTTAGTTTTCATTATTTTAAATTTATCAAAGAGTGTGTGTTATTGATTACTCTGTTTTATGTATTTTAAGTACACTATTAGTGTCCTCATTTTCAGTAGCGCACCCTTGCACCGCGCATATTTTGTTCTATGTTTCCCTATTTTCACTATATAAGTTTCCTAAATTATTTTAAACCGATTCTATCGATACCTTTTCCTAAAGTGTTTTAACCTACCGACAAATTTTTTCACTGCTTTATTGTCGTTAATTTATTTTGGGGATTTGTGTCTATGGTTACTATTATAAATGGTTGAACCTTATCATTATTATTTTCTTTCTGCTTATTTTTGATAAATCTAGATGTGCACATATTTGAGTCTCGATTTTATCGAGCACACTTGATTATTATTATTCGTTATTGTTATCTATGTTCCCGTATAATTGTAGTTGCCCTTATAGTGTTCCTACATTATACCTGTTAGGCCTATCTTTTGTAAAGGGTTCTTATATATATGTACGTACCTTCAAAACTTTGCCTACCCGTTTTTAAGTAAATCAACATGTATTAGTTTTCGATATGATAATTCTTCGCTTATTATCTATAGCTAGTTATTTCTTTTAAATTTCGAGGACGAAATTTTTGTAAGGGTGGTATGATGTAATACCCAGTTTTTTCTTATACATCTAAATCCGTATTTTATTATTTTATGATTCTATTTATCTTACCTAAAAATTTTATTTATTTTATATATAATTTTATGCCTTCTAAATCCCATTATTTTTTTAAAACCCAAAACTAAATCCTTTTTCCATTTGATTTTAACCCTAAGACCCAACACCATTCTAACCCTCTATTATCTCATTTTTCCCTCAGCCCATTCCTAAGCCCACTGGGAAAAACCATATAGAAATTTACTAAACTAAATTCCAGCCCGACCCACTTCCATTTAATTATAAATCCTTTCTCTTAACTTTATTCCCTGGCCCAATCAAGCCCGGCCCCTCTCATTTTGTTTAACTGTTATTTTTCTTTTAAATATGCTAGCCCGGCCCACTCCCCTAAACCCAACCCAGCTCGGCCCGGCCTTCTTATTCTTTTTCCCTTAATTCTTTCATTTTATTCTTCTTTTTTCAGCCAACTCTCTTGGCCCGGCCCGCTCATCCCCTCACCCGCTTCAACCTCGACCCGACCCGTTCCCACAACTGTTCATCTTCTTAAAAAATCCCAACGGCTCTCGCGCTAATTTCCCGCGCGCGATCCTCCTTCTCCGCCGCCTCCCTCGCCCTCGCTCGCGATCTTGTCGCCCGCTCCTGCCGTTACAACCGAGATGCACACCCCTCGTCCCAACACCCCTCAATCACTCGCTCCCCTCCTTTCTTTTCTTTCTCCTCTCTCTCACCGCCCCCTGCAACTGCTCCTCCACCGAGCCCCGCCGCGACCACCTTGCACCACCTCCATCGCGACGCAACCACCTCCTTCTCCTCCAACTCCAACCACCACAGAACCCTCCCTTGCACCACAAACCCCTCTGCTCTCGAGCTCGGTGCCCCGACGCACTCTCGTCGGCGAGCCCCTGTGCCCCTTGTCGACCGCACCGTCATAATCGCCACCTTCTCTTTCCCCCTCCCTCACTGTTTCTCACTCTACCTCTCTCCCCCTGGTCCCTATCTCTCTCTCACAGACTCAGCTCTCGCTCTCTCTCTCTCTCATTCTCCCTTCCTCCTTGCACTCTCCCCTCCTCTGTTTTCTTTTCTCTAACTCTCTCTCATTGCTTCTCTTTCTGCCTTCTATCTCTCTCTCAGCTATCTCTCTCATCCTCTCTCTCTCCATCACTCTCTTTCTGCCTAATATCTCCCTCTCATTTCTCACTCTCTGGCTCTCTCTCTCACTCTCTATTTCCCTGTCTCTCTCTCTAAATCTCTTTCTCTCTCTCTCTTTCTCAGCAATTCTCTCTCTCTCTCTCTGTGGCCAACATTCCACCTTCCAGCCACCACCACACAAGCAGCCCATCATCAAGCGTTGCGACCACCGCAGACACCCCGTGCTCACCCGGAGCCGTACCGTCGCGGTGATAGCTCGTCGCGCGCTCGTACTGTACCTCGCTACCGTGTGCCCCAACGTCTCCAGGCAAGTCCCCGCTTGCTACATGCTATTTATTATTAGTTTACAAATCAAAATCGTATATATATTCCATGTTTTGCCTTATGCTAAAATTACAACATAACTGTTCGATGCTTGTCCTCTTAGAAAATTACTATCACATTTGACGGAATTGGATATCATTGCTTGGCCCGTATTGCTGTGGACCTACTGTGTAAATTTCGCTGGAAAATTTGATCGTTTATGACCAAACGACTACCCCCAAGTTAAATCGTAAAACTGAAATTTTATCGCACCTGAAAACCGTTAAATTCACCATAAATCATATACATGCTAGAATGGTACGTTCGAGGGCTCAAATCGAAGCCAACACGACGAACTATAACCCTATACCAGTTTCCAGACATTTCTGTATTTAAACTGTGATGATTTTCGGATCGGAGAGCGACTCTGGACTGCAGTCCAGAGCGACTCCAGTCGTGCTTGCTGTTCCGTATTGGATACCATAGGATTTCCTTAACTCGTAGGTTGTGGAACTCCGCTGCTTATTATAGGTAACTCTGTTATCTAGACAACACAATTAGTTTCATCCTGTTTCTTTATCATTTACTATTTAATCTGTAATTTAATAGATCGGGACACATAACAGTCCCAGCAGATTCAGAATTGACATGTTAATATTAAACAGATTATAAATCCTAACGTACAGATGCGATTGAAGATCCGTCTATTGCGTTGAAAACCATACTGGAAACCCTAGAATTCAACCAACTGTAGCGTCGCTAAAATCTGATCCCAAGTGGGGTCAAAATGCGTTGCGAAACAGACTTCTTGTTCTGAAATTGGATTTCCAGCCGCGAGCGCTTGAAATGAAATGGTTATAATTAATGATCCTGGAACCCGATTGGCTTGAAACAAAATTCTATGGATGGATAACTGAACATACTAATTACTACCTGTTTATCATTACGCTAAATTATATACGTACGTTTCATGATAAATCATGCAAATGATAGACTGTTGTTTTTATGACACCTTAATTGTGCTTATATACTGTTCATGCATCATATCATACCTATATCATTGTAGTGATAACCTAGTGATAACGTGCATTCACCCAGTGTTAGATTTTAGTGATGATTGTGGCAAGTACGTCAGTGTTCGTGTATCCGTGATTAAGTGAAAGTGATACGTACTTGTACACAATCAGTGACCCTATTATTTATTGCATTGTCGACGTCTGTGGGATGCGTGTACGTGTGACTATAAGTGGAATGAGACATTTATGGAAGCGTTGCACGGATGTCACAGATAAGACACCAAACACTGCCGTTTACCTTAGGTATTAGTCGGGACGTGCTTGATGGAGGTCCTGCCTCCAGTTCTCGCGCAGACTTGTCACGGATCGATTAGTATTTAGGTTGATGGTTAGCGTTTGATGTAGAACACGGGGTGTGGGGTAGTTTAAGTGTGAGTTCAACAGAATCTCGGGAGTCCCATGCCGGCTTATATATTTAGGGATTTATATGGAGTTTTACAGGGTATGTGATATATACACCGTGATATTCTCGTTACATGTTGGGCCCGTGGTCCCTTGCCCTTGGGTGGAGGACACTCACGAGTGGTTGACTCTCACACTTGGACTGACGATAGGCTTAGTGACCTGTACAGTGAGACTTAGAGACTGATAGGAATACTGGCATTTTATTCCTTTTATACTGTGTTGACATACGTAACATATCGTTATACTGCTTTACTGTTCCGCTGCGTTGATTACTGCACATTCATATTCATGCTGTCATTGATTTACTGTTATCCATATCTATTTAATACTCCTAGAACTGTCACTTGATTTTATACATATTATATTGCTATTGTGTCGCTCTGACGACCTGAGTATGCATGCTCAGTGTGAGGAGAAGATTTAGCCTGGATCAGAACTAGACGTGCATCACAGACTTCTTGACTTGCTATTCCGAGTTACTTTCGTTTGTTCCACTTCAGGTCAGTTTATATTATTGTATCTTTCAGTTACTGCATTTCTCTTTACCTGCGCATCGTTATTGTTTACCATGATAAACTAGAAGCCGAAGTGTGACTACGGCAGGGCATTTCCTTGACCGTAGGAGCATGGCTGGCCTTATCTACCCCTCGTATTCCGTATTTTGGGAAGCGGGGCGTGACAGAAACATTCGTGCACTGGGCCGTAGTCAGAACCAGGAGTTTACCAACGCTCAGTGTGCTGAGATCATGAGCCGCTTCAACAAGTACAACAATCAGCTACTCCCCCGTCGCTCTTCTCTTCTGAGACTCATCGTGCTGGCGATCTGGGAGGCGCTTCCTCTCTTCTGCACCGGCGTACCGCTCAGGGCATTGGACGCCGCCGAGGATAAGATACATTCGGTGTATCTGATGAGCCTAATCTCGAAAGGAAGGCGCGACAACCTCATTGATCTCTTGCACCAGGCTTTTCAGCAGTCGGCTATTCTTGCTGCCTATCGGAGGGTGGAGGACATTCGTGAGGATCCCGACGCTTGTGACCGTGAGAGAAAACATACTAGGATGGTTCGAAATGCCTGGAAGATCTTGGACAAAGTTACGTTTGAGTTTCTCAATCCATGCCCCGCGTCTGAGGTCTTATCGTTGTAAACGTGTTCTTTTATTTTGTATGAACTTTTTAAAGCATGAATGATAAGTTTTATCGTGTCCTTCTGTGTTTGCATGCCTTTTTGGGATTTTGCTCTTTTTGTTATTGTCACTGTTGACGTGTTTGGTGTGTAAGGCGCCATTTTACTTTCTAATTCACACCAAGTTTAGTGCTCACGTGCTCTGCACGTGGGGTCCCTTCGATGGGGCTGTTCAACTTTCCCTGCCTTATTTTTTATGCATGGTATTAGATGCAAAAAAGGAGCCTTGGAAATAGTTCCCTTTCCTGATTTCCAATGCCTTCCCCTTTTTGGGCCTTGGAAATAGTTCCATCTTGCCATGTTCTCCGCACGTAGCATTTAATGCTCCTCTTTATAGTCCTGAGGCCATAGCCTATTTTTCCTTCACAGAGAAATTTATTCTCACTTGGTGTGATTTGTCTTGAGATACATCTGAGTGCCATGGCCTGCAACCGCCCTCATGCTCGTCGACAACCATGGGAAGCGCCTATCGAGGAGATGATCCAGTGCTTTGCCACACGATTGGTGGATCCCTTCCTTACCGACGACGAATGCGACTCAGCGGTATATGAACTTTCGACCCGTAGGGGGTTCCCCCTCCCAATAGGCTCCCTCTGGCTCCGGATGATTCTTGCTACCGTGCTTGCCGACGTCCCTCCTCACCCGGCGGAGATGACCCTGGCGATACTTGACGTGGCTGAAGAAAAGCTTGAGGGTTTTTACGAGGCGTGCCTGATTACTCAGGCTTTGAAAAGATCGCTCAGTTCACCTTTTGAGCGAAATAAGAGCTCGGCGGGCTGTTATGTCTGCTTTTGCGGACGAACATGGCGCCAATCGGTAGGGAGCGACTACTCGCAAAAACCGTCGCTTTGATGTGTTGGAGAAAGCAGAGAGAGAGAGATGGAGAATTTTGTTCTTTGTTTTGTTAACCCTTGTGCTACCGATCCTTTGTTAGGCAACCTTTTCCCGCTAGCGTAGTATATTCAAATTAGTTTTCGCATGCTTTATGTTGAACTTTCATGTATGCTGGGTACTCATATGTTTGTTTTTGCTTGCATAAATGAACTTTGTGTTCTTCCCCTGAGAACTTTCTTTAATTGCGAACACTATCACCATGCTGCATGCACATCAGAGCTTCGGGTATTATTTCTTTTCGGATATTCATATAGTTACGAATGCATGCTTGATAGGATATACATCGGAATTTTTTTTTGTTGCTTCCCATACCAGATGATGTGCGCGTGTTTTAGATCGACTATTGCTATCGACTGGGGGCTTGTTTATACGGTCTTGAGCGTATACGACCTGTTTCAAAGGCTGCGGTGGTGAAAGCGGGCTTGCGTGGTCTGATAGAGCGATGTGTGGCGAACATAGTGTTGTGCGAGAAGAGGCTCGGTCGCAAATTCTCGGAGAGGGAGCTGGCCTCTAAGGCACCGAGCGAGCTCCAAACCAGCCATACAGCCAAAGCCAATAAAGCGTATGAACTCTGGCGAGTACTTCAAGAGTCTATCAAAGAGGTGGTGGCCCTCGATAAAGCTGCCGTGTTCACTCGCGAAAGGGTCGAGGCTCACAAGGCCACTGAGAAAGAGCTCGAAGGCCGGCTTGCCTCGTATCAGGCCCAGCAGGCTCAGGTGGAGGCCCGTCTTCTGGCGATCCTAAATCATGAAGCTGTGGCCCAGCAAAAGCAGGATGAGCTAGCAAAATTTCTAAATCGCCCGCCGGCTTGAAAACTGTAACACCCGGCCCTTTTATACCAAGTCCGTATTTTGTTACTTTAGAATTCCATTTATTTTATTTATAAATCTATGTGTATTATTTAGAAAATTATTTATTTATTATAACCACTTTTATAAACCCAAATTCTAAACCAAGCTACATTTTATTTCACTCAGCTCTTTTCTTTTATTTAAATTAAACCCACTCCCTTTATTGTATCCCCATTTAATTTCCTATTAATCCAAGCCCATTCCCTTTTATAATTTAATTCATGAAAACCCAAACATTTATTTTTCAGCCCACTTGGTTTATTTTATCCCTTAAAACAAAACTTAGCCAGCAGCCCATCACGTTCTTATTAAACTTATTCTTTTTTTTTTTCCTTCAGCCCGGCCCGTTCCTCCTTATTTCACATTTAAGCTCAATGTTCCTCTGCGTTGGCCCGGCCCACTCATCCTCTCAGCCCATCCCCTTTTCCCTCCATTTTTCCTTATATTTTTTTTATTATTCCTTCGGCCCACTTCACATATGCCCATGCCCGCACCCGCTTCAACCTCTACCCGACCCGTTTCCTATTCATCTTCCTCTAACGCCTCCTCCGCCCGCGCCCACGTTGCGCGACCGTTACTCCCCACATGCACGCCCTTGACCCGACCTCGTCGTCGCCTCCCAACACCCCTCAATCACTCGCTCCCCTCCTTTCTTTTCCTCCTCCTCTCTCTCACCGCCCCTGCAACTGCTCCTCCACCGAGCCCCGCCGTGACCATCTTGCACCACCTCCATCACGACGCAACCACCTCCTTCTCTTCCTCACACAACCCCACTCCTTTCAAACTCCACCCGTGCATCTCATCTCTCCAACCACCTCCCCCTGCGCGACACCCACTCACCTGCACACCGAGATCCCCACTTCCTTCTCGTCTTCTTCACCTACTTCCCCGACTTCCTCGTCTCGTCGACTTTTTCCCCCACAGCAGCATCATCATCATCCTCATCATCATCATCCTCAGTCTCTCTCTCTCTCTCTCGTTTCTCTCCCTCCCTCTGTAACTCTCACTGTCTCTCTCTCTCCCAATCCCTCCCTCTAACTCTCTCTCCCTGTCTCTCTCTCTCCCAGTCTCTTCCTCTGCCTCTCTTTCTCTCCCTCTGTGCTGCTCTCTCTTCGACCTCTTCCTCACCCTCAGCTGTCTCTCTCTCTCTCTCTCATTTCTCTCTCTTTCTCACTCTTCTCTCTCTCTATCTCTCTGCAATCTCTTTCTCTCTCTTTAACACACACTCTCTCTCTCTCAATAACTCACTTCATCGGCCCCGACAGCATCAGCTATCCCGAGCCACGACTTTGCCCGAGGCCGCAACAGCCAACTTCACCAAAACTGCGAGCCGTCGTGGCCGAGACACGAGTCTGAGCCAAATCAAGTTGCCGTGCCGCGCGTGTGTCGCGCGTTCGTGACGTCACAGCCACCGTACATCCCCGGAACGTGTCCAGACAAGTATTTTACTTGCTTACATGCTATTTATCTAAGTTACAATCGTTAAATACATGAATTATAATGTTACAAGTTTAAAACTATTATGTGCCGTAACTGTTCAATGCTTGTTCCCTTAGGAAAACATTACCAAATTTGACGGAACTCAATGGTGTAGGTTGGCCCATAGGGCTGTGAACATAGTGTGTGAATTTTGTTAGATGATGTAATCGATAATGACTAAAACAAATACCCCCAAGTTTAACCGTAAAACTGGAATTCTATTGTGTCTGAAAACCGTTAAATCCACCGTAAATCATATACTTAGTAGAATGGTGCGTTCGAGGGCTCAAATCGAAGCCGTCTCGATGAACTTTAACCCTATACCAGTTTCCAGATATTTCTGTATTTAAACTGTGACGATATTCGGATCGGAGTTCGACTCTGGACTGCAGTCCAGAGCGACTCAAACTGTGCTTGCTGTTCCGTAATGGATACCATAGGATTTCCTTAACTCGTAGGTTGTAGAACTCCACTGCTTATTATAGGTAACTCTGTTAGCTAGATTACACAATTGGTTTCATTCCGTTTCGTTATCGTTTGATATTTAATCTGTAATTTAGTAAATCGGGACACATAACAGTCCCAGCAGAATCAGAATTGACATGTTAATATTAAACAGATTATAACTCCTAACATACAGACGCGATTGAAGATCCGTTTGTTGCGTTGAAAACTTTACTGAAAACCCTAGAATTCATCAAACTGTAGCGTCGCTAAAATCCGATCCCAACTGGGATCAAAATGCATTACGAAACGGACTTCTGATTCTGAAACCGGATTTCCAGCCGCGAGCGCTTAAAATGAAATGGTTATAACTAATGATCCTGGAACCCGATTGGCTTGAAACAAAATTCTATGGATAGATAACTGAACATACTAATTACTACCTGTTTATCGTTTCGCTAAGTTATATACGTACGTTTCATGATAAATCGTGTAAGTGATAGATTACTGTTTTTATGACACCTTAATTGTGCTTATATACTGTTCATGCATCATAGCATACCTATATCATTGTAGTGATAACCTAGTGATATCGTGCATTTACCCAGTGTTAGATTTTAGTGATGATTGTGGCAAGTACGTCAGTGTTCGTGTATTCGTGATTAAGTGAAAGTGACACGTACTTGTGCACAATCAGTGACCCTATTATTCTATTGCATTGTCGACGTCTGTGGGATGCGTGCACGTGTGACTAATAAGTGGAATGGGACATTTATGGAAGCGTTTGCACGGGTGTCAGACACTGCCATTTATCTTAGGTATTAGTCGGGACGTGCTTGATGGAGGTCCTGCCTCCAGTTCTCGCGCAGACTTGTCACGGATCGATTAGTATTTAGATTGATGGTTAGCGTTTGATGTAGACCTCAGGGTGTGGGGTAGTTTAAGTGTGAGTCCAACAGAATCTCGGGAGTCCCATGCCGGCTTATATATTTAGGGAGTTATATGGAGATTTACAGGGTACGTGATATATACACCGTGATACACTCGTTACATGTTGGGCCCGTGGTCCCTTGCCCTTGGGTTCTACCCTTGGGTGGAGGACACTCGCGAGTGGTTGACTCTCACACTTGGACTGACGATAGGCTTAGCGACCTGTACAGTGAGACTTAGAGACTGATAGGGATACTGGCATTTCTATTCCTTACTTACTGTGTGGCATACATGACATATCGTTATACTGCTTTACTGTTCCGCTGCGTTGATTACTGCACATGTATATTCCTGATGTCATTTATTTACTGCTTCACATACCTACTATCACTGTTAGAACTGTCACTTAATTTTATATATATTATATTGCTATTGTGTCGCTCTGACGACCTGAGTATGCATGCTCAGTGTGAGAAGACGATTTAGCCTGGACCAGTGCATCACAGACTTCCTGACTTGCCGTTCCTAGTTACATCCGTTTGTTCCACTTCAGGTCAGTTTACATTATTGTATCTTTCAGTTACTGCATTTCTCATTACCTGCGCATCGTTTACTGTTTACCATGATAAACTAGAAGCCGAAGTGTGACTACGGCAGGACTTTTCCTTGACCGTAGGAGCATGGCTGGCCTTGTCTACCCTCATATTCCGTATTTTGGGAAGCGGGGCGTGACATGGTTTAGTTGGTATCAGAGCCAGGTTTTGCATCGTTTGGGATTGCAGTTTTCCGTGCATAGTTTGGCAATCTAAGACATTTCTTGGTCTAGGTTGTAAACTTGTCATTCTTGATCCATATTCACATCGTGTGTTCGGCTATCCATTCGCTATGGTTTCGGGTGACCTGACAAGATTACGTGGTTGCAATTGCACTACCGTATTCTGTTTAGGTGACTTAAAGTCATACGGTTGATTCTCCACTTGTAATAAAATTCATCATCTCTGATATTCTTGAATCCTTGTCCTATCCATATCATATTTTGATTCATTTAGCGTGTGACTCATATCATTCTCGAAATTGTTGTTTCAGGATCATGTCTTCCAACGATTCTTCATCTTTATCCGCTCCCCAGAATCAGACTGTTGAGATCCTTAGTGTACTACAAGGTTTAAAGGAAGCTCAGGAGCGAATAGACGACTTGTCGGCTGAAGGACTGAGAAGACAGATGAATCAGGCACCAGCAGCTGTCTCCAATCATAAAGGGATCCCCGTTAGACGAGGAAAAGAGAAGATGAAGCGCCAATTTGTTTCTCCGCGACAGAAGCAGCAGAAGACCTCATGTTGCGGGTATTGTATGAGGCCAGGACATCTTCAGAGGGATTGTCGCCGCGCACAAGGGAAATGTCTGATTTGTGGATCCAGCGAACACATCATCAACGGTTGCCCAGAAAGGAAAGAACTGGAAGAAAGAAACTCGTCCACACTCCCCACTTCTGCCAAGTGAGGATTGTCGCGTAGTTCGGACTTCGACGATAAGGCGGATCAAACGCAGGATTCAACTCACACGACGAGAATGCAATGTTATAATAGTCGAAGAATAATTTTCATGTTATCTACTTTCAGTAATAATAATGTTGTCATCCTTTATGAATATTTCCTTCGGTTTGAAATCTTGTATCCTTTGAACTTTTAGTTGAATGCAATGAAATTTGAATCATAATATATGTATCATTCTCATGCTTTCTCTATGTCAAATTCTATTCATTATCACAGTATTTTCATTCTGATCCTTCAGTTCCTGCAACCGCATATTTTTCCTATATTTCGTAACCTGAGCTTTCCTTGATATATTCCACTGTCTAATCATGACTTCTCTTTTCAGGCCATGGCCCACCCTGGAGCAGCGCCGCATCTAGATGAGGATACACAGTCATGCGTTTCCTTAGATCACACACTGATGAGTTCTAATGATGAGGTCAATGGTCCCCAGGACGACTTTGGAAACAACGATTCAGAGGACGAAGAAGCAGCCGTCCCAGAGTTTAACGTGATAGCTGATTCCGACGAAGAAGAAGAAGATCCTGAAGAGAACCCTATAGAAGAAGACCCGATGGAGGAAGATCCCGAGGGAGATCCAATAGAAGAAAATCCAGTGGAGGAAGACCCCATGGAAGAAAACCCAGAGGGAGAGGGACACTTGGAATCGGACCTCGATGAAGAAGCTCCACCCCAGGAGGAAGGACCAGAAGATCGGGACCCTGCTGTAGAGGAACTTCCAGTGGCGATGCTTGTGAGGCGATATGGAAACGGACGTCCCTATCTGAGTGCGCGAGCCTACCGCAACCTGCTGAACCTCCACAACCGCGACTGACAGAATTTCTTTTGATGTTGTCTTTCTGGCCAAATAAAAGTGTGTATAGTTAGGGCCACTTTTCGCCTTTAGGAATGCCTTGTTTCAGATTTTCTTGAACGAAATAAATGTTCTGAATTCATAAACCTTTTGATTATTGGTTCGCTTGATACTTGTTTATTGTCCTTATCCATTTATTTGTTCTACTGTGTTCCCTGACTGTCCACCCCTACTCATTGTATAGCTTTCACCCTCGTTTCGATTAGAAAGTACCGCACCCTGATCCTTGGTATGAGCCACCATTCATCCTTCGTCTGTACCCTGTTTGAGGTCCTTCTGGGAGGAGGACCTTCCTTGTGAATTATCGAGTTCATTAGCTTTTCAAATTCTTGATTCATAGGATTTACCGATCGTTAGTCTCCCCTATATTTTTCCTTGTAGTCCCTTCGTTGCTCACCATTACTTTCCGTGCTGACCCTATCCCAATCTCCTTAATATTCAGCCTAAAGCCGCCACACCCCGACCTTCTGATTGAGTCACACCTTTTTGTAATTACTATCCTAGCTAGCCTTATTCGTATTGGTGATTTCCCTATATTACCCCAAATATATTTAGAGATATTATTATTCAAAATTTTGTTTTCATTATCTTGTAATTATCGAGGAGTGTGTTTTATCGACTATTCCCGTTTCACGCATTTCTAGCACTTCACCACTAGTTTTCCCATTATATTTTCTTTTGTTAGCGTAACCTTACATCGCGCATATTTTCGCTCTTTGTTTCTTATTTTCACTATATGAGTTTTTATGTTATTTGAACGATACATCAACCTAAAACGTTTTAACCTACCGACAAATTTTTCTCTACGTTATTATCGTTACCTTATTTCCGGGCGTTATGCATATGCTTACTATTATAAGTGGTTGAGCCTTATACTTATTATCTCTGTTTACTATTTTGATTTACTTAGATGTGCACATATGTGGGATTCGACTTTTATCGAACACTCTTTGATTATTATTGTTTGCTATTGACACCTAGATTCTTGTATACATGTATTTACCCTTATAGTTGTTCCTGCCTTATATCTATTAGACCTACCATTCCGTATGTTGTTCTTACTTATATATATATATTTTTTAAGCTTCTTCGTCAACGGATTTTTAGTAAATCCTTATATATTAATTTGGAACTATGATAGCTTTCGCTTATGTTCTATAACTTATTATTTCCTTAAATTTCGAGGACGAAATTTTTGTAAGGGTGGTATGATGTAACACCCGGCCCTTTTATACCAAGTCCGTATTTTGTTACTTTAGAATTCCATTTATTTTATTTATAAATCTATGTGTATTATTTAGAAAATTATTTAATTATTATAACCTCTTTTATAAACCCAAATTCTAAACCAAGCTACATTTTATTTCACTCAGCTCTTTTCTTTTATTTAAATTAAACCCACTCCCTTTATTGTATCCCCATTTAATTTCCTATTAATCCAAGCCCATTCCCTTTCATAATTTAATTCATGAAAATCCAAACATTTATTTTTCAGCCCACTTGGTTTATTTTATCCCTTAAAACAAAACTTAGCCAGCAGCCCATCACGTTCTTATTAAACTTATTCTTTTTTTTTTCCTTCAGCCCGGCCCGTTCCTCCTTATTTCACATTTAAGCTCAATGTTCCTCTGCGTTGGCCCGGCCCATTCATCCTCTCAGCCCATCCCCTTTTCCCTCCATTTTTCCTAATATTTTTTTTTATTATTCCTTCGGCCCACTTCATATATGCCCATGCCCGCACCCGCTTCAACCTCTACCCGACCCGTTTCCTATTCATCTTCCTCTAACGCCTCCTCCGCCCGCGCCCACGTTGCGCGACCGTTACTCCCCACACGCACGCCCTTGACCCGACCTCGTCGTCGCCTCCCAACACCCCTCAATCACTCGCTCCCCTCCTTTCTTTTCCTCCTCCTCTCTCTCACCGCCCCTGCAACTGCTCCTCCACCGAGCCCCGCCGCGACCACCTTGCACCACCTCCATCACGACGCAACCACCTCCTTCTCTTCCTCACACAACCCCACTCCTCTAAAACTCCACCCGTGCATCTCATCTCTCCAACCACCTCCCCCTGCGCGACACCCACTCACCTGCACACCGAGATCCCCACTTCCTTCTCGTCTTCTTCACCTACTTCCCCGACTTCCTCGTCTCGTCGACTTTTTCCCCCACAGCAGCATCATCATCATCCTCATCATCATCATCCTCAGTCTCTCTCTCTCGTTTCTCTCTCTCCCTCTGTAACTCTCACTGTCTCTCTCTCTCTCCCAATCCCTCCCTCTAACTCTCTCTCCCTGTCCTCTCTCTCCCAGTCTCTTCCTCTGCCTCTCTTTCTCTCCCTCTGTGCTGCTCTCTCTCCGACCTCTTCCTCACCCTCAGCTGTCTCTCTCTCTCTCATTTCTCTCTCTCTCTTTCTCACTCTTCTCTCTCTCTATCTCTCTGCAATCTCTTTCTCTCTCTCTAACACTCTCTCTCTCTCTCAATAACTCACTTCATCGGCCCCGACAGCATCAGCTATCTCGAGCCACGACTTTGCCCGAGGCCGCAACAGCCAACTTCACAAAAACTGCTAGCCGTCGTGGCCGAGACACGAGTCTGAGCCAAATCAAGTTGCCGTGCCGCGCGTGTGTCGCGCGTTCGTGACGTCACAGCCACCGTACATCCCCGGAACGTGTCCAGGCAAGTATTCTACTTGCTTACATGCTATTTATCTAAGTTACAATCGTTAAATACATGAATTATAATGTTACAAGTTTAAAACTATTATGTGCCGTAACTGTTCGATGCTTGTTCTCTTAGGAAAACATTACCAAATTTGACGGAACTCAATGGTGTAGGTTGGCCCGTAGGACTGTGAACATAGTGTGTGAATTTTGTTGGATGATGTAATCGATAATGACTAAAACAAATACCCCCAAGTTTAACCGTAAAACTGGAATTCTATTGTGTCTGAAAACCGTTAAATCAACCGTAAATCATATACTCAGTAGAATGGTGCGTTCGAGGGCTAAAATCGAAGCCGTATCGATGAACTTTAACCCTATACCAGTTTCCAGACATTTCTGTATTTAAACTGTGACGATATTCGGATCGGAGTGCGACTCTGGACTGCAGTCCAGAGCGACTCAAACTGTGCTTGCTGTTCCGTAATGGATACCATAGGATTTCCTTAACTCGTAGGTTGCAGAACTCCACTGCTTATTGTAGGTAACTCTGTTAGCTAGATAACACAATTGGTTTCATTCCGTTTCGTTATCGTTTGATATTTAATCTGTAATTTAGTAAATCGGGACACATAACAGTCCCAGCAGAATCAGAATTGACATGTTAATATTAAACAGATTATAACTCCTAACGTACAGATGCGATTGAAGATCCGTTTGTTGCGTTGAAAACTTTACTGAAAACCATAGAATTCATCCAACTGTAGTATCGCTAAAATCCGATCCCAACTGGGATCAAAATGCATTACGAAACGGACTTCGGATTCTGAAACCGGATTTCCAGCCGCGAGCGCTTAAAATGAAATGGTTATAACTAATGATCCTGGAACCCGATTGGCTTGAAACAAAATTCTATGGATAGATAACTGAACATACTAATTACTACCTGTTTATCGTTTCGCTAAGTTATATACGTACGTTTCATGATAAATCGTGTAAGTGATAGATTACTGTTTTTATGACATCTTAATTGTGCTTATATACTGTTCATGCATCATAGCATACCTATATCATTGTAGTGATAACCTAGTGATATCGTGCATTTACCCAGTGTTAGATTTTAGTGATGATTGTGGCAAGTACGTCAGTGTTCGTGTATTCGTGATTAAGTGAAAGTGACACGTACTTGTGCACATTCAGTGACCCTATTATTCTATTGCATTGTCGACGTCTGTGGGATGCGTGCACGTGTGACTAATAAGTGGAATGGGACATTTATGGAAGCGTTTGCACGGGTGTCACAGATAAGACACCAGACACTGCCATTTATCTTAGGTATTAGTCGGGACGTGCTTGATGGAGGTCCTGCCTCCAGTTCTCGCGCAGACTTGTCACGGATCGATTAGTATTTAGATTGATGGTTAGCGTTTGATGTAGACCTCGGGGTGTGGGGTAGTTTAAGTGTGAGTCCAACGGAATCTCGGGAGTCCCATGCCGGCTTATATATTTAGGGAGTTATATGGAGATTTACAGGGTACGTGATATATACACCGTGATACACTCGTTACATGTTGGGCCCGTGGTCCCTTGCCCTTGGGTTCTACCCTTGGGTGGAGGACACTCGCGAGTGGTTGACTCACACTTGGACTGACGATAGGCTTAGCGACCTGTACAGTGAGACTTAGAGACTGATAGGGATACTGGCATTTCTATTCCTTACTTACTGTGCGGCATACATGACATATCGTTATACTGCTTTACTGTTCCGCTGCGTTGATTACTGCACATGTATATTCCTGATGTCATTTATTTACTGCTTCACATACCTACTATCACTGTTAGAACTGTCACTTAATTTTATATATATTATATTGCTATTGTGTCGCTCTGACGACCTGAGTATGCATGCTCAGTGTGAGAAGACGATTTAGCCTGGACCAGTGCATCACAGACTTCCTGACTTGCCGTTCCTAGTTACATCCGTTTGTTCCACTTCAGGTCAGTTTACATTATTGTATCTTTCAGTTACTGCATGTCTCATTACCTGCGCATCGTTTACTGTTTAGTATGATAAACTAGAAGCCGAAGTGTGACTACGGCAGGACTTTTCCTTGACCGTAGGAGCATGGCTGGCCTTGTCTACCCTCGTATTCCGTATTTTGGGAAGCGGGGCGTGACAAAAACTTGTATTATTTTTTTTTTCTTTTTGCACATACTCCTGAATGAGAGTATTTTCTTTTTGTTCTTTCATGAATTGTACTTTGTATCCATTTTGGTTTATGAATAAAGAAATATTTTTCTTCTCAATGGTGTGTCTCTTTTTATTGAATGTGTTCTGCGGACAATTTATCTTGGTCTCTTTGCAGGGCAGCGATGGCTTAGGATTCAGGGTTAAGATCTACTTCCTAAGACTTTTGAGCTTTACAAGCCGTGAGGGTCTCTTAAAGAGTTTTTCTCCCTACAGATCGAGAGGATCCCGTAGGTGTAAGTTCTTCTTAAGAATCGTGAGGATTCTTAAGCTGGTTTTCCCTTGAGAGTCGTAAGGATCTCACAAGAGAGTTTTCTTCCTTACAGGTCGTGAGGACCCGCAAGTGCCGGGTGCGGTCGCCCTTATCCGTATTTCATGGGGTCAGGGGTTGCTTTGGGATGTTTTTTATAGTACTGTAGTTTAAAGACATCGCGGTCAAGCTTAAGGACATCATAGTCCATGGACTTAAGGACTCCACAGTCCAAGGCTAGTTTTAAGACATCACGGTCGAGGTTAAGGACATCATAGTCCGTGGGTTTAGGGACTCCACAGTCCAATGTTAGTTTTAAGACATCACGGTCAAGGTTAAGGACATCATAGTCTGTGGATTTAAGGACTCAACAGTCCAATGTTAGTTTTAAGACATCACGGTCAAGGTTAAGGACATCATAGTCCGTTGGTTTAGGGACTCTACAGTCCAATGTTAGTTTTAAGACATCACGGTCAAGGTTAAGGTCATCATAGTCCGTGGGTTTAGGGACTCCACAGTCCAATGTTAGTTTTAAGACATCACGGTCAAGGTTAAGGACATCATAGTCCGTGGATTTAAGGACTTCACAGTCCAATGTTAGTTTTAAGAAATCACGGTCAAGGTTAAGGACATCATAGTCCGTGGATTTAAGAACTCCATAGTCCAATGTTAGTTTTAAGACATCACGGTCAAGGTTAAGGACAACATAGTCCGTGGGTTTAGGGACTCCACTGTCACGCCCCGCTTCCCAAAATACGGAAAACGAGGGATGACTAGGCCAGCCATGCTCCTACGGTCAAGGAATCATCCCGCCGTAGTCACACTTCGGCTTCTAGCATTGCATGGTAATCAGTAAATAAAGCGCAGTAATAAAGGAATCACATCACTAAATTATTACATTAATATTCCATTGTTCACAAATTACGGATAACAAGAACAAATATTAACCAAAGTCAAACTTACGATCACTTTTATGGAAAGCAGAAAAATAGAAAGTACACCAGTCTAAATCTCCGTGAACTCGAAGGGTAGATCCGTCTCCTGTGCTGGTCCTCCTGCGGGATCTGAGCATGCATACTCAGGTCGTCAGAGCGACACAATAACAATTTTATTATAATGAGGTAAAACAGGTATATGAGGTAATACTGGTGTAAGAACAATGCAAGTAATCACTATGTCACTATATGATGCAGAATATGTTATGTGTCCCTATCGGTCTCTAGGTCATATTTGAAATCATATAGTGGAAGGAGGATCATGTTTAACAGGAGTCTCGTACATACCCGAGACAACGGCCCACATGCTCGGGACATAACCCTGTCAGCCGGATCGCTAGATCCTATCCTACATGTATCAGTATCTCTGTTCGAATGATCATCCTCTAAACACGGTCCCGCTAAATACGATACTCTTTCCACTTTGATTTCCCCTTTTTCCCCAGGTTCTCACTAATGATGATATTGATCTAGTTGTGTATAAGTATACCAATGGTACGGTTTCATCACTGTCCACTGTATCAATCATTGTCACGAATATTCACTTTCCATTGGTGTACTTGTCACTCCTAAACCAACATCTATCACACACGATAATGCAATGTCCACACGCACTAACACTGAGTATATGACAAGGTATGATATATGTATTGTATGCTACCAATAAGCTCTGTATGTTATGAATTAACATGCATGTCATGAACTAAAATAAATTGTACAAATTAACATGTTCAGAATTCAGCAAAAATGATGTAAGTGAGATATATAGGACAATCAGTCTGTAATTCATCAAAATTTGTTTCAGTTCAATCGGAGTTTCGCTTTTCAAGATATAACTATTTTAGTTTAAGTGCTCGCGGCTGGAATTTCAATTTCAGAACTGAACGTCTGTTTCGCGACACGAATTGCACCCAGTTGGGCTCAGAATTTAGCAATGTCACAGTTAAATGAAATTTAGGGTTTTCGATAAAGTATTCAACGCAACAGACGGATCCTCAATCGCATCTGTACGTTGAAAGTTATACACAGTTTAATCTCAAAATGTCATTTCAGAAATTGTTCTGAACTGCTTTACGTTCTGCCCTTTTAAATATAGTTTAAAATAACAAACGGCGATGAATCGGAATAAAACCACTTGTTTTCTTTCACTAACAGAAATATCTTATAACTACTGTAAAGTTCCTTATCATACTATTTCAGGAAACATGGAGACGCAGGTCTTTGGACAGAACACACTAATCAGAAACGCTCTGGACTGCAGTCCAGAGTCGTGTTCCGATCCAATTATCTTCAAGGTTACATAACAGAAATGATCAGAAATTTACATAGGATTAAAGTTCGTCAAGTCGGATTCGATTTAAGCCCTCGAACGCATCATTCCAATATGTGTATGATTTATGATGTTTTTATTCGTTTTCAGTTATGAGAGAATTCTAGTTTTAACGACATGTTTGGGGGTATCGATTTTTGTTACTAACAATCGTATTTTCCAGCGGATTTCACACAAGATATTCATCATTATAAGGGCCAACATAAAATATCGATTTCCGTCAAATTAGACAATTATTTCTATTAGTAACTAACATCGAGCACTTAGGTCATGATACGTATCGGAAATCAGTAAGTTTGTAAACTACATGATCTAGGTTGGTAACATTATTATTATAGCATGAAGCAAGTAAATACTTGCCTGGAAGATGACTCGGGGTCACACGGCAGCAACGATGTCGCAAACGCGCGTTGTACGCCGCGGAACAAGTTCGCGCGAGCCTCGATCGAAACACGGGTCTTACGTCGGAGTTGTCCGGAGTCGTTGCACAGTCCCTGGAGGTTGAGGAGTGCTTGCTGATCCTCTGTGAGTGTACTGGGGTCGACGACGGTCGATGGCGTCGCTCCGGCAGCGTGCACGGAGAGCGCGCAGAGAATGGATAATTAGATAGAGAGAGAGAGTGAGTGCAGTGGGGGGTCGGGTTTGGAGTGATAAGGATGGTGCTGAGGATGTAGAGGGTCGCAGAGGTGGTTCAGGTGGAATGGGGCTCGCCGGCATTGAGATCCAGCGGTTGGCCGAGAGGATGTGCAGAGGGTTGGAGCTAGAGTGAGGTGGCTGAGTTGTTGGGTGCAGGCGAGGGATTTGGGAGGAGGTTAGGATGAGACGATGCAGAAGGGGGTCGGAGGAAGGTTCGTCGTTGTCGTCGAGGGTCGGGGTCGGAAGTTTTGCAGTGGGTTCGTGGAGGAAAACTTGAGGGGTTAGAGAGTTTTGAGGAGTTTGGAGGTGAGAGGGAGGTGAGGAGTTGGAGAGCGTGAGTTAGAGGGAGTCGTGGTCGGGGTCGTGGGCGACGGCGAGGGCGACGTGGGGAGCTCGGCGCGACGTGGGGGCGACGTGGGAGAAGGAAAAGGAGCGGGAATTATGAAGTGGGGAAGAAGGAAATAAAGAAGCGGGTCGGGTCGGTTAGGTGAAGGCGGGCGCGGGTAGTGGAAGCTGGGCCGGTACCCGTTTTAAGAAATTAATTTCTTAGCAAAAGTTTGTGGGCTGAAGGAGTGGGCCGTGGGAGTAAAGAATTTACTTTGAGAAAATCAGGGAGTGGGCTGAAGAGAAGAAACGGCTGGGGGAAATTTTCATTTTAATTTAATTGTTGTTGTGTGGGCTGAGAAGGGAGAAACGGGCTGGGCTGTTTTAATTGTTTTAAATTTCAATGGGCTGAGGGTATTTTGGTTTAGGGATTTATTCTAAAAATGTGGGCTGAGCAAGGAACGGGCTTGGGCTAAAAAGGATTTAGGGATATTATTTAAGAATTTTGAGTGGGCTGGGTGTTTTGTAATGTGTTAATATTTATTTTATTTTGGTTTTTTTTTTGTTTAGGTTTTAGTTTAATTGGCTTTGGTTTTAAATCTTGGGTTTTAACTTTAGGGTTTGGAAAAATACAATTATTTAGCTTAACATCCAATTCAAATATGAAAGAAAAGAGGGGAAAACACTGGAATCCAGAAAATAGGAGACTTTTATTGAATTGGAAACGGGGATTTACATCCACAGTCCAATGTTAGTTTTAAGACATCACGGTCAAGGTTAAGGACATCATAGTCCATGGGTTTAGGGACTCCACAGTCCGATGTTAGTTTTAAGACATCACGGTCAAGGTTAAGGACGTCATAGTCCGTGGATTTAAGGACTCCACAGTCCGATATTAGTTTTAAGACATCACGGTCAAGGTTAAGGACGTCATAGTCCGTGGATTTAAGGACTCCACAGTCCGATGTTAGTTTTAAGACATCACGGTCAAGGTTAAGGACATCATAGTCCATGGGTTTAGGGACTCCACAGTCCAATGTTAGTTTTAAGACATCACGGTTCGCATTTCGACCACAAGTTTCTCCAGCGTATAGCGTACTAGACCCACGTCTCGCCTGGTTTCACCCTGGCATTAATCAACGCCGTTATCGGAGTGTGTTTGCTGGCGCTTGCGAAACGCTGGGTAAACAGCAGCTCCATCTCCGCAAATGTCTTAATAGAGTCGTTTGGGAGCTCGGAGTACCACTCGAATGCTGTATCCGATAAGCTACCGACGAACTGGCGAAGCAACAGTTTATCATCACCGCCGGTGTTGCCGCAAAGGGCCCTGAACTGGGCAACATGCTGGTGGGGATTGCCTGTCCCCTTATACACAATTGTATAGCCCGGTGGGTACTTGATCTGATCGTACCAGCTTGGATATGGTCGCCCCGTTTTTACGACCTGACCAGCTACCTCAGTTGCCTGATGGACCCGTATCTGCTGAGCTATATATTCGTCCAAGTCAGCTTTGGAGATTGTCTCCTCCTTGGCTGTTGACAGAGCCAGTGGAGGATTTGACGTTTCTCCCCTGTCGTCTTCAGGGACGATCGGAGGATCTTCAGCAGGAGGATCTTACTGGATCATCATTCCCACCATGTCCTGGAATAAGAGGGCCATTTGCTTTATATTGGCTGCTTGTTCAGCAGCCTCTTTATCCTTCTTTTCCAATATCCGGCGAAAGAATTCAGCGTCAGTTTCTTTCTCCTGGCGTTCATCCGAGGACGCTTCGAGGCTTTCTTTTGGCCCAGTGAGTTCGGCCATCACGTTCATCATTTCCTGGAGCTTCTGCTGTTGCTCCTGAGCTTTGGTCACTGACCGTGTAAGCGGTCTATGACCCGTAGATGTACGGCTGTCCTCTTTACCAGACGCCATGTAGACAGTATGGACTACAATGCCCCCGGACTTAGGGCGCTTGGGCTCGCCGCCTTTGGCATTTGCCGCAGGCGTGGGGATTTTCTCTGGCCTCCTTTTCTTGTGAGCCGTTGAAGTTGAGGGGGCCGTTGCAGTGGGCACCCCAGCGGTTGTCGTCCTTTGCTGTTTTATAGGACGTTTCTTTTCTTCCTGCACCTTCGCCCTTTTCTGCTGATGAGAGTGATCTCGGTCGATTACCGAGTCTTGAACCCTCCGCCAGACTTTATAAATTTTGGAGGACAGCCGTTGAGGGGGCTGCTCCAGCTTAGTTTCCGTAACTCTCTCCGCAGGTGGAGGAGATCTTTTCAGTGTGGCGGTCGGAGAGTTCTTGCATACTCTCTTTAGTGGTTCAAAGCTATTCCCAGTTGGAACAGCAGCGTTAACTTCCACCACTGGAGCAGGCGGAGTTAGCCCTGAAGGGGAGTTGCCCCCGGCTTTCCTTATTCGGCGCCAGTGGCGACGTCGAGCATGTCGAGCTGTCGGGACTGGCTCGACGATAGGGATAATTTCGTTTTGCTCCCTGTTCGGATGAGGCGCTGCTGGTGCCAGCCTCTTAAAGACTGATGTTGTCTTTTGAGTGACAATGTTCAATCTGTCAAAGAAAGATCTTTGAGTAGGAGCAGGAGCCGGGATGGTCAACCTTGAAAAGACTGACTCTTTAACAGGAGAAGCCGCCTTGACGACTTCAGGAGCAGAGGTGGCTGTCTTCCTCGGGACGGCCATTTCAGGGTTCATGGGCTTCCTGGCGGGCCCATCAGGGTTCTGGTTCAGCCTGGCAAAGACAGAGGCTACCGGTTTGATATTGGACGACCCGTTGAAAGGGGCCGTTGTAGCAGTGAGCCGATCGAAGACCGACTTCTTGTTCGCCTCCGGTGCGGGCACTGGCATGGTGAAGCTTGCGGGCGGGAGCATGGTCCCGAAAAATAGACTGGTGGTGGCCCTGGTCACCTGTTCTACCGGCATGGCAAGGATGGAGGCCGCTTGAGGCCCATAAACTACTCCTCCAGGTGAGGCGGAGCGTTGGTTGCACTTGCATTTTGAGCAGCTCGAGCAGTTGGAGGCCATTGATGCTTGATTTCTGCGCCAGGCAAAGGACCAAATCTTACTAACTTGAAATCCGAAGGGAACCATTAACAAACTGCGACTCGTTCGCGAAGACGACACACGAAGCGTGGAATGGAAAGAGGAAAAGGTCCCACCGGGCATGCCAGAATCTGTTCCCCTCCGAATAGGCGGCACGACGGACGTCTTGCCTGATATTCGGGGCAGATGCTAATTGGTGCTATCCGTCTACCTCTCCGAAGATGCCAAGTTGATTTGTGGCACCATGTATCGAAGGTTTAAACGGATGCGTCCGATATAGCAGACTTCATCAGATTCCCCTTCGCTTGAGGGGGTTTTGATTATGGGGACGCTCTTCCCTGCAGGTGCAAGCCCCTGCAGTTAATTACGCTACCGCATTGTGGTAACAACTTTCTCCTTCTCCAGATGATCACTTCGTGTCGTGTGTGTTTATTTTGTGTTTGGTTGCCCGTGGATTGTATACGGAGACTGAGTTATGTCGTCGCCCGTAGGGCGTGGACTAGTCCAAATCCGTATTATCTTAGATTTGGGTTTAGGGGTTTGGGTTTAAGGATACTTTAGCCTCATTTACGACTAAGATCAACTTAAACGTTTGTTAAGAATACGTTAGTCTAGTTTGTAGACTAAGGTCAACTTAACGTGATCATTTAGATCCCAATAAGAGAACAATCAGGGGAGCCCTGTTATTTAGTTTAGTGACATTGCGGTCAATAGGTAGTTTAAGGATGATTGAATGATTTTCTTGGATGTGTGTATCAAATCAAATAGTCCCCGGCAACGGCGCCATTTGATTGAATGATTTTCTTGGATGTGTGTATCAAATCAAATAGTCCCCGGCAACGGCGCCATTTGATTGAAAAGAATTCTTGTTTGTGTAGTTGGAAGTTTTAAAGAAATCATAACCAAAAATTATTTGACCGCAATCAACTACGGTGTCGGATGTAGATTGTAAGTGAGTGCGGATCGTCCACAGGGACAGTGTAACCGTTCGTCTTTTGAATTAGATGAGTTGAAACTTTAAAGAAAAGAAAACAAACAATTCATGATTTAAAATTGAAGTTCAAGAATTAGAAAAAACTAGATCTAATAACAAGAAAAAGATAGAATCAAGAATTGATAGTTTGATGATTTTTCCAACCAAATATCAAGAATCGAAATGAGGCTCGTAGGAATCGATCGGATCTATAGATGTGATGTAATCTTACAATTACGTATTCTTATCCTTCGATGAATTGATACTAGATCGATGATGATCGATCGAGAATTAGGGATTTCTTGTGAAACTAGGGTTTCATCTTATCCCTTGTTCTTTCATCGATATCATTCACATTCTAACCTCTAGTAAATTCAAGAAATGATCGTAGATCCCTAATTTTGAGCGATAACAATCAAGAAAGTATCGCAACGAAACTAGGTCATCGATTCTTGAACTTGCTAGGGTTTACAAAACTCGTAGGACTCAAGAATCGTTTAAAGATTTGTTATCATTCTATTGATCGTCTCGACTCCTTTACGAGCGGAGTTTTACTCACACATCACAACAAGAACTACAATTACAAATTGAGATCGAATCATGATGCAAGAATTTAAAGAGAGCAAGATAAAAGAATTTCACCTTTTATTTATATCAACAATTTCGTTACAATCGCTCAAGAACTACAAGAGGAAGAACTCGATCGTCGATTTGGCTTCGCTCGTCTCCGTAGGTCGCGGATCGGCTTGGATCACTTGCCCGATTGAAGATCGGCTCGGCTCCTAAAAGGTTGAAGGCTTCTTGCTTGATTGGTACTCAAGATCTTGAATTAGGAGTGGAATTAGGGTTAGGATTTCGCACAAGCTTTGTCACTAGACTTGTGGAAGAAGATGAAGAAAGAGGTAAAGATTAACTAAAATTGATTACCTAAAGATTGATTAGCCTTTAACCCTAGGTCTAGGCTCCTATTTATAGACATCTAAACCCTAGATCTAGGATTTCAAATTCTAAGTTTCCCTCCTAAAGTTTGTTGAGGAAATTTGAATTTCCCTCCAAAAGTTAGTTAGAGGAGAAGCTTCTAGATGTGATTAGTTAGGAGGGAGCTTCTAGAAGAGGTTAGTTAGGAGCTTAATTAGGATTAGCCTTGCTTAATGATCTTTGCTGATCTGGCAGTAGCTTCGAGAGAATTATGGAATTTGACATATCAGAAATGAATATGGGCCCTGAGATTGAGATTCTGCACTGAAAATTATACGCTGAAGTGGCCAAACCGCCGCGGAACCGCGGCGCAAGCCGGCTCCCGCCGCGGTTCCGCGGCTCTTTTAAGGGCTTAGGGCTTGAGTCTTCTGATAATTTGCTATATAATATCTGGGCCTTGTTTTGATATGTTGAATTTTGTAATTACTTCTGCATTGCTACCAGATCTACATCTTTTGAGTTGGCGTAATTTTGATCAGCTCTTTGGCTTTTCTTCCGTATTTTCCTGCACAGACTCAAGACAAGTGTTGCGCAAATACAGAAATGATGCGATGCCATGAAATGTGGTTAATTTCCTTTAAAGTGTCGGTTTAAAAGTCTAACACATGAAATCTGATATTTAACGACTGATTTGCTAATATGTGAACTATGAATACCGAACACTTCTAAATGAGTGCAAATGTTAGGGAAATTGCCGTGTTAAAAATACATTATTTTCGACTGATCAAAGGACATTGCGGTCAATAGGTAGTTTAAGGACATTGCGGTCCAATGTTAGTTTTAAGACGTTGCGGTCAAGGTTAAGGACATCATAGTCCGTGGATTTAAGGACTCCACAGTCCAATGTTAGTTTTAAGACATCACGGTCAAGGTTAAGGACATCATAGTCCGTTGTTAGTTTTAAGACACCCCGGTCAAGGTTAAGGACATCATAGTCCGAGGATTTAAGGACTCTACAGTCCGGTGTTAGTTTTAAGACATCCCGGTCAAGGTTAAGGACCTCATAGTCCATGAGTTTAAGGACCCCACAGTCCGTATCAATGTGTGGTCATCGAGACCCGTCACCTCTTTGAAGACGTTAAGGAATTACAATGCCAAGTATCAAAGGAGTGAAGAGATGTGCCCTTGAACCAAGGTAGATTAAATAGTCTTTGGCCCAATGTGGAACCAAGACCAATTAATTATATTATGAGCCCATTAGCCCAGTTAAGTTTGAATTGAGGACTTATGGCCATCTTGGGCTAAGTCCAATCATGTTTAGAATATTGGCCCTCTGTTGTCTCATTGAAGGAGAGGCTTTGCCTCTAGAAACTTAGCCAATTGGGCTAAAGCTAGTGTTAAACACTAAAGACCAACAGTGTTGAACACTGGGATTAAGATTAGCAAGTTAGTGTTTAACACTAAAAGATAATCAGTGTTAAACACTAGCAACGAGGCTTTCAAATTAGTGTTAAACACTAAAGCAAATCAGTGTTAAACACTGGAAATAGAGATTCCAAATTAGTGTTTAACACTAAGGCAAATCAGTGTTAAACACTGGAAACATAGATTTTAATTTAGTGTTAAACACTAAGAAATCAGTGTTAAACACTGCTAACAGAGATTTTAATTTAGTGTTAAACACTAAGAAAATCAGTGTTAAACACTGCAAATAGAGTTTTTCAATGAGAGTTAAACACTAAGGCAAATCAGTGTTAAACACTGGATACAGAGGTTTTAATTTAGCGTTAAACAATAAGGCAAGAAGGGTCACGTGGTAGCACGTGAGAGCACCCTGCTTCTCTTTATTTTGTTCTGCCAAAAGTATTGAATACTTTGGAGCATCACGAGCTGTCACGTGATGGGAATTTAAATGTTTGTCTGTTAGAGCATCAGCCAAGGGGTCACGTGGGGCACGTGAGGCGTTGTCTCAAAGCTCTTTTCTGTGGGTCTTTACAGAGGTCACGTGGTAGCACGTGATTCTGATTCTTTGTATGTTTTAAAGATCTGTTCATCTTTTAAGAATTAAATTCTTCATAGGGTTAAACCCTAGTAATAACTTTAAAGGAATTAAATTCCTACTTTTTGAAGAATTATATTCTTAGATAGGGTTAAACTCTAATTTCTTTTCTGTAGGAATTAAATTCCTCATATATGTAAAGAATTAAATTCTGGCATAGGATGAAACCCTAATTTCTTTTTTAAGGGAATTAAATTCCTGTGATTTTGAGAGAATTATGTTCTCAATTAGGGTTAAACCCTAGTTCTGTCCATTCTGATTGAATTAAATTCCTATAATATAGGGTTAAACCCTAACTTTATCTCAAAGGAATTAAATTCCTATAATTCTGTGAGAATTAAATTCTCAAAACTCAGCCCCTCCTCTGTGTTTTAGATCTGCATGGCAGGATCTCAACCCAATGAGAATTAAATTCTCAATTCATGGGGAGATGTGCACTTTGTAGATCCTCAACCAGAGAAAGAACTAAGTTTTTTTCTTTATATAAGAGTTAAACTCTTTTGAGAATTAAATTCTCTTTTGAAGCCTCCCTTTTCTTACCTATGGTTTTTCTTTTGCAGAGAATCAAATTCTTCCTTCAAGATTCCAAGGCTCTGTATCTCTCTCTCTCTCTGTATCTCTGTTTCCCAAACTCTCTCCTTTGGCTCCTATTTATAGGAGAAGGAAAAGAATCAATCAGTTTTAGTGAATCTTTTATTGAAAGATTTGATTTGCTTATTGAGAGATTTGATTTATATTTATCATTAATCTGGGCCTTTAGATTATTAGGTGAATTTTATTCACCATTGGATTTTAAATCCAAATATATCTCTTTGTTATTTCGGTGAGATTTAGGGGAAATCTTTCCAAGTCCAAGATTTTTCCATAAATTGGTGATATTTAATCACCTTTAGATTTTTAATCCAACGGTTTCAGATAATTCTTTTCCATTTTGGAAAGATTTGAAAGATCTTTTCTCAGAATTTAATTCTGTTAAAAAATAAGGCTTTTAAAGCCGGTCACGTGTGGCCACGTGACCGTTGGTCACGTGTGCGCACGTGACCCCTGGTCACGTGTAAGCACGTGACCCCTGGAATGGGTTTCTCTTCTTCTGCGCTCTTTTTTCTTGCCGCTGCTTAACCATCATGTGCCAACACGTGACCACTGGTCACGTGTGAGCACGTGATGCCTCTTCTGAAGCTTCTTCTTGACTTTTAATTAGAGAACAAATATGCTCTGTGCCGCTGCTTAACCATCACATGCCAACACCTGACCACTGGTCACGTATGAGCACGTGATGCCTCTTCTGAATCTTTTCCTGATTTTTAATCAGGGAACAGTATCTATTTAAAAAGTGTATAAATACTAAATCTTTTATAAATGGTTTTATTTAGTATAGGGTATTTAAATGAAAATGTTTGTTTTCTCGTATTCTAAGTTTTTGATGGTATCGTGTTAGGTTGTATATGAGTGTGTGAGGAGGTAGGTCGTTACCTCGTGCTCTACTTTAAAGGATAGTAAGTTGAATGGATTTAAATGTATAAATGAAACAATGTGGTATTTAAGTGAAAAATACGATAAATTGAAATAGTCATCATTTCATGTGATGAAACTTGATCAATTTGGTTGATTAGTGTTTAATAGTCAACATGAGGAAGTTTAAGTATAATTGTATTAGTGAGAAGTGGAATTTTATAAGAAACCGAATCGGAAATCGGATTTGTTCCGATTCCGTCGGGTTTTGTAAATCCGTATTTTTTAGATATAAGAGATAGGTAGAAATTGAGGCTTATAGGTTTTAGGTCACACAAGAGAGTGAAAGGGAAGTATAGGAATCGCCGATGTGTTGTGTCGTCGCTGGTAGTTCCTAAAACTATGGCCGGAAGTTCTCCGTAGATTTCGCCGGAGCTTCGCCTCGAGCTCGTTTTCAAAGTGCACAAGATTCTTGGAAATTTTGAGATAGTGGGCTCAGATATTTGGGGTCAGAGAGTAGGGGGTAAGGGTGTATTTATAGGGTTAGGCTAGGGTTAGGATAGGTGTAGGTTTTTTTAAATAAAAATTGTAAAAATGTGTGAAAAATCATTAAAAATGGATTAAATAGGGTATAATTAGCTCTATGGAACCGATCTCATAAATTAGAGTGTGCAGGGGGGGTTAAGGAGATGAAGAGACACATTTCCTCAGTTGGTGACTCGGCCGTCCGACCGAGTACTCGGCTGGCGGAGCCGGCCCGAGTCGGCCGGTCTGCCGGCGGACTCGGCCGAGTCAAGGCCTTGGGAGGTGGGGGTCTCGAGTTGTAGGCACTGGTATATTTAGATTTTCAGGTTCAGTTCAAGTTTTGGGAGTTATCGTGTGTGGACTGTTGGGCTTCCAAATAATTTAAAATAAAATAATATAAAAAATAATGTGGGGCAGGGGATTTGAGCTCTGGTGGCTTGGTTCAGCAGTGTAGGGTATTACCAATGAGCTACAAGCTTCTTCTTGTAATTATTGTGTGAAATAAGTACTTAAACTGGTAACAGCAACATTAAATACTCCAAGTATATTTTAAATTTAAATCAAATTTACGTACACTAAAAATAGAGTTGTTACATATGCTAGGGGGCCCATCACATGCTTAGCATGTGACCCCTCATGTGAGGTGGGGCATCACATGCTAGTATATGTGACCCCTCACATGCTAGCTGTGAGGGGGGCTAAAAGAGCTCCCATTAAATGGGAACCCTCCCCCTCACGCGTTAGTATGTGATGGGGGCAAAAAGGGCCCAAAAAAATGATTTGTTTTTATTATTATTTTATTTATTTTTATTATTATTTTTAACATGGTGCTGAACTCCAAAAGAATTTTTTTTGTGCAGTTAAACTACAAAAGAATTTTATATATAGAGTTCAACTCCAAAAGGTTTTAAATGGAGTTCAACTCCAAGAAGATTTTAAATGGAGTTCAACTCAAAAAAGATTTTTATCATGTAGTTAAACTCCAAAAAGAGTTTTAAATGGAGTTTAACTCCAAAATGATTTTTATTGTGGAGTTAAACTCCAAAAGAATTTAAATGGAGTTGAACTCTGAAAGAATTTTTATTGTGGAGTTGAACTCCGAAAGGATTTTAAATGTGGAGTTAAACTCCTAAAAAGATTTAATGTGGAGTTAAACTCCAAAAGAATTTCTGTAGTGGAGTTAAACTCCAAAAGAATTTAAATGGAGTTGAACTCCGAAAGAATTTTTATTTTGGAGTTGAACTCCGAAAGAATTTTAAATGTGGAGTTAAACTCCAAAAGAATTTTATATGGAGTTAAACTCCTGAAAAAAAATTAATGTGGAGTTAAACTCCAAGAAAAAAAGATTTTTACTGTGGAGTTAAACTCCAAAAAAAAATTTGTGGTGGGGTTAAATTCCAAAAGATTTTCTCCTTTCTCTTTTGAAAAGAAACCCAAAATGGGTTCTCTTGAAACTCCAAGATCTAGATCTTGGATGATAAAAAATAGACCTTTTTTCTTCTCTTGATGGATTCTTGGGAGGTGGGTTTATGGAAAAACTTTATTTAGTTTAAAAAAAAAAAAAAGAGAGCTAAGTTCTTGATTTATTTGGAAAATGAAAAGGAAGAGGAAGAACTTGAAAAGAGAGAATGGAAGCACAAACCCTAGAGTTTGAGAGAATAAAGAGTATATTTTTTATTCATCATCATGTTGCCTTATATAGGCTTACACATATACATATATCCCTTTGGGCTTTACAAAATGGCATTTTGCTCATCTCATGCCTTATGTGCTATTTCTTTTTGCACATAAGCCATGGGCTTTACAAAAATTTGGCTTTATGCCCGTTTTGCTTACATTTATGCATAAAAAATTACATTAAAATTATTTGTTACATGATTTTTATGTTGGCATGGGGAGGCCGGCCGCGGGGCTTGACTTAGGCATGGGCCCACTTGACCTGGGCTTGGGCCTACCTTGCTTGAGGTTGACTTTGACTTTGACTTGGTCAACCGGGGTGCAATTTTTGACCCTAACAAAGTTCCCCCCATCAATAAATGCACACCGCGCATGTGAGTTGTGTGCATGAAATTGATGGATCTTGAAACTGGACTTCGAGGTGGAACATCATTCCGGGGGCGGAGCATCCTTCGGGGAGCATGATTCCCGGGGATCGGAGCATCATTCCGATTTGCGGAGCATAATTCCAGGGTCGGAGTATTATTCCGAAAAGTCGGGGCATAATTCCGAAGGGTCGGAGCATATTTCCGAAGGGTCGGAACATAATTCTGAGGGTCGGAGCATGATCCAGCATCATTCCGAAGAGCGGAGCATGATTTCAGGGATCGGAGCATGATTCTAGGGGTCGGAGCATAATTCCGAAGAGCGGAGCATGATTCCAGGGATCGGAGCATCATTCCGAAGAGCGGAGCATGATTCCATGGATCAGAGCATCATTCCGAAGAGCGGAGCATGATTCCAAGGATCGGAGCATAATTCCGAAGAGCGGCAGACATTCTGACCGAAGCATAATTACGATGCAGAGGTTGATTCTCAGGCAAAGCATAATTCTAACAGGGAAGGCAGATACACCGAGGCGAAGCTTGATTTCAACACGGGGTACACTCTGAGACGAAGCATGATTCCGGCGCAGAGCTTGTTGGTCGACTTGATTTTGAGGCGAAGCTTAATTCCGACGAGGAGGTCGCTGGTTGATTCCGAGCCGAAGCATAATTCCGACAGGGAAGGCAGATACACCGAGGTGAAGCCCAAAATGGGTTCTCTTGAAACTCCGAGATCTAGATCTTGGATGATAAAAAAGAGACCATTTTTCTTCTCTTGATGGAGTATTGGGAGGTGGGTTTATGGAAAAATTTTATTTAGTTTTAAAAAAAGAAAGAAAGCTAAGCTCTTGATTTATTTGGAAAATGAGAAGGAAGAGGAAGAACTTGAAAAGAGAGAGTGGAAGCACAAACCCTAGAGTTTGAGAGAATGAAGAGTGTATTTTTTATTCATCATCATATCGTCTTATATAGGCTTGCACATTTATATATAGCCCCTTGGGCTTTACAAAATGGCATTTTGCACATCTCATACCTCATGTGCTATTTCTTTTTGCACATAAGCCATGGGCTTTACAAAAATTTATCTTTATGTCCATTTTGCTTACATTCATGCACAAAAAATTACATCAAAATTATTTGTTACATGATTTTTATGTTGGCATGGGAAGGCCGGCCGCGGGGCTTTACTTGGGCATGGGCCCACTTGACCTGGGCTTGGTCCCACCTGGCTTGAGGTTGACTTTGACTTTGACTTGGTCAACCGGGGTGCAATTTTTGACCCCAACACGCACAACTTTTGATCATAAGTATATTGGCGGAGCTGAGCGGATGGCTCAGAAGATATTTAGGAAGAATAGTTATTCACGACTTATGGCTGCAGTTCCGAGGGAGTTTCGGGCGGAGGCCCTATCTACTGCTGAGTACCTCATCGATCGGTCATCATCGACGGCAGTAGACATAATAATTCCCAAGGAGGTATAGATTGGAGGGGGTGGGAATTACTTAAGACTTCGTAATTCTAGAAGTAAAGCAAAATGATACAGGTCGTGGTGTCCTGGTACTAAGGGTAGAGTAATCAGCCAAAATATAATAGTCAATGAATCTGCGATTTCTCGGAGAAAACAGACTCGATCAGATGGTGGGCAAAGAACAGGATCACCGAGCCTGGTGGTGTTCGAGGCTTCAGTCCATGTTATAGATGAGGTGGTCGATATTTCGATTCAGGCGGAGAGTCCGGTACAGCCAGTTGTGTAGAGGTCTATGGTATTTAGACGCACGATGGAGGATAGGGATGAAGCTTCGAGGATATGGGATCGGGAGTTTGACAGAAAGTCTGCATGCAAGATTCATGGCATGGATATTGTCATGGATGAGGAGTTGCGTTCATTGCAGCAATATATCGAGCAGATTCTCGCTTGGTATGGGTGTTCCCCTCCGAATGAAGGCCAAGACAGGGACGTCTAGCCTGTGATTCGGGGCAGATGCTATTTGGTTTTATCCGTCCACCTCTCCTAAGATGCCAAGTTGATTTATGGCACCGTGTATCGAAGGTTTGGATAGATGCGTCCGATATAGCAGACTTCGTCAGATTCCCCCTCACTTGAGGGGTTTTTGATTGTGGGGACGCTCTTCCCTGCAGACGTAAGCCCCTGCAGTTAATTATGCTACCGCACCGCGGTAGCAACTTTCTCCTTCTCCATATAATCATTTCGTGTCGTATGTGTTTGTTTTGTGTTTGGTTGCCCGTGGATTGTATACGGAGACTAAGTTATGTCGTCGCCCGTAGGACGTGGATTAATCCAAATCCGTATTTTCTTAGATTTGGGTTTGGGGTTTTGGTTTAAGGATACATTAGCCATATTTGAGGCTAATATCAACTTAAACGTTTGTTAAGGATACGTTAGCCTAATTTCCAGACTAAGATCAACTTAACAGGATCGTTTAGATCCGACAAGAAAGCGATTAGGCTCAATTGTTTAGTTTAGTGACATTGCGGTCGATTTCCAGTTTAGGGACATGGTGGTCCAACATTCCCGTTTTGGGGATGAATATCGGTTTAAGGACGCATTAGTACATGAGTTTAAGGACCCCACAGTCCGTATTATCAGTTTGGTTGTCAGGACCCGTCACCTCTCTGACGACGTTGAAGGATTACAACGACAAATATCAGAGGAGTGCAGAGATGTACCCTTGAACCGGGTGTAAATTGATTTGAGAGAGAGAGAGAGCAATCGTACTCAGTCAATTTAATTTGAGGACTTACGGCCAGAATTGGGTTAAGTCCAGTTGAAAACGTTCAACATTTTATTTGTATCTGGCCTGTTAGGCCTTTGTTTGGGCTCTGCCCTTTTTAGACAATGCATAGCATTGGGCTTTTTATTTAAATGCATGCCATTTATTTTGGCCTGTTAGGCCTTTTTAATGCTCTGTCCCTTTTCTTTAATAATGCAGAGCATTAAATGTTCTGACAGTGCCCCACGTGGCTTGTCAGGCGCTTTGCGCCAATTGAGGAGCGCAAGGCGCAAATTCATGTAGAGGTGACACATGTCACGCGCTGGTGAGCGCAAGTCTGTTAGTGCAGTGCGCTGCGTCAGTACGCTGCGCTAGTGCGCTGCTGACACGTGGCGCGCTCTGGTGACTTGCGACAAACCAAGAGAGAAATGCTATGTTTTTAGAAGCGCAAGGCGCAGTTGTTCTGCGATTGACACGTGGCGCTCCCTGGTGGCTTGCGCCAATCCAAGGAGCGCAACAGTGCAAATTTCAAAAGTGCAAGGCACTGTTTAATATCTTGATCAAATTTAGGTCAAAGAAAACAAGTTTTTCTTGTTCCAGAGAGGTTCTACCTCAAATTTCAAGAACCAGTGGTTCATCAAAAGGCAATGCCTTTGTATAGATCGAAAGATCTAATAAAGAAGTAAAATTACTTCTTTATTATTATTATTATTATTATTATTATTATTATTGAGGATCTTTGACCTTGTTCTTAGATCATTGATCTTTTAGAAGAATTTCTTCTTTCTTCCAAAGGTTTACCTTTTCTTTTCTTTGAGTTCTTCTCAAAGTTTTTAGAGGAGTTCTCTATCTTTTTCTCTGTGTCCATGTGCTTTAGACTTGGAGTCTAGGGGCCTTTATATAGGGCCAATTGATTTATTAAATCAGTTAAAAAGATCTTTCTATGATTGATTTAGGGATGTTTCCCCACCGTTGGATCTTTGATCCTAGGTCTTCTGTTTTACAGAAGATAATCTTCTTATGTTTAACAAGATTGGAAAGATCTTTCTGGAATTTTAATTCTGTTTTAGCGCTGGCACAGTTGGCGCAAGCGCACATGCGCTTGACACGTATCACGCAGTGCAGAGCGCAGCGCGACTGCGCTGACACGTGTCGCGCTGCGTAGAGCGCAGCGCGACTGTGCTAGCGCAACTGCGCTGACACGTGTCACGCAGCGCAGAGCGCTAGCGCGACTGCGCTGACAAGTGTCGCGCAACGCAGAGCGCAAGTCAGCTGAAGCATTGCTTCCTTTATTAAAATTTGAATTTTAAACGGAGCCTTGCTCTGATTGGGTGCGCTGCCTTGGGCGCTGTGCTCCTTGTATTGGCGTGTCTGATTTTGACACGTGGCGCTCTGCGCGCAGCGCAAGAGATCTGAAGCGTTGCTTCAATTTTTGAATTTTTGAAATTCAAACAGAGCTTTGCTCTGATTGGGGGAAACAAATGCCCCCCACCGTTGCGCTCACGTGGCGCACACGTGAGTGCAGCGGTGGCAAGATCCCAGCCGTTGGATCAACTCAGGAGTTGAAGGGGCGCACAAGCGCCTATAAATAAAACCCTTGGTCATCAACAGATGATTATCATCTTCAAGAATTCTTATTCTCAGAACTTCAGAGCCTTGCTCTTGCTTTCAAGAATCTTAAGAGTTAAACTCTAGAAAACTTTTAGGTAAAATTAAATTAAATTAAATTAATTTTAATTGACAGAGCCTTGCTCTCATAAATCTTTGATCTAAGGAAAACCCCTTTGGGGTTTCACCAACAGAGCCTTGCTCTCAAGAATCCATGGATCTAAAGAGATCCTGTTTCAGGGTTTCTTAACCCATGAACAGAGCTTTGCTCTTGAACAAAATATAGATCTTTTGATCTAAAGATGATGAACTCTGAAGAGTTTTCATGGATCTTTAAGATCCCAAATTTTTTAATTTTAACTTTTTTTAGGAATTAATTTTCTTTTGATGGATTTTTCCATCATTATTATAGAGCCAGGCTCTTTAAGGAATTTTATTCCCTTGAGACAAGAGTTTGACAAGTGTCACTCTGTGACAGAGTTTTGCTCTGAAAGGGGAGATTTTCTCCTTGTCTCTAGGGATTTCTCATTTAATGAGAGTATTCTTTTTGGGATATTCTCATTAATTGACAGTCTCATCCAATGATGGGGTTGTCTTATTAACTGACGCATTGTCATCTAGATTTTGTGGGACCACTTTTAGTCCCCTTTCCACTGCATTGCAGTATGGTACAAATTTTAAAGTATCAAGTGTCAGAAATTAAAATTATAGCACTGACGGTTGACTTTTGTCTTCCTTCTTTTTGCAGGCAATATGTCTTTCGATTCCTCGTTCCCATTCGTTCACTCGGAGGGAGGATTCCCTGGAGCACCCATAGACTAAGAGGTTCTAGCTTTGATCAGAGACCATGATCCGGAACATAAGAATCTTCACCTTTGGGGGTCATGGTATAATCAGATTATCAGGGGTCGACAGAGCTTTTCATGCGCAGTACCATCAGAACCCATTATGGCGATCCATTATGCCAACTCACCCCCGGTGAAGTATGCCGTGGAGATGGTCGATTGGACTTCAGATGGCCTTCTTCATCCCGCTATAGCTGCAATTCCCGTTCAGTCTCCCATGGTTTTGGATATCTTGGGACGCCGTATTAGTCAAGGCGGGGCGCGACCCTGGGGGAAACCATATAATATAGGCCTGATCCCCCGTCATCCGATCGGTTATCTGCCGTGGGCTCGCTACATCTTGTCAGCGAAGAAGTCGCAGTTGATGAGGCTTGGGTTGTACACCGCTGTTTATGCTTCTCTCTTCCAATATCCTACGCTTCCTACCTGGTGGGTTAAGGATTTTTTGGAGCAATGGAATATCCCTACTCACACTCTCCTCGCATTGGACCGGGAAGTGTCGATTTCTTTAGAGGAGTTCACAGAAGTTTCCGGCTTACCGGTCATAAGGGAGCATTACGAGGAGCTGCTTCCCACAAACGAATATGTCTTCGGTGCTAAGCCATTGATAATGGGCCTTACTCCGGCGAATGCCGTTCAACACCAATTCCCTAGTTTGATCAAAGTGTTGAATATCTACGAGGGCCTTTTTATTGAATCTGGGAGCCGCGGAGTCAGTTTCGAGGATTTCATCGCTCGTTTTCTTCACCCAAACGTCCTCTCGGCGGAAGCTGCTAAGTTTGCCACGCTCGATGACCCTTTCGGTTTAGGTTTGGACAACCTGCCAGCGAAAGAGGTAGATCAAAAGGATTTCTTCCTCCCTAACTCCCCGGTTGTCCCTTTTGCGGAGGTTGCAGCCCCTGGGATGGATGAGGAAGCGTTCTTCTTAGGATTTCTTGGGCTTTGGCTGAGTTGGTTTGCGCTTCTGATGCATCTTCGCCGTATGAGGCCATCTGTCTTTTACCCCGCTCACCGGATGACCATTGGGGTAAAAGTGGCTGTCGGGATCGCCGGCTTAGCCCACCTGTATCATGGCCTTAGCCAAGCGGCGGATGCTAATGAACCTAGAGTACCGCACGTGATCTTCTCGATGCATTACTTCATGTCATGGCTTGAGCTACATGCACTTGGCGTTTTTGGTATGCACAAAAGGCCTTCGTTCTATGATAGGTGCAGCTTCCCTCGGATTATGCGATTGGTCGGCGCCTCCATTGTAAATCCATCGCCACGGAATGCCAGAGGTTTTCTTCTTCGCCCTCGCACAGTTAGAGACGGGATGTCCTTCACTGACAAAGTGTTAACCATTGGAAATGCGTCTACTACCACAGTGCGGCCATTGCAAGATATTTTCAAAGATGGGGCCTCAGTTCTGACAGCCCGGGAGACCCTCCACTTGTACTCTATCAGACCGGGTTTCCTGATATTTAGGCAAAATGATGCGGCGCTTTTCATGAGATACAATCCGCATCGTTTTGCCCAGCAACTGAGCTATAGTCAGGAGTGCCGTTGGAGGCTTTCTTGCTGGAACCTACTGCCACTGAAGAAGGGATGCGGAGCGCGTTGCATCACTTCATGCGTCTGAATACGGGCTCTCATTTTTTCATCAGCGAACCGACTTGCGTCCCACAGATCCTTAATACATATATGGCGTGGTACCAGCATTCGACGGGCACCGTTATTAAGGAAGAAAGGCGATTGTTGGTCGACCGCAAGGGTGTGCCTCCCGGCAGCAACCGCAAAGCTCCCCTGAGGCCAAGGACCCTTGTCGTTCCTCCGCTGAGAGATGTTGGAGCTGGGCCACCGCGCGTGCTGAGTCCTCCACGCGAATTGCCGCCTCGTGATACCGTGGACGCGCCCCCAGCGCTCCGTGCTCCAGTGGAGATGGTGACTGTAGTTTCGCCCGAGTCTGGCGTGGGCCCAAACATCGGGACTCGCCGTCCTAAGGTGCCCGTAAAGCGAAAGTTGATCTTGGGTGCACCCGGGGCTCGCGTGCAGAAGAGGAAGAAGAAGTCTGTTCTTTCTTTTGATGCCATCCTTGGCTTAGAGCCTCAGGCCCCTCTCACCGAAGGCCTAAGCGAGTACAGAAGCAATGAGGGTTTCTTCGTAGATCCAGTAGACACCGATATGGCAGCCCCCATCGCGGCTTCTGAATGATCGGCAAGGCTCGAAGCGTGGTTGGCCAAACTTGCGCAATCGGGTAATCACTAGTTACGTTTTTCGTCATTTCTTTGTACTTTTGTCATTGTCTTTGACTAACGCTTTTCCTTTTTTAAGCAGGCGTTTCTACCGAAGAAGCCATCGCTGCTTCCCTGAAAACCTTCCAGGAGGAAGAGATGAAACGCACTCTATCGGGTGTTGGTATGTCTCGGCTCACTGAGTCTTTATTCTCTTTTCTTCTGGCCAATCTAACCTTTTCTTTGTCTCTTTGCAGGGGCCGCGGTATCTTCTGCGCAAGCCGATGCGGGGACTCTTCCCGGGCCAGCTACTAAGGTCCCGGCCTCTTCGGGGCTGCCGTGAGAGACCCGACTCAAAAAGCCGATGAGGGATGCCTTGAAGGCTCTGGAGGCAACTCTGAACGCGGAGAATGACGCCTTGATGAAGGAAGCTTCGAAGAGGTCCGTCGTGACGGCCCGGGAGGAGAGGAAGCGCTTGAGGCGTGAGGTGAAGGAGCGCAGAGCTGCTTTGGCCGTGGGAGCGGGCCCAAGCGCCGTTCCTCGTGCTGCTACTCCTTCGGAAGAGTCTCCGGTTGCCTTGTCCACTGCTTATAGGCGGGCGGTGCGTGCATCTCGGGAGGCCAACGATCAATCCACCTCAGGTAACGTGTTTTTCGAGACTTTTGTTATAAGAATTGTAAACCTATCGGTTCTTATATATCTTGTCCTGCAGGGACGAGTCCAACTGAAGGAGCGGCGGAAACTGTCGAGCCAGAGGGGACAGTGGAGAAGGTAGTAGTCGAAACCGAGCCGACGTAGGCGGTGCGGCCGTAGTCGCCGGGCCTGAGCTAGGGGCTGACGAAACGGTCACGCCTACTATGCCCGAGAAGGTCGTCAATGCCGAACCCGAGGTAGCAGCAGATGATACGGCTGCTACGGCCGATTCTGGGGCAGCAGCGGATGGAGCGGCTGCGACCGATGAACCCATGGCATTGGTGGACGAGACGGCTACGACCGCCGAACCCAAGGGGGTAGCGGGTGAGACGGGCATGATTCCCGAGGATGAGCCGGCCACTCTTTCTCAAGAGTATGGCAATGCTCCGATCATTGCTCTCCCCGCCTACGGTCATCCGCCGTCTCCTGGCCTTGTGAGCACGACAACGGCCCCCATAAAGTCTGGCGATGAGGCAACGGGAGGTGGACCCGTGTCAATAGAGGAGGGAGACGCCACCGTTTCGGCTGGTGACTCATCGGGTAAATTTTGGGTTACCATCCTTTTCTCTATTCTGTAACTTTTCTGACAGTGCTTATCTTGTTTCTAACGCAGGCACGGCCAGTGTTGATGCCCCATTGTTTGAGTGAGCGCCGTCAGCTACAGCTTTGACGGTGGCTACCTCTCTACCTTCTCTCGCACCATCGCAGATGCTGGAAGGTATGGATTTGTAACCCATCAGTTTCATCTTTAGGCTGCATAATTCATGTACTGATGTTGTACTACCGCATCTTTGCAGGAGTCCTTTTTGATCACCTTTACCAGGTGCTGCACCCACACTTCTCCTTCCCATCGAGGCTTGCTTCCTCCAGTGGCACTGGTGAGTATAGTTTTCAATTAATACCCTTTATTTTTTCTGATAGTGGAATTATTTCTGATGCTTCCTTGCCCTGACTGTAGTGCTATAGATCGAAGGAGGAGATAAGGGATCAGTCGCGCCACCGGTCCTCCCGCTTTGCCGCCTGCTGCAGCTGGTATAGTAAACTCCATCATTGATGACTTTCTTATATTTCTTAAACCATCATCTGATTGTGTTTTGTTTTTCAGCTGACGTTCCGATTCCGGCCCCCTTCGAGTCTCGCATCATAATGCCGGCAGGCCCCTTCTTGAGACGTCCATCTTCAAATGGTACTATGATGAGTTTGGGCATGCTAAGCGGATACGTCAAGGAGCTTGACGCAGAAGCTCCCCCATCTGCCTCAGATTTCGCTGCGGAGGTTAATCCAATGCTGGGGACGCTTGTAAATTTTCATAATGAAGGCATCGTCGAGTCTTGGGTTAATCACTGCAGGGAGATCGAGGCCCGCCTGCATCAGCTGGAGCTTATGCACCCTGCCCCCGAGATCTTGGCCGCAAGCACTCAACGGGCGGCAATGATCGAGCAGAGCGCTTCTCACTTCCTCCATTTGGAACAAGAAGCGGCTTTAAGGCTGAGGGAATGCCAAGAGACCTTAAGCGAGGCTGCTCGCCTGCGTGCTGAGGTCGATGCAAACACTGCCCAGGTGAAGGCTATCTTCGAAGGCCTTCTGCAAAGTATTTCTGATGGGCTAACACTGAAGCAGAAGCTCGATGCCGCTGAGCGTGATGCCCAAGGTCGCGAAGCAGCTCAACGAGCCATTGAAGAACAGCTTTCATCCTACTTGCAGCAGCGGGCCCAGGTGGAGGCAGAATTGGCGGTGGCAGCCGATCAGGAGAAGGCATTGAAGGAAGTGCGGGAGCAATTGATGGGGCTTTTTAAGACGTTTCCTTCTCAGTAGCTGCCTTTGTATCAATTGTACATTTGTAAAATTTTTTTTAATAAGATGTATCCATTCTTTATTCTTTTATACGATTCGCCGTGTACTTAATTGAATTCATGAATAAAGATATAAAAGTTTCTCTTTTGCAATATCTTGTGTCATCTATGTGCTTTCTCCTTTCTTTTATTATCAGCATGTTACCTTAGTAAACATGGTAGATAGATGATAGAGCGAGTATCTTGTCTTGGCTTCTTCAAGAGATAGTGATGGCTTAAGAGGCAGGTTTAGATTTGTTGCCTAAGACTATTCAACTTTATGAGCCGTGAGGGTCTCACAAAGACTTTTCTCCCTACAGATCGAGAGGATCTGGTAGGTGTATTTTCTCCTTAGGAATCGTGAAGATTCCTAAGTGTGTTTTCTCTTATAAGTCTTAGGGATCTTATAAGAGAATTTTCCCTCTTACGAGTCGAGAGGACCTGTAAGCGGTTGTTTCCCTCCTTGTCAAGATTAGACTTTGGAGAGTGAGACCTGTGGATAGTATGCAAGAGACCTGTCACGCCCCGCTTCCCAAAATACGGAATACGAGGGGTTGACAAGGCCAGCCATGCTCCTACGGTCAAGAAAATGTCCTGCCGTAGTCACACTTCGGCTTCTAGTTTTAACTGGTAATCAGTAAATAACACGCAGGTAATGAGAAATGCAGTAACTGAAACAAAACAATGTAAAGAACTGACCTGATGGGAAACAAAAGGGTATACTCTGGATAGCTAATCAAGATATCCGTGATGTGCGTCTGGTCCCGGCTAAATTCTCTCCTCACACTGAGCATGCATACTCAGGTCGTCAGAGTGACACAATAGTAATATAATATATAAAATTATGTGACAAGTCTAACAGTAGATAATAGATATATATATAACAGTAGATCAGTCCAAGTGTGAGAGTTAACCACTCGCGAGTGTCCTCCACCCAAGGGTAGAACCCAAGGGCAAGGGACCACGGGCCCAACATGTATATCACGGTAATAATCATGTACCCTGTAAATCTCCATATATCTCCATATATATAAGCCGGCAAGCGACTCCCGAGATTCTGTTGAACTCACACTCAAACTACCCCACACCCCATGGTCTACATCAAACGCTAACCATAACCTCAAATACCAATCGGTCTGTGACAAGTCTGAGCGAGAACTGGAGGCAGGACCTCCATCAAGCACGTCCCGACTAATACCTAAGATAAATGGCAGTGTCTGGTGCCTTATTTGTGACACCTGTGCAAGAGCTTCCATAAGTGTCCCATACCACTTATAGTCACACGTACACGCGTCTCACAGACGTCGACAATGCAATAGAATAATAAGGTCCACTGATTGTGTACAAGTACGTATCACTTTCACTTATTCACTGATACACGAACACTAACGTACTTGCCACAATCATCACTAATACCTGACACTGGGTAATGCACGTTATCACTAGGTTATCAATGCCGTGACATGTGTATGATATGATACGTGAACAGTATATAAAGCATGTTTAGGATGTCATGAATTAGTAATCTACCACTTGAATAATGTATCATAAATCGTACGGTTACAATTTAGTGAAATGATGAACGGGGAATAAATAGTATGTTCAGTTATCTATCCAGCGAATTTAGTTTCACACCAATCGGGTTTCAAGATCACTAATTATAGCTATTTCATTTTAAGCGTTCACGGCTGGAAATCCGATTTCAGAATCGGAAGTCCGTTTCGAAACGCAATTTAATCCTAGTTGGGATCAGATTTTAGCGATGCTACAGTTGAATGAAATCTAGGGTTTTCAGTAAGGTTTTCAATGCAATAGACAGATTTTCAATCGCATCTGTACGTCATGAGTTATGCATTGTTTAACGCTAGTATGTCGATTCTGATTCTGTTGGGACTGTTATGCGTCCACATCTATTAAATTGCAGATTAAATAACAAACTATAACGAAACAGGATGAAACCACTTGTGTTGTCTAGCTAACACATTCACCTATAATAGACTACGGAGTTCCGCAACCTATGAGTTAATGAAACCAGGTGGTGCTCATTGCGGGACAGCACACAGTAAATAGAGTCGCTCTAGACTGCAGTCCAGAGTCGCACTCCGATCCAGATATGGTCACAATTTAAGTATAGAAATATTTAGAAACTAGCATAGGGTTATAGTTCGTCGAGTCAGATTCGATTTAAGCCCTCGGACTCATCATTCCAGTGTGTATATAATTTGTGGCGATTTTAACGGTTTTCAGGTACAATAAAATTCCAGTTTTACGAGTAAACTTGGGGGTAGTCGTTTTGGTTGTTAACGGTCATATCTTCCAGCGAAATTCACACCCTAGATTCACAGCCATACGGGCCAAACTATACCATTTAATTCCGTCAAATTTGGTGAGTAATTTCATTGGGAACACACGTCGAACAGGTATGGCACGTAATTGATCTAAAATTGTAACTTTATGATTTATGTAGTTAAAGATTATAACTTGAGTATATAGCATGTAAGCAAGTAAAATACTTGCCTGGACACGTCACGGGAATGTACAGCAGTAGTGGTATGGAGCACAGCAAGGTTTGGCCTCGGCTCGATCTTGGCTCGGCCTCGGAGCTTGGACTAGGCTAGGAGCTCGAGTATGGCAGCGAAGGTTGGCTGGAGGTGAAGCATGTGATTTCTACCGGATTGTGAGGAGCTGGTAGAGGAAGAGGGGGATATCGAGAGAGAGAAAGAGTTAGAGAGAGAAGAGTTAGAGAGAGAGAAAGAGTTAGAGAGAGAAATAGTTAGAGAGAGGGATCAGTGAGAGAGAGAGAGAATTCAGTGAGAGAGAGAGAGCTTGAGAGAGTGAAACCGAGAATAGATAGAGAGAGAAAGAGAAGAGAGAGAGAGAGAGAACAAAGGATGGGAGAGAGAAGGAGGGAGAGAGTGATCGAGAGAGAGAGATCGAGAGATTGAGAGAGGAGGTCGGGTGAGGGGGCCGTCGGCGACGTGGGGGAGGTTGTGTTGATGCTCCGGCGTGTCCAGCGGCGGGGGATGCCGGCGTTGATGGAGGCAATGGGTTGGGTGTGTAGGAGGAGGAAGTCAAGTAAGAGAGGGAGTGGGGAGCTCAGGTTTGGTGGTGGTCGAAGGTGGAGGCGAGGGAGAGAGGAAGAGAGGTCGTGGTCGTCACCGTCAGGGCGTGCGACATTGGGTGCTCGGTGGTGGAGGCGTGCAGGTGAACTCGAAAGGTGCTATGGGTTTGGGAGCGATGGAGAGGAGGAAGAAGGAGAACGAAGAGATGAGGGCGACGGGGTTAGAGAGAGGAGTGCGAGGGGGTAACGTCGCGCAACGTGGGCATGGGCATGGGCGCGAGCTGCGGCGGAGGAGGCGGGTCGCGAACGGGAATGGAGGAAATAGCCGTTGGGGAAGAAGGAGCTAAGCGGGTTGGGTTCGTTGGGGGAAACGGGTGCGGGGAGAAAGAATTTATTTGGGGAAATTAGAGGAAGTGGGCCGGAGGAAATGGGCCAGAGGGTTTTAAGGGGAAAAAGAAGAGGGCCGGGGATTTTAAAAGGGAAAATGAATTAAAATGAGTGGGCTGGGGAGGGTGAACGGGCTGGGCTGGGTTAAAATAAAAATTAAAATAAAAGAGTTATAGGGAATGGGAAAGGAAACGGGCCGGGGCTGAAATAAAATGATGAGAAGAAAAGATAAAAAGAAATGGCTGAGGATAAGGAAAAATATAGGATATAATGGGGTTTAGAAGAAATAAATTTACAAATAAAATAAATAAAAATATAAATAAAAATAAATAGAATTCTAGAGTAACAAAATACAGATTTTGGTATAAAAAGGCTGGGTATTACATCATACCACCCTTACAAAAATTTCGTCCTCGAAATTTAAAATAAAAGATAAGTTATACAAACATAGGCGAAAACTATTATATTGCAAACTAACACATAAAGATTTACTAGAAATACGTGAACGAAGAAATTTGAAGGTATAAACATGTAAGAACAACATACAAAAGATAAGTCTAGATGGGTATAAGACAGGAATAACTATGAGGGCAAACTACATATATACGGAAATATAAATAGCAACAATAATGGCAAAATTATTCGAGGCGTACTCGATAAAATCGAAATTCAAATATGTGTACATATAAGTACAGCAGAAATAATGAGTATAAGACACAATCGATTATAATAGTGAATATAGGCACAACACCCGAAAATAAAGTAAGGATAATAAAATAGTGTAAGATCTGTCGGTAGGTTAAAACATTTTAGGACGATGTATCGATCGAAATAATTTTAAATAACTTAGAAAACTCATATCGTGAAACTAAGAAACATGGAACAAAAATATGCGCGGTGTAAGGTTGCGCTACTGAAAATGAGAATAATAGTAATGTACTTAAAATACATAAAACGGAGTAATCAATAACACGCACTCTCAGATAAGTACAAAAATACTGAAAACTAAATTTTCGAATAACAGTGTCCCTAAATATAGTTAGGGTAACTGGAAAAACACAAAGAGGTATAGGGCTAACTAGGGTGATGATTACAAGGATGGGTGACTCATTCAGAAGGTAGGAGTGTAGCGGCTTTAGGCTGAAGTTCAAGGAGATTGGGATCGGGTCGGCACGGGAAGTAAGGATGAGTAACAAAGGACTACCAGGGGAAAGTATGGGGAGGATAACGGTCGGTAGGTCATATGAGTCAACAATCTGAAAAGTTAGCTAACTCGGAAATTTCACAAGATATGTTCTCCTCCCAGAAGGATCTCAAAGGGGCACAGACGAATGATGAAGGGTGGACCTCTAAAAGATCGGGTGTGGTACTAGTTAATCTGAGTGAGGGTTAAGGCAATGTAAGGCGTAGGGTGGACAGATCTCAAAAGGAAAAAAACAATTATATAGAAGAAATAATCGAGTATAAAGTGAACTAAGAAGATCAAAAGATTAGTGAACTCAGCAATTTATTCCATTTCAAAAGATTTTAAACAAAGCATTCTCAAAGAAGAAAGGTAGCCCTAAACTATACACAGATTTTATTTGGCCAAGGAAGACAGCATCTAAAAGAAATCCCGTCAGTCGCGGTTGTGGAGATTCAGCATGTTGTGGTAGGCTCGCGCACTCAGGTAGGGGCGTCCATTTCCATAGCGCCTCGCAGGTATCACCATTGGAAGTTCTTCCACCGCAGGGTCTTGATCTTCTGGTCTTTCTTCCTCGGATGGAACTTCTTCATCGAGGTCCGATTCCATGTGATTCTCTTCTTCTGGATTCTCTTCCATGGGATTTTCCTCCACTGGATTTTCTTCTATCGGTTCTTCCTCGGGGTCTTTCTCTATCGGGTTCTCTTCAGGGTCTCCTTCTTCTTCGTCGGAATCGCCTATCATGTCAAACTCTGGGGTGGCTACTTCTTCGTCCTCTGAATCGTTGTTCCCGAAATTGACCCGGGGACCGTTGATCTCATCGTCAGAACTCATCAGCGTGTGGTCTAAAGAAACGCATGACTGTGCATCCTCATCTAAATACGGCGCTGCTCCAGGGTGGGCCATGGCCTGAAAAGAAAAGACATGATTAAACAGTGAAATACCTCAAGAGAATAGCTCAGGGTACGAAGTATAGGAAAATATGCGGTGGCAGGAACTGAAAAATCAGGATTAAAATACTGTGATAACGAATAGTATAAATAAGGAGAAAGCAAAAGAATGATACATATATTACGATTCAAGTTTTATTGCGTTCAACTAAAAAGTTCGACGGATACAAGGTTTCAAACGGAAAGAAATGTTTATAAGATAATGACAACATTACAACCGAAAGTAGAAAACATGAAAAATTCTTCTTTGATTGCTAGACTGCTGCATTCTCGTCATGCGAGTTGAATCCTGGGTTGGGTCCGCCTTATTCTCGATGTTTGAACTATGCAAAAATCCTCACTTGGCAGAAGTGGGGAGTGTGGACGAGTCTCCTTCTTGTAGTTCCTTCCTTTCTGGGCAATCGTTAATGAGATGTTGCTGGATCCGCAAATTAGACATTTCCCTTGGGCGCGGCGACAATCACTCTGAAGATGTCCTGGCCTCTTACAATACCCACAACATGGGGTCTTCTGCTGCTTCTGTCACGGGGAAACAAATTGGCGTTTCATCTTCTTCTTTTTTTCTCGTCTAACGGGGATCCCTTTATGATTGGAGACAGCCGCTGGTGCCTGATTCACCTGTCTTCGCAGTCCTTCAGCCAACAAGTCGTTTGTTCGCTCCTAGGCTTCCTTTAGACCTTGCAGTACACTCAGAATTTCAATGGTCTGATTCTGGGGAGCGATATAGATGAAGAGTCGTTGGAAGGCATGATCCTGAAACAACAATTTTTTTGAGGATGATATAAGTCAAAAGCTATACGAATCAAAATATGATATGGATAGGACAAAGATTCAAGAATATCAGAGGTGATGAATTTATTACAAGTGGAGAATCAACTATATGACTTTAAGTCACTTAAACAGAATACGGTAGTGCAATTGCAACCACGTAACCTTACCAAGTCACCCGAAACCCTAGCGAATGGATAGCAGAACACTCAATGTGAATATGGATCAAGGATATCAAGTTTACATTCTAGACTAAGGGATGTCATAGATTGTCAAGCTCTACAAGGAAAACTGCAATCCCAATCGAAGCAAAACCTGGGCTCTGATACCAACTAAACCATGTCACGCCCCGCTTCCCAAAATACGGAATACGAGGGGTTGACAAGGCCAGCCATGCTCCTACGGTCAAGGAAATGTTCTGACGTAGTCACACTTCGGCTTCTAGTTTTAACTGGTAATCAGTAAATAACACGCAGGTAATGAGAAAAGCAGTAACTGAAACAAAACAATGTAAAGAACTGACCTGATGGGAAACAAAAGGGTATACTCTGGATAGCTAATAAAGATATCCGTGATGTGCGTCTGGTCCCGGCTAAATCCTCTCCTCACACTGAGCATGCATACTCAGGTCGTCAGAGCGACACAATAGTAATATAATATATAAAATCATGTGACAAGTCTAACAGTGATAATAGATATATATATAACAGTAGATCAATGGCAGTATGGGTATGAATATGCAGTAATCAATGCAGCGGAACAGTAAAAGCAGTAGAACGATATGCCACGTATGTCAACACAGTATGTAAGGTATATCAATGCCAGTAACCCTATCAGTCTCTAAGTCTCACTGTACAGGTCACTAAACCTATCGTCAGTCCAAGTATGAGAGTCAACCACTCGCGAGTGTCCTCCACCCAAGGGTAGAACCCAAGGGCAAGGGACTACGGGCCCAACATGTATATCACGGTAATAATCATGTACCCTGCAAATCTCCATATATCTCCATATATATAAGCCGGCAAGGGACTCCCGAGATTCTGTTGAACTCACACTCAAACTACCCCACACCCCGTGGTCTACATCAAACGCTAACTATAACCTCAAATACCAATCGGTCTGTGATAAGTCTGCGCGAGAACTGGAGGCAGGACCTCCATCAAGCACGTCCCGACTAATACCTAAGATAAATGGCAGTGTCTGGTGCCTTATCTGTGATATCCGTGCAAGAGCTTCCATAAGTGTCCCATACCACTTATAGTCACACGTACACGCGTCTCACAGACGTCGACAATGCAATAGAATAATAAGGTCCACTGATTGTGTACAAGTACGTATCACTTTCACTTATTCACTGATACACGAACACTAACGTACTTGCCACAATCATCACTAATACCTAACACTGGGTAATGCACGTTATCACTAGGTTATCAATGCAGTGACATGTGTATGATATGATGTGTGAACAGTATATAAAGCATGTTTAGGATGTCATGAATTAGTAATCTACCACTTGAATAATGTATAATAAATCGTACGGTTACAATTTAGTGAAACGATGATGGAGAATAAATAGTATGTTTAGTTATCTATCCAGCGAATTTAGTTTCACGCCAATCGGGTTTCAAGATCACTAATTATAGCTATTTCATTTTAAGCGTTCACGGCTGGAAATTTTATTTCAGAATCGGAAGTCCGTTTCGCAACGCAATTTAATCCCAGTTGGGTTCAGATTTTAGCGACGCTATAGTTTAATGAAATCTAGGGTTTTCAGTAAGGTTTTCAACGCAATAGACGGATTTTCAATCGTATCTGTACGTCATGAGTTATACATTGTTTAACGCTAGTATGTCGATTCTGATTCTGTTGGGACTGTTATGCGTCCACATCTATTAAATTGCAGATTAAATAACAAACTATAACGAAACAGGATGAAACCACTTGTGTTGTCTAGATTACACATTCACCTATAATAGACAGCGGAGTTTCGCAACCTACGAGTTAATGAAACCAGGTGGTGCTCATTGCGGGACAGCACACAGTAAATAGAGTCGCTCTGGACTGCAGACCAGAGTCGCACTCCGATCCAGATATGGTCACAATTTAAGTATAGAAATATTTAGAAACTAGAATAGGGTTATAGTTCGTCGAGTCAGATTCGATTTAAGCCCTCGGACTCATCATTCCAGTGTGTATATAATTTGTGGCGATTTTAACGGTTTTCAGGTACAATAAAATTCCAGTTTTACGAGTAAACTTGGGGGTAGTCGTTTTGGGTTTTAACGGTCATATCTTCTAGCGAAATTCACACCCTAGATTCACAGCTATACGGGCCAAACTATACCATTTAATTCCGTCAAATTTGGTGAGTAATTTCATTGGGAACACACGTCGAACAGGTATGACACGTAATTGATCTAAAATTGTAACTTAATGATTTATGTAGTTAAAGATTATAACTTGAGTATATAGCATGTAAGCAAGTAAAATACTTGCCTGGACACGTCACGGGAATGTACAGGAGCAGTGGTATGGAGCACAGCAAGATTTGGCCTCGGCTCGATCTTGGCTCGGCCTCGGAGATTGGACTAGGCTAGGAGCTCGAGTATGGCAGTGAAGGTTGGCTGGAGGTGAAGCATGTGATTGCTACCGGGTTGTGAGGAGCTGGTAGAGGAAGAGGGGGATATTGAGAGAGAGAAAGAGTTAGAGAGAGAAAGAGTTAAAGAGAGAAACGGTTAGAGAGAGGGGATCAGTGAGAGAGAGAGAGAATTCAGTGAGAGAGAGAGAGCTTGAGAGAGTGAAACCGAGAACAGATAGAGAGAGAAAGAGAAAGAGAAGAGAGAGAGAGAGAGAGAGAGAGAGTGAGAACAGAGGATGGGAGAGAGAAGGAGGGAGAGAGTGATCGAGAGAGAGAGATCGAGAGATTGAGAGAGGAGGTCGGGTGAGGGGGCCGTCGGCGACATGGGGGAGGTTGTGTTGATGCTCCGGCGTGTCCAGTGGCGGGGGATGCCGGCGTTGATGGAGGAAATGGGTTGGGTGTGTAGGAAGAGGAAGCCTAGTGAAAGAGGGAGTGGGGAGCTCGGGTTTGGTGGTGGTCGAAAGTGGAGGCGAGGGAGAGAGGAAGAGAGGTCGTGGTCGTCGCCGTCAGGGCGTGCGACGTTGGTGCTCGGTGGCGGAGGCGTGCAGGTGAACTTGAGAGGTGCTATGGGTTTGGGAGCGATGCAGAGGAGGAAGAAGGAGAACGAAGAGATGAGGGCAACGGGGTTAGAGAGAGGAGCGCGAGGGGGTAACGTCGCGCAACGTAGGCATGGGCGTGGGCGCGAACTGCGGCGGAGGAGGCGGGTCGCGAGCGGGACTGGAGGAAATAGCCGTCGGGGGAGAAGGAGCTAAGCGGGTCGGGTTCGTTGGGGGAAACGGGTGCGTGGAGAAAGAATTTATTTGGGGAAATTAGAGGAAGTGGGCCGGAGGAAATGGGCCAGAGGGTTTTAAGGGGAAAAAGAAGAGGGCCGGGGATTTTAAAAGGGAAAATGAATTAAAATGAGTGGGCGGGGGAGGGTGAACGGGCTGGGCTGGGTTAAAATAAAAATTAAAATAAAAGAGTTATAGGGAATGGGAAAGGAAACAGGCCGGGGCTGAAATAAAATGATGAGAAGAAAAGATAAAAAGAAAAGGCTGAGGATAAGGAAAAATATAGGATATAATGGGGTTTAAAAGAAATAAGTTTACAAATAAAATAAATAAAATTATAAATAAAAATAAATAGAATTCTAGAGTAACAAAATACAGATTTTGGTTTAAAAGGGCTGGGTATTACAAGACCATTTTGGACCGACTTGCAGGGTCCCAGTGCTTAGGAAACAGGTTTTTTAATCCCCGCCGCTTAAGGCTTTATCTCGCAAGTCGAGACGAATCGAGAAGTTTCCGCGAAGACACTAATTTCCTCACGAGTCGAGACGAATCGAACAGCTCTCGTCAAGGATGCTAATTTCCCTGAATCGAGGTATTTGCCAAGCACACTGATTTCCTCAGAGTTGAAACGAATCGAGGTATTCCCGCAAAGACACTGATTTCTCTGCGGGTCGACGCGAATCAAGGTGCTCTCATCAAGGACGCTAATTTCCCTGAATCGAGGTATTTGCAAAGGACACTGATTTCCCTGGGGTTGAAACGAATCGAGGTATTCCTGCAAAGACACTGATTTCTCTGCGGGTCGACGCGAATCACGGTGCTCTCGTCAAGGACGCTAATTTCCCTGAGTCGAGGTATTTCCCAAGGACACTGATTTCCTCGGAGTTGAAACGAATCGAGGTATTCCTACAAAGACACTGGTTTCTCTGCGGGTCGACGCGAATCAGGATGCTCTCGTCAAGGACGCTAATTTCCCTGAATCGAGGTATTTGCCAAGGACACTGATTTCCTCGGAGTTGAAACGAATCAAGATATTCCTGCAAAGACACTGAATTCTCTACGGATCGACGCGAATCGAGATGCTCTCATCAAGGACGCTAATTTCCCTGAATCGAGGTATTTACCAAGGACACTGATTTCCTCGGAATTGAGATGATCTCTGGTGGTCTTTCAGGTTTTATATGAGTTACCGTCAAGACCTTGAAGCTAGGAATTTGGCCTTCGCTTCGCTTGCTGTGGTGTGTCCGAATCCTGTTGGAGGAGGGATGCTGTAGTGACATTTCGTCTGTTGTGTAGAAACGAGCGTCGAAGTGGTGATCACTCCACGCAGGGGTGAGATGATCTCCGATTGTCTTTCGGGCTTTATATGAGTTGCCGTCAAGACTTGGCTCCGTTTTCTGATGGAGCATGGGGAGGGAAGATATGTTTCCTTCTATGTTTGCTCCCCTGGATTGTATACAGGGATTGCTGTGATATCGCCTGTAGAGCATAAATTTCATTATATATATTTTATTTTATTTCTTTCCGCGATGCTCTATCATTTCAGCTTTTATATCGCGAAAGTCGCGATTGCCCAATCATTTCGGTTATTTTTCGCGGTGCCCAATCATTTCGGCTATTTGTTTTATTTTTACTCGCTGCTTTTTATTGCGAGTTGCCCAATCATTTCGGCTATTTCACATGCATACATTTTTTTTACTTGCTGATTTTGTTGCAAGTTGCCCTATCATTTTGGCTATTTCGTATGCATGTGTGGTTTGCTGTCTTTTCGCTGCAAGCTTGGGATTAGACACCGATTTCGGCATCAGCACCGCTACAACTGGGATATTTCCAGGAGCGAATCATCATTTGCCCCTGTCGATGTCGAACAAAGGTTGCTTAGTAAACAGGGTTAGGTTTCTGTTGACTAAGGCTTTTGACTTCATGAGCCGTAAGGGTCTCAAAAAGGTATTTCTCCCTACAAGTCGTGAGGATCTCGTAGGTGTGTTTTCTCCTTAGGGATCGTGAGGATTCCTAAGTGTATGCTCCCCTGTAAGTCGTAAGGATCTTACAAAAGGGTTTTCTCCTTATAAGTCGAGAGGACTTACAAGGGTTGTTCACCATATGGACATATCCCTAGTCACGGGTGGGACTTGGTTAGGCAAATGTTTACTTGCGCCCGTGGATTGTATACAAGGGTCAGTATCGAGCCTCTTGTAGGGCAATATCGGAGGTTGTGGGAGGTTGCTTAAGAACAGGTTCAGGTCTCTGTATCTTAAGACTTTCAAATCTTATGAGCCGTGAGGGTCCCATAAGAGAGTTCTCCTTACGAGTCGTGAGGATCTCGCAAGTGTAATTTCTCCTTAGGAGTCGTGAGGATTCCTAAATGTGTTGCTCCCTTGTGAGTCGTAAGGATCTCACGCGGGTGGTTTCTCCTTACAAGGTCGAGAGGACCCTGTAAGTGTCCTTTAACGAGGTTGCGCCCTTTCAGGTTTTCACAAACACTCGCCGGTAGCCCTGCTGTTTTTACTCACGGAACCCTTTCGGGTTTTCAACCGTGCCCATTTTGCTTATGGACATACCGTTTTCATTTTTTTTATTCTCTCTTTTTTTTATTCTTTTTATTCTTTTATATTTTTTTTTACTTCGGGATGCTGCTATCTGCCGTAGCTTCTTGACATCTTGGGCAACAGCTAGTTTTAGGACATAGTGGTCCGTTGTTAGTTTAAGGACGTTTCGGTCTGTTAACCAGCTACTACTTATAGAGTTTTGGGCTTAGGAAGATAGCGAGCGGACATAGTCGTCGTCATCTATCATTAACCTATGCCGTAACTCGTTAAGCGTAGTACTTCTTCAGGAAGCGGCCGTTTATTGGCCTGAAAGGTCTTTCTCCATGCATGTCCATGAGTAGATAGGCTCCACCCTGGTAGACCTTGTCTATGATATACGGGCCTTCATAGTTTGGCTCGAATTTTCCCCGCTTGCCACGATTGGGGATCATAGATCTTTTGACCACTAGCACGAGTTCGCCTTGGCGGAATGTCCTCGGCCTGGCCAATCTTTCATATGAGCACGCCATCTTTGCCTTATAAGCCTCCAGATTTTGTTGCGCTATGAGCCGGGTTTCATCGAGGGCATCGAGCTCCTCGAGGCGAAGGTGAACATTCTCTTCATCCGTTAGCTCATAATGGACTGCCACCCGTAGAGAGGGTAACTCTATCTCGAGGGGGAGTACTGCTTCTGCTCCGAATACCAACGCGTACGGCGTTGTGTTCGTGGCCGTCTTGAACGTAGTTCGATACGCCCAGAGAGCTTCTTGCAGTCTTTCGTGCCCGTCCTTCTTATTTCGGGACACCGTCTTCTTCACAGTCTTCGTCAAGGTCTTGTTGAAATCCTCAGCTAGGTCGTTAGCTCGAGGATTATAAACTGAGGAGTATCTCCAGTCTATATTGTGTTGTTGTGCGAAGAGACAGATTTTGTGACTTCTGTAGGCTGGCCCGTTATCGGAGATGATCCGTCTCGGAGTTCCAAACCGATAAATGACGTGCGTCTTGAAGAAATGGAGGATATTCTCCGTCTTCATTTCCCTCAGCAGTACTGCTTCTACCCATTTGGAGAAGTAGTCATTCGTCTCCAAAATGAATCGATGTCCCTTGGACGATGCTGGTTCGATAGGGCCAATTATATCAGTCCCCCACATCTCGAACGGCCAGCTAGCCACTGTTGGATGTAATGGATTTGGGTGCTGATGGATAAAGTCCCCATGAATCTGGCACGAGTGGCATTGCTTTTGTAACACCCTTGTCCGATCGTACGTTCCTTTTTCTTTTTGGATATATTGGGCTTTGTTTTATTATTATTATAATTTGGAGTTTAATACTTTTAATTAAGATATATACATATAATTATGGTTTTTCAAGTTTGTTAAATATGCATATTATTAGTATTTAAATATTTATTTGTCTAACACTATTTTATAACCATATTTATATTTTAGTATCATAATTTAAACAAAAGATATTTTATTTGGTATTTCTTTAAACAATACATATACATAAGATTTTACCCCTTTTTAAATTCTATTTATAAGATATTTTGTTTTACGATATTTATTTGGTTAAAATATTTAATTTTGAAAAGTCATGAGAGCCCCTGTTAAATCATTTAACCATATAAATATTTTAACTAAACTAACAACTCAATTTTCTCTCTCCAATCACCATATATGTCTCACCCGATAACTTTATTCTTTTTAAAACAAATATTATTCTCTCTCTCCATACAAATATCGTTTCCAACAGATTTCTTTCTTTCCATATTCTATTTTATGTACATATATTTGCTATATCACAAACTATATTTCACCAAACCCCCCGCTCTCTTTCTATATATATTCCCTAACAAAATCCCTCTCTCTCCAGTCTAATCTAATCTCTCTCAGCAGATTCTCTTTCTCAAATCTACTCTCTTTAAATATTTTTCTACAAACCTATATACATACATATATATATATATATATATATATATATATAATTAAAGATATTTTGTTATGATAGTTTAACTGAAAATATATTTTAGTTGTTTGATATCATAAAATCCTATATATATAACTAATTATATTTATTTTCATTAACCCATGACCATATACATATCTACATATATTTTCACTATTTACTAATATGTATATGTACATATACTTTTCTATTATTCTAGCTATATACAAACTAATATGTATATATACAACTTTTCTAATATCTTATACAAGTATATAACAACCCATCATATCTTTCTTTTATAAAATCAAATCCAAATCTTATCTCATCAGAATATTTATCTCTCCAATTATAATACTCTCTCCAATTTTTAAACATCTCTCTTCTCTATAAATAACAATCTAATTATTATCATCTCTCCTCTTCTCATATAAATCAACCTTCTTTTCTTCCCATCACAATATTTTCTTCTTCTTCAAAATTAGCCGAGCAATCAAACCTTGGAGTTGTTCTTTGTGTCGTCGTGTTTATCTGTCTCCGAGGCAAGTATTCTTACTCTTTTATTTTTTTTAGTCGATGTAACATCGGCAATTCTCTAAATAAATTATTAACTTACAATATTTAAATAAAATTGTAATATTCTGCCGCTTTATTAATATATCTTATAATACTTGTACATATGATGAAAACCCTAGAATTTAGAATACTTATTAATCTTTTCATCAAGTGAACTACTGTAAAAGTGCACGCGTAATAAAATAACTATTAACATGTAAATGTGGTTTAATATATAAAAAGCTTTATAAGTAATTATATGTTTCTGTTGCAACAATATTGGTATACACTAGCATGCAAAATATCAACACTTATATCCTAATCTAAAACATAAAAATATACCATTATTACTGTTAATCAATAAACGCTTTGGGCTTAATATTTTATATATATAAATTAAACTTTCTACATTATCACTCCTTATAATATCGCTGCACTCTATGCGTCCTAGTCATATAAATTATTTTGATACTATAATTTATATTAATATTTTTCTATTATCACATGATTATAAAACTTATTATTAGCACTTACATGATGACTAGTCAATCTGTCATTTATTTTATCTTACTTACTATTATCTCGTAATTATACTATTACCACTATCCGCTTTATGCATCCGTAATTTGTCATTCCTATTTAACTATATTAACCCTTTAAAACCATATTTCAGTTTATTATTCTTTTCAATAAATAAACCCGGATGTTAAACACAGATACTTGCATATTTATGTTGAGTCTTGTTTATATTTTTGACCTTATCATATCCTATCATCTATATTTAATATTTTACTTGAGACTATCATTGTCGGCATGCTTGAGAAACCTTAACATGTTATTCTTGTTTATGAACACTATCATTTTATAACTATTGTACTTGGCATGCCATGATTACTCATTGCTCCTGACTACTCATATTAAAACAAGTTCTCTAATTTGAATGCTGAATTATATGACATGACACACCACTATTCACCAGTTTTATTTCCATACAATTACCATACTACAAGTTCCTGTCTTTTCAGCATTCTTAATTAGTGATTTTAATCTTTACCATAGCAGCTATAAATACGTAGGTGTTGGGGTAGTTTGAGTGTGTGTTGTACAACAGGATCTCAGGAGTCCCATGCCGGCAGCTCGTACCGGGCTATAGCGGTCACATGATTACAGCTCGTACCGGGCTATAGCGGTCTCATGATTACAGCTCGTACCGGGCTATAGCGGTCACATGATTACAGCTCGTACCGGGCTATAGCGGTCACACGGTTACAGCTCGTACTGGGCTATAGCGGTCACATGTTTACAGCTCGTACCGGGCTATAGCGGTCTCTTGTTCATTCCACAGTTGGGCCCGTGTTTCCTATCCCCTACGCCACCACTCTTGGGTTAGGAATACTCCTGCAGAGGTTGACGCACACACTCAAGCTTACGATAGGATAGTTTGCCTTTTAGTGGCCAGTTAGGTTATGACATGATCCCTTACATACATGTTTCATAGTGTTAGTGCATTTAATTACTTATATACATGTTTTCTTGCGCACCGGGCTTCACTTTTATATATTCTTGTTATTATGCTACACACACTTTATACGTTGAGTACTTGCTGGGATGTTCTGACATCCCTGAGATTTGCCATCTCAGGTTTAGAGACAGATCTGCAGGCTGAGCAGGATCAGAGCGGCTACCAGGACTTTACTGAAGATCATTAATCCTAGGTTTATTTTCCTTTACTTTTAGCTTTTAGCATGTGCGCCCTTATGGGACATTAGGACTTTTGTTTCTCTTTCGGATATTATTTTATTCCGAATCTTTTGTTTTGGATCTTTAATTGCATCAATTATCTAGTGGACCCATTTTTAGGATTTCTTGTGGTTTTATTGCAGCATGATTATCAGTATTATTTCTTTTGGTCTTGGATTTTATTTTGACAGGTTAATCTAGACAGCCTTATATGACTATGGAAAGACTTTTCCTTACCGTAGGTAGCACGGCTGGCCTTCGTCGCTTTCCGTATTCCACATTTTTGGGAAGCGGGGCGTGACAAGGTTTTGTTAGTATCAGAGCCCAGGCTGACATCAAAGTTAGTCTTGGTTCTACCGACCTTTTAGGTTAGAATCACATGTATAGGTTCTCTCCAGTGTGTCATGCTGCATATTCTTTTGACTCTAGTTGTAGGATTCGGGCGACTGAAATAGAATTACGATATTGTACCCATGTACCACGGCATGGTTACAATGCGTCATTCTGTTAGAGTAACTTAGAGTTCTATTCTTAATTTATTTCCACTGATTTGATTTTCTTGGACACGCCGATTTCTCAAGCCAAGACCGTGACTCTTCATGCCCTCATTTGTTTCCTTGATCCTTGATTTTTCATACCCATCTATTTTCATTGATCCTTGTAATTAGTTCACAAACTTGTATTTTCGTTCTTCAAATTTCGAGGACGAAATTTCTTGTAAGGTGGGTAGAATGTAACACCCTTGTCCGATCGTACGTTCCTTTTTCTTTTTGGATATATTGGGCTTTGTTTTATTATTATTATAATTTGGAGTTTAATACTTTTAATTAAGATATATGCATATAATTATGGTTTTTCAAGTTTGTTAAATATGCATATTATTAGTATTTAAATATTTATTTGTCTAACACTATTTTATAACCATATTTATATTTTAGTATCATAATTTAAACAAAAAATATTTTATTTGGTATTTCTTTAAACAATACATATACATAAGATTTTATCCATTTTTAAATTCTATTTATAAGATATTTTGTTTTACGATATTTATTTGGTTAAAATATTTAATTTTGAAAAGTCATGAGAGCCCCTGTTAAATCTTTTAACCATATAAATATTTTAACTAAACTAACAACTCAATTTTCTCTCTCCAATCACCATATATGTCTCACCTGATAACTTTATTCTTTTTAAAACAAATATTATTCTCTCTCTCCAAACAAATATCGTTTCCAACAGATTTCTTTCTTTCCATATTCTATTTTATCTACGTATATTTGCTATATCACTAACTATATTTCACCAAACCCCCCGCTCTCTTTCTATATATATTCCCTAACAAAATCCCTCTCTCTCCAGTCTAATCTAATCTCTCTCAGCAGATTCTCTTTCTCAAATCTAATCTCTTTAAATATTTTTCTACAAACCTATATACATACATATATATATATATATAATTGAAGATATTTTGTTATGATAGTTTAACTGAAAATATATTTTAGTTGTTTGATATCATAAAATCCTATATATATAACTAATTATATTTATTTTCATTAACCCATGACCATATACATATCTACATATATTTTCACTATTTACTAACATATACTTTTCTATTATTCTAGCTATATACAAACTAATATGTATATATACAACTTTTCTAATATCTTATAGAAGTATATAACAACCCATCATATCTTTCTTTTATAAAATCAAATCCAAATCTTATCTCATCAGAATATTTATCTCTCCAATTATAATACTCTCTCCAATCTTTAAACATCTCTCTTCTCTATAAATAACAATCTAATTATTATCATATCTCCTCTTCTCATATAAATCAACCTTCTTTTCTTCCCATCACAATATTTTCTTCTTCTTCAAAATTAGCAGAGCAATCAAACCTTGGAGTTGTTCTTTGTGTCGTCATGTTTATCTGTCTCCGAGGCAAGTATTCTTACTCTTTTATTTTTTTTAGTCGATGTAACATCGACAATTCTCTAAATAAATTATTAACTTACAATATTTAAATAAAATTGTAATATTCTCCGCTTTATTAATATATCTTATAATACTTGTACATATGATGAAAACCCTAGAATTTAGAATACTTATTAATCTTTTCATCAAGTGAACTACTATAAAAGTGCAAGCGTAATAAAATAACTATTAACATGTAAATGTGGTTTAATATATAAAAAGTTTTATAAGTAATTATATGTTTCTGTTGCAACAATATTGGTATACACTAGCATGCAAAATATCAACACTTATATCCTAATCTAAAACATAAAAATATACCATTATTACTGTTAATCAATAAACGCTTTGGGCTTAATATTTTATATATATAAATTAAACTTTCTACATTATCACTCCTTATAATATCGCTGCACTCTATACGTCCTAGTCATATAAATTATTTTTATACTATAATTTATATTAATATTTTTCTATTATCACATGATTATAAAACTTATTATTAGCACTTACATGATGACTAGTCAATCTGTCATTTATTTTATCTTACTTACTATTATCTCGTAATTATACTATTACCACTATCCGCTTTATGCATCCGTAATTTGTCATTCCTATTTAACTATATTAACCCTTTAAAACCATATTTCAGTTTATTATTCTTTTCAATAAATAAACCCGGATGTTAAACACAGATACTTGCATATTTATGTTGAGTCTTGTTTATATTTTTGACCTTATCATATCCTATCATCTATATTTAATATTTTACTTGAGACTATCATTGTCGGCATGCTTGAGAAACCTTAACATGTTATTCTTGTTTATGAATACTATCATTTTATAACTATTGTACTTGACATGCCATGATTACTCATTGCTCCTGACTACTCATATTAAAACAAGTTCTCTAATTTGAATGCTGAATTACATGACATAACACACCACTATTCACCAGTTTTATTTCCATACAATTACCATACTACAAGTTCCTGTCTTTTCAGCATTCTTAATTAGTGATTTTAATCTTTACCATAGCAGCTATAAATACGTGGGTGTTGGGCTAGTTTAAGTGTGCGTTGTACAACAGGATCTCAGGAGTCCCATGCCGGCAGCTCGTACCGGGCTATAGCGGTCACATGATTACAGCTCGTACCGGGCTATAGCGGTCTTATGATTACAGCTCGTACCGGGCTATAGCGGTCACATGATTACAGCCTGTACCGGGCTATAGCGGTCACATGTTTACAGCTCGTACCGGGCTATAGCGGTCTCTTGTTCATTCCACAGTTGGGCCCGTGTTTCCTAGCCCCTACGGCACCACTCTTGGGTTAGGAATACTCCTGCAGAGGTTGACGCACATACTCAAGCTTACGATAGGTTAGTTTACCTTTTAGTGGCCAGTTAGGTTATGACATGATCCCTTACATACATGTTTCATAGTGTTAGTGCATTTAATTACTTATATACATGTTTTCTTGCGCACCGGGCTTCACTTTTATATATTCTTGTTATTATGCTACACATACTTTATACGTTGAGTACTTGCTGGGATATTCTGACATCCCTGAGATTTGCCATCTCAGGTTTAGAGACAGATTTGCAGACTGAGCAGGATCAGAGCGGCAACCAGGACTTTGCTGAAGATCATTAATCGTACGTTTATTTTCCTTTACTTTTAGCTTTTAGCATGTGCGCCCTTATGGGACATTAGGTCTTTTGTTTCTCTTTCGAATATTATTTTATTCCGAATCTTTTGTTTTAGATCTTTAATTGCATCAATTATCTGTGGACCCATTTTTAGGATTTCTTGTGGTTTCATTGCAGCATGATTATCAGTATTATTTCTTTTGGTCTTGGATTTTATTTTGACAGGTTAATCTAAATAGCCTTATGTGACTATGGAAGGACTTTTTCTTACCGTAGGTAGCACGGCTGGCCTTCGTCGCTTCCCATATTCCACATTTTTGGGAAGCGGGGCGTGACAGCTTTGCATACTCGAGGCAGTCCTGGATCATCGTGGGTCAATAATAACCCATCCTTTTAATCTTTAACTTCATCTTCAGGCCTGCTTGGTGAGAACCGCAGAGTCCGTCGTGGACTTCTTGGACGATCCTTTTTGCCTCTTCAGGTCCCAAGCATCTCAACCACAGAGAATCAAACGACCTCTTGTAAAGAGTATCATTGACGAAAGCGAAAGATAGAGCTCGTTTCATAAGCTGATGTCTTGAGGACGCATCTTCAGGTGTTCGACGGGATTTGAAATAGTCTATAAAGACTTCTCTCCAATCCTCAGCCTTTTCTTGGTCTTTTATTCGCAAGGCATCTTCCTCGGATGATTCCGGAGATATTTCTGTCGGTGCGAGGACTCGACGGCTTTGTATTACGATTCTTACGTCATCAATGTTCTCATCAGCCAGTTCTTTAGCGAGCTTGGCTAACGCGTGCACTTTGTTATTTTCCGCACGCGGTATATTTTCGAAAGTGTAGGAAGGAATTTGGGTCAACAGTTGTTGCACCTTTTCGCCGTACTTCACCAACTCTGGTTTGCACGTTTGGTAGTCGCCGTTTACTTGACTAACGACCAGTTGGGAGTCCCCGTATATAAGGAGGTTTTTAATTCCCATGTCGATGGCAATCTCAAGACCTGCTATCAAAGCTTCGTATTCGGCTTCATTGTTCGTCATCGGCTCTGTTAAGGAGAAGGCAAAGCGCATTATCCTTCTTTGTGGAGTAACGAAGATGAAGCCTACCCCCAATTTAATTATAGGGGTGCTTTGTTTGCGCTTCTTTACGGAAGACGCTCCATCAAAATAAAGTTCACATCGGTTACCACCACCGTCGATCGCATCAAATGCGTGTTCGTCTGGCAGTTCGCAATTCAAAGGAGAGTCGGCCGGTATCGGATGCTCAGCGAGGAAGTCGGCAATGGCCTGGCCTTTCACTGCCTTAAGAGGTTGATAAGTTATTGAGAACTCCATCAAGAGCAGGGCCCATTTAGTGAGTCGCCCCGTCAGTATGGCCTTTGACATCAAATATTTGAGAGGGTCCACCTTCGATATGAGACGAACTTCATGTGCCAATGCATAGTGCCTGAGCTTTGTTATCGCGAAGATCAACGCCAGACAGTGTTTTTCGATGGGGGAATAGTTGCTTTCTACCCCCAGGAGAACTCGACTTAAGTAATAGAGAGCTCTTTCTTTCCCTTGGTCACTCTCTTGTGCCCATAACGCACCTAAGGAGCCTTCGAGGGCGGTTGTATAAAGAATGAGGGGCGTTCCCTTGACCGGAGCAGCCAACACTGGCGGATTCTGCAGGTACTGCTTGATTTTGTCCAGTGCGCTTTGGCATTTGTGATCCCAAATGAAAGGAGTTCCCTTCTTCATCAGGTGACTGTAAGGGAGGCACTTGCCTAAAAGATTAGCTATATATCGCCGGATGTACGCCAGTTTCCCTTGTAGAGACCGTAATTGCTTGAGAGTCCTCGGCGGAGGCATTTCCATGATCGCCTTAATCTTTGACGGATCTATCTCAATACCTCGGTGTCGGACAATGAATCCCAGGAATTTGCCCGAGGAGACTCCGAATGCGCATTTGAGAGGGTTCATCTTTAAGTTGTACTGCCGAAGGCGTTGAAATACGGTCTTCAGATGCTCGAGATGTTCCCTGTATGATTTGCTTTTCACCACGAGATCATCGATATAGCATTCAACGATTTCATGTATCAGGTCATCGAAGATCTTCGTCATGGCCCTTTGATAGGTGGCACCGGCATTCTTCAGACCAAAGGGCATCACCTTGTAGCAGAATATACCCAAAGGGGTCCGGAAAGCGGTGTGCTTCTGGTCCTCAGGGTGCATCTTTATCTGATTGTATCCCGATGAACCGTCCATGAAGGAGAAAATCTCATGAGTGGACGTATTGTCTATCATCAGCTCGGTTACTGGTACTGGGAAATCGTCCTTCGGGCACGCTTTATTGAGATCCCGAAAGTCCACGCATATGCGCACCGTCCGGATTTTCTTCATCACCGGGACGATGTTGGCGATCCAATAAGGGTACTGAACCTCTTGGATGAAGCCGGAGTCAATCAGCTTCTTGACCTCGGCTTTGATGCTCATCTCAAGCTCGAGCCGCATCCTTCTCGGTGCTTGTTTGACTGGCTTAACATCCGGGGATATCGCCAATTTATGGACGGCAATCTCTGGGTCTAGTCCCGGCATTTCGGAATAGTTCCAGGCGAAGCAATCTTTATGCTGTATAAGCACGTCTTTTAACGCAGCCACTCTTTCTTCAGATAATAGCTCACTGATGAAGGTCGGTCGTGGGTCACTCGCCGTCCCCAGATCAATTTTCTTGAGGTTATCTGCAGTGGTATGTATTCCATCTTCTAGCTCTTTTGGCGCCGGTGGAAATTCTGAGTTCACCTTGTCATCATTGTTTTCGAAGCACCAGGGAAGGTCATCCATATTCTTGGGCTCTTCCTTTGATATTGTTATCATATGAAAAGTACGAGCTCGCTTCCAAGATCGATGTGGATCCGGGTCTACCCTTGTGGATTTGGGTTCATGCTTCTGTAGCGGTGTTACCTTCCAACTGTCGGATAACGCGAACTTGCCGAGCTGATACTGATCTTCGACCCAATTCTTGAAGGTGAAGCAATCTTCGAGAGGGTGTCCTATTACCCTGTGATAAGAGCAATAGTTCGGGTGTGAGACTTCGCCTGCTTGCTCAGGGTGTTTAGACTCCGGCAGTGTAAGCATTTGATGTTTTATAGCGATGTTAAGTATCTTCTTTGTCTTGTCTTGAGGAAAGGAGTATGCTCGACTCATCTTCCTCATAAGAGATAGATCTGTACCACTTGACTCCCGTTCACGTAACTTCTTGGTCTCGCTTTGTCGCTGTCGAACGCCTTTTCCGCTCTTCGACTTGTTTCGGCCTCTGCGTCGGGCCTTTTTTACAACAGGTTGACAGGGAGCGGTGTTTTCATTTTCCGCAGCCTGTTGAAGAAGGCGTTGCGTCCTGGCTTTCTCATAAAGAGACATTTCGCGACTATGGCCGTCTCAAACTTTTTGACCAGCTTCCCTTATAAGCTTGTTCATTTGTTCTTCGAATGACGGACTGGGCGTTTTCACGTCGGGGACTTTTTCTGGCTTAGGGTCAGCATCTTCCCATTGAGCGTCCCCCTCTTCATTGAAGTCATGTACGCGTAGCAGTCGCGGAGCAACTCTCATTTCTTAGACCGAACATATCTAAGCCCGATTGCTTCCATTCTCCTACTGGGCAACTTGCGCTGAGTTCCGGGAACATTCCAGATCCTGTCATAGAACTTAGCTTTCGAGCAGTTTGCTTAAGGGGTACACCTTGGCGCCTCAAAAGTCTTTTTAGTCCGTCCGTATAATATCTGGGTAAACGTATGGGCTAAAGCCTGTCAAGTTTAGAATTTGCACCATGCCAGATTTCTTTCTCCACTTTGGTTTCCCAGGAACGATAGAATAGAATCGCCTTTTCGCCTTCTCGCCTGGGAGGGACATAGAACATCTGCAGCTCTTCTACACTATAGGTATCAAGCGCGTCCAGTTCTTTATGATGTTTAAGTGGGACTATAGCGACTTGCAGACTTTGCTCTTCGTCAACGAATGTTTGTATCGAAAGCCGAGTAGAGAATATGGCATGGACTTTATCTTCTGAGTCGCTGCCGAAGATCAACACGGGAGCGGACAGTCCCGGCTTGTTGTGCTGGGGTGGACCCGAATAAACCATCTCTTCCTCTTTCTCAGTATCACTCCAGAAGACTGAGATGGTGGCGATAGCTTTGTTCTCCGGCTTGTGACATCTCTCCGTGTCTTCGAAATCCGGTAAGAAGTATTTTGCATCCTTGTACTTCCGAACTTCGTTCACTGAGAACGGTTCAGCTTTCTTGTCATGGTATACTCAAGACTGTCCTTGAAGTATTTCATACACTGATGTTGTGTAGAGAGAATGATGTTATACTCATGTAACCATGGCCGGCCGAGCAAAGCATTATAGCATGTCTTGGCGTCTATAACGTGGAACTTAATATCCGTGACAAGTAGTCCAAAGCGCAGCGTCAATATCACTGACCCGAGAGTTCATGATGATTGAGAGTCGAACCCGGAGATGGTGATCTTATCCCGAGCGAGGTGTTGGACGCTCATGCAGATTTCCTTCAATACCCGTACATTGAGGAGATTGACGGAGGACCCATTGTCAACCAAGATTTTGCCTATCTTTATATCGTGGCAATACCCTGAGACATAGAGGGGACAGTTGTGTTAGCACGTCCCAAGGAAAAGGTCTTCATCACCGAATGTGACATCAGCTGTGTGCACTTCTTCCAACTCGTCCTTCATCTTTTCTTCGGCGAGAAAAGCTTGTAATTGCTCTGGCTCCTGTAATGCTTTGATCAATGAATCCCTTGCTTCTTTTGATAGTAAAAGGGCATCAAGAATGCTGAGTTGCGATGGTAGCTTCCTCAAGTGTACCAGAATATTGTAGTCCACCTTATTTCTCTTTGGCGGGTCATTGGCAGTCAGCTCTTTCATGACTTGGTCATCCAGGGCGATATCTTCGGCGACCTTTTCTTTTCCATTATCCTTTCTGCTCGTGGATCCGAGATTCTTTTCGGGTAGCGTACGATTACGCAGCTGGATATTCTCGCAGGCCTTTGGCTCTTCCTCTTTTTCCGATGTGGACTCTTTAAAGAGGGGGCTAAGAGTCATTTCCTCGTCAGAGTCGCTCCCGAATGTGAGAATTTTGGCTCCCTCGGCGTTAACCATGCGACAATCGCGGGTAGTTCTTCTAAGCTCCTCAGTCGTACTTTTCCGCTCTCGACGAGTTTTGCACTTCTCCCGCTTAAAATGTTGCCGGTGAGCGACATACCCCTACCACCATTTATTGAAAGCTTTGCACTCTTCGGTGGGGTGCGAAATCTTTCGATGATACAAGTAGTAGGAAGGGTGCATCTCTGTTTCACTGGAAGTGTTTCCTTCAGAGGGTGGTAGCTTCATCCCCATTGATATGGCTTTGGCGAATCATTTCCTCGTCTTGAATTTGTTTTTATTCGCAACGGATGTCTTTTGATTTGACGGGAGTATCTCAACTCTTTCGTCTAATCGTCGGCGTTTGGCCCTTTCAAATATGGTCGTCTCGCGTTCCTGATCAGCTTTACTTTTCAAAAGAGCTTCGTTGAGGAATGCATCAATTGCTTCACCTGATGGCCCTAGAAGTCCCGGTTTAGGATCTGCCCCCAGCTTCTCAGTGCAAGGAGTTTTCTCATCGTCTGTAAACGAGTGGGATATCGTATGGCAACTTGCTACGTAACCTTCATATTCATCCGACGAGCTTTCTTCATCATCTTCCTCCTGAAAGACGTGGCTGAGGAACTCTTGGAGTGTGATGGGAGTCCGTGCCTTCTAATTATACTCCTCTAGCGCGTCAATCTGTTTTTGTAAGTCCGTGCGCTTATCGCCAGGCTTCACGGGATTTTTGGATCTTTTCTTCTTCTTCTTCGAAGATTTTGACGGCTGGGTGTGAGTGCTTGGGCCATCACCACCGATCTTTGGAGTTGGGCGCGGCTTCAGCATCCCTTCGATGATCTGGGGTTCTAGCGGGTTCTTCCACTTGATCGCCGGGCATGTCTGGAGATCATTCAGCATCCTTTTGATTTTGGCTGATAGCACAACCTCCCACGGAGCTTCTTCAATAAGGGAGCACGTTGCCCCCGGCATATTCACCTTTTTAGAGGTATGAGGTTGTGGTGGGTTCACCTTCCATTTTTCGGATAACGCGAACTTTCCTTGTTCGTATTGATCTTCAATCCAGTTTTTGAAGACATAGCAATCTTCGATCGGATGACCCAATACTCGGTGATAGGGGCAGTAATTGGGATCATTGACGTCGTTTGGCTGCGACGGACATCTTGAATCTGGCAGATTAATGAGTCTGTTACGCAATACCAGCTCAAACAGTCTTCTCGTTTTATTTTGAGGAAACGAGTAAGGACGTCATAGCCTCTTCTCGAGGGATAGGTGTGGACGCATATTGTTTTGACGAACAACCGGCTTCAAGTTGCTGGGCTGTTGTTGAGCATTGGCGACGACGATCGCTTTTCCTTTCCCTTTTCATTTCGAGAGTCCGGCTTTGGAGGAGACGGTCTGTGACCCATCTGATCCATCTGGGCTAACTTATCGATCAAGGTCTGGAACGTGGTTGGTTTAAAGAACATCATGAACTGCGAGATAGTTGCATGAGGATCTAGGGTGCCCACGAACATGCCCACCGCTGGCGCTTCTTCGATACGCTGTTCGCACTTCGACCACAAGTTCCGCCATCGGATCGCATATTGAACCCAAGTTTCGCCCGGCTTCACTCTGGCATTAATCAACGCTGTTATTAGAGTACGCTCGCTGGCACTCGCGAATCACTGAGTAAACAACAACTCCATTTCAGCGAAGGTCTTGACGGAGTCATTCGGGAGTTCGGAGTAGGAGTCATTCGGGAGTTCGGATTACCACTCAAATACCGTCTCTGATAGACTACCGACGAACTGGCGAAGCAAAAGTTTATCATCACCGCCGGTATTGCCACAAAGATCCCTGAACTGGGCAACATGTTGATGGGGATTGCATGTCCCCTTGTAAACATGGAATTTTGGGATCGTGTAGCCCGGCGGGTATTTGATCTGATCATACCAGCTCGGATACGGTCACCCCGTCTTGACAACCTGACCGGCTGCCTCAGTTACCCGGTGAACCCGTATCTGCTGAGCTATATATTCATCCAGGGAAGCTCTAGAGATCGTATCCTCCTTGGCTGTTGAAAGATCCGGTGGAGGATTTGACGTTTCTCCTCTGTCATCTTCAAGGACAATCGGAGGATCTTCAGCAGGAGGATCCTGCTGGATCATCATACCCACCATGTCCTGGAACAGAAGGGCCATTCGTTTTATATTGGCTGCTTGTTCCGCAGTCTCTTTGTCCTTCTTTTCAAGTATTCTGCGAAGGAATTCGGCGTCGGTTTCTTGCTCCTGTCGCTGCTCCGAGGATGCTTCTGGGCTTTCTTTTGGCCCGGTGAGTGCGGCCATCGCAGTCATCATTTCTTGGAGCTTATGTTGCTGCTCTTGAGCTTTAGTCACCGACCGCGTAAGCGGTCTATGACCTGTGGATATACGGCTGTCCTCTTTACCTGACGCCATGTATACGGTACGTACCACAATGCCCCCAGACTTAGGGCGTTTAGGCTCACTGCCTTTGACATTTACCGCAGGCGTGGGAACTTTCTCCGGCCTTCTTCTCTTATGGGCCGTTGAAGTTGAGGGGGTCGTTGTTGTGGGCACCCAGGTGGCCGTCGTCTTCCGTTGCTTAACAGGGCGGTTTTCTTCCTGTCGGGCTTTCGACTTCTTATGCTGATGGGAGAAATTCGGGTCAATCACCGATTCGCGAACTCATCGCCAAGTCTTGTAGACTTTGGAAGACAGCCGTTGAGGAGACTGCTCCGGTTTCGTTTCTACGACGGTCTCTACCGGTAGGGGAGACCTTTTGAGAACAGCAGTTGGTGAATTCCTGCGTACCCTGTTCAGTAGCTCAAAGTTGTTTCCGGTTGGAACAGCAGCATTAACTTCTACCGTTGGAGCTGGTGGAGTTAGTCCCGAGGGGGAGTTGCCCCCAGCCTTCCCTATCCGGCGCCAGTGGCGACGTCGGGCTTGACGGGTTGTTGGGATTGGTTCAGCGACGGCTTTATCTTGCCCCCTGTTCAGGTGAGGGGCTGTTGCCGGTGTCAGCCTTTTAAAGACTGACGTCCGTTGAGAAGCCATGTCCAACCGGTCAAACACAGATTTCTGAGCGGGAGTGGGACTGGGAGCAGTCAGCCTTGCAAAGACCGACCCTCTTGCAGGAGAAGCCGCCTCGACGACTTTAGGAGTAAGGATGACACTCTTCTCTGGGATGGCCACTTCAGATATTATGGGTTTCTTGGTAGGCCCTTTGGAGCTCGAGCTCAGCCTGGTGAAGACTGAAGAGTTGGAATTAGATGACCCGTTGAGAGGGGCCGTGGTAATAGCAAGTCGATCGAAGACCGACTTCTTTGGAGCTTCCGGTACGGGCACTGGGATGGCGAAGCTCGCTGGCGGGAGCATGGTCCCGAAAAACAGACCGGAGGTAGCCCGAGTCACTTATTCCACCGGCATAGCGAAGATGGAGGCCGCTTGAGGCCCATAGGTTACACCTCCAGGTGAGGCGGAGCGTCGGTTGCACTTGCAGTTGGAGCAGTTCGAGCAGTTGAACGCCATTGCTGTTTGATTTTTGCGCCAAGCAAGAGACTAAATCTTAATAACTTGAAACCCGAGGGAAACCATTAACAAACCGCGATTTGTTCGCGAATACGAAGCACGAAGTGTGGAGTGGAAAGAGGAAAAGGTACCACCGGGCGTGCCAGAATCTGTTCCCCTCCGAATGACGGCCAAGACAGGGACGTCTAGCCTGTGATTCAGGGCAGATGCTATTTGTTTTATCCGTCCACCTCTCCGAAGATGCCAAGTTGATTTATGGCACCGTGTATCGAAGGTTTGGATAGATGCGTCTGATGTAGCAGACTTCGTCAGATTCCCCCTCATTTGAGGGGTTTTTGATTGTGGGGACGCTCTTCCCTGAAGGCGCAAGCCCCTGTAGTTAATTACGCTACCGCATCGCGGTAGCAACTTTCTCCTTCTCTATATGATCACTTCGTGTCGTGTGTATTTGTTTTGTGTTTGGTTGCCCGTAGATTGTATACGGAGACTAAGTTATTTCGTCGCCCGTAGGACGTGGATTAGTCCAAATCCGTATTTTCTTATATTTGGGTTTGGGGTTTTGGTTTAAGGATATGTTAGCCATATTTGAGGCTAAGATCAACTTAAACGTTTGTTAAGGATATGTTAGCCTGATTTCCAGACTAAGATCAACTTAACAGGATCGTTTAGATCCGACAAGAGAGCGATTAGGCTTAATTATTTAGTTTAGCGATATTGCGGTCGATTTCCAGTTTAGGGACATGGTGGTCCAACATTCCCGTTTTGGGGACGAATATCGGTTTAAGGACGCATTAGTCCATGAGTTTAAGGACCCCACAGTCCGTATTATCAGTTTGGTTGTCGGGACCCGTCACCTCTCTGACGACGTTGAAGGATTACAACGATAAATATCAGAGGAGTGCAGAGATGTACCCTTGAACCGGGTGTAAATTGATTTGAGAGAGAGCAATTGTGCTCAGTCAATTTAATTTGAGGACTTACGGCCAGAATTGGGTTAAGTCCAGTTGAAAATGTTCAACATTTTATTTGTATGTGGCCTGTTAGGCCTTTGTTTGGGCTCTGCCCTTTTTAGACAATGCATAGCATTGGGCTTTTTATTTAAATGCATGGCATTTATTTTGTCCTGTTATGCCTTTTTTATTGGGCTCTGTCCCTTTTCTTTAATAATACAAAGCATTAAATATTCTGACAGTGCCCCCACGTGGCTTGTCAGACGCTTTGCGCCAATTGAGGAGTGCAAGGCGTAAATTCATGTAGAGGTGACGCGTGTCATGCGCTGGTGAGCGCAAGTCTGTTAGTGCAGTGCGCTGCGCCAATGCGCTGCGCTGCTGACACGTGGCACGCTCTGGTGACTTGCACCAAACCAAGAGAGCAATGCTCTGTTTTTAGAAGCGCAAGGCGCAGTTGTTCTGTGATTGACACGTGGTGCTCCCTGGTGGCTTGCACCAATCCAAAGAGCGCAACAGTGCAAATTTCAAAAGTGCAAGTCACTGTTTAATATCTTGATCAAATTTAGATCAAAGAAAACAAGTTTTTCTTGTTCCAGAGAGGTTCTACCTCAAATTTCAAGAACCAGTGGTTCATCAAAAGGCAATGCCTTTGTATAGATCGAAAGATCTAATAAAGAAGTAAAATTACTTCTTTATTAATATTATTATTATTTTATTAAGGATCTTTGATCTTGTTCTTAGATCATTGATCTTTTTAGAAGAATTTCTTTTTTTTTTCCAAAGGTTTACCTTTTCTTTTCTTTGAGTTCTTCTCAAAGTTTTTAGAGGAGTTCTCTATCTTTTTCTCTGTGTCCATGTGTTTTAGATTTGGAGTATAGGGGCCTTTATATAGGGCCAATTGATTTGTTAAATCAGTTAAAGAGATCTTTATATAATTGATTTAGGGATGTTTCCTCACTGTTGGATCTTTGATCTTAGAGCTTCTGTTTTACAGAAGATAATCTTCTTATTTTTAACAAGATTGGAAAGATCTTTCTGGAATTTTAATTCTGTTTTAGCGCTGGCACAGTTGGCGCAAGCGCACCTGCTCTTGACACGTGTCGCGCAGAGCGCAGCGCGACTGCGCTGACACGTGTCGCGCAGCGCGACTGCGCTGACACGTGTCGCGCAGCGCAGAGCGCAGCGCGACTGCGCTAGCGCTGCGCCGACACGTGTCGCGCAGCGCAGAGCACAAGTCAGATGAAGCGTTGCTTCCTTTATTAAAATTTGAATTTTAAACAGAGCCTTGCTCTGATTAGGTGCGCTGCCTTGGGCGCTGCGCTTCTTGCGCTGGCGTGTATGATTTCGACACGTGGCGCTCTGCGCGCAGCGCAAGGGATCTGAAGCGTTGCTTCAATTTTTGAATTTTTGAAATTCAAATAGAGCTTTGCTCTGATTGGGGGAAACAATGGGAGAGACTCAGTCCGTATCTTCTCAGTTAGAGGCGCACTTCGAATTGGTGCCATCATCAGGTATAGCTAGCAATGGAAACAGTTGGAGGTCAAGAACGAGTTACAGGGACGTGGATACAGTGTCAGGTATATCGACACTTTAGATTGTTATCACAGCATCAATAGGAGAGGTAGGATTGTTGACCGTCTTGGAGATGGTTAGGGATACCAAGTATTTGCAAAGATTGTTGGTTTCGGTATTCCACAGGAAATGAGAGTGTTTTTCTTAGAGGATGGGTAGACGGTTGTGTCTCTTATGAAGATTGGTACCCATGGGAGACCGACGGTTGCATTTACGGGGATGGTTCCTAATTTCGAGTTCAAGCAATGCTCTGACTTGATCTGCCTGGCTGATTGATGATGCACGGCGGCGACGATAGCAAGAGTTTTAAGTTTTTCGAGAAAGTGTCGAGATTGTGATAAATTTGAATCAAGATGGAGATTGTTGAAATTGATTACAAATTCGGAGTCCGAGATCAAGAGTCCAAAATAGTAAGTATGTGCAGTGCACGTAGTGAGATTTAAATTAATCATTAATTTAAATTCCAAGATTATGTCCAAGCATATCTCATGGAGATATATATTAAATATCTAAGATATCTCTATTAGTTATGGGTTGGTTATTTGAGATAATCAAGTATTTTATATATTAGTTAATATATGATTCCTAACTAACTCTCTCTATACATAAAAGATACATAGGCCAAGGTTAAATGTAATCCACAACAAGCCTTCATAAAACTCGCGGCATGAGCTACAGAGCCTCAATTTAAAAGGTGGCGGCTAATAAAAATCTGCAGCAAGTTACTAAATCAACAGAGCCTCATTGGAGAGGCTGCGGGCACAATATAAAAGTTAACAGAGAGCCTTCAATGAAGTCTGCGGCAACATATTCTTGATTTTGGTAGCTGGACTGCGGTAAATTAAATCCATTGGGGAATTAGAGACGGCCGCGACAACGGCTATAGACCTGGTGAGAGAGAGGGAGATTTGTATAGAGATTGGGTATTGTAATTGGGCTGTGATCGGAGAGAACGTTCTCGTGTAACACTTTCTAAATAGTGGAAGATTTCGTCGTCGGGTAAATCTTGTGTTTTAGTTGTTTGGTGAGCTTTAGATATTTTGTATTATTTTGGTAGATTGTCTGGTAAATTTTTTTCAAGTAGTTTATTTGGACGCGATAGGATTGATATTTTTCCGCTGCAACTCTTGGTGTATTTTGTGATTTCTTAGAGGATCACGGATATAGAAAAATTCACAACACTGATAGATCGATCGTTAGCAGATTTAATTGCGACTTCTAAGCCCAAATCAGTATTTTTTAGTATAAAAGATGACTGACAAAAATCTACATATATTTTCTTTTCCTTTACCCTATATTTATCCTTTATAAATGTTATATGCATTCATATTAGTGTCAAATAGGAAGACCGGAGGTGTTCGTCTCTTGAGTAGATGTGAGTAAAAATTTGAAGTTGGTAAGAAAACTAATTTCCAGTGAAATATGCTTCCCGATTGAAAACACTGGTTATTGCTGTTTCATTGTCTATTTAGTGGTACAAGGGTTGCAGCTTCTCAAATATGCCGTTATAAACAGGGTGCAGGCTCAAGTTTGTAGCTTCTCAGAAAGTGTATGACCGTAAGATGTATTTTATCGAAGTCGACTCTCGCCAGGAAGAAGCCATACCTCATTGCGGTTCCACCTTCAAGCCATTCACCAACAAACCGGAGCTTATGGTGTTCATGTCTTCCAAACCGCACAGAAAATAGGATGAGTTTTACTCCTACATTAGTAGGTAGCACGCCCCAAAAGAGCTCGACAATAGCGTCAGAAAACAAGTTTTGAAACGACAAGAAGCGCATCTGCCCAAACTTGATGTATCTCAATCCTTCCATATTGCACTTGAGGAAGATCGATGTGCATTTTGTCGAGTTGGGAAGGGACAGATATTACCTCCTCCACCTTGTAACCAAGATTTTCGATCATGTTTTTGGCGACGCTGATCATAGCAGGTAAAACTGCACACGGAGCAAAGAAATAGCAGGATAGGAGAGCCTCTTCACTACCTTCAGCAGTTTAAATTGCAAAAACACAAGGAACGGATTCGTCGTTATCAGGTACCTATATTAAGCTTGATGGGATTGAATAAACCTATGCGGTTCTAATCCCACTAGGACCAAATTTAATTTTCCGGATGCGATCTCTTTGGGGATCGAACTGAAGACCTCTTACTTTGGCAAGGAAATCCTTACCACAAGATCAACCTGGTTGAAACCCTAAAAGCAACTTTTGAAGCAGCACTCACAATTTTGAGAGCAGTCAAGCATGCCAAAAGTCCGAAAGGGCTGATCAGAATTAATAACTATCTAACCCAACTCTGAGATTAGTCCTAAGTCATATTATTTGCGTAGATTAATATTTGTTATAAGTGACAACTAAATTAGTTTGACATATATTCCTTTTTCCCCATTTAATTAGTTAATTTTTTTTATAAATGTAATAACCAAGAAAAGATGTTAACCTGTTCCCTTCATTTGCCAATCATGAATTTATCATGTATGGAAAGAATTTCAAATGAAGCTGCTGTGGTCAGATAGACTTCGAATGTAAGTTCAATTGGACTTGAGCTTCAAACATCCATTTCCAATAAGTAGACAAAGTTCCTTTGTTGAGTGAGCGCGTGAACGTGACCCCTTTGTTTAGCATCATCATAGTTGTGTTTATTAGCAATATAATTTTACTACCCAGCATAATTGTGATAGGTCAACCGGTACATGAAACCAACAAAAGAAGAGAGGGTGTCAAAGACTAAATCAATTTACTAAATAGAAAATAACCATAAGCACATCTTCAATAGCAGAATACGGACAACAAACTAGTTTAGCTAAAATAGGGAGTTTAGGTCCCGACTTTTTGGCTTTCTTACCATTTAAGGGTAAGGCCAAGTAATGAACCAAGCATATGGTAGTCAAGCCCCGATTCGAGCATAACCATTACTATTGCTGTAGAATTCAGGTTAGTCAATCTCAGATGTTCCCAAATTTGAATCGGATACTCATTTCAGGCAGCACCCTCCGATACGTGTTTCTGTCATATGTACTCGTGTTCACCATCAGCCTAAGTGCTTCAACTATAATACGATCGATATGTTTATTAGTATCTGCCAACGCATGCCTTGAAGAACCGATACCGCTCTGCAGCTTTCTCTTCATTCCGCTCATCGACAAAGCCGAGCTTATAGTTTCCATATCCCTAGCACTGCATAGCATCAACGGTGAACGTTCGATTCCTGCATTACCAGCAACCTTACACCAGAAACTCTTGACACTATCTTCCGAAAATTCGGTCTGAAATGGCAAGAAGTATATCTGTGCAAACATGAGACACTCAAGCTTCAGTTCAGGCACTTGAGAAATCTTGATACGGATACCATTAGCTTGCGAAGGGACTGATATTTCTTGCGCCCTGCAGCCGAGATCTTCGATGATGTTTTTCGCAACTTTGGTTAGTTCCGGTAGAACGGCACACAAGGCAGAGAGATAGCCTGAAAGGAGAGAATCTCTACATCCCTTGGCAGTTGAAATCGCTTTTCGGCCCTGGGCGAAAGCGTGAGGAACGGAATCATCGTCATCGGGTAGGTAAAGCTTGATGGGCTTGAGGAGAACAATGTTGGTTCTCACCCTTTGGTTCCGATCACAATACATTATATCGTTTTAGAATTGATGGAGATGAATTGTGAGTTTAGATACATAGCCGCATAACCAGTCATTTATAGGAAATGGGGAATGTAATTAGGAAATGTAAAAATGCATGCATATTAATGCGACCCTTCCAGTTCTCAGAAAATTAAAGAGGCTCAAGAAAACAAAGTATTATTGGAAATTGGGAGTTGAATGGTCGCTGGGCGTTTCGTTTCTCAATGGGTAACTGATAAGACCTTGGATTCAACAGTGTTTTAGAAAAATTATTTTATGTGTCGGCCGTATACATCCGGAAAAGAGTGAGAAGAAATGAAAGTGTGTGCCTTACATGTTGCCTAAGGCTGCCAAAAACTTTCTCCTCTTTCTCAACCCTTGCTGAGGTTATTACATCCGGCACACCGAATAAAAATTTATTGGATTTGGTAATGATAATAGACCGTGGTTGGCTTTATGGGTGCTCCTGGTAGGAGCTAATCCGGGCGCTAATCCCAGATTCTCATCAAACATTACTTTGCTTGTTTACTTGAATATTCCCGGAAATATAGGAATAACCAAATTTCATGGGAATCATATTCCTCATAAAACAAACGTCTATCCTAAATAACCACGAAATATTACCATCAAACACAAGATGTATCATGACTGTCCGCCATCTGCAGTTGGCCGACCTCCTGCCGCCGGTCGGGCATCCAACCCCACCGTCGGTTGGTTGCCCTGCCGGTCAGCCGCTTGCCGCATCCACCAACCGGCCGCCCACTCGTCACCCCGCTATCCGCTCGCCACCGCCGGCTGGCCTTTCGCCGCATCCTAGTCGTGCCGGTCGATCTTTCGCCCACCCGCCGCCGGTCAGCCGCTTGCCGCATCCACCGACCGACCGCCCACTCGCCACCCCGCCAGCTGGCCTTTCGCCGCCTTCTTGTCACGCCGACCGATCTTTCTCCCACCGACCGACCGCCCACTCGCCACCCCGCCAGCTGGCCTTTCGCCGCCTTCTTGTCACGCCGACCGATCTTTCTCCCACCCGTCGCCGGCCGGTCTTTTGCCGCCGGCCGATCGTCCACCCACCACTAATTGGTTGCCGTCCTACCGTCACTCGCCCGTCGTCAGCAAGCATCCGGCCACCCACCCACCGCCAACCGTCCGTCTGCCCACCCGCCTCCGGTTGCCCATATATATATATATATTACTGATGATGCTCAATATTAGTGATCCCTAGGATCACGACACGTGGCCGACGATGTGTCCAAGAACTCAGAAGAAAGGGCATGCATGGAGCCGACCAGGCCATCCTTATACCCGACCCGCAAGCACAAGCTGGCTCTCTTCAGAGCCGCTGAAAATTGGCCTCCTCGGCCTATCAGGTCGCCCCCGAGCTACCACGGGACCAAGACACTTCGGCTCCCTTACTCGTTCTCGAGCTCTCCAGCTGAGGCCATCTCCCTCGGTCCCTCCGACCGACCAACTCCACCACTCACAGGCGTAACCGCTGCTCTGCGAATCTCGCCATGCGCGGATTCTCCGCCAGCAACATTCCGCGTTCCACGCCTCTGCGATCCCCATTAATGGGCGATCCGCTCTCTACGCGGGCGTGATGTCGGGAGCATAAATGCCGGCGAGATTCTCGTGCCTGCTGCAGCGTGCCATCAGCACTATATAAACCCCCATCACAGAGTGTCACGCCCCGCTTCCCAGAGTACGCTAAAATGGGCACGTGACATAGCCAACCATGCTACCTGTAGGTAGGAAGTATCCATCCACAGTCACAATACGGCTGTAGAGATATCAAGAACAAAATAAAACTATCTAAACATGTCCATAAACTAAGAGAAATCATGAGTCAAGAATAATAAAATGCGGAAGCGAAAGATCCAATACAAACAACTGGAATGTATGTCCCATAATGCGGGCTCACATCAGGAATAAAATGCAGGAAAAAAACCTAACTACTACAGACATTCACAGCTCAGCCCGTCGGCTGAAGTACTCCTGCTCGGACTGCAACAGCGGTACGGAATCTGGGCCATGCAAAACCCAGACGTCAGCGCGTCATGTCATCAAGTAATATAATATGAACAATGTAGCAGGCAATACAATATAAACATGAATAAACCAGGGTAACAATAATATAAGTCAGAGCAGTGCAGGGTAGTGTGCTGTGGGTAAACTAAACTGTTCTATCAGGTTTTCTGTTCTAAAGTCTTTGAAATCAAATTGATGAATCATCGATGTAACTCAATAGTATCCCGTGCATGCCCGAGACTACGGTCTAAGACTCTCGGGCTGAAACCGAGACGTGCCGCTAGGCACTAACAGGGAAAGGATAATGACCAACGATATCAGCAGCATCGTCACGAGGCGGGCCTGGCCTCTAAAACTGATCAGTACAGGTAGTGAACTGTTGAGTTACAAGTCAGGTTTCACATTTGATTTCCCCATACCCCCAAGTTATATGTGTAGGTCAAGTCAGGTATCCCGAAATCAAGAAACTAATGCCAACACAGGATCAGGAAAACAGGTTTGTCTGGATAGACAACAGGAATGGTCCATGAGGACTACATGTCAGGTTTGTTGGCATTAGACACAAGATCAGGTAACGGGTCAGGTCATGGTACATCAGGTCAAGTCAAGCAGTATACGTTACCATGTCGGGTAGATCAATATATATATAGCAAGTCAGGTCAAGATGTAAACAATATCATGGGTGTGCTCACAATCAGTTATACAAGCAAGCATGGTTATCATCAATATGATATAAGCAATGAATTAAGCAATAGGCAGATTTACTCAATTTGCAGTACAGTTATCAGTTGTGTCACAGAGATGATTTCAATGTTATGCGAATGCAGTATGACAATTATGGCATTTTAATCATGTTAACAAGTTTAAGAACTTTAGAGGTGCAATGAGCTATATAAAGGTTCAATACAGCTATTACAGGTTAAAATGCACACGAGTGTCCAAATGGAACAAAACTATAGAGATAAATGCCATAAGCTATATCAATATTAAAATGTGATTAAACAGGTAAATGTGGTTATTAGGTTCAATTGCAAACTGTAGGTTCCAAGTTTAAAGATAAAATGATATATAGCAATATTGTACATGAAAATGGGAAATGATCGTACCAAAGTTAAATTTATAGGTTTAGGGTGTCATAATATATATGTAAATATTGTATAGCATGTAGCAAGGGGTACTTGACTCGACGGGTCGCGGACCGAGAATACGGAACGATAAACGTCGGCGGGGAAAACTCGCGACGGGCGCACGGTTCACGGAATGAACCCAAACGATGAACAATGGAACCACGCGGGTCGGGGTACCTCGCTGGAACGTCGGGTCACGTCGTCGGCATCATCGGATTCTGGCCAAGGAATGAACAGTGAATGTCAAAAGTTGCACAAAGAAAAGAACGGAAAAATAAAGAAGAAAGGGAAGGAGGATGGAGAGGGAAGGGTTACAATGGTCGGTCGGACGGGTGGTGACGGTCGACGTTCGTCGACGAACTCCGGCGGTCGGCTAACAGCGACCGCGAAAACTGCAGATCACCAAAATGATTATAGAAAAGAAGGAAGGAGGAAGGAGTAAGAAGACGGGTAGGTAAGGCTTACAGGGGTCGTACGAAGGCCGGGGCACGGAGGCGAGGCCGTCGGCGGCGACAGATCCGGCGGTGCAACGCGTGTGCAAGGGTGCGCGGCCGCGGTGATGGTGTAGGGTGCACGGGAACGTGGGGAAAGGAGGAAGAGGGGGCTTGGTGAGGTGAGGGTGAGGAGGCAACGAGGCCGGCGAGGGTGTCGTCGGCGTTGGGCTGCGGCGGCGAGGGCACGCGTCGGTAGGGTTTGCGCGATGGTGGGTTCGCGTTCTGGTTTTTGAAAAAGAAAAGGAGGAGGGAGAGAGATTGATATATATAGAAGAGAGAGAGAGAGAGATATGGGGGAGAGAGAGAGATAAGAGAGAGGAGTGAGATAGAGGGAGTGACGGTGAGAGAAAGAGAGGAGAGAGAGAAATAGAGTGGGGCCTGCGGGAATGAGGGATTTTGATTGGTTGTGAAGGGATTTGTTTGTTAGGAAAATTTTAAATAGAGAGATTTAGAAGATATAAGGAACAGTAAAAATATTATAAGTTTAAGAAAATATTCGATGGTTAAAATATAATTAAATTTGGGATTTTGGCGCAAAGTAAAACATTTCCAAATCGCGCCCGGGTCGGGTCCAAAAATTTGAAATTGAAATAATAGAATTTTAAGCGGGATCCAAAATTCAAAATGAAGTGTTTTATGATCAAAAAGCATACCCCCAAAACGGACAAACGTACGTGCACGTAGCCGTCCAAACTCGCCCGTTTTACTGAACGGGACGAGAACACGATGCACGGACGCTACAACGGGGTTATGGGTGTCAAGCAGGCCAAGATGAATATTTTTAATTTTACTTTAGATGCCAAAAATTGTTATATGCAGAAATGAATTTGCCGGGTAAAATTTTACAGTAAGTAACAGTCAAACAAGATAAATGAAATAAGTGTCGCACTACGCTCGAACGGTAACTGAAATTAGTAGCATTGGGCTCGGGTGTTACATTATACCCAACTACAAAAAGAATTTCGTCCTCGAAATTCCAAGAATACAAAGATAGATAACTACAAGAAAAGGTGAGGAAACTTCTGCCGGATTTCATCTTTTCGTTCCCAAGTGGACTCTCCATGCGAGCGATTACCCCAAGAAACAAGCACAAGAGGGATCACCTTGTTCTTAAGAACTTTTTTCCTTCGATCCACGATTTCAATCGGTCGCTCCTCAAAAGTCAAGTTTCCTCGTATTGTTAGCTCCGAATGATCCAAAACGTGTGTTTCATCCCAAACATACCTTCGTAGTTGAGATACGTGAAACACATCGTGCACACTCGCCAAGGACTGCGGTAACGCCAAACGATACGCTACCTCACCAACATGCTCCAAGATCTCAAAGAGTCCAACGAATCGAGGACTAAGCTTTCCTCGACTTCTAAAACGAATCAGCCCTCTAGTCGGTGATATCTTCAAGAATACCAAATCATCCAAGGCGAACTCTAGAGGTCTTCTTGACGTGTCTGCCCAACTCTTCTGTCGGTCTTGTGCTGCCTTCATATGATTTCTGATAGTGTTAACCTTCTCAACTGTCTGCACAACTAAATCCGGTCCCAATAATCTCCGTTCACCGATATCGTCCCAACAAACAGGTGAACGGCATTTACGAACATACAAAGCTTCAAATGGAGCCATCTGGATAGTTGCCTGAAAACTGTTGTTGTAAGAAAACTCCACCAAATGCAGATGATCTTCCCAAGAACCCTTGAAATCCAACATGCATGCTCTCAACATGTCTTCAAGAGTTTGGATCGTTCTCTCCGACTGACCATCAGTTTGAAGATGATAAGCTGTGCTAAACTTCAATCGAGTCCCCAAACTTCCCTGTAAACTCCGCCAAAAGTGTGATAAGAACCGAGTGTCCCGGTCGGACACGATACTTACCGGTACTCCATGCAATTTTACAATCTCTTGCATGTAACGCTCTGCCAAAGTCTCTGTTGACTGACCAACCCGGAAAGGAATGAAGTGAGCTGCCTTGGTCAATCGGTCAACAATCACCCATACAGCATTGTTGCCTTTTGGACTCCACGGTAAAGCCGTCACGAAATCCATGGTTATATGTTCCCATTTCCACTGAGAAATCGGAAGTGGTTGCAGTAAACCAGCAACCCTTTGATATTCAGCCTTAACTTGCTGACACACCAAGCACTTCGCCACAAAGCGAGCAATCTCCCGTTTCATGCCTTCCACCAGAAATGCTGTCGAATATCTCGGTACATCTTTGTGCCTCCTGGATGTACAGAATAAGCTGAACCGTGTGCCTCCTTCATAAGCTCTTCACGAATATCCCCCTTTGGCACACACAAACGGCTACCATACCTCAACGAACCATCTTTGTGGATCAATAAATCTGTTCGTAGTCCGGCTTCAACCTGTTCTCGAAACTTTTGCAGTCTAGGGTCCTGCGATTGTGCTGCTTCAATATTCTCGATCAATGACGAATGTACTTGCAGCTGCATCAACGTCCATTAGCATGCGGTAGCACAACCTCCAAGTCAAATCTTCGAAAATCTTCAACGAGCTCCTCCTGCGTAGTTAACACCTGAATTGCTGGTAACCGACTAAGCGCATCCGGCATGACATTAACCTTCCCCGGATGGTACTTAAGATCAAGATCGTAGTCAGCCATCAGCTCCAACCATCTACGCTGCCTCATATTAAGCTCCTTCTATGTGAACACATACTTCAAGCTCTTATGATCAGTAAAAAAAACTTCGACCCTTTCGCCCAAAAGGTAGTGTCTCCAAATCTTCAAAGCGAAAATCACAGCCGCAAGTTCAAAGTCATGAGTTGGATAATTCTTCTCATGGGTCTTCAACTGTCTCAATGCGTACGCTACAACCTTCCCATGCTGCATCAAAACACATCCCAATTCTTTCCCAGATGCGTCGCTGTGAATCACCAATCCTCCGGAATTGTCTGGCATGGTCAGAATAGGGGCGGTTATCAACTTCTGCTTCAATGTCTCAAAAGCTAACGCACATTTGTCCGTCCATACAAAAGGTACCTCCTTGCGCGTAAGCTTGGTTAACGGCTCCGCCAGACGAGCAAAGTTCTCCACAAATCTCCTGTAATATCCGGCAAGTCCAAGAAAACTTCTTATCTCCGCAACATTCTTTGGAATCGGCCAATCTCGTACTGCTGAAATCTTTTCTGGATCGACGGCAATTCCATCGCCAGACACAATATGCCCCAAAAACTTTACTTCTTCCAGCCAAAACTGGCACTTACTCATCTTTGCATACAACTTCTCTTGTCTCAACGTTTGCAGTGCGATCTTTAAATGCTCAGTATGCTCTTCAAAACTCTTCGAGTAAACCAGAATATCGTCGATAAAAACCACGATAAACTGGTCCAAGAACGGTGAAAAGATTCGGTTCATCAAGTCCATGAATACTGCCGGCGCATTCGTTACTCCGAAGGGCATCACTAAGTATTCGTAATGTCCATACCGAGTTCGGAACGCGGTCTTGCAAATATCTTCCGCTTTCACTCGGACCTGATGATATCCGGATCGCAAATCCAGCTTCGAGAATACCCTCGCGCCACTGAGCTGCTCGAAAATCGCCAATGCGAGGGATCGGGTACTTGTTCTTTAATAGTCACCCGGTTTAATTCTCGATAGTCGATGCACGTCCTTCTCGTGCCATCCTTCTTCTTTACTAGAAGAACTGGAGCTCCCCAAGGCGAGTTACTGCTTCGAATCCAACCCTTTTTTTCAAGCAATTCAGCAACCTGTTTCTTGACTTCTTCTAACTCTACTGGTGCCATTGGATAATACGCTTTGGATACTGGCGCTGCACCAGGAATAAGATCTATTGCGAACTCCACGTCTCGCTTCGGCGGTAATCCCGATATATCTTCAAATACGTCCATAAAATCATGAACAACAGCCGGCTCTTCACTGTTATCAACTTCCATTGCTGCAAGAGTATTGTTTGTCGGCCTAGCCCTAAACTCGACTGGCCCGACAGAATTGCTTCCTCCAGTGAAGGTAAACTCGGGATGTCCGGGAATCTGGAAAATTACCTTCCTTGCCCTACAATCAATGTGAGCGTGGAAAGTGCCAAGAAAATCTATTCCCAAGACGACTTCGTAGCTGACCGTATCAATCACCAAGAAATCTGCAAAAAGCTCTCGTCCGCACACAACAACTGTATAATCTTTACACTCCCTACTAGCTATGATTTTCCCATTCCCAGTGTATATGTCCCAGAAACTAGACAGGGTCATGCAGTCAATCGAGTGTGTAATTATAAACTTGGATGACATAAAACAATGGGATGCACCAGAATCAAATAACGCTAATGCGGGAAAACCATGAACGAGTAGAGTACCTGAAACAACTTCTCCTGACGCCTTAGCTTCCTCAGCTGTCAAGGTAAAAGCGCGAGCCTGATTAGGTCCTTGAGTCAGCTGTTTCTGCCCCTGGAACGGTCTCTGCGGAGGCTTCTGAATATCATCTCTCGTACGAAGCTTCGACGGACAAGCACTAACGGCGTGATCTGCCGCCCCACAACCAAAACAGAGTCCCAGCCTCCTTCGACAATCCTTTCGCACATGTCCGTGTACATGGCAGTAGTCACAAATCACGCTCCTTTTCCGATCAACCACAATTGTTTTCTTCATTGGTGCTATGCTGCGTCTGTTCACCCAAACACTTCTACGTACGGACGTTTGGTTCAGTGCAGACGCCGGTTTCAGCTCGGTCTATCTCTTTAGATTCTCCAGCAATCCCCTTATCACTCTACGCATGGCGGCTTTGTCCGCACGTCTTTGGTACATCTTCAAATTCTTACCGGCCATATTCCTGGAATCAAAATACCCAACATTAGCATGATGATAGATTCTGAATATAGATCAAGGCTAGAACTCCAAGATACTTAAATAGAGTGCCGCATTGTAACTATGCCGCGGTATCATAGCCACAATTACATAACTCCACCCAAGTCGCCTAAGTCCTAGAGATAACAAGGAATCAGGTTTCGAGTCGATATGCAAAGGAAGTTTGCACATCGTGGAAGATATAATCAGGAAGAATTTGATTCAAGAACGGTAAAACGGCAAGGTGGCAGGACATGTTTCCTAAACACGGGTATTCTGATTCGTGTATTGGGTACAATACCCAACGACAAAAGAATCAACCCGACTAACCTATGGCTCTGATACCAAAAGAACCATATCACGCCCCGCTTCCCAGAGTACACTAAAATGGGTACGTGACATAGCCAACCATGCTACCTGTGGGTAGGAAGCATCCATCCACAGTCACAATACGGCTGTAGAGATATCAAGAACAAAATAAAACTATCTAAACATGTCCATAAACCAAGATAAATCATGAGTCAAGAATAATAAAATGCGGAAGCGAAAGATCCAATACAAACAACTGGAATGTATGTCCCATAATGCAGGCTCACATCAGGAATAAAATGCAGGAAAGAAAAGCTAACTACTACAGACACTCACAGCTCAGCCCGTCGGCTGAAGTACTCCTGCTCGGACTGCAACAGCGGTACGGAATCTGGGCCATGCAAAACCCAGACGTCAGCGCGTCATGTCATCGAGTAATATAATATGAACAGTGTAGCAGGCAATGCAATATAAACATGAATAAACCAGGGTAACAATAATATAAGTCAGAGCAGTGCAGGGTAGTGTGCTGTGGGTAAACTAAACTGTTCTATCAGGTTTTCTGTTCTAAAGTCTTTGAAATCAAATTGATGAATCATTGATATAACTCAATAGTATCCCGTGCATGCCCGGGACCACGGTCTAAGACTCTCGGGCTGAAACCGAGACATGCCGCTAGGCACTAACAGGGAAAGGATAAAGACCAACGATGTCAGCAGCATCGTCACGAGGCGGGCCTGGCCTCTAAAACTGATCAGTACAGGTAGTGAACTGTTGAGTTACAAGTCAGGTTTCACCTTTGATTTCCCCATACCCCCAAGTTATATGTGTAGGTCAAGTCAGGTATCCCGAAATCAAGAAACTAATGCCAACACAGGATCAGAAAAACAGGTTTGTCTGGATAGACAACAGGAACGGTCCATGAGGACTACATGTTAGGTTTGTTGGCATTAGACACAAGATCAGGTAACGGGTCAGGTCATGGTACATCAGGTCAAGTCAAGCAGTATACGGTACCATGTCGGGTAGATCAATATATATGTAGCATGTCAAGTCAAGATGTAAACAATATCATAGGTGTGCTCACAATCAGTTATACAAGCAAGCATGGTTATCATCAATATGATATAAGCAATGAATTAAGCAATAGGCAGATTTACTCAATTTGCAGTACAGTTATCAGTTGTGTCACAGAGATGATTTCAATGTTATGTGAATGCAGTATGACAATTATGGCCTTTTAATCATGTTAACAAGTTTAAGAACTTTAGAGGTGCAATGAGTTATATAAAGGTTCAATACAGCTATTACAGGTTAAAATGCACACGAGTGTCCAAATGGAACAAAACTATAGAGATAAATGCCATAAGCTATGTCAATATTAAAATGTGATTAAACAGGTAAATGTGGTTATTAGGTTCAATTGCAAACTGTAGGTTCCAAGTTTAAAGATAAAATGATATATAACAATATTATACATGAAAATGAGAAAAGTTAAATTTACAGGTTTAGGGTGTCATAATATATATGTAAATATTGTATAGCATGTAGCAAGGGGTATTTGCCTCGACGGGTCGCGGACCGGGAATACGGAACGATAAACGTCGGCCGGGAAAACTCACGACGGGCGCACGGTTCACGGAATGAACCCAAACGACGAACAATGGAACCAAGCGGGTCGGGGTACCTCGCTGGAACGTCGGGTCACGTCGTCGGCATCGTCGGATTCCAGCCAAGGAATGAACAGTGAATGTCAAAAGTTGCACAAAGAAAAGAACGGAAAAATAAAGAAGAAAGGGAAGGAGGATGGAGAGGGAAGGCTTACAATGGTCAGTGGGACGGGTGGTGACGGTCGACGTTCGTCGACGAACTCCGGCTGTCGGCAAACAACGACCGCAAAAACTGCAGATCACCAAAATGATTATAGAAAAGAAGAAAGGAGGAAGGAGGAAGAAGACGGGTAGGTAAAGCTTACAAGGGTCATACGAAGGCCAGGGCACGGAGGCGAGGCCGTCGGCGGCGACAGATCCGGCGGTGCAATGCGTGTGCACGGGTGCGCGGCCGCGGTGATGTTGTAGGGTGCACGGGAACGTGGGGATAGGAGGAAGATGGGGCTTGGTGAGGTGAGGGTGAGGAGGCAACGAGGCCGGGGAGGGTGTCGTCGGCATTGGGCTGCGGCGGCGAAGGCACGCGGCGGTAGGGTTTGCGCGATGGTGGGTTCGCGTTCTGGTTTTTGAAAAAGAAAAGGATGAGGGAGAGAGATTGATATATATAGAAGAGAGAGAGAGATATGGGGGAGAGAGAGAGAGATAAGAGAGAGGAGAGAGATAGAGGGAGAGACGGTGAGAGAAAGAGAGGAGAGAGAGAAATAGAGTGGGGCCCACGGGAATGAGGGATTTTGATTGGTTGTGAAGGGATTTGTTTGTTAGGAAAATTTTAAATAGAGAGATTTAGAAGATATAAGGAACAGTAAAAATATTATAAGTTTAAGGAAATATTCAATGGTTAAAATATAATTAAATTTGGGATTTTGGCGCAAAGTAAAACATTTCCAAATCGCGCCCGGGTCGGGTCCAAAAATTTGAAATTGAAATAATAGAATTTTAAGCGGGATCCAAAATTCAAAATGAAATGTTTTATGATAAAAAAGCATACCCCAAAACAGACAAACGTACGTGCACATAGCCGTCCAAACTCGCCCGTTTCACTGAACGGGACGAGTACACGATGCATGGACGCTACAACGGGGTTAGGGGTGTCAAGCAGGCCAAGATGAATATTTTTAATTTTACTTTAGATGCCAAAAATTATTATATGCAGAAATGAATTTGCCGGGTAAAATTTTACGGTAAGTAACAGTCAAACAAGATAAATGAAATAAGTGTCGCACTACGCTCGAACGGTAACTGAAATTAGTAGCATTGGGCTCGGGTGTTACACAGAGGGGTCAAGTAAACCATTTTTTACTCCACTTAGCCGTTACTCTGCTCGGATCTCGTACTAACTTGATCGTCGGAAGGTCCTCGGTGGTACCAAACCACCATGGGACTTCTTTGCTGGTACTCGGCGCTAAACTCCTCAAATCACCAATCTCCTCAAAACCCATTGAGACCCACACGCAACAGGAGATCACCTCCAAAATCCACCGGGAGATCGACGGAAGATAACACCCGAAAAGTACCTCCATCAGTTGGCGCCGTCTGTGGGAAAGAAACTCCACAAAAAACAAAGTTGGCTTTCCGATCTCCATCCACATGGCAAGCGATCACCCTGAAGCTCCGGATACCAGCCGCCGCCCCCTCCTCACTGGAGGCACGGATGAACCTCCTCCGGCGACCGTCATCAACGCCCTCGCCGGCCGAATAGACCGACTACAGTCCATCAGTTGGTGCTCGTCCGCGTCCAAGTGGCCGGGCCAGGGGCCCATATCGCCGCTCCTCCGCCTCCAGGAGACTCTGCCCTCATCGGCATGGCTGACCACCGGTAGAAAGCGTCCCATGGCCACGGGTCTCACAGGTCGATACTCTCTGAGACCCGTTGGGCTCCCCACAACTCCACGCCAAGATCCTCCTCCAGGGCGCCTCGCCTCGAGCCTCCTCACGACCGACACCCCCTCCCTTGACGTGGTCGCACAGAAGGGGCTCACCACGGCGGCTTGAGGGCCACCTCGTCCAAGGATCTAGGCCCTCATTAAAAAGCAGCTCAACAGCTACCCTACTCGGCTATCCCTGACGGGTAGCTTCCCTACCGCAACGCCAGGGATCAGAAAGTCCTCCCAGAGGCAGTCGAGCCTGAGGATCCCTCGCTCGGCTATCCTTGGCAGGTAGCTTCCCTACCGCAATGCCAGGGATCAGAAAGTCCTCCCAGAGGCAGTCGAGCCCGAGGATCCCTCGCTTGGCTATCCCTGACGGGTAGCTTCCCTACCGCAACGCCAGGGATCAGAAAGTCCTCCCAGAGGCAGTCGAGCCCGAGAATCCCTCGCTCAGCTATCCCTGGCGGGTAGCTTCCCTACCTCAACGCCAAGGATCAGAAAGCCCTCCCAGAGGCAGTCGAGCCTGAGGATCCCTCGCTCGGCTATCCCTGGCGGGTAGCTTCCCTACCGCAACGCCAGGGATCAGAAAGCCCTACCAGAGACAGTCGAGCCCGAGGATCTTTCGCTCGGCTATCCCTGGCGGGTAGCTTCCCTACCGCAACGCCAGGGATCAGAAAGCCCTACCAGAGGCAGTCGAGTCCGAGGATCCCTCGCTCGGCTATCCTTCAGGACAAAAGCCCTCGCTAAGAGGCATCGGGCAGTAACCATGCCCGGCCAAGGGTCCTTGGTAGGCTTTTTACAGCCCAATAGCTCTTCCCGCGCCAAGAACCAAAGTCCTCCCAGAGGCAATCGGGTCCTTACTCGGCTATCCCCGTCTGGTAGCTTCCTACCACAACGTACATGGATCAAAGTCCTCGCCAAGATGCACTGGGCAGTAACCCTTCTCGGTCCCCATCCTGAAGGATCAGAAAGCCCTCCCAGAGGCAGTCGAGCCCGAGGATCCCTCGCTCGGCTATTCATGGAGGGTAGCTTCCCTACTGCAACGCCAGGGATCAGAAAGTCCTCCCAGAGGCAGTCGAACCCGAGGATCTCTCGCTCGGCTATCCCTGGCGGGTAGCTTTCCTACCTCAACGCCAGGGATCAGAAAGCCCTCCCAGAGGCAGTCGAGCCCGAAGATCCCTCGCTCGGCTATTCATGGCGGGTAGCATCCCTATCGCAACGCCAGGGATCAAAAAGCCCTCGCCAAGAGGCACCGAGCAGCTACCCTGCTCGGCCATCCTTCGCAGGCCTCTCATGGCCCCTCCAGCATCAAGGATCAAAGCCCTCGCCAAGAGGCACCGAGCAGCTACCCTGCTCGGCCATCCTTCACAGGCCTCTCACGGCCCCTCCAGCGTTTAGGATCAAAGCCCTCGCCAAGAGGCACCAAGCAGCTACCTTGCTCGGCCATCCTTCACAGGTCTCTCACGGCCCCTCCAGCGTCAAGGATCAAATCCCTTGCCAGGAGGCGCCGAGCAGCTACCCTGCTCGGCCATCCTTCGCAAGCCTCTCACAGCCCCTCCAGCGTCAAGGATCAAAGCCCTCGCCAATAGGCACCGAGAAGCTACCCTGCTCGGCCACCCTTCGCAGGCCTCAAATGGCCCCTCCAGTGCTGCTCGGCCATCCTTCGCAGGCCTTTCACAGCCCCTCCAGCGTCAAGGATCAAAGCCCTCGCCAAGAGACACCGAGCAGCTACCCTGCTCGGCCATCCTTCAAAGCCTCTCACGGCCCCTCCTGTTGGAGATAGTGGCTTCAGAGTCAATTATTGGATCACAGGCACGTGATTGCAATGATTGAGGGAGGACCTATGCCGGTAGGACAGTCTTACTCAAGATGATAGTATGCTATCTGGTTTATCTTTATCATCGTGTACTGCTTTAGGTGACCTTACAGGTCACTACTACGCGTTGATAGAGCCCTTAGGATTCTTGCTTGACGACCAGCAGTATGATGGCGATCATATACGTGGGAGCTGGGGTCTATAAGCACATCCTTAAAAGGTCCCTAATCGAGGGAGTTTCGAGACAGGTCATCGATACTCCAGAGTAGACTAGTGTATACAGTCGAGACCCCAACGAGGGGCGGTGGCCGGTCTCACAAGCCACTGGTGTCAGTTGGTTCACCTAAGATGTATACAGGTGCTCATTGGGTTATGAGTACACCGGACAGGACTCGCCGGGAACCTGCTAGTTGGGATTATACCAAACGTCAGATAGTAGTTCCCTGGTGACATGTGTACAGGTTAGTTCATCGACCTGAGATCATCATTTGTCTCGTGTGAGTTCCTACTGTGCTTTGATTACAACCCTACCACGGCTCAAAGGAGTCATGCAAACAGGTTTTAGTTGGGTACAGTCCCGAGCCACATAGAGGCAGTGAGCAGATCTACAGGGGTTCGTCTTTCCCGGTATTGGGGATGAGGTCGCGCTGTGTCTAGGAGAGCCATTACACGAAGTCCTTGGCCAAGGCAGGAGATTTATTGGTAGGTATTCCAGTAGTATCTCAGGGTGTTCTGGGCTACACTCCGACACGACTTGTACCGATTTTCGGGGTCTGACTTTTACCAACCCCCTAGGCCCGCCTGCGATGCTCATAGACGAATGGACCGGACTGTACGGATATTGTCACTGACAGGCTTAGTAGGGTGTCAGGATGAGTTCGCTCATCGACCTCCCTTTTGGTCAATACTTGATAGCCCGTTACATACGGCTAATACCTCTGACGTGCTAGTGGTTAAATCCACAACTAAAGTATTGACGAGTCTTTAGAGTCCACCACAGACATTTTCTCAAGTTTCGGGCGAAACGTTGTAGAGGCCGTATGATATATGGCAGGGTTCGATCTTATACGTGCGGTATTGCACGGATCATGATCGGACGGATTATACTAGTGGGCTTTGGTTTAAGCCGGATCCTAGTATTAGATTTGTTGGATTGCTTTAGTCTCATCGCATTCGCATTCAGTCGGAATGCGGATGCAGGTATGTATATACAGGTGAGGGGTATCCTTGTGATCCGTCACGAGTTTACTTTAGATGTTGCCGGATCTTTTTGTTGGACCAAACATTTGGATTAATGTTTGGATAATGGAATTAGTGAGGTAGAAATCATCATTAGATGCATTAATGTGACATAGACATATACTATGAGTCATGGTCTCTTTTTTAGCAAATGTGTCACATTAATGGATTGATTTGTGTCATGAAATGAGGAGGAGAGAGAAGGGGGCTGCCATATGATATGTTAGCTCTTGTATTTCTTTTTCTAGCACTCTCTCACTCTCACTATTCATAGCATTACAACAAAAGAAAAGAAAAGAGAAAGCCTTCTCTTCTTCTTCTTCCTCTAGCTTGCAAACTCCATTAATGGCAACACCTTCAACCTACATCCAAGCCATGGATGCAAGAGACAAAGTGATCACAAATATTCTCTACAACACCTTGGACGCGTCGGCTATCACACTTCACGCCCGAGTTGCTTCGGACGAAGCGGGAGCCCGTAAAAAGACTTCTCGATGTGGTGCCCTTTCCGACGAGGAGATGAAGACCGGAGTTGCCGCGGGGAGATCGGGATGGTGGCCGAAGACCGAAGGACACGGATCGCTCGGTATAGCTCTCTACCCTTTCTCTTGTTAGCTAGTAGTAGGTTAATGGTCCGATCCGGGTTTATAGTATGCGCTAGCTCCAGTTTACAAGTTTTGAAAAAGTTTCGTTTCCGCATTTTGGCCTCGTACAGACGGCCGGGGCGCTACCGTGCACTTACAATGGTATCAGAGCCACGCCATTAACCTTTACTAGCTTGCTCTAACGTGTTTACAAGTTCGATCGAACGAATTTTCTAAAAACAGCATTTTCAAATCACAGTTTCTGTCAAAATTTTTCTGTGGTCAAAAAATTATTTGGTGTGCTGCAGAAAATCAGACAGGGTTTTTTAGGAGCACTGTAGAAATTTGGTAACACGACTCAATAGTAACGCCGCGGAACTGCGGCCATAACCCCCTTTTGGCCGCGGTTCCGCCGCCATTATGAGGCTTCATCTCACCAAATTTCTTCAGGGGCTCTCTGACATGGAAATGGGGTTTCTGGTAATTTTTGTTTGGGCCCAGATTTATTTGAGTACTGGGTATTGTGCTTGGGGCCTACTTCGGGAATTTTTGTCGATCGAAAATTTTAAATATGTTAGTTCACAGTATTTACATTATATCTGCGACCGTGAATGTTATTTGATCGGTAAATCCTGTCTAATTGTTATAGTTCTTTTAGACAGATTTGCGAACGTGACATTCACGTTGATGTTCTGTGTTGTGCTGTGATATTGCGGATTTGTCGTGGTGGATAGCCTGGATGCAATGGTAGTACAGTTTGGTTGTATTTGTACATTTGATATTGCGGGACGAGCGTCCGACATGTGGACTGCCGTTACTGCCTGATTGTATATTATTCTTTTGGGGCACGACCGAGCTGAGGCCGATGTACCCGTTGTATATATTTTTCTTTCTGTACTAGGATTACCCCGCGCTGGGGTGCATGGATAGCCGGGTTCTAGAGGGCAACGGGCCCGCATCTCATGGCGTTGAGACGGAGGGGGCTTCACTCTAGAATTGACGGGTTATTCGCCGCACTCGTAGGGGTGCACTCGTAGGGGTATAGGTTGACCCAAGGAGGGGTGCTCAAGTTACCGGATTCTGTGAAGTGCTGGGTGGTCCATTCACGTTGTTGAAGGGGGCTGCCTCGCTTCAGGTTTAAGCAGGTAACTTGCCGCGCCCGTAGGGGTCTAATATTTCATTGCACAGGCTATCCACACGACCAGGGGAACGTCGGGTTTCAGTAGCGGCTCTATAAAACCCGGAGATCCCAGATTATTTGTATTGTTCTGTGATACTTATTACATTTCTGTGATGTTGCATTTTATCACGCCTTAAGCGAATATTATATAATGATATATATACTAGTAGATGTTGTATATGTTTTGCATCCGCGCTGGTCCAGTCCCCACTCTGTCGTTAGTTAAGTAACCTAACGGGTGATGACGGGACCCGGTGGAGAATACGGATGGCATATACATACATCATTATTTTTGTTCTTTTGTGGTGTGATCAATTGATGGGACTGCGTTGATTCGGATCAATGCAAGCTAAACAAACCTATTCTGATGTTGTTGGAACAATTTTTCAAAAAGCTGTTATTGTAAGGACGTTCTTTTTTGTTTTGCACAGTGGTATTCGGTTATGAATATCCAGCACCTCAGTCGACGAGGCAAAGGCCGAGATCCCTTCACCGGAAGTGACCCCTTGGACAGAAGTTTGCGTCAGGGCAATAACTTCACTATAGTCGATTACTTTTGCTTTGCATCGTGGTATTTAGTTAGAATATCCTGCACCTCATTCTACGGAGAAAGAGCCGAGATCCCTTCACCAGGAGTGACCTCTTTAGCAAAGGTTTTCGCCACTATATTTTTATAAAAGCTATCCGGTTCCTTCAACGATATCAAGTTCATTACGTTAAAGGTTTTTCGCCAAAAACCATTCGTAGCCCTCCGTCATTTCAGACGGGTAACACGTAGTATTCATGCTATGTTTGTTGGTCAAAGTCAAGGCATAGTGTATGGTAGCTATTTGTTACTTTTCTACAGCATAGATAGATGCGTTGGTTTGGGACAGTCGTACTGCCTTGTTGGCCAAAGTCAAGGGTAGATACAGGCGGGTTCAAATCAACCTGGATAATGACGGGTAGAACTTAACATGTGACTTATGATTTGTTGGCCAAAGTCAAAGTCATAAGAGCATGGGGTAAAAATCACATCGGGAGTTTCTAAAGAAACTGAAACTTGCCAGATATGCGCATACCTTCTAGAGTGTGATAACGTGAGTGGATTCTATCACGGTATTATGCGATGATAGTTGGATCCCGATTCCCACTGATGAGTTGGTTTACTCCTCGGGTGATCCCGACTAATTCTTCTTTCAGGTTTGGAGGAGAATTTGACAATATAGTAGGAAGTTTCCTGATTAGATAAAGTGATAACCATTCTGATCTAGGTTAGAGTGCACGCTGAGTGTTTCTTTTCTCTCTCTCTCTTTGGCAGCGACCATTGACCCGACCCTAGACTATGACTCAGTGACCAAGATGACCGAACCTTCTTAAACACTGGCTTTTGGATTGTCAGAGTTGCATACCTCATTGCCACTCCTACTTTTACCCTTTTCTTCAGGACACCCCGTATTACTACGAACATCCACTTCCATTGGATAAAACGATCGTATGGTTATATACGAACTCGAAGGAACTTGTTCTAGATTCGAGGATGGTTTCTGGTTCTGGAGAAAACGAATAGGACTATTCAGTTGTCTTTTCCCTTTACCTTCTCTCAGGTTGCGAGTGCTCCTTGGATTAGGACAGTACACCTATTACGCTAATTGGATAGTCTTCTTTCAAACCATAGGCAGGTGCCGAACGGTAGGGAATGAAGAAAACCATTTAGCCTAAACGGTGTATAAAAGGTATTAAGTAAAGACAAATAAAGGGATTAGTAAGAGGGCAAAGTAAACCGCGACTGCTATTCACGACCAAAACCAAGTATTTCATCGCCACTCCTACATCACCTTTGTATTTCTCCAGAACACTCCGTATCACTACGAAGATCCATAATTATTTGGATATTCCATCGTATGGTTATATACGAACTCGAAAGGAACTTGTTCCAGTTCGGGGATGAATTCTGGTTCAGGAGAAATAGGAATAAGGTTTATTCAGTTGTTTTTTTATCTTTACCTTCTTTCGCGTTGCGAGTGTTCCTAGGATTAGGACAGTACACCCATTATGCTTATTGGATAGTCTTCTTCCAAACCATAGGCTGGTGCCGAACGGTAGGGAAGGAAGAAAACCATTTGGCCTAAAGGGGTGTACAGAAGGTAATGACTAAAGACATATGAAAGGATTTGGAGAGATGGCAAAGAAATATACGGTTATAGTTGTGAATCTGGATAATCGAAGAGGCATCACTAAGAATACCCGGATACCCCTACGAAACATTTCAATGTTTCAGTTTCACTGTGTACTGTTAAAAGAAAACTGATTTCCCAATTAGCCCTTGCTCCAGGGTATGTATTTACCAGGTATGATTCTCACATCTGTATGGTTTTACAGATGATGAGTGGGAATAAGTTATTGGTAATTAGGTGATTGCCCTCATTATATCGGGATTCGTTGTAATTGGTGATGTTGAGGAAATCGCCTGGGTTGTTTGCCGGACGGCAAATATTTGGTTTTGAATATCCGTTATAATGCACCAATTTCAAATTGATATATCTATATGTTTATTTTTATAAAGTGAGATATAACTTTTTGAAATTGTGTCTATGACATTTACCTATATCAGTGGATGGTTAGGTAAGGAGTATTAAACAGCGGTGTAATTCTTCTTAACCATAATTACAGTTTTCAATCTACGACACACAGCGAATGAGTTATTAGACTCAGGGGACTTATACAGAGTGTTGTATTTTGTCCAGTGTCCATATAGACATAGGGGTTGGTACTCGTACTATATTCTGTTTACTTGTGACTTCTCTAGTTCTTAGACATGTGTTTCGTAAGAACACAAGGTCCAAGTTTTGAGAAGTTATAGGTATAAGAGTAAAGTAGAGAACCAGGTGTTGCAAGTATCGGAATTCTTCAAGGTGATCAAAGATATAGATACTTGTGCATGGTATTCAGTTAATAGTAATGATTAAGAGAACTTGCTTCTCTTTCAGATTACTCATAATTGGAAGCACTCCTAAGTTGAGTAACGCTGATCGGCCTCCTTCCATCTAGTTGACATGCACTGGGGACAGCTGCATGATTTGAATCTGGTTCAATTAAATCAGTGCCTCTGTTTCTGTATTGGATATAGAACAGTTCATATCTTAACATTGTTAAGGTACGGGGAGTTGTCCGGCTTATGCTTAAAACCAGACTCTGGATAACTCAAGGCACGCTTCTGTAATGGCTGTTTGTGGGTTGACCCGGGCTATGACGAGGGTTGACTTTCTATCATCTGAAAGATCAATAGTGATATTGTTCTTAACTCGCCACAGTTTTAGTAAAATGGATTTTTTCAGAAAACAGCAGTGGGAGTATGGTAGAACTGGAAGTGATTTCAGAACCACAAACGATTACTGAAAATTTGATAAGAACCTAAAGATTCAATCTGGTTTGACATTCCATTGGCCACTCTGCAGATATGGTGGGTAACATCAGGCACCCGAGAGGTACTTCGGTATGCTCAAAGACGGTGACAGGGAGGTTCTTGTTTACCCAGACTTGCCATTGCTGTTGTTCCAGACTGTGAGACCCGGCAGGAGGATGAGTATAACGTCGTTCTAAACTAGCTTTAGAAGTGCACGTGTATATGACTCTGCCAGAGGGTTGTCGTAGTCAGTGGGAGTAGCGGAAGCATAGTGGACAAGTGGCTTATGTCTATTTATAGACTAAAGCAGATATAGCGGAGATAGATCATCTATTTCTGATATGATAGTCATAGGTTTGACTTCATCAGAATAGGGGATGGATCTGTTAAGAAGGTAGTAGGGTGTGATGTCCTGGTATTTGGATGACATACATAGAGTAGGAAGTGAAATTCCTATACTACGATCGGTTATACTTTGGTTGTCACACAGTGGTTTCTCCAAATAGGACATGGATATTATATCAGACATTCTGGTTACTAGATCTATGGTTTTAGATCTAGATTTGGGTAGTTTCCCAATCTGGGTACTTGGATAGCATTCTAAAGGTGTTTTAGAATGGACAACTCCTGGCACGGTAGTGTACCTGCAGGTGATGGAGTCACCCTCTCTAAAGGTGTCTTACAGACTAAAGGGGAGAGGGATGCGCATGATTGGCAGATCACTTGCTTAGGCAATTGAGTCAATCATGAGATGTCAAGTACCACAGCAGATGTTGTTTTTGCACTAGATGTAATAAGTTGATATTGATCCTATCCTAGAGAAACATTCGGAAGCAGTTTTAGAACATAAGTGGATGTTCTAGGGATATGATAACGACAGCCTCTATCGGGAGACGGTTATCATTCCAGGCTTCCAAGGTGACCTGGATGACAGAGTGACTGTCAGAGTTATAGTTTTCCCTCTGACGAGGGGCAGTATTTTGGACAGGTGGTCCAAGCGGATACTGTGGGAGGTGTGGCGTAGGATACTGATTATGTTCAGCTGACGATACAGTCTAAGAAGTTTGGATTTGGAGTTTATTTATGAGCGAGGTCCCATAAGATATCCAGACATATTCTAAGACAGGTATTGCTCATTTCAGGAGATGGCTTTCTCCACGAACTTGAGATAAAGAGAGACATAGAAAGAAACATCAGGGCGGATCCACTCACTGATGCTATTCCTCGAACACAATAGTTTCGCAAACGGGCTTTGAGAGACTGATTAGTAGAGGAGTTGGGTGTTCGGTATCACACGGGCTGTGAGTATACGACATCGCAAAAATTAGCCTTGAGTGCAAGTGGGAGATTGTTGGAGATAGTGCCTTCAGAGTCAATTATTGGATCGCAGGCACGTGATTGCAATGATTGAGGGAGGACCTATGCTGGTAGGACAGTCTTACTCAAGATGATAGTATGCTATCTGGTTTATCTTTATCATTGTGTACTACTTTAGGTGACCTTACATGTCACTATTACGCGTTGATAGAGCCCTTAGGATTCTTGCTTGACGACCAGCAGTATGATGACAATCATATACGTGGGAGCTGGGGTCTATAAGCACATCCTTAAAAGGTCCCTAGTCGAGGAAGTTTTGAGATAGGTCATCGATACTCCAGAGTAGACTAGTGTATACAGTCGAGACCCCGACGAGGGGCGGTGGCCGGTCTCACAAGCCACTGGTGTCAGTTGGTTCACCTAAGATGTATACAGGTGCTCATTGGGTTATGAGTACACCGGACAGGACTCGCCGGGAACCTGCTAGTTGGGATTATACCAGACGTCAGATAGCAGTTCACTGGTGACATGTGTACAGGTTAGTTCATTGACCTGAGATCATCATTTGTCTCGTGTGAGTTCCCACTGTGCTTTGATTACAACCCTACCACGGCTCAAAGGAGTCGTGCAAATAGGTTTTAGTTGGGTACAGTCCCGAGCCACATGGAGGCAGTGAGCGGATCTGCAGGGGTTCGTCTCTCCCAGTATTGGGGGTGAGGTCGCGCTGTGTCTAGGAGAGCCATTACATGAAATCCTTAGCCAAGGCAGGAGATTTACTGGTAGGTATTCCAGTAGTATCTCAGGGTGTTCTGGGCTACACTCCGACACGACTTGTACCGATTTTCGGGGTCTGACTTTTACCAACCCCCTAGGCCCGCCATGCGATGCTCATAGACGAACGGACCGGACTGTACGGATATTATCACTGACAGGCTCAGTAGAGTGTCAAGATGAGTTCACTCATCGACCTCCCTTTTAGTCAATACTTGGTAGCCCGTTACATACGGCTAATACCTCTGACGTGCTAGTGGTTAAATCCACAGCCAAAGTATTGACGAGTCTTTAGAGTCCCCCACAGACAGTTTCTCAAGTTTCGGGCGAAACGTTGTAGAGGTCGTATGATATATGGTAGGGTTCGATCTTATACATGCGGTATTGCACGGATCATGATCGGACGGATCATACTAGTGGGCTTTGGTTTAAGCCGGATCCTAGATTAGATTTGTTGGATTACTTTAGTCTCATCGCATTCGCATTCAGTCGGAATGCGGATGCAGGTATGTATATACAGGTGAGGGGTATCCTTGTGATCCGTCACGAGTTTACTTTAGATGTTGCCGGATCTTTTTGTTGGACCAAACATTTGGATTAATGTTTGGATAATGGAATTAGTGAGTTAGAAATCATCATTAGATGCATTAATGTGACATAGACATATACTATGAGTCATGGTTCTTTTTTAGCAAATGTGTCACATTAATGGATTGATTTGTGTCATGAAATGGGGAGGAGAGAGAAGGGGGCTGCCATATGATATGTTAGCTCTTGTATTTCTTTTTCTAGCACTTTCTCACTCTCATTATTCATAGCATCACAACAAAAGAAAAGAAAAGAGAAAGCCTTCCTTCTTCTTCTTCTTCTTCCTCTAGCTTGCAAACTCCTTTAATGGCAACACCTTCAACCTCCATCCAAGCCATAGATGCAAGAAACAAAGTGATCACAAACATTCTTTACAACACCTTGGACGCGTCGGCTATCACACTTCGCGCTCGAGTTGCTTTGGACGAAGCGGGAGCCCGTAAAAAGACTTCTCGATGTGGTGCCCTTTCCGACGAGGAGATGAAGACCGGAGTTGCCGCGGGGAGATCGGGATGGTGGCCGAAGACCGAAGGATACGGATCGCTCGGTATAGCTCTCTACCCTTTCTCTTGTTAGCTAGTAGTAGGTTAATGGGCTGATCCGGGTTTATAGTATGCGCTAGCGCCGGTTTACAAGTTTTGAAAAAGTGTCGTTTCCGCATTTTGGCCTCGTACAGACGGCCGGGGCGCTACCGTGCACTTACACCTCCAACGTCAAGGATCAAAGCCCTCGCCGGGAAGCACCGAGCAGCTAACCTGCTCGACTATCCCTGGCTGGTAGCTTCCCTAACCCACAATGCCAGGGATCAAGCCGAGGCCGCCGAGTTCCTTCCTGCTCGGCGCATCCCCAGTGGGCATCCTCCTACCCATCAGACGCTGATGGTCTGAAGCCCTCATCACGAGGCCGCCGAGTTCCTTCCTGCTCGGTGCATCCCCAGCGGGCATCCTCCTGCCCATCAGATGCTGAGGATCTCAAGCCCTCACCGTGAGGCCGCCGAGTTCCTTGCTGCTCGGCGCATCCCCAGCGGGCATCCTCCTGTCCATCAGACGCTGATGGTCTGAAGCCCTCGTCGGGAGGCCGCCGAGTTCCTTCCTGCTCGGTGCATCCCCAGCGGGCATCCTCCTGCCCATCAGATGCTAAGGATCTCAAGCCCTCACCGCGAGGCCGCCAAGTTCCTCCCTGCTCGGCGCATCCCCAGCGGGCATCCTCCTGCCCATCAGACGCTGATGGTCTGAAGTCCTCATCGTGAGGCCGCCGAGTTTCTTCCTGCTTGGCGCATCCACAACGGGCATCCTCCTGCTCATCAGATACTGAGGATCTCAAGCCCTCATCGTGAGGCCGCCAAGTTCCTTCCTGCTCGGCGCATCCCCAGCGGGCATCCTCCTGCCCATCAGACGCTGATGGTCTGAAGCCCTCATCGCGAGGCTGCCGAGTTCCTTCCTGCTCGGTGCATCCTCAGTGGGCATCCTCCTGCCCATCAGGCGCTGATGGTCTGAAGCCCTCATCGCGAGCCGCTGAGTTCCTTCCTGGTCGGCGCATCCCCAGCGGGCATCCTCCTGCCCATCAGACGCTGATGGTCTGAAGCCCTCATCACGAGACCGCCGAGTTCCTTCCTGCTCGGCGCATCCCAAGCGGGCATCCTCCTGCCCAGCAGACGCTGAGGATCTCAAGCCCTCATCATGAGGCCGCCGAGTTCCTTCCTGCTCGGCGCATCCCCAGCGGGCATCCTCCTGCCCAGCAGACGCTGAGGATCTCAAGCCCTCATCGTGAGGCCGCCGAGTTCCTTCCTGCTCGACGCATCCCAAGCGGGCATCCTCCTGTCCATCAGACGCTGATGGTCTGAAGCCCTTATTGCAAGGCTGTCGAGTTCCTTCCTGCTCGGCGCATCCCCAGCAGGCATCCTTCTGCCCATCAGACGCTGATGGTCTGAAGCCCTCATCGCAAGGCCGCCGAGTTCCTTCCTGCTCGGCACATCCCCAGCGGGCGTCCTCCTGCCCATCAAACGCTGAGGATCTGAAGCCCTCTACGCGAGGCCGCCGAGCCCCTTCCTACTCGGCGCATCCCGGCGGGTAGCTTCCTACCCAACAAAGACAACTGACAACCCGGAAACGCGTCCCGACGAAACCTTAGGAGGGAGCTCACCCCGGGCGGGCCGGCAGTCCACTCCTGACCCGACTAGCTGGCTGGTCGGGACAGGAGTGGGGGGCTAATGATGATGCTCAATATTAGTGATCCCAGGATCACGGCACGTGGCAGACGACGTGTCCAAGAACTCAGAAGAAAGGGCCTGCATGGAGCCGACCAGGCCACCCTTGTACCCGACCTGCAAGCACAAGCTGGCTCTCTTCAGAGCCCCTGAAAATTGGCCTCCTCGGCCTCTCAGCTCGGCCCCGAGCTACCACAGGACCAAGACACCTCGGCTCCCCCGCTCGTTCCCGAGCTCTCCCGCCGAGGCCATCTCCCTTGGTCCCTCTGACCGACCAACTCCACCACTCACAGGCGTAACCGCCGCTCCGCGAATCTCGCCATGCGCGGATTCTCCGCCAGCAACATCCCACGTTCCACGCCTCCGCGATCCCTATTAATGGGTGATCCGCTCTCTGCGCGGGCGTCGGGAGCGTAACTGCCGGCGATATTCTCGCGCCTGCTGTTGCGTGCCATCACCACTATATAAACCCCCATCACAGAGGGGTCAAGTAAGCCATTTTTTACTCCACGTAGCCGTTACTCTGCTCGGATCTTATGCTAACTTGATCGTTGGAGGGTCCTCGGTGGTACCAAACCACCCCGGGACTTCTTTGCAGGTACTTGGTGCTAAACTCCTCAAATCACCAATCTCCTCAAAACCCATTGAGACTCACACGCAACAGGAGATCACCTCCAAAATCCACCGGGTGATCGACGGAAGACAACATCTGACGGAGACCCGAAAAGGACCTCCATCAATTACCGTGGATGGTTAAATTTCCAGCCATTACATTTCCGAAAATGTGAGGATCCCGATAGTTTTTCATTCCATATAACAAGTCGTAACCTAGATATACTCGGTTGAAATGGTAAGGACTCAACTTTTTCACATGAAAGTAAATTAGGAGCAAATGTCGCAATATCCATTTTGATGACCAAAAATAGTGGGAGATTCGAAAGTACCTATTGAAGTAATGTCCAATATAAATTAGACACATATGTTCTACCCAGCGGGTTGCTACCATCCCCGTGCAGAGCACACCCAGAAGCAGAGTGGCCCCACACCCACGTTGTCGGGTGTTGTGCAGCTGGCACCGCTTAGCAGCCCTCACCTTTGTCGATTATTAGAGTAGGCTAAGAAGTTACTTCTAATGTGTGTTAGTAATATTCGAGAGAAAGAAAATTAAATTACATAGTAGTAACCACTCCTGCTTGAGCAAAACAAACAAACGAAAACTATATTACAAGTGATGAGTTATTAATTTTGTGAGTGATGGAGAGGAATAACACACGATTGATCCTTTTTTTTATTCCTTGTACTCCATGCTTTCATCAAAAAAAGAAAGAAGAAAAATCCGGAAAATAGCCATGCCGTATAGGATTTGAATTATTGTTATGAACTAACTTCCAAACTCTTATTTCATCAAACCAAGTACTTGAAACACCGGATGTAGCAATTCTGATCAAACGAACAAACCCTTGGTGTCCGTGTTCATGAAATTAAAAACAATTGTAGATGGTGGGAATTGGGCTCAAGACCATTGGAAAACACATTATCATTTGTACTAAAGCCTCATTTTGCTATGTACAACTATATTCCTGATGACGCTCGATATTGGCGACCTCCAAGACCAGGACATGTAGCAGATGACGTGTCCCAAGACTCAGAAGAAAGGGCCCACAGGGGCCGACCAGGCCATCCTGTGCCCGACCTGCAAGCGCAAACTTGCTCTCCTCGGGGCCTCCTACAAATTAGCCTCGTCGACCCCTCAGCTCGCCTCGAGCTGCCACAGGACCAAGACTCCTCGGCCTCCTCGCTCGTCCCCAAGCCCTCGGCTGAGGCCGTCTTCCTCGGCCCTCCGACCAACTCCACCACTCACAGGCGTAACCGCCGCTCCGCGAATCTCGCCATGCGTAGATTCTGTGCCAACAACATCCCACGTTCCACGCCCTCACAATCCCCATTAATGGGCGATCCGCTCTCTACGCGGGCATGACGTTGGGAGCGTAACTGCCGGAGAGATTCTCGCGCCTGCTGCTGCGTGCCACCGCCGCTATATAAACCCCCATCACAGAAGGGTCAGGGAAGACATTCTTTACACTTTACGTCGTTACTCTGCTCAGATCTCATCACTAACTTGAGCGTCGGAGGGTCCTCGGTGGTACCAAACCACCCCGAGACTTCTTTGCAGGTATTCGGCGACAGCCTCCTCACCCCACCTTCTCCTCTCAAAACCCATTGAGACCCACACGCAACGAAGGACAATCAACCAAGTTCACCTCGAGATCAACAGAAGACAACATCTGACGGAGGCCCGAAAAGGAGCCCCATCAGTTGGCGCCGTCTGTGGGAAAGTTAAATTCCACAAAATACAAAGTTGGCCTTCCTATCTCCTCTCTTATGGCAGACGACCATCCTGGGGATCCCAGTACCAGCCGCCACCTTCCGCTCACCGAAGGCGGGGATGAACCTCCCTCCATGACCGTCATCAACGCCCTCGCAGGCCGGATAGATCGCCTGCAATCCCTCATGGAGGCCCTCATCCGCGTCCAAACGACCGCGCCCGGGCCCCAGATCGCTGCTCCTCCGCCTCCAGAAGACTCTGTCCCTGTCTGGACGGCCAACCACCAGCAGGCTGCATCCCCTCACCACCGGTCCCTCGAACCGGTGCTCCCTGAGGCCCGCTGGGCGCCCCAAGGTTCCACGCCAAGATCCACCGCCAGGGAGCCTCGCCCCGAGCCTCCTCACGACCTTTACCCCCCTGAGGAAATGTCGGTCACCTCTCCTATCCACGAGCGTGGCCGACCCCACCATGATCGGCGGGAACATACAGAAGGGGTCCGTCCCGGCGACTCAAGAGCTACCCCATCCCGAGACCTGAGGTACCTTATCGAGAGAAACCGGGGCCACTCCCAGACGCAGTCCACCCGCAGCGGGGCCCGGGAATCCCGAGGCGCCGATTCCTCGAGGTACCACGGTCGGCTCGACGCCCTCGAGAAGAAGATTGAGGGCATGCGCCGAGAAGCTCACTTCTCGAGCGACGGGGCTAAGTACGCCTCCGACTCGCTCACGAAGCCATTCACCGAGGAACTGCTCGCCGTGCGCGTCACCTCGCGTAATAAGCCCCCGAAGGTCTCTCTGTTCGACGGGAAAACCGACCCGAAGGACCACTTGGACGCTTTCACCGCGGGACTGAGCTTCCAAGATCACTCCAACGCCACCCAGTGCAGGGCCTTCCTGGACACCCTCATCCGCGCGGGTCGGGACTGGTTCCGGGGACTCGAGCCCCGCTCAATTTCAACCTTCGACGAGCTGGACACCCAGTTCCTCAGCCATTTCGTGGGGAACCGTCGACAGAAGCGCACGGTCGACTACCTCTTCACGGTTAAGAGCGGGGATAAGGAAACGTTCAAGGCCTATATTACCCGCTTCTATAATGCCCTCCTCGAGGTTCCCGAGCACCGGGACGAGACCGTCATAACGGCGCTCAGATCTGGTCTGAGGCACAAAGAATGGTTGCGCTCCTTCGCGCTGGCTCAACCTAAGACCATAGCCGAAGTCAAGGCATGGACCGAGTGCGAGGTCCAGCTGGAATCCGAAGTGAATGCTAACCTTCCCCGGCGGACCAGCCCGACCAGAAGAAAAGGACTCGAGAGGACAGGCCGGAGCGTCAGCAGCCCTACCACCCGAAGTTCCAGGAGTATACCCCCGTCAACGTCTCCCTCGCGGTGTTGCTGGAGGAGGCCCAGAATGAGGGGTTCTTCAAATTCCCCCCGGTCCCACGTCAGGCCGCTAAGCGAACCCGGGGCCCCTACTGCGCTTTCCACCGGGTGCTGGGCCACACCACGGAGGACTGCAAACAACTGAGGGACTACATCGAGGATCTCATCCAGTCTGGGCACCTCGCCACCTACTTAAGGGATAAACGGCAGACCGACCATGAGCAGGAGCAGCCTCGCCCTCCCACCGACCTGACCATCGGCCAGATCATGCTTGTTTCAACGGACAGCCAGCCCGGGGCTCAGGAAGCCTCATGCCCTATACCAAGCGCGGGGGCCGGCAGCCCTTCAGGGGGCTCGGCCCGAGCCAACAAAGTCATCGGCGATGCCCCCAGATGGAGTACATCAGTAGCTGCAGCAGGGAGGAGCGCCTAGGGAGAAACCGACCGAAGTGCTCCTTAATGCGAGCAACAACCAATTGCACCGTGTCCTCGGTGCGGTCGCGGTCATAAAGGTACACATCTACAGAACTGATGATCTCGGGGATAGTGAACGGGAAATCCTCCATTTTCGATGGCCTATCTGCGAAGGGAGAAGAACCAGTACTCCTTATATAGCCCGCTGTGCAGCCCAACAGCCGCCACACGGTGTCCATCGAACGTTACTCGGTGGAAACGAAGCGACGCGCCCCTGTCGCTTCGCCTCCCCCGCATTCAATGCACTAAATGCGCGCGCCGTTGCCCCGACCGTTTCCATTCCCCGCACCTACAGCCGAACAACCAGGCTGAGCCTCGTTAAAGATTCAACTCAGCAGCTACCCTGCTCAGGCATCCTCGGTCGGCAGCTCCCCTGCCACAACGTCGGGGATCAGAAAGCCCTTACAGAGGCAGCCGAGCCCGAGGTTCCCTCGCTCGGCTATCCCCCGCGGGTAGCTTCCCTGCCACAACGCCGGGGATCAAAAAGCCATCCCAGAGGCAGTCGAGGCCCGAGGTTTCTTCACTCGGCTATCCCCCGCGGGCAGCTTTCCTGCCACAACGCCGGGGATCAGAAAGCCCTCACAGAGGCAGCTGAGCCCGAGGTTCCCTCACTCGGCTATCCCCCGTGGGCAGCTTCCCTTCCACAACACCGGGGATCAAAAAGCCTTCCCAGAGGCAGTCGAGGCCCAAGGTTCCCTCACTCGGCTGTCCCCCGCGGGCAGCTTCCCTGCCACAACGCCGGGGATCAAAAAGCCCTCCCAGAGGCAGTCGAGGCCTGAGGTTCCCTCATTCAGCGATCCTCCACGGGCAGCTTCCCTGCCATAACGTCGGGGATCAAAAAGCCCTCCCAGAGGCAGTCGAGGCCAGAGGTTCCCTCACTCGGCTATCTTTCAAAACAAAAGCCCTCGCCAAGAGGCACTGGGCAATAACCCTACCCGGCCAAGGGTCCTTAGTAGGCTTCCTACAGCCTTATAGCTTTCATCGCGCCAAGGGCTAAAGTCCTTCCAGAGGCAGTCGGGTCCTTGCCCGGCTATCCCCGACCGGTAGCTTCCTACTACAACCGACAGGGATCAAAGTCTTTGCCAAGAGGCACTGGGCAGTAACCCTGCTCGGTCCCCGTCCTGAAGGATCTGAAGCCCTCCCAGAGGTAGCCGAGCCCGAGGCTCCCTCGCTCGGCTATCCCCGGCGAGCAGCTTCCTTACCACACGCCGGGGATTAAAAAGTCCTTCCCGATGCAGTCGGGTCCTTACCCGTCCATCGACAGCTGGTAGCCTCCTACCACCGTCCTTAAGGATCAAAAGCCCTCATACAGAGGCACCCGAGCAGCTACCCTGCTAGGCCAAACTCCGGCTCCTACCCTCTACGCCAGGAATTAAAAGCCCTCACAAAGGACATCGGAGCGGCTACCTCGCTCAACCCCTCAAGGCTGGTAGTCGCCTACCCGCAACTCTAAAGAACCAAGCCCTCGAAGACACGACCGAGTGGCTACACTGCTCGGCCATCCCTGGCGAGTAACCCCCCTACCGCCGCTATATATGCATGAAGCTTAAACAGGAGATGACGGCGCAGCTACCCTGCCCGGTCACCCCCAGATGACGGCCGATGCTCTAAATCATAAATGGATGTCAGGTCTGTCCAAGCCTAAACGATCTCCCCCTCGACCTCGGGGCCCAAAGAGATACCTCCTCGGAGACGCTCGTTGGCAAACAACTGCAGTCAGCTTGACGGACGATAGTCAGACAGCGGGCTAACCTGACATGAAAGCACAACGGTGCAAGTAAAAATATCCCAAGTGAGCATTCTTCACAAACGGATGGCAAAAAGGAAAACTTCATCACAGCTGAAGAAGAAAAACTTTATTACTACTGCCAAAGATAAGTTTTTACAAAAGGTATTTTTTAGGCTCCTCAGCCTTACAAAATTCAAAAGAAAAACAAAATGAAGATAGGAGAGCGGAGGCTCTACACCTTGGGCCCGGAAACGACCTCGAGGTCCTCAACCTCCACCACTGGGGCGCTGGGTCCTCGGCCCCCACCTCACCGGGAGCCTCTCCCCCTTGCTCATCGGCGCCCATGAGGGGGAACTCGGCCGAAGATCCGTGTCGTCGAATTCCGACATCTTAGACTTCACGGCATCAAGGGCGTCGTGCCAAATGCCAGTCGTGGCCATGGCCAGGTCGTCATAAAAGTCCCTTGACTCCTTGTAGCTCGCCACAGCCCTCGATCCCGCCGACTTATAGGCCTCGGCCGCCGCCCCCAGCTCCTTCAAGAGGGTCTTCACCGTCTTCTTGAGGTTGCCGGCGAGCACCTGGGAGTCCTCGAGCTTGCCTTCGGCGATTGCGGCGGCCTCGCGATGCCGGGCGACCTCCCTTTTCCTGACTCCACCTCACCCTCCAGGGCGGCGATCCTCGCCGACATCACCTCCTGCTCCCGTCTGGAGCTCTCTTGCAACGCGACAAACTGGCCCGCGGCCTCCACCGCTGGTGCTACCACCTCGGTCTCCATACGAAGGGCGAGGGCCACGTACTGGAGAGTCTGGGAAGGCATTAAAAAGGAGAAGGTTCGGAAATATGAAGGAAAGCACTAAATCTCACCGCGCACTGGGGGCTTACCTGCACGGCTTCCTGGGCGATCAACGCCAGCTGAGCCTTGAGGGTTCCCCCGGGAACCCGACCCCCGGCCGAGGTCTCTATCTCGTGGAGGAGGCTGTCCGGGACCGACAGCCCGGACGGCACCGCGAACCGAAGCCCCCTTCCTCCACCACGGCCGGCGAAGACCGGCCCCGGGAAGGTCCCCGGGAACTCTTCTTGAGCGGCTCCGAGGGGGAGCCGATCTCCTCTTCCGAGGCCGTGTCCTCCACAATCAGGGCCCGCTTCCGACCCGACACTCTGCTGGGGCCTGGGGCGGGATCCATCACCGAGCGTCCTCGGGGCACAGCCACCGGGGCGGTAGGAGCGGGGGCAGCCTGCGCCCGGGAAGAGCTACCGCCCCCAGCCCTAGCAGGCTGCCTCGGTTGGCGCATAGCATTTCGGAGAACGCCGAAGTCTATGGATCCTGCACAAAACAAGCACCCCACTTATCAGCAACGTGAGTAAAACATAAACCCAGAAAGTAAGCCTAACTTACCAAAGAACTTGACGGGGATAAGTGTAACGTTTTGAAAATCGTTTCGGTGAAATTTCGAAAAAACGGTAAAATAAGGGGGTTTTCTGTAAAAAGTCAAAATGCAAATATCTTTATTATAAAATTAAATATACATATTCTAGCTATGTAATTGCTAGTATTTGGTGTTTATTGAGCCACAGGTGAAATTTCAAATTTTCTGAAAATTTTTCCGAAATTAATTATTTTAATATTATTTTAAGCCGTCAATAATACATTTAATTAGGGGAAATTACAAATTGGAATGAGTTGAAACAAATTTTGTGCATCATAACACATTAAACAAAATTTTATCATGTGGTTTTTGAAATGAAATGGTTTGCCAAAACGGTTTAGAAAATATTGAAGAAAAGAGGCTTATTTGGTGAAATTAGTGTAAATGGTTTTGGGGGTATAATGTTTATCTTTTTTTTCCACATCCACACTCACACCCCACATTTTTCCTCCCCTCCTTGGCTGAATTTTCAGCAGCCCCCTTTCCCCCATGTCCCCACTTCTTTTGGTAAAAGGAAATGAATAGAATAAAAAGAGAAGGAATATATATTTGGGTATTGGTTTGACTTTGACATTCTCCCCCCCACTTTCTCCACCTCCCTCTCTCTCCTCACTCCCCCAACCTGGCCGAGAATTCTCTTTCCCCTCTACAACAGCAGCCCTCCACAAATTGCCTCCATTTCCCTTCAAAAAAATCAACAAAAATCACACAAAAAGCCCACAAAATCAAAATCTAAATCCTACCCATTTTTACTTGACCATTTTAGTATGGATCTAGGGATCAAGATGGCATTTTGGGAGGCTACATCTTGAGCTTGATCTCAAACATGGGAGGTATAATCTCATGCTTTTGTTAAATTTGTTGTCTAGTTGCTTTAATCTAAGTTAACTAAGTGCTTAATTAGGTTTTGATGAGTTTAATTGCATGATTAAAGATTTCAAGTTAGGATTTTGTTGTGGAAATGGGTTGTGATCGATTGTGCATGGTTTAGTGATATGGATTAACATCTTAAGTTTTGTAGAAAGCTAATCTAGTTGTTAATTACAAACCCTTACTTATAAAATGTCCTAATTAAGTTATTTTGCTGACTAGAGTTTTTGAAAAATTATCAAATGCTTAGATTAAAATATAATTAAGTTTTCATGTCATTATAAATATTATATTGAGTGGTTTAATGCTTTTAGTTCATGAAAATCCAAGCTAAATTGTTGTTTGTGCATTTTTGCTTTAAATTGTTAAAATTTGGGTATATCGTAAACTAGAATTTTGGGGTTAATGAAAATTATTGGGATTAAATTATGGAAATTATTTTTATGACTTATTTAAGATATTTAATAAGTATTATGGCCACTAGATTTGTTTAAACGTCGAATTTTATACTAAAACGAGTAATTTTTGCTTGCTAGATTTTTGGAAAAATGACTTTTAAGGTGAATTTGGGGTTTTTGTGAATTTTAACCTATTTTATATTATAGTTAGTGTTCGTGGATGCGCAAATGAGTGTGTTTGGGTTTTCTCGATGGTTTGACGTTTGTACATCGACATCGAGGGTTGGTTTGACTATTCTTACATGCGTAGGCGATAGGTTTTTGACCTATGCATGATACGCGTGCCGATTTGATTTTCGTATGCCATTTCGATTTCAAATTTAGTTTTAATGCGATACGGTGCATTATGATATGTAGGTACCCCATGTGGACTTTGAGACGACAAGCAAGCGCGTGGCGACGTCGGCACCGGCGAGCGAGGACCAGGCGAGTAGATTTATATCTACGGGGAGAAGTCGGGTGGATGGCGTATAGCACCCCCGCAGTTCGTGGTGATGTATACGAATACGTATACACACATATATATATTGTTTATATATTGTTTGAGTATATTGATGATAATATGGATATTTGGTGTTCTTGGATATTTAGTGTTGCGAAACCCTAGAGTAGTGGTCGCACCACACATGCACACACCAACCCATACTTGCATACTTTGTTCTTTCATTTGTGCTTACGGGAATATATAGTTATGTGTTCACATGGGTATGGGACTATGTGTTCACATACGGATTTGAGGATGATACTTGGGTTTGAGATGAGTCGATGAGATTTGTATTGAGGTTGTGAATTCGGTGATATGGCAGGATTCGTATTTGAGATAGACGTAGTGTTTCACACACGTCCATGCATACTTAGGCGGTATCAGTATTGTACTAGACGTAGATCAGTACCCCGATCATGATATTTGATAAAGAGGATACCAGGTGAATAGTATGATGAATGTGATATTGACCCGTACCCAGATTTGGGATGCTGTACGACAGATTTACGTACGAGCTATATTGATGATTGATCCGCACTCTTGACTTGGGATGCCTGATTATAGATATGGTATCGGATATGATATTATTGAGGCGGGATCACCGACTATACATATACAGGTATGTATATGTATCGACTCAGATGATAGGCGGTTTCCTTACCTGTAGTTCAGCTTGTTAGTTCAGCCGTATAGTTTAGTGTAGTTGTTAGATTAGATTAGACTCCTACCTATTTCAAAACTAGCGGATCGTGGGTATTTTAAAAGACATGTCAAGGGATCTACAGATATTTCAAAAGACGTATCCTTTCTTAAAACTACCGTAGCCCTATTTTCAAAACCCCACGATTCGTGTTATTTCAAATGGCACCATTGTTTAATATTTAGCTCCCGCTCATTTTGGTTGCTCGCTCCGCATCGCATACTTACATTGTTATTTCATATTGCATTGTTGACATTATGCTGTTAGGACACCAGCACCATTACCGATGATGCGTATGTACCACGTACACTTACTTGCCGTCTCACACACATCTTCATCGGAAATTACCATGTCACGTACACCTTAGAAAATATTATTGCTTAACTTAGCTTGATAGCTAGTAGTTTGACATAATATTAGTGTACTTGCCTTATATGCTAGTTAGACATTGTAGTTATTGCCTACTACTTCATGCATGTTATTATTCACTGTTGTGTCGCATTCATGGATTCTCATGCCTATATTCACTGTTTACATGCTATTGATGACTTGGATTCGGATTTCATGAGATTTCTTGGATTTGGAGGAAAACCGCAAAAACATAAATAAACTTTTTCTCTCTTTTAAAATAAAAAGTGCGGTTTTCCCATGATGTATGAGTCGTCCACCATGAGTTTGCTGATGGATTTCGAGACCCGATTCGAGGAGTGGAGGAACCATTTCGGGTACATGGTGGGCCCGGTGCAGTACCCCTGGGCAAGAGGATCGTGTTGTTGACGTTGAACCTGGCAGGGGAGCACTACCGACCGGTGATTTTACCCGACGCGTCGGATATCCGGAGGATACCATCGTGGTCTTGAGATAGATGGTAGGGGCCGATCTGGATTGACGGCGTCCTAGATATTGAGATTGAGATATTGAGATTTTGAGATATTGAGGTACAGAGATTGTGATACAGAGATATTGAGATATTGGGACACTTGTTTTGTGTCAATGCTGGGCACTGTTTTATGCTGATTTCATTTATGGTACCTCACTTTTAAAATACAAAAATCTCACTGATTTATAAAAGAAGTTTTCTTTAGTACATGCATTCTGTTTCATGCATTCATACATTGCTACCTGAGGCACTGACACGGGCACATAGAATTACACTTGGGTTAGATATTTGCCCTAACCGTTGTTATGGGTCGCTGGTTATATATTTGAGGAGATATTATGATCATTGACCTAGGATTGCGTTATTTATGCGATTTCTTTTCGTAGATGTTTTTCTATTCACGAGTTGGCAACTCACCCCCGTTGTGCCCCAGTTTTTTGCAGGTTTCGCCGTACAGGTTTCATTACGGCTTGTAGGCACTATTTCCATTTCCGGGTGACTTGCTAGTAGGTGGGTTTATTTGTATCGCACCCATCATTATATCTTGTATATCATTATTCTGTTGTATCTAGAAGTTCCATCAACCAAACATGTACTTATTTTTGAGATAGAAACCAGTGATGTTATTCTTTCGACCTTAGAGTCGCGCGTTATATTTCTGTGGATTTCTTGTGGTTTTAAGTTTCCTTTTGAGTTTTGATCCTCGCCGTTGGCGTTGTATATTATATTACTTGTGTGGTTGTGACCGTCGATTGACGAAGAGCTAGCTCCCTTTTGGGGATGCCTTTTTATTGATTTCGTATACTTTTAATGTTGTATCCCGTTTGGGGGCCAGTATTTACAAAGGAGACTCTGCCGAAATTTTTAGGAAATTTTTGATGTTTTTAAAAACCGCATAATTCGGCTTATGCTATTGAAACTACTTGCTTTAAGTTGGTTTTTCCTGCACTCTACATCTTTTCTTGGTTTGGATTGCTAGGTTTTCGGTTTACTTAGATTACGTACGCCTCGAGACGTTCGTAGTTTAAGTGCCGGTCATGTTCCGTACTTTCGGGTCGTGACAAAGTTGGTATCAAAGCGTTAGGTTTTACCTTCGGAGCGTAGGATGACCCTTGGTTGATGGAATAGGTGACTAAAGTAGAGTGACGTACCGTAGGTATGTTCCGCGGCATATTTACGATACGCTACTCCACTTAAGAAGCCTTAGGATGTACATTTCTTTGCTCAGTATTATATTCATTCCGATCTAGCCTCATCAGTACCAGTTATGGGTTTGCTGCCACGATTACGGGCAAGGAGAGCTACAGCTAGAGTTGCGGTCAGCACGAGCTCGTCACGAACAAGGACTGACCAGGGCGGAATTCCGGCGACACACAATTGCAGAGATGTGTCTTTTTACTGTGTTTCCGCGCCACGAGCGTTTGGCGGATCGCTTGTATGAGATTACTCGGACGTGCAGAGGATTGAGCCAATTATAGAGGCCGACCAGATTTTGATGACCGTTGATGTATGGCTTATTCATGATGATTGAGGCACTGTTCAACGTGCAGACGAGTGAGCCAGTTGCTGCTGCGAACGACGAGATATCGCCCAGATGTTGGAGCTATTGCGGTACGAGTTGTACTAAGAGACGATAGAAGGTCGCTAGTCACCGATGATGAATGACTAGGACAGGTGATTCGTTCGCCTACCCCGATGCGAGGTCATCAGATAGATTGATTCCAGCTAGAGACGACTTCACGCGAAAACGTTGAGAGTCGACAGAGACGATCGAATGTCAGAAACCTATCATTCCAAGTTTAAAGTATTCGAAAAGACATGCAGGCAATTCTATGGACCCTCTAGAAGAATGAAACCCTAACTCGACTTAATGACCGTGTGAAAGCCTTTGAACCTTCGGGTTTGCGGCAGTTCTACGGCGCCATTAGTGAGGCTTGGGTTTGCCCTTCTACGGCTGGACCACCGATGCTGTGGTATGTACTCGATACTATTAAACTGTGCCCAAGATGTTGAGCTCTTGGGGGATTATGAGGTTTTGACGACTCGATCGGATGGCTCGACTTAATTCGGATGCTAGGTGGTGAGATGCATTTCTTGGGAGACTCCCGATACGAAGATAGCCGTTGGAGCTCAGTCCATGCAGCCACGACGAGACGAGTCTGAAGCGGTCGACATTAGAGAAAAATGGAGTAAGAGGTTCGTACAAGATCTGGATATGATGACGTTCCCCTCCGCCGACATCAGAGATGCGATGCGCATGCCGAGGCAGAGTACTGGATATACCTTCCAGAAGGAGTCGCGATGGGTATGCAGCCGTTCCAGAGCAAGATGTAGATATAGGAAAGGACGATGACTTCCGGACAGTTGGCAGAGACGAGACATAGAAGAGACCGTGAGCAGGATTCCTTCCAGGACACTGCTGCAATAATACTTGCACCCAGGACCAGATGTGTCACGTACATTCAGAGAGCCAGAGGCCGACGCCAGTGATATGCTGTCTTACGAGTGGCCGCGATGATTGACCGAGAGATGACCAGAGAAGTGCCAGAACGGGATCATCCCCATTAGCACACCTGACAGGGCCGATGTGCCGATGGATCGAGAGATTGGTAATTCACAGTGAAGACCTTGACCCAGGAGTGGTCATTGTTACGCACACCAGCAGGCCAGAGTTCATGATCATCGACGAGACGTCCCACTAGTGACCACGACAGTTGGCCCGAGATTCTTAGAGGATGCACTTGAGCGGTACTATTCCTCCATTATTGATTTTGGGTATTCTGGGCGATCTATTCGCATGATTGATTTTGATGATTGAGTTTTACGATATTTGTTTTCATGCACCATGGTTGCACCTACTGAGTATTTACGATTTTTGCACAGTTGTTGCACTTGATATCGTTTTCGTGCCTTGGTTTCTCACGTTTATGATTTTATGGGTTCCATACAGTTGAGTTGATTTTGTGCGTATATAAGCACACGATTTGGTTTTTGCACTCGGTATGATTCACATATGCTTGCAATGCTGTGATACGCATTTTGTGCACTTAGACGCACTGGACTTCGATTTCGATTGTGATACTCGATATTTGTTTTGTGCACCTTGTGCACCTGATTTGATTTTGCGCATGTTTGGCGCTTGATATTGGATTTCATGATTTCGTGCATGATGGATGCACCTGGTTTTGATTTTCGCGCATGTTGAGCGCATGTTTTGAGAAGCGATTTTGGTGCACACCAGATGTACTAAATCGAGATTCTTCGTGCGTGTCAGACGCACCTGTCCTTGCTGTCAGGCACACACGTTGCCTATGACAGATGTTGTGTGCACACCCGATGCACTTAGATGTTGTTTCTGTGCGCATGTATGGCACCTATATGGATTTTGATTTCTGTGCGCACCAGACAGACATAGCATTTTTATGCATATTTTGGGATTTATTTCTTATGGAACAGTACGTTTTTATGATGATTGCTATGAGTTTTTGTACTAAGCAGGACTAGTCAGAGAACAGTACCTGAATATATTTTGCATGCATTAATAGTTATTGAAGGGATTTCCAAAAAGCGAGCTATAGTCTCAGTATTTAACTACGTGTCTGATATGACACGAAATGTTTAAAACAAGGAGACCCTTCTAAATTGCTTCCCAAACGGCGGAACGTACATTTCAAACAAAGGTATATATGTATATAGTTATTTTCGTATGATAGACGTCCGCTACTGTGCAGTGTTATGTGCATTGCACAACAACTTAAAGGATTCGGCATGCATTTCCTCCTGATATTTGCATGTATAGTTCCGATTTATAGCATATCGGTCTTGCTTGAGATTTGGCATTCGTGTCTTCACCTTGACTTCGATGATTGCGGGATGCTTGACGGAGTTTTGATTTCGAGTTATCTACTCATTACTCATGCGCATGCATTGCGCTATGATGTGTTTATGTATTTATGATTTCGGAGCCCCGACGATTTGATGGTTTTGGCTGAAATATTTTAGTATTTGGGGGGGAGGAGTTTTAATTTAAATTCGGGGACCGAATTTCTTTAAGGGGGGAAGATTGTAACGTTTTGAAAATCGTTTTGTTGAAATTTCGAAAAAAACGGTAAAATAAGGGGGTTTTCTGTAAAAAGTCAAAATGCAAATATCTTTATTATAAAATTAAATATACATATTCTAGCTATGTAATTGCTAGTATTTGGTGTTTATTGAGACACTGGTGAAATTTCAAATTTTCTGAAATTTTTTCCGAAATTAATTATTTTAATATTATTTTAAGCCGTCACTAATATATTTAATTAGGGGAAATTACAAATTGGAATGAGTTGAAACAAATTTTATGCATCATAACACATTAAACAAAATTTTATCATATGGTTTTTGAAATGAAATGGTTTGCCAAAACGGTTTAGAAAATATTGAAGAAAAGAGGCTTATTTGGTGAAATTAGTGTAAATGGTTTTGGGGGTATAATATTTATCTTTTTTTTTCCACACCCACACTCACGCCCCACATTTTTCCTCCCCTCCTTGGGTGAATTTTCAGCAGCCCCCTTTCCCCCATGTCCCCACTTCTTTTGGTAAAAGGAAATGAATAGAATAAAGAGAGAAGGAATAGATATATGGGTATTGGTTTGACTTTGACTTTCTTCCCCCTACATTCTCCACCTCCCTCTCTCTCCTCACTCCCCCAGCCTAGCCGAGAATTCCCTTTCCCCTCTACAACAGCAGCCCTCCCCCCCCAAATCCCCTCCATTTCCCTTCAAAAAAATCAACAAAAATCACACAAAAAGCCCACAAAATCAAAATCTAAATCCTACCCATTTTTACTTGACCATTCTAGTATGGATCTAGGGATCAAGATGGTATTTTGGGAGGCTATATCTTGAGCTTGATCTCAAACATGGGAGGTATAATCTCATGCTTTTGTTAAATTTGTTGTCTAGTTGCTTTAATCTAAGTTAACTAAGTGCTTAATTAGGTTTTGATGAGTTTAATTGCATGATTAAAGATTTCAAGTTAGGGTTTTGTTGTGGAAATGGGTTGTGATCGATTGTGCATGGTTTAGTGATATGGATTAACATCTTAAGTTTTGTAGAAAGCTAATCTAGTTGTTAATTACAAACCCTTACTTATAAAATGTCCTAATTAAGTTATTTTGCTGACTAGAGTTTTTGAAAAATTATCAAATGCTTAGATTAAAATATAATTAAGTTTTCATGTCATTATAAATATTATATTGAGTGGTTTAATGCTTTTAGTTCATGAAAATCCAAGCTAAATTGTTGTTTGTGCATTTTTGCTTTAAATTGTTAAAATTTGGGTATATCGTAAACTAGAATTTTGCGGTTAATGAAAATTATTGGGATTAAATTATGGAAATTGTTTTTATGACTTATTTAAGATATTTAATAAGTATTATGGCCACTAGATTTGTTTAAACGTCGAGTTTTGTACTAAAACGGGTAATTTTTGCTTGCTAGATTTTTGGAAAAATGACTTTTAAGGTGAATTTGGGGTTTTTGTGAATTTTAACCTATTTTATATTATAGTTAGTGTTCGTGGATGCGCAAATGAGTGTACTTGGGTTTTCTTGATGGTTTGACGTTTGTACATCGACATCGAGAGTTGGTTTGACTATTCTTACATGCGTAGGCGATAGGTTTTTGACCTATGCGTGATACGCGTGCCGATTTGATTTTCGTATGCCGTTTCGATTTCAAATTTAGTTTTAATGCGATACGGTGCGTTATGATATGTAGGTACCCATATGGACTTCGAGACGACAAGCAAGCGCCTGGCGACGTCGGCACCGGCAAGCGAGGACCAGGCGAGTAGATTTATATTTACGGGGAGAAGTCGGGTGGATGGCGTATAGCACCCCCGCAGTTCGTGGTGATGTATACGAATACGTATACACACATATATATATTGTTTATATATTGTTTGAGTATATTGATGATAATATGGATATTTGGTGTTCTTGGATATTTAGTGTCGCGAAATCCTAGAGTAGTGGTCGCACCACACATGCACGCACCACACATGCACACACCAACCCATACTTGCATACTTTCTTCTTTCATTTGTGCTTACGGGAATATATAGTTATGTGTTCACATGGGTATGGGACTATATGTTCACATACGGATTTGAGGATGATACTTGGGTTTGAGATGAGTCGATGAGATTTGTATTGAGGTTGTGAATTCGGTGATATGGCAGGATTCGTATTTGAGATACGACATGACGTTGTAGCGGGTCCTTGACGTAGTGTTTCATACACGTCCATGCATACTTAGACGGTATCAGTATTGTACTAGACGTAGATCAGTACCCCGATCATGATATTTGATAAAGAGGATACCAGGTGAATAGTATGATGAATGTGATATTGACCCGTACCCAGATTTGGGATGCCGTACGACAGATTTACGTACGAGCTATATTGATGATTGATCCGCACTCTTGACTTGGGATGCCTGATTATAGATATGGTATCGGATATGATATTATTGAGGCGGGATCACCGACTATACATATACAGGTATGTATATGTATCGACTCAGATGATAGGCGGTTTCCTTACCTGTAGTTCAGCTTGTTAGTTCAGCCGTATAGTTTAGTATAGTTGTTAGATTAGATTAGACTCCTACCTATTTCAAAACTAGCGGATCGTAGGTATTTTAAAAGACAGGTCAAGGGATCTACGGATATTTCAAAAGACGTATCCTTTCTTAAAACTACCGTAGCCCTATTTTCAAAACCCCACGATTCGTGTTATTTCAAATGGCACCATTGTTTAATATTTAGCTCCTGCTCATTTTGGTTGCTCGCTCCGCATCGCATACTTACATTGTTATTTCATATTGCATTGTTGACATTATGCTGTTAGGACACCAGCACCATTACCGATGATGCGTATGTACCACGTACACTTACTTGCCGGCTCACACACATCTTCATCGGAAATTGCCATGTCACGTACACCTTAGAAAATATTATTGCTTAACTTAGCTTGATAGCTAGTAGTTTAACATAATATTAGTGTACTTGCCTTATATGCTAGTTAGACATTGTAGTTATTGCCTACTACTTCATGCATGTTATTATTCACTTTTGTGTCGCATTCATGGATTCTCATGCCTATATTCACTGTTTACATGCTATTGATGACTTGGATTCGGTTTTCATGAGATTTCTTGGATTTGGAGGAAAACCGCAAAAACATAAATAAACTTTTTCTCTCTTTTAAAATAAAAAGTGCGGTTTTCCCATGATGTATGAGTCGTCCACCATGAGTTTGCTGATGGATTTCGAGACCCGATTCGAGGAGTGGAGGAACCGTTTCGGGTACATGGTGGGCCCGGTGCGGTACCCCAGGGCAAGAGGATCGTGTTGTTGACGTTGAGCCTGGCAGGGGAGCACTACCGACCGGTGATTTTACCCGACGCTTCGGATATCCGGAGGATACCGTCGTGGTCTTGAGATAGATGGTAGGGGCCGGTCTGGAATGACGGCGTCCTAGATATTGAGATTGAGATATTGAGATTTTGAGATATTGAGGTACAGAGATTGTGATACAGAGATATCGAGATATTGGGACACTTGTTTTGTGTCGATGCTGGGCACTGTTTTATGCTGATTTCATTTATGGTACCTCACTTTTAAAATACAGAAATCTCACTGATTTATGAAAGAAGTTTTCTTCAGTACATGCATTCTGTTTCATGCATTCATACATTGCTACCTGAGGCATTGACATGGGCACATGGAATTACACATGGGTTAGATATTTGCCCTAACCGTTGTTATGGGTCGCTGGTTATATATTTGAGGATATATTATGATCATTGACCTAGGATTGCGTTATTTATGCGATTTCTTTTCGTAGATGTTTTTCTATTCACGAGTTGGCAACTCACCCCCGTTGTGCCCCAGTTTCTTGCAGGTTTCGCCGTACAGGTTTCATTACGGCTTGCTGGCACTATTTCCATTTCCGGGTCACTTGCTAGTAGGTGGGTTTATTTGTATCACACCCATCATTATATCTTGTATATCATTATTCTGTTGTATCTAGAAATTCCATCAACCAAACATGTACTTATTTTTGAGATAGAGACCAGTGATGTTATTCTTTCGACCTTAGAGTCGCGCGTTATATTTCTGTGGATTTCTTATGGTTTTAAGTTTCCTTTTGAGTTTTGATCCTCGCCGTTGGCGTTGTATATTATATTACTTGTGTGGTTGTGACCGTCGATTGACGAAGAGCTAGCTCCCGCTTGGGGATGCCTTTTTATTGATTTCGTATACTTTTCATGTTGTATCCCGTTTGGGGGCCAGTATTTACAAAGGAGACTCTGCCGAAATTTTTAGGAAATTTTTGATGTTTTTAAAAACCGCATAATTCGGCTTATGCTATTGAAACTACTTGCTTTAAGTTGGTTTTTCCTGCACTCTACATCTTTTCTTGGTTTGGATTGCTAGGTTTTCGGTTTACTTAGATTTCGTACGCCTCGAGACGTTCGTAGTTTAAGTGCCGGTCATGTTCCGTACTTTCGGGTCGTGACAAAGTTGGTATCAAAGCGTTAGGTTTTACCTTCGGAGCGTAGGATGACCCTTGGTTGATGGAATATGTGACTAAAGTAGAGTGACGTACCGTAGGTATGTTCCGCGGCATATTTACGATACGCTACTCCACTTAAGAAGCCTTAGGATGTACATTTCTTTGCTCAGTATTATATTCATTCCGATCTAGCCTCATCAGTACCAGTTATGGGTTTGCTGCCACGATTACGGGCAAGGAGAGCTACAGCTAGAGTTGCGGTTAACACGAGCTCGTCACGAACGAGGACTGACCAGGGCGAAATTCCGGTGACACACAATTGCGGAGATGTGTCTTTTAACTTTGTTTCCGCGCCACGAGCGTTTGGCGGATCGCCTGTATGAGATTACTCGGACGTGCAGAGGATTGAGCCAATTATAGAGGCCGACCAGATTTTGATGACCGTTGATGTATGGCTTATTCATGATGATTGAGGCACTGTTCAACGTGCAGACGAGTGAGCCAGTTGTTTCTGCGAACGACGAGATATCGCCCAGATGTTGGAGCTATTGCGGTACGAGTTGTACTAAGAGATGATAGAAGGTCGCTAGTCACCGATGATGAATGACTAGGACAGGTGGTTCGTTCGCCTACCCCGATGCGAGGTCATCAGATAGATTGATTCCAGCTAGAGACGACGTTGAGAGTCGACAGAGACGATCGAATGTCAGAAACCTATCATTCCAAGTTTAAAGTATTCGGAAAGACATGCAGGCAATTCTATGGACCCTCTAGAAGAATGAAACCCTAACTCGACTTAATGACCGTGTGAAAGCCTTTGAACCTTCGAGTTTGCGGCAGTTCTACGGCGCCATTAGTGAGGCTTGGGTTTGCCCTTCTATGGCTGGACCACCGATGCTGTGGTATGTCCTCGATACTATTAAACCGTGCCCAAGATGTTGAGCTCTTGGGGGATTATGAGGTTTTGACGACTCGATCGGATGGCTCGACTTAATTCGGATGCTAGGTGGTGAGATGCATTTCTTGGGAGACTCCCGATACGAAGATAGCCGTTGGAGCTCAGTCCATGCAGCCACGACAAGACGAGTCTGAAGCGGTCGACATTAGAGAAAAATGGAGTAAGAGGTTCGTACAAGATCTGGATATGATGACGTTCCCCTCCGCCGACATCAGAGATGCGAAGCGCATGCCGAGGCAGAGTACTGGATATACCTTCCAGAAGGAGTCGCGATGGGTATGCAGCCGTTCCAGAGCAAGGTGTAGATATAGGAAAGGACGATGACTTCCGGACAGTTGGCAGAGACGAGACATAGAAGAGACCGTGAGCAAGATTCCTTCCAGGACACTGCTGCAATGATACTTGCACCCAGGACCAGATGTGTCACGTACATTCAGAAAGCCAGAGGCCGACGCCAGTGATATGCTGTCTTACGAGTGGCCGCGATGATTGACTGAGAGATGACCAGAGAAGTGCCAGAACGGGATCATCCCCATTAGCACACCTGACAGGGCCAATGTGCCGATGGACCGAGAGATTGGTAATTCACAGTGAAGACCTTGACCCAGGAGTGGTCATTGTTACGCATACCAGCAGGCCAGAGTTCATGATCATCGACGAGACGTCCCACTAGTGACCGCGACAGTTGGCCCGAGATTCTTAGAGGATGCACTTGAGCGGTACTATTCCGCCATTATTGATTTTGGGTATTCTGGGCGATCTATTCGCATGATTGATTTTGATGATTGAGTTTCACGATATTTGTTTTCATGCACCATGGTTGCACCTACTGAGTATTTACGATTTTTGCACAGTTGTTGCACTTGATATCGTTTTCGTGCCTTGGTTTCTCACGTTTATGATTTTATGGGTTCCATACAGTTGAGTTGATTTTGTGCGTATATACGCACACGATTTGGTTTTTGCACTCGGTATGATTCGCATATGCTTGCAATGCAGTGATACGCATTTTGTGCACTTAGACACACTGGACTTCAATTTCGATTGTGATACTCGATATTTGTTTTGTGCACCTTGTGCACCTGATTTGATTTTGCGCATGTTTGGCGCTTGATATTGGATTTCATGATTTCGTGCATGATGGATGCACTTGGTTTTGATTTTCGTGCATGTTGAGCGTATGTTTTGAGAAGCGATTTTGGTGCACACCAGATGTACTAAATCGAGATTCTTCGTGCGTGTCAGACGCACCTGTCCTTGCTGTCAGGCACACACGTTGCCTATGACAGATGTTGTGTGCACACCCGATGCACTTAGATGTTGTTTTTGTGCGCATGTATGGCACCTATATGGATTTTGATTTCCGTGCGCACCAGACGGACATAGCATTTATATGCATATTTTGGGATTTATTTCTTATGGAACAGTACGTTTTTATGATGATTGCTATGAGTTTTTGTACTAAGCAGGACTAGTCAGAGGACAGTACCTGAATATATTTTGCATGCATTGATAGTTATTGAAGGGATTTCCAAAAAGCGAGCTATAGTCTCAGTATTTAACTACGTGTCTGATATGACACGAAATGTTTAAAACAAGGAGACCCTTCTAAATTGTTTCCCAAACGGCGGAACGTACATTTCAAACAAAGGTATATATGCATATAGTTATTTTCTTATGATAGACGTCCGCCACTGTGCAGTGTTATGTGCATTGCACAACAACTTAAAGGATTTGGCATGCATTTCCTCCTGATATTTGCATGTATAGTTACGATTTATAGCATATCGGTCTTGCTTGAGATTTGGCATTCATGTCTTCACCTTGACTCCGATGATTGCGGGATGCTTGACGGAGTTTTGATTTCGAGTTATCTATTCATTACTCATGCGCATGCATTGCGCTATGATGTGTTTATGTATTTATGATTTCGGAGCCCCGACGATTTGATGGTTTTGGCTGAAATATTTTAGTATTTGGGGGGAAGGAGTTTTAATTTAAATTCGGGGACCGAATTTCTTTAAGTGGGGAAGATTGTAACGTTTTGAAAATCGTTTCGGTGAAATTTCGATAAAAACGGTAAAATAAGGAGGTTTTCTGTAAAAAGTCAAAATGCAAATATCTTTATTATAAAATTAAATATACATATTCTAGCTATATAATTGCTAGTATTTGGTGTTTATTGAGCCACTGGTGAAATTTCAAATTTTCTGAAAAATTTTCCGAAATTAATTATTTTAATATTATTTTAAGCCGTCACTAATACATTTAATTAGGGGAAATTACAAATTGGAATGAGTTGAAACAAATTTTGTGCATCATAACACATTAAACAAAATTTTATCATGTGATTTTTGAAATGAAATGGTTTGCCAAAACGGTTTAGAAAATATTGAAGAAAAGAGGCTTATTTGGTGAAATTAGTGTAAATGGTTTTGGGGGTATAATATTTATCTTTTTTTTCCACACCCACACTCACACCCCACATTTTTCCTCCCCTCCTTGGCTGAATTTTCAGCAGCCCCCTTTCCCCCATGTCCCCACTTCTTTTGGTAAAAGGAAATGAATAGAATAAAGAGAGAAGGAATAGATATATGGGTATTGGTTTGACTTTGACTTTCTCCCCCCCCCCACTTTCTCCACCTCACTCTCTCTTCTCACTCCCCCAATCTGGCCGAGAATTCTCTTTCCCCTCTACAACAGCAGCCCTCCCCAAATCCCCTCCATTTCCCTTCAAAAATATCAACAAAAATCACATAAAAAGCCCACAAAATCTAAATCTAAATCCTACTCATTTTTACTTGACCATTCTAGTCTGGATCTAGAGATGAAGATGGCATTTTGGGAGGCTACATCTTGAGCTTGATCTCAAACATGGGAGGTATAATCTCATGCTTTTGTTAAATTTGTTGTCTAGTTGCTTTAATCTAAATTAACTAAGTGCTTAATTAGGTTTTGATGAGTTTAATTGCATGATTAAAGATTTCAAGTTAGGGTTTTGTTGTGGAAATGGGTTGTGATCGATTGTGCATGGTTTAGTGATATGGATTAACATCTTAAGTTTTGTAGAAAGCTAATCTAGTTGTTAATTACAAACCCTTACTTATAAAATGTCCTAATTAAGTTATTTTGCTGACTAGAGTTTTTGAAAAATTATCAAATGCTTAGATTAAAATATAATTAAGTTTTCATGTCATTATAAATATTATATTGAGTGGTTTAATGCTTTTAGTTCATGAAAATCCAAGCTAAATTGTTGTTTGTGCATTTTTGCTTTAAATTGTTAAAATTTGGGTATATCGTAAACTAGAATTTTGGGGTTAATGAAAATTATTGGGATTAAATTATGGAAATTATTTTTATGACTTATTTAAGATATTTAATAAGTATTATGGCCACTAGATTTGTTTAAACGTCGAGTTTTGTACTAAAACGGGTAATTTTTGCTTGCCAGATTTTTGGAGAAATGACTTTTAAGGTGAATTTGGGGTTTTTGTGAATTTTAACCTATTTTATATTATAGTTAGTGTTCGTGAATGCGCAAATGAGTGTGTTTGGGTTTTCTCGATGGTTTGACGTTTGTACATCGATATCGAGTGTTGGTTTGACTATTCTTGCATGCGTAGGCGATAGGTTTTTGACATATGCGTGATACGCGTGCCGATTTGATTTAAATATGCCGTTTCGATTTCAAATTTAGTTTTAATGCGATACGGTGCGTTATGATATGTAGGTACCCCATGTGGACTTCGAGACGACAAGCAAGCGCGTGGCGACGTCGGCACCGGCGAGCGAGGACCAGGTGAGTAGATTTATATCTACGGGGAAAAGTCGGGTGGATGGCGTATAGCACCCCCGCAATTCGTGGTGATGTATACGAATACGTATACACACATATATATATTGTTTATATATTGTTTGAGTATATTGATGATAATATGGATATTTGGTGTTCTTGGATATTTAGTGTCGCGAAACCCTAGAGTAGTGGTCGCACCACATATGCACACACCAACCCATACTTGCTACTTTATTTTTTCATTTGTGCTTACGGGAATATATAGTTATGTGTTCACATGGGTATGCGACTATGTGTTCACATACGGATTTGAGGATGATACTTCGGTTTGAGATGAGTCGATGAGATTTGTATTGAGGTTGTGAATTCGGTGATATGGCAGGATTCGTATTTGAGATACGACATGACGTTGTAGCGGGTCCTTGACGTAGTGTTTCACACACGTCCATGCATACTTAGGCGGTATCAGTATTGTACTAGACGTAGATCAGTACCCCGATCATGATAATTGATAAAGAGGATACCAGGTGAATAGTATGATGAATGTGATATTGACCCGTACTCAGATTTGGGATGCCGTACGACGGATTTACGTACGAGCTATATTGATGATTGATCCACACTCTTGACTTGGGATACCTGATTATAGATATGGTATCGGATATGATATTATTGAGGCGGGATCACCGACTATACATATACAGGTATGTATATGTATCGACTCAGATGATAGGCGGTTTCCTTACCTGTAGTTCAGCTTGTTAGTTCAGCCGTATAGTTTAGTGTAGTTGTTAGATTAGATTAGACTCCTACCTATTTCAAAACTAGCGGATCGTGGGTATTTTAAAAGACAGGTCAAGGGATCTACGGATATTTCAAAAGACGTATCCTTTCTTAAAACTACCGTAGCACTATTTTTAAAACCTCATGATTCATGTTATTTCAAATGGCACCATTGTTTAATATTTAGCTCCCGCTCATTTTGGTTGCTCGCTCCGCATCGCATACTTACATTGTTATTTCATATTGCATTGTTGACATTATGCTGTTAGCACACCAGCACCATTACCGATGATGCGTATGTACCACGTACACTTATTTGCCGGCTCACACACATCCTCATCGATAATTGCCATATCACGTACACCTTAGAAAATATTATTGCTTAACTTAGCTTGATAGCTAGTAGTTTGACATAATATTAGTGTACTTGCCTTATATGCTAGTTAGACATTGTAGTTATTGCCTACTACTTCATGCATGTTATTATTCACTGTTGTGTCGCATTCATGGATTCTCATGCCTATATTCACTGTTTACATGCTATTGATGACTTGGATTCGGATTTCATGAGATTTCTTGGATTTGGAGGAAAACCGCAAAAATATAAATAAACTTTTTCTCTCTTTTAAAATAAAAAGTGCGGTTTTCCCATGATGTATGAGTCGTCCACCATGAGTTTGCTGATGGATTTCGAGACCCGATTCGAGGAATGGAGGAACCGTTTCGGGTACATGGTGGGCCCGGTGCGGTACCCCGGTGTAAGAGGATCGTGTTGTTGACGTTGAGCCTGGCAGGGAGCACTACCGGCCGGTGATTTTACCCGACGCGTCGGATATCCGGAGGATACCGTCGTGGTCTTGAGATAGATGGTAGGGGCCAGTCTGGATTGACGGCGTCCTAGATATTGCGATTGAGATTTTGAGATTTTGAGATATTGAGGTACAGAGATTGTGACACAGAGATATCGAGATATTGGGACACTTGTTTTGTGTCGATACTAGGCACTGTTTTATGCTGATTTCATTTATGGTACCTCACTTTTAAAATACAGAAATCTCACTGATTTATGAAAGCAGTTTTCTTCAGTACATGCATTCTGTTTCATGCATTCATACATTGCTACCTGAGGGACTGACACGGGCACATGGAATTACACTTGGGTTAGATATTTGCCCTAACCGTTGTTATAGGTTGCTGGTTATATATTTGAGGATATATTATGATCATTGACCTAGGATTGCGTTATTTATGCGATTTCTTTTCGTAGATGTTTTTCTATCCACGAGTTGGCAACTCACCCCCGTTGTGCCCCAGTTTCTTGCAGGTTTCGCCGTACAGGTTTCATTACGGCTTGCTGGCACTATTTCCATTTCCGGGTGACTTGCTACTAGGTGGGTTTATTTGTATCGCACCCATCATTATATCTTGTATATCATTATTTTTTTGTATCTAGAAGTTCCATCAACCAAACATGTACTTATTTTTGAGATAGAGACCAGTGATGTTATTCTTTCGACCTTAGAGTCGCGCGTTATATTTCTGTGGATTTCTTGTGGTTTTAAGTTTCCTTTTGAGTTTTGACCCTCGCCGTTGGCGTTGTATATTATATTACTTGTGTGGTTGTGACCGTCGATTGACGAAGAGCTAGCTCCCGCTTGGGGATGCCTTTTTATTGATTTCGTATACTTTTCATGTTGTATCCCTTTTGGGGGCCAGTATTTACAAAGGAAACTCTGCCGAAATTTTTAGGAAATTTTTGATGTTTTTAAAATCAGCATAATTCGGCTTATGCTATTGAAACTACTTTCTTTAAGTTGGTTTTTCCTGCACTCTACATCTTTTCTTGGTTTGGATTGTTGGGTTTTCGGTTTACTTAGATTACGTACGCCTCGAGACGTTCGTAGTTTAAGTGCCGGTCATGTTCCGTACTTTCGGGTCGTGACACTAAGCCCGGCCCAGCTTAAAACCCTCTCGGACGGTAGCACGTCGTATCGAGGGATGGGTTCCCACGACGCCACTCTCACCGTGGCGGGGTCATCGGACAGGTTCCCCGGCAGACTCTTCTCCCTTGACCACTTGGTGGGCACCGGCCAATCCTCGCCCTCGGGAGGGGAAACGAAGAAAAAATTCTTCTTCCAGTCGTGAATGGAGGAGGGCAAGGCCACGACCCCAGTCCCGGCAGTGACCCCGAGCCGCTTCCTAAAAGTAAAATAAACCTACCTCGGGTCGCCAGCTCGACTGCCGGGGTGACTCTTAAAAGCAAGGGAGGAATCGAGAAGGGAAAGCTGAAAGGAACTGCCTGCAGCTTCAGGCGGATCAAGAACCCAAGGAGGATCATCCACGCATTCGGCACTAACTGGCCGGGAGCCAAGCCGAAGAAATTCAGAGCGGCGATGACCTCAGGAGAGAAGGACAAGCGCATTCCGCCCCAAAAAGCTTTCAAATACAGGGCAATCTCCCTGCCCATACCTGGTCTGCCCTCTCTCCCTCCTCGGCCAGACAAAGCGTGTAGCGCGAGGGAATGTGGAAGCGATCTCGAGCATTGGCAAGCTCGTCCTCATGCCTCACCCAGCACGAGGTGCTGGGGGCTAAATCTACCGCCTCCTCCCTGGAGGTGGCCCCCGCCTCACGGCCTCGGGGAGAGGGCCCAGCCCCTGCTCCCCGAGGGGACTCGGACACATCTAAAGGAACCCTAACATCTACTCCTACGACGTATACTGATTCTACAGAGGAAGACATCTAACCTGGGAAGGAAATTCTTCAAAAGTTGGGAACGAGAGAGGGGAGATGAGCGCCGAGTAGCTGGGGCTTGAGAATGAGGAATATGAGAGAGTAAGGGCCCTAGGGCGGGCCCCATCCGTATTTATCACCGCATACGGCCTCATCCAATGGCGCCCATCGTATCCCGCCGAAACAGCTCCTTGCGCCCAGCGGCTCCGATCGCTCCATGTGGCAGCCCAGCGATTGTCCGTGTCCCGTCAGACGCCGCAGACCTGCGCATGTCACATCATCCAGTTGGCGTTCGACACGTGGACCGTCGCTTCGACTGCAAAGTGCACGAACCGACGCACCCTCCTTAAATGCAAAGATCTCGCCTCTTCGCTAGCGGAAAATACAACCGACGGCTCGAGGACTCATCCTGGCATAACCCTGAGAAGGAGCTCACCTCGGAGGGCCCGGCAGTCCACTCCCGATCCGACCCGCTAGCTGGTCAAGGCAAGAGTGGGGGGCTAATGATGACGCTCGATATTGGCGACCTCCAAGATCAGGACACGTGGCAGATGACGTGTCCCAAGACTCAGAAGAAAGGGCCCACAGGGGCCGATCAGGCCACCCTATGCCCGACCTGCAAGCGCAAACTGGCTCTCCTCGTGTAACGTTTTGAAAATCGTTTCGGTGAAATTTCGGAAAATCGGTAAAATAAGGGGATTTTCTGTAAAAAGTCAAAATACAAATATCTTTATTATAAAATTAAATATACATATTCTAGCTACATAATTACTAGTATTTGGTGTTTATTGAGCCACTGGTGAAATTTCTAATTTTCTGAAAAAATTTCCGAAATTAATTATTTTAATATTATTTTAAGTCGTCACTAATACATTTAATTAGGAAAAATTACAAATTGGAATGGGTTGATATAACTTTTGTGCATCATGACACATTAAACTAATATGTAAAGTATTGTTTTTGAATTGAAAAGAAGTTGTAACGATGGTTTTAGAAAAAAATATATATATAAAAGAAAAAAAATAGGGAATGTTGTATATTGCAATTATGACACTTGAGGGGGGTTTTTGGCACAAAAGTTTCCACACACACAACCACACAAACCCAAATCCCTACTTGGCCGAAACTGCAGGAATCCCCCTCCCCCCATTTCATGCCTCACAAGCTTAAGAAAAGAAAAGAAGCTTGATCCTTGCCGAGATGAGGTCGCAAATAGCTAGTTGTTATCTTCTAATCTCCTTCTTTCTATCTTCCTCTTTTGTTTTATTTTTCTTTTCCGTATAATGGGTGAGTAGTTTCACACTTGTTAGGGTAGGATAAGGGAAGTTTGAGAGAAGGAAATCTCTCTCACTCTTTCCTTGCCCAACATCTTAATTCGACTCCCGTTAATTGAACCACAATCCGCTCCCTACGGCACCCTATCCTACATGATAGCGGTGATTCCGTAGTGAGACCGGTTGTGGTTGAATTAACCGAAGGTTATGGCTAAGAGCCAAGAACGGACGGACAAGCACCAAAAGGAAGAACTTAAGCGTTGGAAAGCCTAGCTTATACTCGCAAGTTCCTTCCTAGTCGTGCTAATCCCCGTTGTTGCCAATTACCGTAACACCGATATTAAGAGTGGCAATGAAAGAAGTGAGCGACTCCTGACTCAAACTAACCTAATCCTAACCCTAACAAGCTCTCTTTACATATCATTTTAACACTTAGTTAATCACAAACAAATCTATACTTTTGGACTTAACTCGTTAAAACACATAGAAAAAGATTCCCATCTCCCTGCGGACAACCCGTACTCAACCGGCTAGCTACAAGCGAAACCGTTTTGATTGCAGTAATTAACTAAACTTGAACACGCAGAATCCCTACCAATAAAATGGCGCCGTTGCCGGGGAGACGGTAGTTTATTTCTTTGTGTAATTTCGGGTTAATTTGTGAATATAAAGCTAACCGAAAAACAAAAAAATATATATATACATTGTAAAAAAACCATCTTGTTATTTTTGATTAGTTTTTGTGCAAGTGTGCAGGAACAAAAGACGGTCGAGTTTAGTGACAAAGACGTGGGAAGTTAGACCCACATATCACGGCTACACCGCGACGGATCAAAACGAAGCAAACGGTCTACTGTAAAAATCTGGAGCAGATACAGTGAGCAAATCAAGATTCAGCAAATCCAGACAAGCAGAGGACTCCCAGAACAACACACCCAAAAATTTTGGAAGCCTGATCCCTCCACAAAGCCGCGGAACCACGGCCTAGGCAGGTGTTTGGCCGCGGAACCGCGGCCATTTGGAGCCTTCAGGCTGCCATTTTTTCTGTGAGTCTTTCTCTTCTTCCCCCCACTCCTCTGGACTCCACTGAACTGTGTTTTCTGCAGCATTCTTTGCGCAAATTCTCTTCCCCCTTCCAATAAACTGTTCTTGTGCAGGATTCTTTGCGCCGCGCTAAAAAATAAAAATTGTTTGCGGTTGATTTGTTACCGCTTTGCATTCATTAATACGGACTTAAGGGGCTTGAAACCAATTCAGATTGGGTGGGGATTTCATCACCCTTCCCAGGACCCCAGAAATCACAAAAGCATATGCATTGACCATTGTTAATTAAAAAATACTAGACTCAGCCCTAAGGACTTCACGCTCAATAGCACAGAGGACTAGTTACAGGCATCGGCCGTTTATCCTATCTGATTTTTGCGGTGTCTAGGCAAATGTGTCGAAGGCAAGTGGTTACTTAATTAGGACCACTACTTACGTAGTGGGGAGCCTCCCACTTACCTGGCACTTACCTGGCCGCAATTGACGGAGAAGAGGCGGTTTGAGGTCCTATTTCTAGCCCTTTGGAATAGTTAGGAGCTGTCTAGCAGACCTAGGTGACCCTAGATCTAGGTGTGATTGTGCATATCTTGTTTGTGATTGCTTAAAGCCGTAAGTCTGTACATATTCCTGTAAAGCTATTTCTTAAAAAAAAAAAGAAAAATCAAAAAACTTTCATAAAAACTTGCCCTTTGTCGCCAAAAATCCATTTTTCACCCACCACCCATCGTATTTCTCCATTGACGTTTTCTTACCCTCACCTTCTTCGCTTTGACTATACTAAACTCGTTTAGTGTATGTCCGCTTGGACTCGGGACACTAGCGCCCGCCTAGTCCGCGTTACGTTAGTCGCTACCGACTATGCGATCGACTCAGACATCGAAACTCCGTCCACGCCTCTTTCACCTTTACCTTTGCCGGCCAACTCCGACGTTGACCGGAATTCTGTTCATACATCTTCACATTTACCATCACCAACCTCTTCTTCCGCGATGTCAGGATTTAATCCAAACATCTCTTTGACTACCCCTGGATTGACTCCACCTCCTATGGAGGCAAATAACCCATCACCACCGCCTGTTGTAGCGCCGCAGCGAATCGCGCTCCAGGATCGTTTCTATCCCACCCGTTCTGCACTTCCCACCTGTTTTTCCCTTCCACCGGCCAATGGGGATAATTTTGAAATTAAGCCCCACTTCATTAACATGCTTCCGCGATTTCATGGGCTTGAATCTGAAGATTCCTATATCTTCATCAATAAATTTCAAAACGTTTGTGCCATGATGAAAGCCATCCAGCTGTCGGACGATGCTATACGTCTACGGGTCATTCCGTTCACTTTATGCGATCTTGCTGAAAAATGGCTGTATAGCACCGCTTCCCACTCCATAACCAGTTGGGACGAGTTTGTAAAAGCGTTTCTCAAGAAATTTTATCCGAATCATAAAACCGCAAGGATCCGCAACGAAATCAACCAATTCTCTCAGCTTCCTTCTGAACCCTTCTGGAAGTGCTTTGACCGGTATAAAGACCTTCTTGTTCAGTGTCCTCAGCATGGTATCGAGAAATGGCAACTTTGCCAAACCTTATACGAGGGCCTGAACCCAGCAACGAAGCAGTTGTTGGAAACCATTTGTCAGGGCCACTTCCTATCGAAATCTGACGAGGAAGCGTGGTAATTCTTCGACGACCTTGCGGAACAGACGCTACAATGGGAGAGCACCAGACCGACTTCTTCTTCTTCTACCTCCACTTCTACCAGTCAATCTAGGGTAGGAATTCACCAACTTGATGTCTCTATTGCGATGAAAGCTGAAATGGCTACAATAACGAGAAAACTTGAAGCGATAGAGAGCAAATTTTCTTCTCCTGCTCCTGCCCCTGTTCTTCCCCTTCGTACCATTTGCGCTTGTTGTTCCGATCCTTCTCACTTGACCGAAGAGTGTCCTTACAATCCACCATCTCAAGGACAGGATCAGGTTAATGCTGCATTTCAGCAAAGACCGAGAAATGATCCATACTCTTCCACCTACAATCTCGGTTGGAGGAACCACCCTAATTTCGCCTGGAATCAGAATCAGCATCAATTCCAAGGCAACAATTTCCAAAGGCCCCCTCCTCCACAACAACAAGCGCAACAACAAACTCAACATCAGTTTCAGCAGCCCTTCCAACCCCAACCTTTTCAAAATCAGACGAACAACTTTGCACCCAACAATTCTTTTCCCCAAAACAATTTTATTCCGTCAAACAACGATAAGGTTTCCTCGCTCGAACGAAGTCTGGAGGCGTTCGTTAAACAATCGACACAATCCACCGCCAACATCCAGTCTTCCATTCAGTCCTTAGTGCAACACACTGCCGTTCACGGGCAAAGCATCAAGACCATCGAGGCCCAGATTGCACAGCTGAATGCGGCCTTAAGCGAGCGAGAGAAGGGGAAGCTCCCGTCCCAGCCACTCCCAAATCCCGGTCACCCACATAATGTACATGTTGCTCTTGAACAACAGAACCATAATGTGAGTGCCGTGACCACATTGAGATCGGGAAGGATGCTGCAAAACAACATCGGCACACGGATCAACAATGACACCCCGGCCACTTCTTCTTCTTCTTCTCCTGCTTCTTCATCTTCTGAGCCTATTCTCCGCTCTTCAACAGGCTTTCTTTCCTCTTCTTCTGCTCTGAACGGACCCACTTCTCACTCCATGAAAACACCTGTTCTGGGATCCGTTCCAACTCCATAATCTCCTCCTCCAGCATTGGACTCAACCAATTTTAAAAACGTTCCATTTCCAAACCGGTTGAAGTCCACCAAAAAAAATCCACAAATGGAGAAGATTCTGGAGTTATTTAAGCAGGTTAACATTAACATTCCTCTTTTAGATGCTGTCCAACAAGTCCCGTCCTACGCGAAAATCTTAAAGGACTTGTGCACGAAAAAGAGGAAGTCTCAGGTACCCAAGAAAGTTTTCTAGGCTAGTGCTGTGAGTGATGCCCTTACCCAATCTTTACCACAAAAATGGAAGGACTCTGGCTGTCCTACGATTTCTATTACCATTGGGGATAAGAACATCAACCGCGCACTATTAGATCTTGGTGCCAGTGTTAACCTGCTTCCGCACTCAGTATACGAGCAATTAGGCGTAGGAGAGCTGAAACCCACACACTGTATTCTCCAAATGGCCGACCGATCGATCACCCATCCTAGGGGTGAGCTAGAGGATGTGTTAACCAAAGTCGGGGACTTCATATTCCCCGTTGACTTCATTGTATTAGACACACAGCATGTAGCTAACCCCCGGAATCAAATTCCGGTGATACTCGGTCGCCCATTCCTTACAACCTCAAATGCTGTGATCAATTGTCGCAATGGTTCGATGAACCTCTCTTTTGGAAACATGATGATTGAACTCAACATTTTTAGGTTGGGGAATCAGCCCTCCGAACCTAATGCTCATATACTGGACGTTTGCTCAATCCAGGAGATCACCCCAGAAGAGTGTGAATTCGAGGAGTTTCTGTTCGAACACGATAACCTTAACGCCACTAGTGCGTTCCTCTTCGAACCTGCTGCTGTTTCTACGTCCGACAACGACTACGAGTGTTTCACGTTCTCGAACGATCTTAGCCGCTCACAACCTGAGTTTGAATCCTTCGAATTTCCGGATGAGTTACCTGAACCAACCAACTCGGTCGCTTACACTCGTTTTGAACCTTTGCTGGAATCTTTTGAGTTCGAGACCTTTGCACCAATCTTGCCTTCAATCGTTTCACCTCCAACGCTCGAACTCAAGCCATTTCCGTCTCACCTTAAGTACACTTACTTGGGTGAGAACAAGACCCTCCCGGTTATCATCTCGGTTTCTCTAGCTCCTGAGCAAGAGAAAGCCCTTCTTGCGGTCTTGCACAGCAATAGGCAAGCATTTGGCTGGTCCATGGCGGACATCAAGGGGATTAGTCCCCTGATCGTTGAACATCACATTCATCTGATGGATGATGCCAAACCAGCCAGGGATCCACAAAGACGTCTCAACCCAGTCATGAAAGAGGCTGTGAAGAAGGAGATCGTAAAATGTCTGAATAGTGGTATCATTTACCCTATCTCTGATAGCCAGTGGGTTAGCCCCATTCATGTTGTCCCCAAGAAGTCAGGCATCACGGTCATAACCAACGAGGCGAACGAGTTAATCCCTACTCGCACCCAAACTGGGTGGCGAGTATGCATTGATTAAAGAAAACTCAACGCCGCAACGCGGAAGGACCACTTTCCGCTACCTTTCATTGACCAAATGTTTGAGCGATTGGCCAGACACGAGTACTACTGCTTTCTTGATGGCTACTCCGGCTATAATCAAATTCCCATCGCCGAAAAAGACCAGGACAAGACCACTTTCACTTGTCCTTTCGGCACGTTTGCATATCGTCGCATGCCCTTTGGGTTATGCAATGCGCCCGCTACCTTCCAGCGGTGTATGATGGGAATCTTTTCAGACATGGTGGAAAAATTTCTGGAGATCTTCATGGACGATTTCTCCATCTTCGGCGATTCCTTCAACGAGTGTTTGCTGCATCTTGACGCTGTCCTTACCCGATGTAAGGACAAGAACCTCACTTTGAATTGGGAGAAGTGCCACTTCATGGTGCGCGAAGGTATTGTCTTAGGACATATCATCTCGCAAAATGGCATAGAGGTTGACAAAGCGAAGATTGAGGTCATTTCCAATCTCCCTCCTCCCAGATGCGTCCGCGACATCCGAGCCTTCCTTGGCCATGCCGGTTTCTATAGACGATTCATCAAGGACTTTAGTAAGATTGCTAGGCCCTTGACTCTTTTGCTAGCCAAGGACATGCCATTCAACTTCAACTCGAGCTGTGTGACTGCGTTCGAGTCATTGAAAAGCTCACTCACTTCTGCTCCCGTTCTCTCTTCTCCTGACTGGACGCACCCATTTGAGATTATGTGCGATGCATCCGACTTTGCCATTGGTGCTGTCCTTGGACAACACATCAACAAGATGCCGCACGTAATCTATTATGCGAGCCGAACCCTGAACGACGCCCAACTCAATTATACAACAACCGAGAAGGAATTCTTGGCTGTTGTATTTGCTTTAGAAAAGTTCAGGCCCTACCTCATTGGCTCTCCAGTCATTGGCTACACAGACCATTCTGCTCTGCGCCATCTTTTTGCGAAGAAAGATGCAAAATCTCGGCTAATACGTTGGATCCTTTTGTTTCAAGAGTTTGACCTTGTCATTAAGGACAAACGAGGATGTGAAAACGTAGTTTCCGACCATCTCTCACGACTTCCTTCCTCGCCGTCGCTTCAAATCCCGATCAATGACGTTTTCCCCGATGAACAGCTCTTGACAGTATCTTGCGAACTCTGGTTCGCAGATATTGTGAACTATTTGGCCACAGGATTACTACCGACTGAATGGTCAAGTCAGGACAGACTTCGCTTCTTATCCCAAGTAAAACACTTTTACTGGGACGAACCCTATCTGTTCAAGTACTGTCCCGACCAGATTATTCGTCGGTGTGTCCCTGACGATGAATTCAAGAGTGTGCTGTCGTTTTGCCACGATCAAGCGTGTGGCGGGCATTTTGGCCCCAGAAAGACAGCTGAGAAGATCTTGCAATGTGGTTTCTACTGGCCACAACTCTTCAAAGACGCTCATGACTATTGCAAGACTTGCTCCCGGTGCCAACACATGGGCCGGATATCCCGGAGGAACGAGATGCCGCTCCAACCAATCTTGGTTGTGGAGATTTTCGATGTTTGGGGGATAGATTTCATGGGGCCGTTTCCCAGCTCTTTCGGGAACTTGTACATCCTTCTCGCTGTTGATTACGTCTCTAAGTGGGTCAAGGCTGTGCCTAGCCGGACTAACGACAACAAGGTTGTCGTTAGGTTTCTTAAAGAAAACATTTTCTCCCGTTTTGGGCACCCCCGAGCGATCATTAGCGACAATGGAAGTCATTTCTGCAACAAGACTTTCGAGGCCTTGATGCGGAAATATTCCATTAATCATAAGCTCTCTACGCCCTACCACCCCCAAACCTGCGGGCAGGCCGAAGTTTCAAATCGGCAAATCAAGAAGATACTGGAGAAGACGGTTTCCAAGAACCGTAAGGATTGGTCGCTGAAACTCACTGATGCCCTTTGGGCATTTCGAACCTCTTATAAGACCGATCTTGGCATGTCTCCCTATCGGCTTGTGTACAGAAAGGCTTGCCACCTACCTGTCGAAATAGAGCATCGCGCTTTTTGGGCGATAAAGGAGTTGAATCTGTCTCTTGAAGATGCGGGCAGCTATCGGAAGCTGCAGTTGAATGAATTGAGCGAGCTTAGGGATGAGGCTTACGATAACGCGGTTGTCGTTAAGAACCAAACGAAGGTGTTTCACGATAAACACCTTTTGCGCAAAACTTTCGTACCTGGTCAACAGGTATTGCTTTACGACACCCGGCTACACTTCCATCCAGGAAAGCTCAGATCTCGCTGGAAAGGGCCGTATTTTGTGCGGAATGTGTATCCGCATGGCGCTGTGGATTTGGAGAATCCAAAGGACGGTTCATTTTTCAAAGTAAATGGACACCGACTCAAACCGTACCTTAGCGCCGAACCAACAGAGGAGCTCCTGTTCTTACAGGAGCCGATTTACCCTGCATAATCTTTCTCTGCCTAACTCCAAACTTCGGTTATCCAGCCAAGAACAAGTGGACACTGTTCCAAATAAGTTTGGGGGTATGTATATACCATTTTGTACATTTTTATGGATATTCTTTTCCATTTTTGCTCTTTTTCTTTTCTTTAAAAACAAAAAAAATGTGTATATCTAACCGACAATTTTGACCCTTCAAATGATCTCTTCATGCAATGACAGTGAGGATATTGTCCAGTTTAAGTTTGGGGGTACGCTCGATACGCATTTCTTACCTTCGCATTCATATGTATATTTTGCATCTGCATTTTAAAATCCATAAAATCCATAAAAATCTGAAAATTTTCTAAATATATAAAAACTTTTCTGTCAAGTTAGCTCGTGGGAAAACTCTGATTCAACATTTCGACGGTTTTGTTTGATAAAATAAAAATAACTAAATCTTATTTTTAGATTTTGAAAACCTGAAAGATAACTCTCCTTTGAAGTTAACTATAGCTGATATACGTCTTTACATCACACTACACGTGTCGTGAGTTTTGGAAATTAGATGACAAGTCTTTTATGTCTAAAAACTTTTAAATGGATAAATTATTTTCTGAGGATCAAATAGGTTTGTTCTGAAATAAGTAATATCAAGAATAGTTTATGAAGTGAAGTGAATATGAAGGAATGTTATTGATGCCTTAATTGAAACTAAGTCTGAAAAATAACCCATCTGAAACTTGATTGAAATGATTACACACTGAACCCACTAAACACGTCTTTTATCCAAAAAAATAATTGAACTGCCAGTTATGTCTCCGTTTGTATTGAATCATCATAATTTTCACGCCAAACTGTCTTTTGTTTTTGGACCTAGGTAACTTGAGTAATTAATTCCGCTGGGGTGTTTCTACACCTAATGCCCTAAAGCCAACTGGTTTGGGTGCATTGGCCCAAAGCTCGCTAAGAAGCCTAGAAAGTCCAGATTAAAACAAAGTCAAGCAAGTGTTCTCTCCGAGTTAAAATTCCTGACGGTTCTTTGTGTGAGAATAATCTTGATAAAAGACAGGCCTTTATAAAAAAAATTTAGCGGAGATATGAAGGTTTTATTCTATGATAAAGACTATTGCACGTTCACAGAGGTGTGTATGAAATGAAAACAAGAAAAAGTTGGAGTGAAAAATAAGACCTAGTTTCCTGTTAAGGAAGATAGAAATTCTGAAGTTGAAACTTTACTGGAAAACGAAACTTGAAAAATGCTTAACTCTTTATAAAACTTATGTGATCCTTTCAAAATTTTTATCTGGGCTTTATTGTGTGACATGATGACTTAAATCGATCCTTCTGGAAACTTAACGACACTATTTGCACTGCACGTAAAGACATATAAAATCTGTAGTTAAATAAAAAGCGAGGTGTGAAAAATAAGGGTTCGATAGTCTAGATTTAGGATAATAGAATTGTTATTTTCTGAAACAAAACCTTAGGGTTTGAATCATAGTTATTTTGCAAAACTAGCTTGACCGGATTTTGTGGGCAGTATCCGCTGAAAACCCTCAGAAGACAACACCCCTCCTACTAGGGACACCTAGAGGTTTAACGGCTTGTTGCACATGCTCAGTGCAATCGCGTTCCCTGCGAAAGTGAGGTTAGGAATTTTTGTGAATAAATTGGCTTTGCTCGAGACGAGCAAATGATAAGTTTGGGGGTATTTGTTCATATCAGATTTTTGCATTTTTATACTGCCCAATTTTTATCATATTGCTTATCGGTAGGTACTCTTGAGCCGTGTTTGCTAGTCAATTGCAGGTTACAGGTTCTCGGCTCTAAACGATGAAATTCATGTAAAAGCACGACAAAATCCGGATTCCTGCCAACCACAGATAAAACACGATTCTCCGCTCTCTATCCGTTGCTGCCACACACCAGTTTAAGAGACAAAATGACAAATCGATTGTCACCTTCATGCACAAAGCACAATGGCAACACCAAGTCCAAGAAATCTACGCGGAGCTCAAGAAAATCATGACAAAAGATCTGTAACACCCGAGCCCAATAATACTATTTCTGTTACTAGTTGAGTGTTTGACATTGCTCATTTCATTTATATTGCCTGTTTGGGTCTCAAGGTAAAATTTTAACCGGCTAAATTATTTTTGCATGTAACAAATTTTAACACCTAAGGTAAAATTAAAAATATCTATATTGGCCTACTCGTCACCCCTAGCTGCGTGGTAGCGTCCGCGCGTCGAGTTCTCATTCCGTTCGGTGAAACGGGCGAGTTTGGACGGCTACGCGCGCGTGCAAGTGTCCGACTTGGGGGCATGCTTTTTGATCATAAAACATCTAATTTTAAAATTTGGAACACGCTTAAAATCCTATTTTTTGAATTTCAAATTTTGGGCGCAACCCGGGCGCGATTTGAAAATGTTTCATTTAGCGCCAAAATCCCAATTTAATTATATAATCTAAAACTATACTAATATATTCATTCTGTTACTAATATAACTATTAAATCCCTTAAATCTCCTTTTAAAATTTTCCTCAGCCAATCACGAGGGGTTTTAAACCCTCGTGGGCCCGCCTCCTTCTCTCTCTCTCTTCCTCTAATCTCTCTCTCTCTCTCTATCCCTATATATATTATTCCCTAACCTCCTTCGTCTTCACAGAACCACCACGAGAACCATTGTGTAACCCTAACCCATCGCAACCCTAGCTAGCCGCCGCAGCCCGACGCCACCACCACCATCATCCTCGCAGCCGCTACCCATTCCTTCCTTCTCTCCCTTCTCCCGTGCACCCAACACCGTAGCCACCTGCACCGTCGCTGCTCGCCGTCGCCGCCGCAACCCGTCGCCGACGACGCCAGCGTATTCCCCCTTCGCCCCTCTTCCCGACCTCGACACCTTCCTCCTCCTTCCCGTGCGCCGGTGCCGCAACAGAACCCAAACTGCAATCCTACCACCTTCTCTGGTTCGCCGGAAAACGCCGCCGTCGACCCTCGTCGTCGTCACCCGCGCCACCGCCGACCACCTCCTCTTCCCCTGCAACCCAAACCCAGCCTTTTCCTCTCCCCCTCATCGTATCTCCTGATCCAGCACCTGCAGCCGAGTCTGTCGTCGCAGCCTCCTCGCCGGCGCCCCATCGCCGTCGACCCCGTCGCGGTTGCCATCCATCCTATCCCAGTAAGTTTCTCCTGACCTCTCCCCTTCCTTTTTCCCTTCGCTGGTTGCTTTTTGTCCGTGCGTAGTTTGCTAACCGTTGTCGCTGTTTTGACATTTCGCCGGAATCCGGCCGTGCCGACGACTTGACCCGACATTCCAGCAAGGTACTCCGGTCCGCGTGGTCCCGCTGTTCGTTGTTTGGACTTGATCCGTGAACCGTGCGTCCGTCGCGTGTTTTCCGCAGACGTTACGTCCGTTTTTCCCGGTTCGCGAACCGTCGAGGCAAGTATTACTTGCTACATGCTATGTTATACAAATTAAATGTGTTTGACTCATTAAACTTGCAAAACTTAACTAAGTAGAGCTATTTTATTATTTGGACGCATTATGACGAATATCATGATACTGTAACCTAAAATCACATTTGCCACTTTAACCCTAATAACGAAATTCCCAGTTAATCATTTTACTGTTTAAGGGACGATAGTCGTACACATGTAGCTCTATTACTTTCTGTCATTGATATTGCACTACCTTGTGATTACTGCACCGCAAGAGTGCTCAAACCTGTTAATATGATAATACGACTGAACGATATTAATGCACCATTGTGATCAAATGAACTGTTATTGTTGTTTACTTTATTTCCTGCTGTTATTCCTTGTTCGATGTTATACCTGTTGTGAGTACACCCTCGATTGTGTTACATATTGACCTGACCTTCCTACACATGACATATACATATACCGATGCACCGGACATGGTACCCTTTACTATCGACTCGACCTGTTGTACCATGACCTGACCTGTTACCTGATCTCATGCCTAATGCCAACAAACCTGACTTGGGGTCCTCATGGACCATTCCTGTTGTCTATCTAGACAAACCTGACCTGTTATCTGATCCTGTGTTGGCATTAGTCCTTGATTCCTGAATACCTGACTTCACACATATGACCTGGGGGTATGGGGAAATCAAACGGATAATCTAAAGTGTAACTTAAAAGGGTATTACTTGATCCGTGGTCCCGGGGGGTAACGGGACAGAGCCATTCGTGACTCTTACATTCCTGATCCGTGGTCCCGGGGGGCAACGGGACAGAACCACTATTGGTTCCCATTTTTCCTGATCCGTGGTCCCGGGGGGTAACGAGACATATCCTTTGAGTTACATGGAGGATTACTCGAATTGATTTCAAAGACTTTAGAATAGAAACCCGATAGAACAGTTTAGTTACCCACTGCACACTACCCTGCACTGCTTGTTACATACTACTGCTTATTTCATGTTTATTTCTGCACTGCTTATTACCAAAAAGAACCATGTCACGCCCCGCTTCCCAGAGTACGCAAGATTAGGCACGTGACATAGCCAACCATGCTACCTGTGGGTAGGAAGTATCCATCCACAGTCACATTACGGCTGTCGAGATATCAAGAACAAGATAAAACTATCTAACACATGTCCAAATCCAGAATAACAAGAGTCAATGATAAATAAAATGCGGAAGCAAATGATCCAATACAATAATAGAAAAGTATGTCCCATAATGCGGGCTCACATCTGGAAATAAATATGCAGGAAATAAAACTAATCACTACAGAACTCACAAATCAGCCTGCTGGCTGAAGTACTCCTGCTCGGACAGCGACAGTGGTAAAGGATCTGGGCCATGCAAAACCCAGACGTCAGCGCATCATGTCAACCAATAATATAATATGAACATGGTAATAAGCAGTGCAGAACCGTTGACCAAGCTTACGCGCAAGGAAGTAACCTTTGTTTGGACGGATAAATGTGCATTGGCCTTCGAGACGTTGAAGCAGAAGTTGATAACCGCCCCTATCCTGACCGTACCAGACAATTCAGGAGGACTGGTGATTCACAGCGACGCATCTGGAAAAGGATTGGGATGTGTTTTGATGCAGAATGGGAAGGTCGTAGCTTACGCATCAAGACAATTGAAGACCCATGAGAAGAATTATCCGACTCATGACTTGGAGCTTGCGGCCGTGATCTTCGCCTTGAAGATTTGGAGATACTACCTTTGGGCGAGAGAGTCGAAGTTTTTACCGATCACAAGAGTTTGAAGTATGTATTCACTCAGAAGGAGTTGAACATGAGGCAACGCAGATGGTTGGAGCTGATGGCCGACTACGACCTTGATCTTAAGTACCATCCGGGAAAAGTTAACGTCATGCCGGATGCGCTTAGTCGGTTACCAGCGATTCAGGTATTGACTACACAGAGGGAGATCATTGCGGATTTTTGAAGATTTGACTTGGAGGTTGTGCTACCACATTCTACGGGACAGTTGATGCAGTTGCAAGTACAGTCGTCCTTAGTTGAGAAGATTAAAGCGGCACAATCGCAGGATCCTAGACTGCAAAAGTTTCGAGAGCAGGTTGAAGCCGGACTACGAACAGATTTACTGGTCCACGATGATGGTTCGTTGAGGTATGGTAGCCGTGTGTGTGTGCCAAAGGGGGATGTGCGTGAAGAGCTTATGAAGGAGGCACACAGTTCAGCTTACTCTGTACATCCAGGAGGTACCAAGATGTACCGAGATATTCGACAGCATTTCTGGTGGGAAGGTATGAAACGGGAAATTGCTCGCTTCATGGCTAAGTGCTTGGTATGTCAGCAAGTCAAGGCTGAACACCAAAGGGTTGCTGGTTTGTTGCAACCACTTCCGATTCCTCAGTGGAAGTGGGAACATATAACCATGGATTTCGTGACAGCTTTACCGCGGAGTCCAAAGGGCAACAATGCAGTATGGGTGATTGTCGATCGGTTGACCAAGGCAGCTCACTTTATTCCTTTTCGGGTTGGTCAATCGACGGAGACTTTGGCAGAGCGGTACATGTAGGAGATTGTAAGATTGCATGGAGTACCGGTGAGCATCGTGTCCGATCGGGACACTCGGTTCTTGTCACACTTCTGGAGGAGTTTACAGGAAAGTTTGGGGACTCGATTAAAGTTTAGCACAGCTTATCATCCTCAAACTGATGGGCAGTCGGAGAGAACGATCCAAACTCTTGAGGATATGTTGAGAGCATGCATGTTGGACTTCAAGGGTTCTTGGGAGGATCACCTACACTTGGTGGAGTTTTCGTACAACAATAGCTTCCAAGCGACTATTCAGATGGCTCCGTTTGAAGCTTTATATGGTCGTAAGTGCCGTTCACCTGTTTGTTGGGATGATGTTGGTGAACGAAGGTTACTAGGACCAGATTTGGTGGTACAGACAGTCGAGAAGGTGAATACAATCAGGAAGCATATAAAGGCAGCTCAAGACAGACAGAAAAGTTGGGCTGACACGTCAAGAAGACCTCTAGAGTTCGCCGTGGGTGATATGGTATTCTTGAAGATATCACCGACTAGAGGAGTGATTCGTTTTGGGAGTCGGGGAAAGCTTAGTCCTTGATTCGTTGGACCCTTCGAAATATTGGAGCGTGTTGGAGAGGTAGCGTACCGTTTAGCGTTACCACAATCCTTGGCAGGTGTGCACGATGTGTTTCATGTATCTCAACTACGGAGGTATGTTTGAGATGAAACCCACGTCTTGGATCATTCGGAGTTAACCGTACGAGAGGACCTAACTTTTGAGGAGCGACCGGTTGAAATAAAGGATCGAAGAGAAAAGGTTCTTAAGAACAAGGTTATCCCCCTGGTGCTAGTTTCTTGGGGTAATCGATCGTATGGAGAATCCACTTGGGAGCGAGAAGACGAGATCCGGCAGAAGTTTCCTCACCTTTTCCTGTAGTTATCCATCTTGTATTCTTGGAATTTCGAGGACGAAATTCTTTTTGTAGTTGGGTATGATATAACACCCGAGCCCAATAATACTATTTCTGTTACTGGTTGAGTGTTTGATATTGCTCATTTCATTTATGTTGCCTGTTTGGGTCTCACGGTAAAATTTTAACCGGCTAAGTCATTTTTGCATGTAACAAATTTTAACACCTAAAGTAAAATTAAAAATATCTATATTGGCCTACTCGTCACCCCTAGCTGCGTGGTAGCGTCCGCGCGTCGAGTTCTCATTCCGTTCGGTGAAACGGGCGAGTTTGGACGGCTACGCGCGCGTGCAAGTGTCCGACTTGGGGGCATGCTTTTTGATCATAAAACATCTAATTTTAAAATTTGGAACCCGCTTAAAATCCTATTTTTTGAATTTCAAAGTTTGGGCGCAACCCGGGCGCGATTTGGAAATGTTTCATTTAGCGTCAAAATCCCAATTTAATTATATAATCTAAAACTATACTAATATATTCATTCTGTTACTAATATAACTATTAAATCCCTTAAATCTCCTTTTAAAATTTTCCTCAGCCAATCACGAGGGGTTTTAAACCCTCGTGGGCCCGCCTCCTTCTCTCTCTCTCTTCCTCTAATCTCTCTCTCTCTTCCTCTAATCTCTCTCTCTCTCTATCCCTATATATATTATTCCCTAACCTCCTTCGTCTTCACAGAACCACCACGAGAACCATCGCGTAACCCTAACCCATCGCAACCCTAGCTAGCCGCCGCAGCCCGACGCCACCACCACCATCATCCTCGCAGCCGCTACCCATTCCTTCCTTCTCTCTCTTCTCCCGTGCACCCAACACCATAGCCATCTGCACCGTCGCTGTTCGCCGTCGCCGCCGCAACCCGTCGCCGACGACGCCAGCGTATTCCCCCTTCGCCCCTCTTCCCGACCTCGACACCTTCCTCTTCCTTCCCGTGCGCCGGCGCCGCAACAGAACCCAAACTGCAATCCTACCACCTTCTCTGGTTCGCCGGAAAACGCCGCCGTCGACCAACGTCGTCGTCACCCGTGCCACCGCCGACCACCTCCTCTTCCCCTGCAACCCAAACCCGGCCATTTTCCTCTCCCCCTCACCGTATCTCCTGATCCAGCACCTGCAGCCGAGTCTGCCGTCGCAGCCTCCTCGCCGGCGCCCCATCGCCGTCGACCCCGTCGCGGTTGCCATCCTTGCTATCCCAGTAAGTTTCTCCTGACCTCTCCCCTTCCTTTTTCCCTTCGCTGGTTGCTTTTTGTCCGTGCGTAGTTTGCTAACCGTTGTCGCTGTTTTGACATTTCGCCGGAATCCGGCCGTGCCGACGACTTGACCCGACATTCCAGCAAGGTACTCCGGTCCGCGTGGTCCCGCTGTTTGTTGTTTGGACTCGATCCGTGAACCGTGCGTCCGTCGCGTGTTTTCCGCCGACGTTACGTCCGTTTTTCCCGGTTCGCGAACCGTCGAGGCAAGTATTACTTGCTACATGCTATGTTATACAAATTAAATGTGTTTGACTCATTAAACTTGCAAAACTTAACTAAGTAGAGCTATTTTATTATTTGGACGCATTATGACGAATATCATGATACTGTAACCTAAAATCACATTTGCCACTTTAACCCTAATAACGAAATTCCCAGTTAATCATTTTACTGTTTAAGGGACGATAGTCGTACACATGTAGCTCTATTACTTTCTGTCATTGATATTGCACTACCTTGTGATTACTGCACCGCAAGAGTGCTCAAACCTGTTAATATGATAATACGACTGAACGATATTAATGCACCATTGTGATTAAATGAACTGTTATTGTTGTTTACTTTATTTCCTGCTGTTATTCCTTGTTCGATGTTATACCTGTTGTGAGTACACCCTCGATTGTGTTATATATTGACCTGACCTTGCTACACATGACATATACATATACCGATGCACCGGACATGGTACCCTTTACTATCGACTCGACCTGTTGTACCATGACCTGACCTGTTACCTGATCTCATGCCTAATGCCAACAAACCTGACTTGGGGTCCTCATGGACCATTCCTGTTGTCTATCCAGACAAACCTGACCTGTTACCTGATCCTGTGTTGGCATTAGTCCTTGATTCCTGAATACCTGACTTCACACATATGACCTGGGGGTATGGGGAAATCAAAAGGGTCATCTAAAGTGTAACTTAAAAGGGTATTACTTGATCCGTGGTCCCGGGGGGGTAACGGGACAGAGCCATTCGTGACTCTTACATTCCTGATCCGTGGTCCCGGGGGGCAACGGGACAGAACCACTATTGGTTCCCATTTTTCCTGATCCGTGGTCCCGGGGGGTGACGGGACATATCCTTTGAGTTACATGGAGGATTACTCGAATTGATTTTAAAGACTTTAGAATAGAAACCCGATAGAACAGTTTAGTTACCCACTGCACACTACCCTGCACTGCTTGTTACATACTACTGCTTATTTCATGTTTATTTCTGCACTGCTTATTACCATGTTCATATTATATTATTGGTTGACATGACGCGCTGACGTCTGGGTTTTGCATGGCCCAGATCCTTTACCACTGTCGCTGTCCGAGCAGGAGTACTTCAGCCAGCAGGCTGATTTGTGAGTTCTGTAGTGATTAGTTTTATTTCCTGCATGTTTATTTCCAGATGTGAGCCCGCATTATGGGACATACTTTTCTATTATTGTATTGGATCATTTGCTTCCGCATTTTATTTATCATTGACTCTTGTTATTCTGGATTTGGACATGTGTTAGATAGTTTTATCTTCTTCTTGATATCTCGACAGCCGTAATGTGACTGTGGATGGATACTTCCTACCCACAGGTAGCATGGTTGGCTATGTCACGTGCCCAATCTTGCGTACTCTGGGAAGCGGGGCGTGACAAGATCCATGTCCAATCACCTTTTGATCTACTAGAATTCTGGAAGAGATGTGAAAAGATATCAGAAAAAACATGTGCCAAACTACAGACAAAAGAGGACCAGGGAAGCACAGAAAACCGGAGGGCCCAACTCCCCTATACGGCCGCGGAACCGCGGCCAATAGGGGGTCTAGGCCGCGGTTCCGCGGCCGTTTAGGCTTGTCAGCTGAAGCTTTTTTAGGGGTTGTTTGGTCTTTTCATGTTTGTTCTGATTGTTGCCCTAGATTTCCTTTTCCCTGCCTATAAATAGCCCAGAACTTTGTGAAGCCAAGGGTGCTTAATCTTGTATTTTTAGGTTTTAGAATACTTGTTGTTCTTCCTCCTCTTCTCATCTCTTCTCCATTGAAAAACTTGTAGTGAGCTTTTGTGAGTGAAGAATGATGAATAAAGAAGTTCATTTTGTTATTATATTTGTCTTGTTCTTTAATTAAATTATTATTGCTTGTAATTTTCATTTGTTAACTTGTTGTTATTTGTGTTTGTTTCTTTCTTGTCCCTTTTCCTTTATCCTTAAACAACCATGATGCTTACGCTTGATCCTTGCCGAGGTGAGGTCGCAAATAGCTAGTTGTTATCTTCTAATCTCCTTCTTTCTATCTTCCTCTTTTGTTTTATTTTTCTTTTCCGTATAATGGGTGAGTAGTTTCACACTTGTTAGGGTAGGATAAGGGAAGTTTGAGAGAAGGAAATCTCTCTCACTCTTTCCTTGCCCAACATCTTAATTCGACTCCCGTTAATTGAACCACAATCCGCTCCCTACGGCACCCTATCCTACATGATAGCGGTGATTCCGTAGTGAGATCGGTTGTGGTTGAATTAACCGGAGGTTATGGCTAAGAGCCAAGAACGGACGGACAAGCACCAAAAGGAAGAACTTAAGCGTTGGAAAGCCTAGCTTATACTCGCAAGTTCCTTCCTAGTCGTGCTAATCCCCGTTGTTGCCGATTACCGTAACACCGATATTAAGAGTGGCAATGAAAGAAGTGAGCGACTCCTAACTCAAACTAACCTAATCCTAACCCTAACAAGCTCTCTTTACATATCATTTTAACACTTAGTTAATCACAAACAAATCTGGACTTTTGGACTTAACTCGTTAAAGCACATAGAAAAAGATTCCCATCTCCCTGCGGACGACCCGTACTCAACCGGCTAGCTACAAGCGAAACCGTTTTGATTGCGGTAATTAACTAAACTTGAACACGCAGAATCCCTACCAATCAAGTTGCCTCCGGCCTTCCTCACTCGGCGCCAGTAACGACGTCGAGTGTGTCATGCTGATGGTATCGGCTTGGTGATGGCAATAGCCTCGTCTTGCCCCCTGTGTATGTGGGGGGTCGCTGCTGGTGTCAGCCTGTTAAAGACTGATGTCCTTTGGGTAGCAGGAGCGGGAGCTGGAACAGTCAATCTTGTAAGACCGACTTTTTGGCAGGGGAAGCTGCCTTGACGACTTCAGGAGCAGGACTGGTTATTTTCTTAGGAGTAACCTTCCCTGGGATTGCAGGCCCCATTGCGGTTTCACAGGAGCTCTGGCCCAGTCTGGAAAAGACCGAGGCACTGGTGTTGGGCGACCCGTTGAGAGGGGCCACGGCAGGGGTAAGCCGATCAACGACCGACTTCTTGGGAGCTTCCGTTGTCAGCACAGGAGCGGTGAAGCTTGTTGGCGGGAGCATGGTCAGAAAAAACAACCCTGTGGTGGCTCGAGTGACATGTTCCATGGGCATTGTGAATAGCGAAGCAGCTTGGGGTCCGTAGGCTATACCTCCTGGTGAGGCAGGGCGCCGGTTGCAGTTGCAGTGGGAGCATTTCGCAAGAGTGGAAGCCATTGATTCTTTGCCTTCTGCAATAAGCAAAACGCCAAATCTTAGTACCTTGAAACCCAAGGGCAACTATTAGCGAGCCGTGTTTGGTTCGCGAACACGACACACGAAGTATGGAGTGGAAAGAGGAAAAGGTCCCACCGAGCGTGCCAGAATCTGTTCCCCTCCGAACGACGGCGCGACGGCGGACGTCTTGCCTGACATTCGGGGCAGATGCTAATTAGTGCTATCCGTCTACCTCTCCGAAAATGCCAAGTTGATTTATGGCACCGTATATCGAAGGTTTAAACGGATGCGTCCGATGTAGCAGACTTCGTCAGATTCCCCCTTGCTTGAGGGGTTTTTGATTGTGAGGACGCTCTTCCCTGCAGGCGCAAGCCCCTGCAGTTAATTACGCTACCGCATCGCGGTAACCACTTTCTCCTTCTCCAGATGGTCACTTCGTGTCATGTGTGTTTATTTTGTGTTTAGTTGCCCGTGGATTGTATACGAAGACTGAGTTATGTCGTCGCCCGTAGGGCGTGGACTATTCCAAATTCGTATTATCTTAGATTTGGGTTTGGGGGTTTGGGTTTAAGGATACGTTAGCCTCATTGGAGACTAAGATCGACTTAAACGTTTGTTAAGGATGCGTTAGCCTAGTTTTTAGACTAAGATCGATTTAACGGGATTGTTTAGATCCAACAAAAGAGCAATTAATGGAGCCCTGTTGTTTAGTTTAGTGACATTGCGGTCAAAAGGTAGTTTAAGGACATTGCGGTCCAATGTTAGTTTTAAGACGTTGCGGTCAAGGTTAAGGACATCATAGTCCGTGGATTTAAGGACCCCACTGTCCGATGTTAGTTTTAAGACATCACGGTCAAGGTTAAGGACGTCATAGTCCATGGGTTTAAGGACCCCACAGTCCGTTGTTAGTTTTAAGATATCTCGGTCAAGGTTAAGGACGTCATAGTCCATGGGTTTAAGGACCCCACAGTCTGATGTTAGTTTTAAGACATCTCGGTCAAGGTTAAGGACGTCATAGTCCATGGGTTTAAGGACCCCACAGTCCGTTGTTAGTTTTAAGACATCTCGGTCAAGGTTAAGGACGTCATAGTCCATGGGTTTAAGGACCCCACAGTCCGTTGTTAGTTTTAAGACATATCGGTCAAGGTTAAGGACGTCATAGTCCCATGGGTTTAAGGACCCCACAGTCCGTTGTTAGTTTTAAGACATCTCGGTCAAGGTTAAGGACGCCATAGTCCATGGGTTTAAGGACCCCACAGTCCGTATCAATGTGTGGTCATCGGGACCCGTCACCTCTTTGAAGACGTTGAGGAATTACAACGCCAAGTATCAAAGGAGTGAAGAGATGTACTCTTGAACCAAGGTGGATTAAATAGTCTTTGGCCCAATTTGGGATCAAGACCAATTAATTATGTTATGACCCCATTAGCCCAGTTAAGTTTGAATTGAGGACTTATGGCCGTCTTGGGCTAAGTCCAATCATGTTTAGAATATTGGCTCTCTGTTGGTCCATTGAAAGAGAGGCTTTGCCTCTAGAACTTAGCCAATTGGGCTAAAGTTAGTGTTAAACACTAAAGACCAACAATGTTGAACACTGGGAATGAGATTGACAAGTCAGTGTTTAACACTAAAAGATAGTTGGTGTTAAACACCAGCAACAGGGGGTTCAAATTAGTGTTAAACACTAAAGCAAATCAGTGTCAAACACTGGCAACACAGATCTCAAATTAGTGTTAATCAGTGTTAAACACTGGTAACAGAGATTTTAATTTAGTGTTAAACACTAAAGAAATCAGTGTTAAACACTGCTAACAGAGTTTTTCAATTAGTGTTAAATACTGAGACAGATCAGTGTTAAACACTGGATACAGAGGTTTCAACATAGTGTTAAACACTAAGGCAAGAGAGGTCACGTGGTAGCACGTGAGAGCGCCCTCCTTCTCTTTATTTTGTTCTGCCAAAAGTATTGAATACTTTGGGGCATCACGTGCTGTCACGTGATGGGAATTTAAGTGTTTGTCTGTTAGAACTTCAGCCAAGGGGTCACGTGGGGCACGTGAGGCATTGGCTCAAAGTTCTTTTCTGTAAGTCTTTACAGGGGTCACGTGGTAACACGCGACTCTAGTTCTTTGCATATTTTGAAAATCTGATAATCTTTTAAGAATTAAATTTCTTATAGGGTAAAACCCTAGCAATAAACTTTAGAGGAATTAAATTCCTATTATATTCTTGGACAGGGTTAAACCCTAATTTTTTCTGTAGGAATTAAATTCCTCATATATGTAAAGAATTAAATTCTGGCATAGGGTGAAACCCTAATTTCTTCTTTTTTAAGGGAATTGAATTCCTGTGATTTTGAGAGAACTAAGTTCTCAATTAGGGTTAAACCTTGGTTTTGTCCATTTGAAGAGATTAAATCTCTGTTATTTTGACAGAATTAAGTTCTTAACTAGGGTTAAACCCTAATTTGTCTCAAAGGAATTAAATTCCTATAATTCTATGAGAATTAAATTTTCAAACCTCCATTCCCTCTCTATGCTTTGGATCTGCATGGCAGGATCTCAACCCAATGAGAATTAAATTCTCAATTCATGGGGAGATGTGCACTTTGCAGATCCTCTACTAAAGAGAGAACTAAGTTCTTCTTTTTAAATATAAGAGTTAAACTCTTTTGAAAATTAAATTCTCTTTTTTCTTACCTAAGGTTTTCTTCTGCAGAAGATCAAATTCTTCCAAAGTCTTAAGGCTCTATTTGCCCCTCTCTATATGTCTCTCTCTCTCTGTGTGTCTTTAGCTCTCTCTTTTGGCTCCTATTTATAGGAGAAGGAAAAGAATCAATCTGTTTGGTTAATCTCTTATTGAGAGATTTGACTTGCATTCATCATTCATCTGGACCTTTGGATTATTAGGTGAATTTTATTCATCATTGGATTTTAAATCTAAAGATACTCCTTTGTTATTTCGGTTAGATTTTAAGGGGAAATCTTTCCAAGTTCAAGATTTTTCCATAAATAGGCGATATTTAATCACCTTTAAATCTTTAATCCAATCGGTTCCAAATAATCATTCTCTATTTGGAAAGATTTGAATGCTGTTCAGAATTTAATTCTGTTAAATAGATAGGCTTTGAAAGCCGGTCGCGTGCGGCCACGTGACCCTTGGTCACGTGTAGGCACGTGACCCCCTGGAACAAGCTTTCTTCTCATTTCTGCGCTCTGTCTTCTAGCCGCTATTCAACTGTCACGTGCCAACACGTAACCCCCGGTCACGTGTGAGCACGTGACCCTTTCTGGAGCATTTGCTTTGATTTAATCAGGGAACTGATGTGCCTTTGCCGCTGTTTTTAAATGTCACGTGCCAACACGTGACTGCTGGTCATGTGCTAGCACGTGATGCCTCCTCCGTAAACTTTCCTGATTTTAAATCAGAAAACACTCACGACTTGTAGGGAGAAATACCTTTATGGGACCCTTACGGCTCATGAAGTCAAAAGCCTTAGGCGACATGACCTTAACCCTACTCGCTAAGCCTTCCTTGTTCGACATCGACAGAGGAAGATGATGATTCGCTCCTGGTAATATCCCAGTTGTAGAGATGCTGATGCCGAAATCGGTGTTTAATTTCAGGTTTACGGTGAAAAGCCAGTAGGCCGCACACGCATATGCAAAATAACCGAAATTATGGGGCAACTTGCAATAAAAAGCAGCAAGTAAAAATGTATGCATGCAAAATAGCCGAAATGATGGGGCAACTCGCAATAAAAAGCAGCGAGTAAAAATAAAATAAACAGCTGAAATGATTGGGCAATCACGGTCTTTGCGATATAAAAGTTAAAATGATAGAGCATCGCGGAAATAAAACAAAAAAAATGATCATGATAAAACTTTGGCCCTACACTTAAGATCACATCGATCTCTGTATACAGTCCAAGGGCGCAAACAAAGAGGGAACCATACTTTCCCAACAGGCTTCGCCAGAAAACGAAGTCAAATCTCAACAGTCCGTCCCAACTCCAAAGAAACCAGTGTCTTCGGCAAATACCTCAACCCAGGGTAACAAATAATCCTTGGTAAATTCCTCAACTCAGGGAAACAAACATCCTTGACGAGAGCCTCCTGATTCGCGTCGACTCGCAGAGAAGCCAGAGTCTCTGTGGGAAATTCTCGATTCGTTTCATCACCAGGGAAACAAATAATCCTTGGTAAATTCCTCAACTCAGGGAAACAAACATCCTTCACGAGAGCCTCCTGATCTGCGTCGACTCGCAGAGCAACCAGTGTCTCCGTCGGAAATTCTCGACTCGTTTCAACACCAGGAAAACAAATAATCCTTGGCACCAGGGAAACAAATAATCCTTGGTAAATTCCTCAACTCAGGGAAACAAACAATCCTTGACGAGAGCCTCCTGATTCGCGTTGACTCGCAGAGCAACCAGTGTCTCCGTGGGAAATTCTCAACTCGTTTCAACACCAGGGAAACAAATAATCCTTGGCAAATACCTCAACTCAGGGAAACAAACAATCCTTGATGAGAGCTTCCTGATTCGCGTCGACTCGTAGAGCAACCAGTGTCTCCGTGGGAAATTCTCGACTCGTTTCAACACCAGGGAAACAAATAATCCTTGGTAAATTCCTCAACTCAGGGAAACAAACAATCCTTGACGAGAGCCTCCTGATTCGCGTCGACTCGCAGAGCAACCAGTGTCTCCGTGGGAAATTCTCGACTCGTTACAACACCAGGGAAACAAATAATCCTTGGCAAATACCTCAACTCGGGGAAACAAACAATTCTTGACGAGAGCCTCCTAATTCGCGTCGACTCGCAGAGCAACCAGTGTCTCCGTGGGAAATTCTCGACTCGTTTCAACACCAGGGAAACAAATAATCCTTGGCAAATACCTCAACTCAGGGAAACAAACAATCCTCGACGAAAGCCTCCTGATTCGCGTCGACTCGCAGAGCAACCAGTGTCTCCGTGGGAAATTCTCGACTCGTTTCAACACCAGGGAAACAAATAATCCTTGGCAAATACTCAACTCAGGGAAACAAACATCCTTGACGAGAGGCTCCTGATCTGCGTCGACTCACAGAGCAACCAGTGTCTCCATGGGAAATTCTCGATTCGTTTCAGCACCAGGGAAACAAATAATCCTTGGCAAATACTCAACTCAAGGAAACAAACATCCTTGACGAGAGCCTCCTGATCCGCGTCGACTCGTAGAGCAACCAGTGTCTCCATGGAAAATTCTCGACTCGTTTCAACACCAGGGAAACAAATAATCCTTGGCACCAGGGAAACAAATAATCCTTGGTAAATTCCTCAACTCAGGGAAACAAGCGTCCTTGATGAGAGCCTCCTAATTCGCGTCGACTCGCAGAGAAACCAGTGTCTCCGCGGGAAATTCTCAATTTGTTTCAACACCAGGGAAACAAATAATCCTTGGAAAATACCTCAATTCAGGAAAACCAGCATCCTTGATAAGAGCCTCCTGATTCGCGTCGACTCGCAGAGCAATCAGTGTCTCCGTAGGAAATTCTCAACTCGTTTCAACACCAGGGAAACAAATAATCCTTGGCACCAGGGAAACAAATAATCCTTGGTAAATTCCTCAACTCAGGGAAACTAGCGTCCTTGATGAGAGCCCCCTGATTCGCATCGACTCGCAGAGAAACCAGTGTCTCCGCGGGAAATTCCCGATTCGTCTCAACTTGCAAGATGAAGCTTCAGGCAGCAGGGATTAAAAAACTTGTTTCCTGAACAATGGGACCCTGCAAGTCGATCTAAAACGGTCTCTTGCATACTATTCACGGGTCTCACTCTCCAAAGTCGAGTTTCGACAGGGAGGGAAACAACCGCTTACGGATCCTCTCGACTCGTAAGAGGGAAAAATTCTCTTATAGGATCCTTACGACTTATAAGAGAAAACACACTTGGGAATCCTCGCGATTCCTAAGGAGAAACCCACCTACGAGATCCTCTCGATCCGTAGGAAGAAAAGTCTCTATGAGACCCTCACGGCTCATAGAGTTGAAAAGTCTTAGGCGGCAAATCTGAACCTGCGGCCTAAGCCATCGCTATCTCTTGGAAAAACTAAGTTATCTGCCAATTATGTTCATCAAGTCAACATGATGATAATAAGAGGAAGAAGAAAGTGGCAAAAGAACATCCGATTTACAAGCACTCGAGGCACACTCATTCATGCATATGCAAAAGACTCAGAGCGAGGAATAAGATAAGCTGGGATAAAACTTCATCATTAATATTGCCAAAAATTCTTACAATCAGAAAGCAATAAACAAGAGATATTATTACAATGGAATAACCTCAGATCCAGGGTACGGATTGAGGAAGTCAAAAGTAAGGCCATCCAGAGTTCTTCTGGCCTTTCTGATTATCCTTGTACGCAGCCTCTCGCGCTCCTGTGTGTCAAGATCCTCGGCAAGCCCCCCCAGCCTTCGATAAGCAGCGATTATCGTCGTCTGCTGGAAGACTTGATGAAGAATGTCGACAAGGCTGTCCCGTCGATGCTTCAAGATTAGCCCCGACAGGTGCACTGAATGCACCTTATCCTCAGCGTCATCCAGCGCATTGAGCAGCATGGCCTCGTGAAACCCCGGGAGTGCTCTCCAAATCGCTCCCAGCACGACTTTCAAGAGAGCTGAACGACGAGGAAGCAGCCAACCAACGCTTGCATGAAAGCGACCCATAACTTCCGCACACTGGGCATCTGTAAACTCCTGGTTTTGTTGACGGCCCTGTACACGGATGTCCTCATAAGTGATGAACTCGTGCAGGCTATATAGACGCACCGCCATAATACCTGAAGAAAACAGTACAGGGAGATTAGCAAATAAGAAGATACAGAAAGTTAAAAGTTAAACTCCTTGGGAGCAATACTTTGCAGACAGGAGTGACACGGGTCAAAATCAGTTATGAGGAGAATTTGAAGAAAATCCCTTGAGAACATTGAGAGCTTTGCTCTAAAAAGACGATATAATAATAATAATAATAATAATATCAAATGTCATCTTTAACTTCCAAGATCCATGAAGAATTCTTAAGAGTTTTTCTATATGATTTGGAAAGAGCAAAACTCCATTAATGAATTAAGAAAATACAAGGAAAATCTTTTAGAGAGCAGAGCTCTATTAATGGAACCCTAATAGGGTTCCCTCTAGATCTCTTTAAATCCTTTCAGACCTTTAGAGCAAAGCTCTACTAAGTGAAATCCCTGATGAGTTTTCTTTAGATCAGGGATCTATCAAGAGTAAGGCTCTGTTAATTAAAATTAACTTAATTTAATTTAAATTAATTAAAAAATTTACCTCAAAAGTTCTAAGAAATTCTAATTATTAGAGTTCTTAAAGGCAAGAGCAAAACTCTGAAGATAAAAATTTTTTGAAGATGATAATCATCTCTTGAGGACCAAAGGTCCTATTTATAGGCGTCAAATGCCCTTTCAACTTCCAAAGGCTGCCGAAACGGTTGGACTTCTGCCACCGTTGCGCTCACGTTTGGGGCCACGTAAGCGCGACGGTGGGGGGAATTTGTTTACCCCAATCAGAGCAAAGCTCTGTTCAAATTCTAAGGTGGGAAAAGAAGCAATGCTTCTGTTTTCCCCCAATCAGAGCAAAGCTCTGGTTTTGAAAATTGAAGTTAAAATAAATGAGGCAACGCTTCGGCTGACCTGCACTCTGCGCTGCGCGCCATGTGGTAGCGCAGCTGGCGCAAGTCACGCTAGCGCTCTGCGCCACGTGGTAGCGCAGTTGCGCAAGCGCAGTTGAGCTGCGCTCTGCGCTGCCCGCACGTGTCAGCGCAGTTGCGCTGCACTGTGCGCTGTGTGACACGTGTCACACGCTGGGGCATTTGCGCCAAACAGAATGAAGATTTTAAAGAAATATTTCTGTTCTTCTTAAAACAAGAAGATTTTCTTCTGTAAAACAGAAGCCCTTGGATCAAAGATCCAACAGTGGGGAAAATTCCCCAAATCACTCAAAGAAAGATCTCTTTAACAAATTTAACTAATTTATGGACACTATAAAAAGGACCCTAGGCCTAAATTCAAAAGCATCAACATTTTTGAGAAATCAAGAACTTCAAACAGAGAGAACTCTGAAAAAATTTCAAGAAAAAGATAAAAACCTTCATAAAATAGAAGAAATTTCTTCTAATAGATCATTGATCTAAGAACAAGATCAATGATCTTCATATAATAAACAGTGCTTTGCACTTTTTATGAACCACTGGTTCTTTAAAACAAGAAAAATTAGAATACTCAAATTATAGTGCTTTGCACTTTGTCATGAACCATTGGTTCATAAAAAGATTCTCAAATTATAGTGCTTTGCACTTGCAAACTGCGCTGTTGCGCTCCTACATTGGCACAAGCCACCAGAAAGCGCCACGTGTCAGCATCTGAACCATCTGCGCTATGCGCTTTTGAAATAGAGCTTTGCTCTTTGGAATTGGCGCAACTCACCAGAGCGCGCCACGTGTCAGCAGCGCAAGCGTAGCGCATTGGCGCAGCGCACTGAGCTTGCGTGACACGTGTCAACATCACAAGCGCTTGCGCTCTCTGACTGGCGCAAAGCGCCTGACAAATGCAATGCATTTCCTAAAGGGCCAGGCCCAAATCAAAAAGACCTAGTAGGCCTAGTAAAATTGCAAAGCAATAAATGAGCAGAGCTCAGGTAAAATTGATGCTCTGCATCTTTTATAAAAGGGCAGAGCCCAAGTAAAATTGATCTGCATCATTCCTAAATGAGCAGAGCCCAAAATAAATTGATGCTCTGCATCCTTTATGGACAGAGCCCAACCAAAAATAGAAAATAATGCAATGCATTATTTAAAAATGGGCCAAGCCCTAGTACAGGCCAAAAATAAATAAAAGTGTCGAACATTTTTCAATTGGACTTAACCCAATCGTGGCCGTAAGTCCTCAAATTAAATTGACTGAGCAAGATTGCTCTCCTAAATCAATTTACCTCCGGTTCGAGGGTACATCTCCGAACTCCTTTGACACCTATCATTGTAATCCTTCAACAACGTCAGAGAGGTAACGGGTCCCAACGACCACACATGAACATGGACTGCGGGGTCCTTAAACTCGTGGACCGAGATGTCCTTAAACTAACAATGGACCGAAACGTCCTTAAACTAATGATAGACCGAGATGTCCTTAAACTAACAATGGACCGAAACATCCTTAAACTAATGCTGGACCGAGATGTCCTTAAACTAACAATGGACCGAAACGTCCTTAAACTAATGATGGACCACTACATCCCTAAACTGGCAATGGACCGAAACATCCTTAAACTAATGATGGACCACTACGTCCCTAAACTGGCAACGGACCGAAACATCCTTAAACTAATAATGGACCACCACGTCCCTAAATTGGAACATGGACCACTACATCCCTAAACTGGCGATGGACCAACACGTCCCTAAACTGGAAGATGGACCACCACGTCCCTAAACTGGAACATGGACCACTACGTCCCTAAACTGGAACAATAGAGCCTCAAAATGCTCTTTTGCCGGATCTAAACGGTCCCGTTTAAGTTAATCTTAGCCCCAAACACGGCTAACGTATCCTTAAACATTCAAATGAACTATAAAACTCCACATCAATTTTGGTTTAAGGGTACATCTCCGAACTCCTCTGACACCTATCGTTGTAATCCTTCAACGACGTCAGAGAGGTGACGAGTCCCGACGGCCACATATTAAATGGATCACCACGTTAAGTTGATCTTAGTCTCAAATCAGACTAACGTATCCGTAACGAACATTTAAGTTGATCTTAGCCTCAATACGGCTAACGTATCCTTAAACTAAAAAACACCAAACCCAAATCTAAGTAAATACAGATTTGGACTAATCCACGTCCTACGGGCGACGGCATTACTCAGTCTCCGTATACAATCCACGGGCAACCACAAACAAAACAAACACACACGACACGAAGTGAAATTCTGGAGAAGGAGAAAGTGGCTACCGTGATGCGGTAACGTAATTAACTGTAGGGGCTTACGCCTGTAGGGAAGAGCGTCCCCACAATCAAAAACCCCTCAAGCGAGGGGGAATCTGACGAAGTCTGCTACATCGACCGCATCCGTCTAAACCTCCGATACACGGTGCCATAAATCAACTTGGCATTTTCGGAGAGGTAGACGGATAAAACCGCATAGCATCTGCCCCGAATCTCAGGCATAGACGGCCCTCACGTCGTCTCGGCCATCATTCGGAGGGGAACAGGTCCATAGCCAACCAAGGCGACAGATTATAAATTATCATTACAACGAGCCATGTGTTGTGACTTCCACCCATATAGTTGAACAGGCAGAAGCCATCAGTAGCCAGTCCGAGCCGGACATTGCGAGGATCGCTATTGAATATTGTGTGCCTCCTATCGAAATCCTTGCATGCCAATGAATCTCTTGGATGGCTCATTTTTCCATCTTCACTTGGAGGAGCACGGTGATGCCAAATCATTGCCTCGGCTGTTTTCTTGCACATGAATAGCCTCTGTAGCCTCTGTGTTATGGGAAAGTATCGTGCTATCTTCACAGGTATATCAGGCTTCTTATCAAAATCTTTCGGCTTATACCTGGCCTCTCCGCATGTTGGACACTCTTTCAAATCTGAATTCTCTTTCCAGTACAACACGTAATTTTTAGGACATGCTTGAATCTTCTTGGACTTTAAACCCAAATCAGACATCATCTTCTGGGCTTCGTACCAGCTGTCGGGCACATTATTTCCAGAAGGCATAGAATGTTTCAAGAACGAAAGAAGCATTGTGAATGACTTGTTGCTCCATCCATTTAGACACTTAATATGGAAAAGTTGGACGAACCATGAGAGGGTGGAATACTTTGCATTCTCATAAATTGGTTTTCTAGCATCCGTGAAATTTTCATATTTATCCGCACGCGGTCCTTGACCGGAAGGAATGTCATCTTCGGTACGAATAGATTCACCTAGGGAAGCCTCTACCAAATCCTCCATTTCTTCTGACGGAAATAAATTACCGCCTTCTTCTTCTACCGCATTACCGAATTCTTCTTCTTCTCCTGCCGCATTATCGTGTTCTACTTCTTCTGCCGCAGTACTGCATTCTTCTCCTTCCCCGTGATATTTCCAAGTTGTATAAAGTCTAGTAAACCCATATTTTACAATATGAAGCTCTGCCAATTCTACATTCTGCCAGTACTTATTGCCACATCTATCGCACGGACAGAGAATCTTCTCTATTATGATTTTATTATGTGCGCGTGCAAATTCAAGGAAAGCAACAACTCCTGCGACAAACTTAGGTTGCATACGTTGTTTTTAATCCACATACATCCAGTCCTTAACTCTGACGTACTCATGGGCCATGTTAAACTGTATAACATATAAATTGTAGGTTATGCTGACTATATTGAGAAATATAAGAACGGGATGGTTACTGAAAAAGGAGAAAATCCGTGTATATGCTTTGTGTGTGTGTTTGTCGTTGAAAAGAATAAATTATCGCACGTATGTTAACCGATAGACGGGGACTAAGTGGCGCTTTTAGTTTCATATATGAGTATCGATGAGAATATGAAGGTTTCATATTATCATATAGTGGTTTTAACCCGAACATCTCGAATCGCTCTCTAATTATGCGTTTGTTGTGTATTCTTGTTATATGTGTGTGTTCTGGCTGTCGGGGGTAGGCTTCTATCCCATTAAGAATGTATAGAGCGAACACCCATCACTTGTGCTTTCAACCGTTTCGAGTAAATTTCGGCAGTACCTCCCCGCTGTTCTCCGAGTACACTGTAATAGAATAGATAATCATTTCAAAGCTGTGAAACAACGTTGAAATGAACATCTAATCTATCTTTGTACACGGAGAACCAGCGGAAAGGTACCGACGAAATATCTCGAAACGGATGAAAACAGAAGTGAATGAAGGCGTTTGCTTTATACATTCTTAACTTGTCCACACGGGACAAATCTATGGGTTACCATACGATTGAATTTTCTCGTCGCGTAGACTATACGACGGTTGTTAGTATCGAGCTATACTGTCCGATATTTAACAACCTTCGTATAATTCTATGTCACGACGAGCATCGCACGTATGTTAACCGTTAAACGGGGACTAAGTGGCGCTTTTAGTTTCATATATGAGTATCGATGAGAATATGAAGGTTTTATATTATCATATAGTGGTTTTAACCCGAACATCTCGAATCGCTCTCTAATTATGCGTTTGTTGTGTATTCTTGTTGTATGTGTGTGTTCCGGCTGTCGGGGGTAGGCTTCTATCCCATTAAGAATGTATATAGCGAACACCCATCACTTGTGCTTTCAACCGTTTCGAGTAAATTTCGGCAGCACCTCCCCGTTGTTCTCCGAGTACACTGTAATAGAATAGATAATCATTTCAAAGCTGTGAAACAACGTTCAAATGAACATCTAATCCATCTTTGTACATGGAGAACCAGCGGAAAGGTGCCGACGAAATATCTCGAAACGGATGAAAATACAAGTGAATGAAGGCGTTTGCTTTATACATTCTTAACTTGTCCACACGGGACAAATCTATGGGTTACCATACGATTGAATTTTCTCATCGCGTAGACTATACGACGGTTGTTAGTATCGAGCTATACTGTCCGATATTTAACAACCTTCGTATAGTTCTATGTCACGACGAGCATCGCACGTATGTTAACCGATAGACGGGGACTAAGTGGCGCTTTTAGTTTCATATATGAGTATCGATGAGAATATGAAGGTTTCATATTATCATATAGTGGTTTTAACCAGAACATCTCGAATCGCTCTCTAATTATGCATTTGTTGTGTATTCTTGTTGTATGTGTGTGTTCCGACTGTCGGGGGTAGGCTTCTATCCCATTAAGAATGTATAGAGCGAACACCCATCACTTGTACTTTCAACCGTTTCGAGTAAATTCGGCAGCACCTCCCCGCTGTTCTCCGAGTACACTATAATAGAATAGATAATCATTTCAAAGCTGTGAAACAACGTTGAAATGAACATCTAATCTATCTTTGTACACGGAGAACCAGCGGAAAGGTACCGACGAAATATCTCGAAACGGATGAAAACACAAGTGAATGAAGGCGTTTTCTTTATACATTCTTAACTTGTCCACACGGGACAAATCTATGGGTTACCATACGATTAAATTTTCTCGTCGCGTAGACTATACGACGGTTGTTAGTATCGAGCTATACTGTCCGATATTTAACAACCTTAGTATAGTTCTAGGTCACGACGAGCATCGCACGTATGTTAACCGATAAACGGGGACTAAGTGGCGCTTTTAGTTTCATATATGAGTATCGATGAGAATATGAAGGTTTCATATTATCATCGAGTATCGGTTTTAACTTGAACATCTCGAATCGCTCTCTAATTATGCGTTTGTTGTGTATTCTTGTTGTATGTGTGTGTTCCGGCTGTCGGGGGTAGGCTTCTATCCCATTAAGAATGTATATAGCGAACACCCATCACTTGTGCTTTCAACCGTTTCGAGTAAATTTCGGCAGCACCTCCCCGCTGTTCTCCGAGTACACTGTAATAGAATAGATAATCATTTCAAAGCTGTGAAACAACGTTGAAATGAACATCTAATCTATCTTTGTACACGGAGAACCAGCGGAAAAGTACCGACAAAATATCTCGAAACGGATGAAAACATAAGTGAATGAAGGCGTTTGCTTTATACATTCTTAATATGTCCACACGGGACAAATCTATGGGTTACCATACGATTGAATTTTCTCGTCGCGTAGACTATACGACGGTTGTTAGTATCGAGCTATACTGTCCGATATTTAACAACTTTCGTATAGTTCTATGCCACGACGAGCATCGCATGTATGTTAACCGATAGACGGGGACTAAGTGGCGCTTTTAGTTTCATATATGAGTATCGATGAGAATATGAAGGTTTCATATTATCATATAGTGGTTTTAACCCGAACATCTCGAATCACTCTCTAATTATGTGTTTGTTGTGTATTCTTGTTGTATGTATGTGTTCCGGCTGTCGGGGGTAGGCTTCTATCCCATTAAGAATGTATAGAGCGAACATCCATCACTTGTAATTTCAACCGTTTCGAGTAAATTCCGGCAGCACCTCCCCGCTGTTCTCCGAGTACACTGTAATAGAATAGATAATCATTTCAAAGCTGTGAAACAACGTTGAAATGAACATCTAATCTATCTTTGTAGACGGAGAACCAGCGGAAAGGCACCGACGAAATATCTCGAAACGGATGAAAACACAAGTGAATGAAGGCGTTTGCTTTATACATTCTTAACTTGTCCACACGGGACAAATCTATGGGTTACCATACGATTGATTTTCTCGTCGCGTAAACTATACGACGGTTGTTAGTATCGAGCTATACCGTCCGATATTTAACAACCTTCGTATAGTTCTATGTCACGACGAGCATCGCACATTTGTTAACCGATAGACGGGGACTAAGTGGTGCTTTTAGTTTTATATATGAGTATCAATGGGAATACGAAGGTTTCATATTATCATCAAGTATCATATATTGGTTTTAACCTGAACATCTCGAATCGCTCTCTAATTATGCGTTTGTTGTGCATTCGTGTTGTATGGGTAACATGATTTTAAACTATTGAGATCAAGATTGATAGAACTGATCATCCTACATTGCAATAGCATTCATCAACCAAAAACTATTATTGCAATGGCATTCATCTATAACAATCAACAATTAAAACTACAAATGTAGGATACTGATATCATAAAGTGTTATACGCAACATATGAATTCACATAACTGAAACATGCATCAAAAAAACATGTTCATCCAAAAGAAAGGCCACTGTCAACAAATATAGACAAATACGTTATAAAAACAGTAACTAATTAACAAGTTGATTATCATCTGGATCAAGAAAATGATAGGAAAAACAATTGACTATGATCTATAATGACAAGTCTATTACCATGACTCTCGACTAACAAAGGTGCGTTTTCGTCCTTGGTAGCTTGATAATTGGGATTTCATGGCGAATAAAAATATGCATATGCCGTTTAACCGGGAACTTCAATAGGAAACTCAATAAGGTCGGGTGTACTGAAGTACACTTTGTATTTCGCTATATCAGGTGATGAAGCCCTAGCCCTAGCTAGCCCAGCCCCACCCCAACCGAACCCTATCGAAGGTAAAGAACGTCCTTATACTTTCATATTTCTATTAATGATGCAAGTCTCCACCAAGTCAAATTCTTGCAATATCATTTTTTTTAGAGTATGTCTAATTTAATAGATAGAATTTTCAAAGTTGGGCAACCAAGAAAAAGTAACAAGGGATTTTACATCTATGCCAAAGCTTTGATTATTTATTTATTTATTTTCCATTTCATATTAGTACTTTTATATGTTTGATGATGGCAAGAAATACAAATTATATTAGAACATTGTACATACATAATTTCCACTTGAAATCGGTTTTTTCTTTTATCAGTACTCGTTGACATATACTAACAAACAATGTTTGATTAGAAGGACCCAAGATTTTCTCGATCAACAATAATTTTAGCAATCAAACTAGGCTAAAATTGCTGGAAATTCCTCTCAGCTTTGCCAAATTCAGCAAACACCAACCCCAACCTAACCCTAACCCCAGCCCCAGCCCCGCCCCATCCCAACCCCAACCTAACCCTAGCCCAGCCCCAGCCCTAGCCCAGCCCAGCCCCAACCTAACCCTAAACCCAGCCCCAGCCCCAGCCCTAGCTAAACCCCAACCCCAACCCTAAGCCAAACCCTAACCCCAGACCCAGCCCTAGCCAAGCCCCACCCCAACCCCAACCTAACCCTAGCCCCAGCCCAGCCCTAGCCCCAGCCCTGCCCTGCCCCAACCTAACCCTAACCCCAGCCCCAGCTAAACCCCAACCCCAACCCTAAGCCAAACCCTAACCCCAGCTCCAGCCCCAGCCGCAGCCGAACCCCAACCCTAACCCTAACCCCAACCCCAATCCCAACCCCGACCGCAACCCCTGCCGAACCCCAACTCCAACCGCAACCCCAGCCCCAGCCATGAACCCCAGCCCTAAATAATCAAAAATTTCTGTAATTTAGTTGAAGATTTACTAACCTGTACAGCGGTGGCGACGACGAGAACGGCGGGAATGATTTGGGGATTTTGTTTCGCGCGCGATCGAGAGAGGGAGAAAGAGATAACGGGCGTAGGCGATCGATCTGTACTCTTTATTAAATCGCTATTTAGTTGCCCCTACGGATTTGTCCATAGGTCCTTGGTTTGCGGCTCCGTAAGGGCAAACACCAAATTAAGAATTAATATTTTTATTCTTGAACGTCTTAGCCCGTAGGGCAACCTTCTAGCCCTAAATCTTCCTCAATATCCATAGGGGCAACTCCCTATTTTAGTAGTGGCAACACATATTGGAGGGTGCTGCCTGATATGAGTATCCGATTCAAAGTTGTGAACATCCGAGATTGACTAACCTGAATTCTAAAGCAAGAGTAATGGTTGTACTCGAATTGGGGCCTGACTACGATATTCTTGGTTCATATTGGAGGGTGCTGCCTGATATATGTATCTAAACTCACAATTCACTCAACAAAGGAACTGTGTCTACTTATTGGAAATGGATGTTTGAAGCTCAAGTCCAATCGAACTAACATTCCAAGTCTATCTGACCACAGCAGCTTCATTTGAAATTCTTTCCATACATGATAAATTCATGATTGGCAAATGAAGGGAGTTAACATCTTTTCTTAGTTATTACATTTATAAAAAAAAAATTAACTAATTAAACGGGGAAAAAGGAATATATGTCAAACTAATTTAGTTGTCACTTATAACAAATATTAATCTACGCAAATAATATGACTTAGGACGGACTAATCTCAGAGTTGGGTTAGATAGTTATTAATTCTGATCAGCCCTTTCGGACTTTGGGCTTGCTTGACTGTTCTCAAAATTGTGAGTGCTGCTGCAAAAGTTGCTTTTAGGGTTTCAACCAGGTTGATCTTGTGGTAAGGATTTCCTTGCCAAAGTAAGAGGTCTTCAGTTCGATCCCCAAAGAGATCGCATCCAGAAAATTAAATTTGGTCCTAGTTGGATTAGAACCGCATAGTTTTATTCAATCCCATCAAGCTTAATTTAGGTACCTGATAACGACGAGTCCAATTGCAATTGGTCAACACACAATTTAAACTGCTCAAGGTAGTGAAGAGGCTCTCCTATCCTGCTATTTCTCTGCTCTGTGTGCAGTTTTACCTGCTATGATCCAAAAACATGATCGAAAATCTTGGTTACAAGGTGGAGGAGGTAATATCTGTCCCTTCCCAACTCGACAAAATGCACATCGATCTTCCTCAAGTGCAATATGGAAGGATTGAGATCATCAAGTTTGGGCAGATGCGCTTGTCGTTTCAAAACTCGTTTTCTGACGCTATTGTCGAGCTCTTTTGGGGCGTGCTACCTACTAATGTAGGAGTAAAACTCTCATCCTATTTTCTGCGCGGTTTGAAAGACATGAACACCATAAGCTCCGCTTTGTTGGTGAATGGCTTGAAGGTGGAACCGCAATGAGGTATGGCTTCTTCCTGGCGAGAGTCGACTTCGATAAAATACATCTTAGAAGCTACAAACTTGAGCCTGCACCCTGTTTATAACGGCATATTTGAGAAGCTGCAACCCTTGTACCACTAAATAGACAATGAAACAACAATAACCAGTGTTATCAATCGGGAAGCATATTTCACTGGAAATTAGTTTTCTTACCAACTTCAAATTTTTACTCACATCTACTCAAGAGACGAACAGCTTGGGACTTCCTATTTGACACTAATATGAATGCATATAACATTTATAAAGGATAAATATAGGGTAAAGAAAAAGAAAATATATGTAGATTTTTGTCGGTCATCTTTTATACTAAAAAATACTGATTTGGGCTTAGAAGTCGCAATTAAATCCGCAGTCTTGTGAATTTTTCTATATCCGTGATCTTCCAAGAAATCACAAAATACACCAGTGGCAACAGAAAATATCAATCCTATCGCGTGCAAACAAACTACTTAAAAAAGATTTACTGGACAATCTACCAAAACAATACAAATTATCAGAAGCACACCAAACAACGAAAACACAAGATTTATCCGACGACGAAAATTTCCACTATTAAGAAAGTATTATACAAGAATGTTCTCTCCGATCATCGCCCAATTACAATACCCAATCTCTATACAAATCTCCCTCTCTCTCACCCGGCCAATTGGCCGCTGTCCCAGCCGCCTCTAATTCCCTAATGGATTTAATTTGCCGCAGTCCAGCCACCAAAATCAACAATATGTAGCCGCAGACTTCATTGAAGGTTCTCTGTTAATTTTTATATTGTGCCCGCAGCCTCTCCAATGAGGGCTCTGTTGATTTAGTAACTTGCTGCAGACTTTTATTGGCTACCACCTTTTAAATTGAGGCTCTGTAAATTCTCATGCCGCATGTCGCGTGTTTTATGAAAACTTGTTGTGGATTACATTTAACCTTAGCCGATGTATCTTTTATATATAGAGAGGGTTAGTTAGGAATCATATATTAACTAATATATAAAATACTTGATTATCTCAAATAACCAATCCACAACTAATAGAGATATCTTAGAGATTTAATATATATCTCCATGAGATATCCTTAGAGATAATCTTGGAACACGTACTGATTATTTTGGACTCTTGATTTCGGGCTTCAAATTTGTACTCAATTTCAACAATCTCCACCTTAATTCAAATTTATCACAATCTCGACATTTTCTCAAAAAAGTTGAAACTCTTGCTCTCGTTGTCGCCGTGCATCATCAATCAACCAGGCAGATCAAGTCCAAGCATTTCTTGAACTCGAAATTAGGAACCATCCCCGTAAATGCAACCGCCGGTCTCTCATGGGTACCAATCTTCATAAGAGCCACAACCGTTTTCCCGTCCTCCAAAAAGAACACTCTCATCTCCTGTGGAACATCAAAACATCAAAACCAACAATCTCTGCAAATACTTGGTATCCCTAACCGCCTCCAAGACGGTCACAATCCTGCATTTCTTGTTGATGCCGCAATAACAATCTAAAGTGTCGATATACCTGACACTGTATCCGTGTCCCTGTAACCCATCCTCGACCCCCAATCGTTCCCATTGCTAGCTATACCCGATGATGACATCAATTCGAAGTATAACTGAGAAGACACGGCCTTAGTCTCTCTCCCATACCAAGCGAGAACCTGCTCGATATATCGCTGCAACGGACGCAACTCCCCATCTGTGACAATATCCATGTCACGAATCTCGCATGCAGACTTCCTGTTGAACTCCCGATCCTATATCCTTAGAGCTTCATCCCTATCATCCCTCGTGCGCCAAAATACCATTGACCTCCACACAACTGGCTGTACCGGACTCTCCGCCTGAATCGAAGCATCGACCACCTCATCTATAACATAGACTCAAGCCTCAAACACTACCAGGCTCGGTGATCCTGTTCTTTGCTAACCATCTGACCGAATCTGTTTTCTTCGAGAAATCGCAGACTCATCGACTATCATATTTTGGCTGATTACTCCACCTTTAGTACCAGGACACCACGACCTGTACCATTTTGCTTTACTTTTAGAATTACGAAGTCCTAAGTAATTCCCAGCCCCTCCAATCCATATCTCCTTAGGAATTATCCTGTCTACTGCCTAGATGATGACCGATCGATGAGGTACTCTGCAGTAGATAGGGCCTCCACCCAAAACTCCCTCGGAACTGCAGCCATAAGCCGTGAATACCTATTCTTCCCAAATACTGTAACAGCCCTATTTGAATGCAATAATTCAAGAGTTTATCAAGATTCTTTTCCCATAATTTTTGAATTTTTAGTTGGCCGCTAAAATATTTTAATTTAGATTTTTTTTTCTGTAAACAATTTTGGTATGGAAAATATTCAGTTTTTATATTATATAAATAATTTCTTAGTGACAGCAAAATAACATTTTGCTTATCTGTTTACTGTTAAAATGAGAACAAGAAAATCTGCACCGAATCTCTAAAATACGACCAATTAAAGATATGCATCTTTATACATATATTTATAAAAATTTATATATACACAAAACATAATCTCTCTCCATCTCTCATACCCGCATCTGCCCCTCTCCTCCCCCCCCCCCCCGCTGCTCATCAAGTCCCTCACCCACGAAAACCCTAACCCTAGTCGTCGCCACCATCACCGCCGCAGACCCCGACCCCTCCTCTCGCCTCCATCAACGTCGCGACCCTCTCCTCCCTCTCCTCCCTCCTTCGCCTTCGCCCCCGCTCTCGTTCTCCTCCCGTCGACGCCGCTTCCATCCCTCGCACGGCCACAACCCCGATCTCCTCTTATCGTCCCATCACCGTAGCCTTCATCCCTTCGCACGGCCATCTCCGACTCCACCACAACCTCCAGCGACCTGCACAGAGCCCTCGACGTCGCCGCAGCCCTCATCTTCGCCTCGTCGCTGCTCCCATCACCCAGATCTCCACAGCTCCCTGCAGCAACATCATCCCTGTCCTTCCATCGTCAGATCTGAACCCTAGCAATAGCAACTGCTACGATTTCCCCCCTGTAAGCACTCCTTGATCCCTGTTTCTTTTCTGAAAAAAAATAAAATGGTAGGAAATCAGTGAACAATTTGAAAGGGGAAAATTAGTATCAAAACCCTAAATTGAGATAATTTTGTTTTGGTTGTGTGACAATTTTTATGTAGATATTTATAATTTAATCGATGAAAATTTATCTAGGCGGAGCGTATAACTCAGGTCCCAAGTCGCATCTTAGCTGAGTTCGTGCCCGCATTTCGTACATTTTTTCCGTGATCGTTAACCTCAGGCAAGTACTCTTGCCTTTTCTTTATGTGATGCTATGACATGATTACTATACACAAGAGTCCCTTTTTCATGCTTTATACACATTCGAGGCTCATGTTGATTTACTTGTATAGAACACCTTGATCTGACATGCATATTCATGAACCTTATTATTTATTTTTAAAATGAAATCATTAAATAGAATGCTGGACTACATGTCATGACACAATCTATACTGTTTACAAGTTTTATTTCCATACAATTACCATACCACAAGTTCCTGTCTTTTCAGCGTTCTTAATTAGTGATTTTAATCTTTACCATAGCAACTATAAATACGGGGGTGTTGGGGTAGTTTGAGTGTGCATTGTACAACAGGATCTCAGGAGTCCCATGCAGACAGCTTGTACCGGGCTATAGCGGTCATATGTTTAGAGCTCATACTGGGCTATAGTGGTCACATGTTTACAGCTCGTACCGGGCTATAGCGGTCACATGATTACAGCTCGTACCGGGCTATAGCGGTCTCTTGTTCATTCCACAATTGGGCCCGTGTATCCTAGCCCCTGGGCACCACTCTTGGGTTAAGAATACTCCTGCAGAGGTTGATGCGCACACTCAAGCTTACGATAGGATAGTTTACCTTTTAGTTGTTCCCCTCCGAATGGCGACGGAGACGTTAGGACGTCTTCTTGCCTGAGATTCAGGACAGATGCTATTTGGTTTTATCCATCTACCTCTCCGAAGATGCCAAGTTGATTTATGGTACCGTGTATCGGAGGTTTAGACGGATGCGGCCGATATAGCAGACTTCGTCAGATTCCCCCTCGCTAGAGGGGTTTTTGATTGTGGGGACGCTCTTCCCTGCAGGGGCAAGCCCCTGCAGTTAATTACGCTACCGCATCGCGGTAGCCACTTTCTCCTTCTCCAGAATTTCACTTCGTGTCGTGTGTGTTTGTTTTGTTTGTGGTTGCCCGTGGATTGTATACGGAGACTGAGTAATGCCGTCACCCGTAGGACGTGGATTAGTCCAAATCCGTATTTACTTAGATTTGGGTTTGGGATTTTAGTTTAAGGATACGTTAGCCGTATTTGAGGCTAAGATCAACTTAAACGTTTGTTAAGGATGCTTTAGTCTAATTTGAGACTAAGATCAACTTAACGGAAAGAGCATTTAGGGGCTCTATTGTTCCAGTTTAGGAACGTAGTGGTCCATTTAATATATGGCCGTCGGGACCCCTCACCTCTCTGACGACGTTGAAGGATTATAATGACAGGTGTCAGAGGAGTTCAGAGATGTACCCTTGAACCAAAGTTGATTGGGGTCTTATAGTCCAATTTGGGACTAAAGTCTGTTTGAATGTTTAAGGATACGTTAGCCATATTTGAGGCTAAGATCAACTTAAACGGGATCGTTTAGATCCGACAAAAGAGCATTTGGGAGCTCTATTGTTCCAGTTTAGGGACGTAGTGGTCCATAGGTAGTTTAAGAACATTGCGGTCCATTGCCAGTTTAGGAACATGGGGGTCCATATTCCAGTTTAGGGACATGGTGGTCCATGGCTAGTTTAGGGACATGGTGGTCCATCGCCAGTTTAGGGACGTAATGGTCCATCATTAGTTTAAGGACGTTTCGGTCCAGTGATTAGTTTAAGGACATTTTGGTCCGTCATTAGTTTAAAGACATTTCGGTCCAGTCATTCCCATTTTGGGACGAACATTAGTTTAAGGACGTCTCGGTCCAACACTCCCATTTTGGGACGAATATTAGTTTAAGGACGTTTCGGTCCGACATTAGTTTAAGAACGTTTCGGTCCAACATTCATATGTGTGGTCGTTGGAACCCGTCACCTCTCTGACGTCGTTAAAGGATTACAACGATAGGTGTCAGAGGAGTTCGGAGAAGTACCCTCGAACCGAAGTTGATTAATTTAAGAGAGCCGACGTGCTCATTCAATTTAATTTGAGGACTTATGGCCATGATTGGGTTAAGTCCAACTGAGAAATGTCCAACGTTTTGTTTGCATTTGGCCTGTTAGACATGTGTTAGGGCTTTGCCCATGTTTAGTAATGCACAGCATTTTATTCTGGCCTGCTAGGCCTTTCTGGTTTGGGCTCTGTCCCTTTGCAGAGCATTTGTTTTGGTCCACTGGACCTCTCAATTGGGCTCTGCCCATTAAATAATGAGTAGCATTATTTTTGGTCTGTTTAGACTTTTTTAATTGGGCTCTGCCCTTCAATAATGCATTGCATTTAATATTCTGACAGTGCCCCGCGTGGCTTGTCAGGCACTTTGCGCCAAATAATGAGCGCAAGCGCTCATGGAAGCGACACGCGTCGCACTCTGGTGGGCGCGAGCGCAACAGCGCAGTGCGCTGTGTCAGTGCGCTGCGCTGTTGCGCTACAGACACGTGGTGCTCCCTGGTGGCTTGCGCCAACAAAGGGGCGCAACAGTGCAAATTTTCAAGTGCAAAGCACTGTTTTATATTTTGATCGATTTTAAACAAAAGAAAACAAGTTTTTTCTTGTTTTCAAAGAACCAATGGTTCATAAGAAAGTGCAAAGCACTATTATTATTTTTTTATTTAAAATTATTGATCTTGTTCTTAGATCAATAATCTGTCCATAAGAGAATTTTCTCTTTTTTCCTAAAGGTTTTTACCTTTTCTTCTTTTGAAATTTTCTTCAGAGTTCTCTCTGTTTGAAGTTCTTGATTTTTTACCAAATGTTCATGCCTTTGAATTGAGGTCTAGGGCCCTTTCTATAGTGCCCATAAATTAGTTAAATTTGTTAAAGAGATCTTTCTCTGAGTGATTTGGGGAATTTTCCCCACCGTTGGATCTTCGATCCAAGGGCTACTGTTTTACAGAAGAAAGTCTTCTTGTTTTAACAAGAACAGAAAGATTTCTTAGAATTTTAATTCTGTTTGGCGCAAATGCTCCAGAGCGTGACACGTGTCACGAGCGCAGCTGCGCTTGCGCAACTGCGCTTGCGCAACTGCGCTGACACGTGTCGCGCAGCGCATAGCGCAGCGCTGCTGCGATTGCGCAACTGCGCTGACACGTGTCGCGCAGCGCAGCGCTTGCGCAAAAGCGACTGCGCTGAAACGCGTCGCGCAGCGCAACGCTTGCGCAACTGAAGCTTTGCTTCTATTTTGTTTTTAATAGAGCTTTGCTCTGATTGGGCGCGCTGCCGTATCAGTTTTTGACACGTAGCGCGTTGCGCGCAGCGCAAAGAATTTGAAGCGTTGCTTCGAATTTTGAATTTTGAAATTCAAACAGAGCTTTTCTCTGATTGAGGGAAACAAATGCCCCCCCACCGTTGCGCTCACGTAGCGCACACGTGAGTGCAGTGGTGACAAAATCTTAGCCGTTGGATCCAAGGGGTCAGGTGAAAGGTCGCAGGCGCCTATAAATAGGACCCCCGGTCCTTAGAAAATTTTTACCATTTTCCAAGATTTTGATTTTCAGAGTCTTGCTCTTGCTTAAGAATTTCAGAGCCTTGCTCTTGTTTCTTCCCAAGAACTTTAGAGCTCAGAATTTAGAACTCTTTTAGGTACAATTAATTAAAATTAGATTAAATTAAATTTGATTAATAGAGCCTTGCTCTTATAGATCTTTGATCTAAAACCCTTTTGGGGTTTCATCAACAGAGCCTTGCTCTGGAAAGTTCATAGGTCTACAGGGATCTTGTTCATGGTTTTAACCCATGAACAGAGTTTTGCTTATGGATCAAATGTAGATCTTTTCTGATCTGAAAATGGAGAGCTCCTAAAAGTTTTTATGGATCTTTAAGATCCCAAATTTTTAATCTTTAGGAGTTAAAGTTTTCCTTTTTAATGGCTTTTCCATCATTATTATAGAGCTGGGTTCTTTCCAAGGAAATTTTTATTCCCTTGAGACCAGAGTTTGACAAATGTCACTCTGTGACAGAGCTTTTCTCTAAAAGAGGAGATTTTCTCCTTGTCTCTAGGGATTTCCCATCAATGAGGATATTCTCTTGGGGATCTTTTCATTAACTGACAGTCTCATCCAATGATGGGACTGTCTTATTAAATGATACGCCGTCATTCAGATTTTGTGGGTCCTCATTTGGTCCCTTACCCACTGCATTGCAGTGTGGCGTAAAATTTTAAAATGTCGAGCGTTGGAGTTACAACATTGACGGCTAATTAAAAATTTTGTCTCTCCGCAGGAAACATGTCTGGTAATTTGTCTTTCCCGTTTGTTCGCTCAGAGGGAGGGTTTACCCAGGCACTGGTGGACCGAGTGGTGCTCGCTCTCATAAAAGACCATGACCCCGAGCACAAGAGCCTTCACCTATGGGGTATGTGGTACAATGAGATCATCCAGGGTCGCCGAAGTTTCAGTTCCGCCAGGCCGTCTGAGCCGATATTTTCGATCCCATATGAGGATGAACCCCCGGTGAAGTATGCCGTGGAGGTTAAGAATTGGAATTCAGATGACCTCCTACAGCCTGCAATTGGTGCTATTCCCGTGCAGCCGCCGCCGGCAATAGATATTTTAGGAAGGCGAATCTGTCAGGGTGAAGCACGCCCTTGGGGACAGACCTATAATATTGGATTGGTCCTGCGACCCCCCACCGGATACTTGCAGTGGGCCCGGTATATCCTTTCGGCGAAAAGGACTCATTTGACGAAGATTGGTTTGTATTCGGCCATCTATGTCTCGCTCTTCGAGTATCCCTCTCCTCCGACGTGGTGGATCAAGGCTTTTATTGAACAATGGAATATCCCCACCCATACTTTCCTGATGACGGACAGGGAGGTCTCTATCTCTTTGGAGGAGTTTGCTGAAGTCTCGGGTCTGCCAATGAGGGGGGAGCATTACGAGGAGTTGCTCCCTCCTGACGAATACGTCTTTGCCACCAAGCCGCTGGTGTTTGACCTGACTCTGGAGAACACCATTCAGCATCAATATCCGGGCTTAGTGAAGGTGTTGGAGATCTACGAAGGACTCCATCTGGAATCGGGCGACCGGGGCGTCAGTTTCGCAGATTTTATTGCCCGCTTCATTCGCCCGGAGTTCCTATCAGAGCGGAGCGAGAAACTCGCCCAGCTCGATGATCCTTTCAGTTTCGTCTTGGACCGCCGACCCTTACCGGAGAATGATCAAAGGGATTTTTATCTCCTCAGCGCTGCCAGCGTCCCTTTCTCAGAAATCGCCGTCCCGGGCATGGATGAGGAGACCTTTTTTATAGGGTTCTTGGGTTTGTGGCTATGCAGCTTTGCTCTTCCTATGCATCCACGCCATATGCAGCCAACTATTTTCTACCCAGCACATCGGATGGTGGCTGGTTTGCAGTTGTCAGTAGGAATCGCCGGGCTGGCTCATCTTTATAATGGACTTAGTGTAGCGGCGGATGCTAGTGAGCCAGGGGTGCAACCCGCCAACTTCCCGATGCACTACTTTACCTCTTGGATGGAAATGCACGTGCACGGGGTGTTCGGTGCCCATAAGATTCCTCCATTTTTTGAGAAATGCAAGCTCCCAAGGGTCATACAGCTGGTCGGGGCTTCGATCGTAGTCGCACCTCCGCGGGAGGCTAGGGGGTTGCTTCTTCGACCGCACCTGGTCGGGGCGAAGACTTCTTTCTTGGATAAGGTCATAACAATAGGCTCCGAGACCACCAAGTCAGTAGTGTCGCTACGTGATGATTTTAAGGACGGGGCTTCCATATTTAAGGCTCGGGAAATCCTCCACCTCTATTCCATTCGGCCGGACTATCTGGTGTTCAGGCAGAATGAGACAGCACTCTTTATGAGGTAAAATCCGCACCGGTTCGCTCAGCAATCGAGCTACAACCAGGGGATCCCGATGGAAGCTTTCTTGGAAAAGCCCATGGTTAGCCGAGAGGGGATAAAGAACGCAATGCACCACTTTATGCGGCTTAACACAGGTTCTTATTTCTTTATTAGCGAGCCGAGCTGCATCCCCAAAGTCCTCAACACGTACGTGGCCTGGTATGCGAATGCAATGGGGCCCGTTATTCTAATGGAGAAACGTATGCTGGTTGACCGCAAGGGTGCACCTCCCGGCGGCGATCGCAAGGCTCCCTTGAGACCAAGGACCCCAGTCATTCCTCCATTGAAAGGTGCCGGAGTTGGACCTCCGCGCGTGTTGAGCCCTCCGCGCGGATTGCCGCTTCGCGATACTGTGGATGCGCCACCAGCCCCCCGTGCTCCAGTGGAGGCGGTAACTGTGATATCGCCGGAGTCCGGTGCAGGCGCGGATATCGGGACCCGCCCCCCCAAGGTGTCTGCCAAGCGTAAATCAGTCCCGGGTGCATCCAGAGCTGGCGGGAAAAAGAAGAAGTCGCTCCTTTCCCTTGACGCGATTCTTGGCTTAGGGCCTGAGGCCCCTCTTACCGAAGGGATAAGTGAATATGGCAGCAATAAGGGCTTCGCGGTAGACCCCGCAGACACCGACCTGGAGGCTGCCATTGCGGCTTCTGAGTGATCAGTGAGGCTTGAAGCGTGGTTGAGTAAACTCGCTGAGTCAGGTAATTATTAGCTGCTTTCTTCATCATTTCATCGCATTTTTTTTATCATTATTCTTGGCTAATACCTTTCCCCATTTTCAGCAGGTGTCTCTACCGAAGAAGCTATTGCTGCCTCTTTGAAAACCTTCCAAAAGGAGGAGGAGAAACGCGCTTTAGCGGGCGCCGGTATGTCCCACCCCTTTTTTAAAATAAATTTCGTTATCTTTTTCGATGGTCAACCTAACTTTCTTCCTTTGTTTATTTATAGGGGTTGTACCAGTCGATGAGGGGATCCTCCCCGAACATGTTACTGGAGTTCCGGTCTTGTCGGGACTGCTGCAAGAGCCTCGACTTGACAAGTCGACGAGGGATGCCTTGAAGAATTTGGAGACAATGGCCATCGGGAGGAAAGGAAGCGGCTGAGGCGTGAGGCAAAGGCGCGCCGGGCTGCTTTGGCTACGGGAGCGGGCCCAAGCACCGTCCCTCGGGCAGATACTCCCTCCGAAGAGGCCCCTATCGCCCTATCCACTGCTCGCAGAGAAGTGGCGCGCGCTGATCGAAGCGCAAATGATAAGTCCACTTCAGGTAACATTTCTTTCAGAATTCTTATTGTGAGAGTTATAATGCCAACGGTTCTTATATATTTTATCTCGCAGGGCCAAGTCCAACCGAGGGGGAGGCGGAGACCGTTGAACCCAAGGAAACAGGGGAGGCGGCACCTGCCGAACCCGAGTCGACGGTGGGAAATGTCGCTGAGGCTTCGGAGCCCGAGATGGCGGTTGAGGGGTCTGCAGCTGAGAAGGTCATTGATGCTGAACCTGAAGTGGCGGCAAATGAAATGATCGTTATGACTGAGCCCAGGATAGTGGCGGACGAGGCGCTTGAGGCCAGCGACCTTGTAGTGACGGCGGATGAGCCGATGGAGATCGCGGAGCCCGGGGAGGTAGCAGGTGAGATGGGCCCGACTCTTGGGGAAGAGTCAGCTGCTCCCTCTCAAGAGTCGGGCAATGCTCCAATTATTGCCCTCCCCACTTACGATCTTCCGCCGTCTCCTGGCCGCGCGAGCACGACGATGGTCCCCATCAAGTAGGGTGATGAGGCCACGGGCGGTGGCCTCATGTCGATGGAGGAGGGAGTCGCCTCCATTTCAGCCGGGAGCTCATCAGGTAAGTCCCAAGTTGTTGTCTTTCTTTACCTTGCGATCCCTTCTGACAAGTTCACCTTTTTTGTAACGCAGGTGCAGCCAGTGCCGATGCCCCGCTGCTCGAGGGAGCACCTTCAACGACCGCCTTGGCGGTGGTCACCTCTCCACCCTCTCTCATACCATCGAAGATGTTGGAAGGTATGGGTTTGCAATTTATTGATCTTATCTTTCAGACGTATAATTTATGTACTAAAGTCGTACTGTTGTGTTTTTTCAGGAGTGCTCTTTGACCATCTTTATCAAGTGTTACTCCCACACTTCTCCTTCCCATCTGAACTCGCTTCTTCCTCTGGTGGCGCTGGTGAGTATAGTTTCCGACTGATATCTTTCTTTTTCATTGATGGAATTATTTCTAACTTTTTCTCGTCCTGACTGCAGTGCTACAAATCGAAGGGGGGGACGAAAGATCGGTCACGCCACCGGCCCTTCCGGCCTTGCCATCCGCTGCAGCTGGTATAGTAGACCATCCCATCAATGACTTCTTCATATTTCTTGAACCGTTATCTAATCGCATTTTTTCTTTTCAGCTGTCGTTCCAATCTCGGCGCCATTCGAGTCTCGTATTATCATGCCAGCGGGCCCCTTCCTGAGATGTCCGTCTTCAAAGGGTGTCGTGAATAGTCTGCGCATGGTGAGCGACTACATTGAGGAGCTCGACGTCGAAACTCCTACGTCTACCTCGGATTTTGCTATGACGGTTAACCCAATGCTGGTGATATTCGTGAACTTCTATAACGAGGACATCGTCACGTCTTGGGTTAACCACTGCCGGGAGATTGAAGCCCGCCTGCATCAGCTGGAGCTTATGCGCCCCGCTCCTGAGACCTTAGCCGCAAGTCGTCAAAGAGCCGCGTGGATTGAGAAAAGTGATTCTTACGTCCACCACTTGGAACAAGAAGCGGCTTTAAGGCTGAGGGAATATCAAGAGACCTCGAGAAAGACTGCTCACCTGCATGCTGAGGTTGAAGCGAATACTGCCCAAGTGAAGGCTATTTTTGAAGGCCTCATGGAGCACATCTCTCACGGGCTAAACTTGAAGCGGGAGCTTGATGTCACCAAGCGTGACGCTCCAGGCCGCGAAGCTGCTCATCAGGCCGTAGGGGAGCAGCTTGCATCTTTCTTGCAGCAGCGGGCTCAAGTGGAGGCAGACCTGGCGGTGGTGGCCGATCAGGAGAAAGCGTGGAAGGAGGTGCGCGAACAATTGTTAGGACTATGCAAGACGCTTCCTTCCCCGTAGTTCCCCTTGTATCCATTTACTTGTAAAAAAAATTTTCTTTTCGAATAACATGTATCCATTCTTTATTCTTTTGTACAATCCACCTTGTACTTGATTGAATTAATAAATAAAGATACACATTTTTCTTTGCAATATTTTGTATGCCCTCTTTTGCTTACTGTCTTCTCTTATTATCAGCATGTTGTCACAATTAGCATGTAAAAGAGTAAGCATCTTGATTTCTTCATGAGATAGCGATGGCTTAGGCCGCAAGTTCAGATCTGCCGCCTAAGACTTTTCAACTCTATGAGCCGTAAGGGTCTCATAGAGACTTTTCTCCCTACGGATCGAGAGGATCTCGTAGGTGTATTTTCTCCTTAGAAATCGTAAGGATCCCTAAGTATGTTCTCTCTGATAAGTCGTAAGGATCTTATAAGAGATTTTCCTCTCTTACGAGTCGAGAGGACTTGTAAGCGGTTGTTTCCCTCCTTGTCGAAATTCGACGTTGGAGAGTGAGACCCGTGGATGGTATGCAAGAGACCATTTTGGGCCAACTTACGGGGTCCCAGTGCTTAGGAAACAGGCTTTTTTTTATGCCCATTGCCTAAGGCTTTATCTCACGAGTCGAGCCGCCTCATGAATTTCTCGCAAAGACATCAATTTCTTCACAAGTCGAGTCGAATCGAGCGTTTCTCGCAAGAATATCCTAACGTCGCATTTAACCTCTGCTCTTTATGACAGAAGCCCGTTAAGGTTGGTGGTACTTAGGGTTTTGGCTATCGTACCGTCGCATAAGCTGATATAGTCCTCGATAGGCAATCGTGCTGTTCGAGTAGCCCTGCGACTGCCGTGTCTCTGATCCCTTCGGGGGCTGGACAAGACGTCTTCAAGCAATCTTCCTAGGCAGTTTGACCGTCGGAAGAGCAAGCGTTAGGGATTTGCCATGCCGCTTTTTACTTGAGATTAAGCTCATTTTGGCGAGCCCCGATGAGTCATAACCACTCCGTGCTGGTGTAGGATGATCTCCGATAGTCTTTCAGGTTTTATGTGAGTTGCCGTCAAGACCCTGAAGCTAGGAATTTGGCATTTGCTTCGTTTTGCTGGCATCGCGTCTGCTGTATCGAGACGAATGTCGCGGTTATCTTTGGGTTGCTGGTGAACCGTCGAGGTTTGGAACTAGGGATTTTGTCGTGGCTCCGTTTGTTTGATTGTCGCGTCCGAATCCCGCTGGAAGAAGAACGCTGGGGTGACAACTCTTCTGCTGTATCAAAACGAACGTCGAGGTGGAGCTGGAATTTTGCCGTGGCTCCGTTTGTTTGATTGTCGCGTCCGAATCCCTCTGGAGGAAGAACGCTGGGGTGACAACTCGTCTGCTGTATCGAAACGAACGTCGAGGTGGAGATGGAATTTTGCCGTGGCTCCGTTTGTTTGATTGTCGCGTCCGAATCCCGCTGGAGGAAGAATGCTGGGGTGACAACTCGTCTGCTGTATCGAAACGAACGTCGAGGTGGAGCTGGGATTTTGCCGTGGCTCCGTTTGTTTGATTGTCTCATCTGAATCTCGCTGGAGGAAGAATGCTGGGGTGACAACTCGTCTGCTGTATCGAAACGAACATCGAGGTGGAGCTGGAATTTTGCCGTGGCTCCGTTTGTTTGATTGTCGTGTCCGAATCCCGCTGGAGGAAGAACGCTGGGGTGAAAACGCGTCTGCTGTATCGAAACGAACGTCGAGGTGCAGCTGGAATTTTTCCATAGCTCCGTTTGTTTGATTGTCGCGTCCGAATCCCGCTGGAGGAAGAACGCTGGGGTGACAACTCGTCTGCTGTATCGAAACGAACGTCGAGGTGGAGCTGGGATTTTGCCGTGGCTCCATTTGTCTGATTGTCGCGTCCGAATCCCGCTGGAGGAAGAATGCTGGGGTGACAACTCGTCTGCTGTATCGAAACGAACGTCGAGGTGGAGCTGGAATTTTGCCGTGGCTCCGTTTGTTTGATTGTCGCGTCTGAATCCTGCTGGAGGAAGAACGCTGGGGTGACAACTCGTCTGTTGTATCGAAACGAATGTCGAGGTGGAGCTAGAATTTTGCCGTGGCTCCGTTTGTTTGATTGTGTTGCGTCTGCTGTGTCGAGACGAATGTCGAGGTGGTGACCATTCCACACTGGTGTGAGACGATCTCCAGTTGTCTTTCTGGCTTTATATGGGTTGCCGTCAAGACCTTGAAGCTAGGAATTTAGCCTTTGCTTCGTTTTCTTTGTCATGTTCGAAGCCTGTTAGAGGAAGGACGCTGTGGTGGCATCTCGTCTGCTATAACGAGACGAATGCTGAGGTGGAGCCGGGATTTTGCTATCACTCCGCTTTGTTTCGACCGTGAGGTCTTTTGTTGACGTTGTATCTGCATCCTGCTGGACTGCGGAGGAACACCGTCGTTGACATCTCATCTGCTGTAACGAGACGAATGCTGAGATGGTCTCTAGGTTGTCTGTGAACCGTCGAGATTTGGAACTAAGGACTATGTCGTGGCTCCGTTTGATAGTGTAGCATCTATGTCCTGCTGGAATGATGAGGCACACCGTTGTTGGTCTCCAGGCTGTAGATGTGGCTATTGAGATTTGGAACTAGGGACTATGCTGTGGCTCTGTTTCGTTGTGACTCTGAGGTCGGTTGTTGACGTCAAGTATCTGTTGTATTGAGACGGACGTCGAGGTGGTGACCACTCCGTGTGGTGCGAGATGATCTCCGATCGTCTTTCCGGTTTTATATAAGTTACCGTCAAGACTCGGCTCCGTTTTCTAATGGAGCATGGGGAGGGAAGACATGTTTTCTTCTCTGTTTGAGCCCCTGGATTGTATACAGGGATCGATATGATCTCAACTGTAGGGCCAAAGCTTTATCATCATTTTTTTTGTTTTATTTCCGCGATACTCTATCAGTTCAGCTTTTATATCGCGAAGGTCGCGATTGCCCAATCATTTCGGCTATTTTTCGCGGTGCCCAATCATTTCGGCTGTTTATTTTATTTTTACTCGCTGCTTTTTATTGCGAGTTGCCCAATCATTTCGGCTATTTTGCATTTTACTTGCTGCTTTTTATTGCAAGCTGCCCCATCATTTCGACTATTTCGTATGCATGTGCGGCCTACTGGCTTTTCGCCGTAAACCTGAAATTGGACACCGATTTCGGCATCAGCACCGCTACAACTGGGATATGGCCAGGAGCGAATCATCATTTGCCTCTGTCGAAGTCGAACAAAGGTGGCTTAGCGACCAGGGTTAGGGTCCTGTCGACTAAGACTTTTGACTTCATGAGCCGTAAGGGTCTCATAAAGGTATTTCTCCCTACAAGTCGTGAGGATCTTGTAGGTGTATTTTCTCCTTAGGAATCGTGAGGATTCCTAAGTGTTTGTTCCTCTGTAGGTCGTAAGGATCCTACAAGAGGGTTTTCTCCTGGTAAATCGAGAGGATTTACAAGGGTTATTCACCATGCGAACATATCCCTAGCCTCGGATGGGACTTAGTTAGGGAAATGTTTATTCACGCCCGTGGATTGTATACAAGGGCCAGTATTAGACCACTTGTAGGGCAATATCGGAAGTTGTTGGGGGTTTGCTTAAGCATAGGTTTAGGTCTCTGTAACTTAAGACTTTCAAATCTTATGAGCCATGATGGTCTCATAAGAGAGTTCTTCTTACGAGTCGTGAGGATCTCGCAAGTGTATTTTCTCCTTAGGAATCAGGAGGATCCCTAAGTGTGTTGCTCCCTTGTGAGTTGTAAGGATCTCACGCGGGTAGTTTCTCTTTACAAGGTCAAGAGGACCCTATAAGTGTCCTTTAACGAGGTTGCGCCCTTTCGGGTTTTCACAAATACTCGCCGGTAGTCCTGCTGTTTTTACTCACGGAGCCCTTTCGGGTTTTCATCCGTGCCCATTTTGCTTATGGACATACCGTTTTTTTATTCTTTTTATTATATTTTTTTTTTTAGATCGCGCCCTTTCGGGTTTTCACGAACACTCGCCGGTAGCCCTGATGTTTTTACTCACGGAGCCCTTTCGGGTTTTCATCCGTGCCCTTTTTGCTTATGGACATACCGTTTTTATTTATTATATTTTTCTTCTTCTTTTTTTTTATCTCATCAGCCTAAGGATGCTGCGGTAGTAGTTTAAAGATGTTTCGGTCGTTTGCAAGTTTTAGGACATTGCGGTCTATCATTAGTTTAAGGACGTTTCGGTCCGGTGTCACCGTATTTGAGGCGAATATCTAGTTTATTGACTTTTCGGTCTATAGGTCCTTCCCCATGAATGAGCATGATGCCCCCGACGTATCCATCTTTCTCGGAGCATGCGGTTGTAGCGGACTCACCTTCCAGTTTTCAGCCAGCGCAAACTCGCCCTGTTGGTATTGGTCTTCAACCCAGTTTTTGAAGACGTAGCAGTCCTCGATCAGGTGACCTACTGTTTGGTGTTAAAGGCAATAATTAGGATTATTAACATCACCTGGCTGCAACGAACGTTTTGGACTCGGCAGATTGATGAGTCTGTCGCACACTGGCAGCTCGAACAGTCCCCTAATTTTATCTTGCGGAAACGAGTAAGGACGTTTCAACTTTTCCTGGAGGGGTTGCCGCTTATTGCTTTGGCGAGCAACCGGTCTAGGGTCACTTGATTGTTGTTGAGCGCTGGCGACGAAGGCCGTTTTTCCTTTTCCTTTATCTTTTTTGCTCGATCCTTTGTTTACGGGGCCGAGATTTTTTTTCGAATAGCGTGCGATTACATGGCTGAACGTTCTTGCAGCTTCTCAATTCCTTTATTTTTGAAATAGATTCCCCGAGGGAAGAGTTGGGGGTAGCTTCTTCGTCAGAGTCGCTTCCAAAGGTGATAATTTGTGATCCCTTGAAGTCGGCTATACGACAGTCGTCGGCGGCTCTTTTGCACTCATATATCGCAATTGTTCGACGTCCACAAGCTTCACATTTTGTCCTGTCGAAGTGTTGCTTTTGAGCAACATACCCTTGCCACCAACAGTTAAAGGATTCCCAGTCTTCGGTAGGATGTATGATCTTCTGATGATATAAATAGAAGTTAGGGTGCATCTCTACCTCAGCGAGAGTATTTTCTTCAGAAGGCGGTAGCTTCATTCCTACTGATAGAGCATTGGCGAACCTTTTCCTCGTCTTGAATTTGTTTTTATCCGCAGTAGATGGCTTTTGATTTGACGGGAATGCCTTGGCTCTTTCCAGTATGGCCATCTCACGCTTCTGATCGGATTTTGCTTTCAGACGAATTTCATTTAGGAAGACATCGATCAGCTCGTCTGATGGCTGTAGAATTTCCGGTTCGGGGTTCGCCATTGGTTTCTCGGTGCAAGAAGCCTCTTCATCATCTTCCAGTGAGTGAGAAATCATATGACAAGTCGCTACGTAGTCTTCGGATTCATCCGATGAGTTTTCTCCATCGTTTTCATCCATGACTAAAGAACAAGCTGCCCCCGGCGTGTCCATCTTCTTTGGAGAGTGCAGCTGTGGTGGGTTTACCTTCCAGTTTTCTGACAGCGCGAACTTGCCTTGTAGGTACTGATCCTCGATCCATCCCTTAAACACGAAACAATCCTCAATCGGGTGACTTACCGTTTGGTGGTAAGGGCAATAATTAGGATTATTAAGATCGCCTGGCTGCGACAAACGCTTTGGACTCGGCAGGTTAATGAGTCTGTTGCGCACTGCCAGCTCGAACAGTCTTCTCGTTTTATTCTGAGGAAACGAGTAAGGACGTCCTAGGCTCTCTTCAAGGGATGGGCGTGGACGCACATTGTTTTGGCGAACGACCGGCTTTGAGTTGCTCGGCTGTTGCTGAGCATTGGCGACGACGATCGCTTTCCTTTTTCCTTTCTCATTTCGGGAATCTGGTTTTGGAGGAGATGGTCCATAGCCCATCTGGTCCGTTTGGGCTAATTTGTCGATCAAGGCCTGGAAGGTGGTCGGCCTAAAGAACATCATGAATTGCGAGATGGTCGCCTGCTGATCGAGAGTGTCCACAAACATGCCTACCGCAGGTGCCTCTTCTATGCGTTGTTCACATTTCGACCATAGGTTTCGCCATCGTGTTGCGTATTGGACCCACATTTCGTCTGGCCTTATCCTGCCATTTATCAGTGCTGTTATCGGGGTGCGTTCACTAGCACTCACGAATCTTTATGTAAACAGCAGCTCCATCTCTGCAAATGTTTTGACAGAGTCGTTAGGTAGTTCTGAATACCATTCAAAGGCTGTTTCTGCTAAGCTGCCGACGAATTGGCGTAGCAGGAACTTGTCATCGCCTCCAGTATTGCCGCATAAGGCCCTGAATTGAGCGACATGCTGATGCGGATTCCCTGTCCCTTTATATACGTGGAATTTAGGGATCGTATATCCCGGCGGGTAACTGATTTGGTCGTACCAGCTCGGATACGGTCATCCAGCTCTAACAATTTGCCCAGCCGCTTCATTCGCCTGATGAACCCGGATCTGCTGAGCTATATAATCGTCTAGCACGGCCTTGGAAATGGTTTCATCTTTGGCTGCTGAAAGAGCCGGCGGAGGATTAGATGTCTCCCCTCCGTCATCTTCAACAATGATTGGAGGGGCTTCAGCTGGAGGGTCTGGCTGTAACATTATCCCTACCATATCTTGGAAGAGGAGGGCCATTTTCTTTATACTGGCCGCTTGTTCCGCAGCCTCTTTATCTTTCTTTTCCAATATCCGGCGAAGAAACTCAGCGTCAGTTTCTTGTTCTTGACGCTCATCCGAGGACGTTTCAGAGCTTTCTTTTGGCCCAGTGAGTGCAGCCATTGCAGTCATCATTTCCTGAAGCTTTTGTTGTTGCTCCTGAGCTTTCGTCACGGATCGGGTGAGCGGTCGGTGGCCCGTAGAAGTGCGGCTTTCCTCCTTTCCAGAATCCATATAAACAATGTGCACCACCATGCCCCCAGATTTGGGGCGTTTGTGTTCAGCGCTTTTATGCTTCGCCATGTTCACAGGGGCTTTTTGCGGCCTCCTTTTCTATTGAGTGATTGGAGTTAAGGGGACCGTTGTAGTGGGCACCCGAGTAGCTATTGGTTTTTGTGGCTTGACGGAGTAATCCTTCTCTTGCCGAACCTTCATCTTTTTCTATTGGCGGAGATAGTTTTCATCAATCACCAACTCCTGGACCTGTCGCCAGACCCCGTAAATTTTAGAGGACAGATGCTGAGGGGGCTGCTCTAGCTTTTTCTCTGGAGTGCTTTTCGCAGCTGAAGGGGTTCGTTTCAACATTGCAGTAGAAGAGTTTCTACGCACCATGTTCAGCAATTCAAAGCTGTTCTCGGTTGGAACAGCAGCGTCGATCCCCACCGTTGGAGCTGGTGAAGTAAATCCAGAGGAGGAGTTGCCCCTAGCCTTCCTTGCTCGGCGCCAGTGGCGACGTCGAGCATGTCGTGCTGATGGAGTTATTTCAGCTGTAGGGTGACCTCCTCATGCCCCCTGTGTTGGTCAGAATCTACTGGTACCAGCTGTTCCTGCTAAAAATTTCTGCGCAAAAGAGTCCAAGGTATCAAATGGCAGCGATACGCTTAAGAAAATACGAACCAGTATCTTCCGGCCTGTATTTTGATAAACTCCTGAATGAGAAACTGTTAAGTTATGATTTTATTGAAAGCATCTCGAAAAAACCTTCGATTTGATATATTATGGGCCTCATAATTCATCCGGGATCAAAAGTTATGAGCAAATGTGTTATGCACATGTGATCTAAGAAGGAAAATGCGAACCAGTATTTTCCGAGCTGTATTTTGACAAACTCAGGAATGAGAAATAGCTAAATTATGATGGTATTGAAAACATCTTGAAAAGACCTTCGATTTGATATATTATGGGCCTCATAATTCATCCGGGATCAAAAGTTATGAGCAAATGTCTATGCACATGTGATCTAAGAAAGAAGATGCGAACCAGTATTTTCCGAGCTGTATTTTGACAAACTCCGGATCGAGAAATGGCTAAATTCTGATGATATTGAAAGCATCTTGAAAATATCTTCGATTTGATATATTATAGGCCTCATAATTCATCCGAGATCAAACGTTATGAGCAAATGTGTTATGCACGTGTAATCTAAAATAATGCTCTACTACATGGGAATGTATTTTTTAGTCCCACATCGGGAAAAGGAGAGCTGGCTTCTCTACCACTCCCATATAAATAAGAGGGGATACCTCTTAAAAAGGGTAGAGTTAAATCCTCAAAGGATTCAATACTCAATGGAACTTAGTTCTTCAAAGGAGCTTAGTTCTCCAAGATAGGAGCATGCTCCTCCCTATAATGCGCATATGCGCAAGCGCCATATGCGCCGCGCGCAACGCACGTGTGCTCGCCACGCGCAAACCACGTGCAACGTACGTGCGCACCATATGAGAACATTTAAAAATATTAAAAGGAGCTTGTTCTCCATATATAGAAGCTCTGCTTCTCCTCATAATGTGCATGTGCGCCGCGTGCAACGTACGCGTGCTCGCCACACGCGCACCACGTGCAACGCACGTGCGCACCAAATGAGAACATTTAATAATATTAAAAGGAGCTTGTTCTCCATATATAGAAGCTCTGCTTCTCCTCATAATGTGCATGTGCGCCACGTGCAATGCACGTGTGCTCGCCATGCGCAACGCACGTGTGCTCGCCACGGGCGCAAACGTGCAACGCACGTGCGCACCAAATGAGAACATTTACAAATATTAAAAGGAGCTTGTTCTCCATATATAAAAGCTCTGCTTCTCCTCATAATGCGCATGTGCGCTACGTGCAACGCACGTGTGCTCACCACGTGCAACGCACGTGTGCTCACCACGTGCAACATTTAATAATATTAAAAGGAGCTTGTTCTCCATATATAGAAGCTCTGGTTCTCCTCATAATGCGCATGTGCGCCACGTGCAACGCACGTGTGCTCGCCACGCGCACACCACGTGCAACGCACGTGCGCACCAAATGAGAACATTTAATAATATTAAAAGGAGCTTGTTCTCCATATATAGAAGCTCTGCTTCTCCTCATAATGCGCACGTGCGCCACGTGCAACGCACGTGCGCACCAAATGAGAAAATTCAATTAAAAGGAGACTCGTTCTCCATAGGAGCTTGCTCCCCCATAATACGCATATGCGTAATATCCATGTGCGCTACGTGTAAATATGAGCGCCCAACACGTGCGACGCACATGCGCCCAACACGTGCGACGAACGTGCGCGAACGCAAAGAAGCCTTTTTCAGCAGCGAGAAGCCTAAGCTCCAGCCTATTCTTCCCCCCTAATGAGTGAGACATGGTTCAAAGGGTACATCCCTCCACACCTTCGATATATGGCACTGTAATCTCTCAGTGTCATCGGAGAGGTGGTGAGTCCCAACGACCAATGATCCTTCTTTCTAAAAAAAAAGAGAAGAATCAACATCATCATTGAGAACTCTGAAGAATTAGAGAGAATTTCTCAAGAACAAAAAAGGTAAAAACCTTTAAAAAAAGAAAATTCTCTTAAAAACATATCATTGATCTAAGAACAAGATCAATGATCATAAGAAAGAAAACTAACTAATAATAGTGCTTTGCACTTGCTTATGAACCATTGGTTTCTTGAAAACAAGAAATACTTGTTTTCTTTGATTTAAAATCGATCAAAAGATAAAACAGTGCTCTGCACTTGCAAGAACTGCGCGGTTGCGCTCCTGTGTTGGCGCAGGCCGCCAGGAAGCGCTACGTGTCAGTAGCGCAGCAGCGCAGCGCACTGACACAGCGCACTGCGCTGTTGCGCTTGCGCTCACCAAAGCGTGACACGTGTCACCACCATATGAGTTTGCGCTCATTACTTGGCGCAAAGCGTTTGAAAAGCCACGTGGGGCACTGTCAGAGTATTTAATGCTCTGCATTATTAAAGAAAAGGGACAGAGCCCAATTAAAAGGCCTAACAGGCCTAATAAAAAAATGCTATGCATTTTTTAAAAAGGGGCAGAGCCCAAACAAAATAGATGCTCTGCATCATTTATAAAAGGGCAGAGCCCAACCAAAATAAGAATAATGCAGTGCATTACTAAAAAGGGGCAAAGCCCTAGCACATGCCAAAAACAAAAGATGTTGAAACTGGACTTAGCCCAATCATGGCCGTAAGTCCTTAAAATAAATTGACTGAGCACACCTGCTCTCCTAAATCAATTTACATCCGGTTCGAGGGTACATCTCCGAACTCCTTTGACACCTATCGTTGTAATTCCTCAACGACGTCAGAGAGGTGACGGGTCCCAACAACCACACATGAATACGGACTGCGGGGTCCTTAAACTCGTGGACCGAGACGTCCTTAAACTAATATTGGACCGAGACGTTCTTAAACTAATATTGGACCGAGACGTCCTTAAACTAATATTTTAAACTAATATCGGACCGAAACGTCCCTAAACTAATGATGGACCACCACGTCCCTAAACTGGCGATGGACCACCATGTCCATAAACTGGCAATGGACCACTACGTCCCTAATCTGGCGATAGACCACCACGTCCCTAAACTGGAGCAGTAGAGCCTCCAGATGCTCTTTTGCCGGATCTAAAAGGTCCCGTTTAAGTTGATCTTAGCCCCAAACATGGCTAACGTATCCTTAAACATTCAAATAGACTATAAAACCCTAAATCAATTTTGGCTCAAGGGTACATCTCCGAACTCCTCTGACACCTGTCGTTGTAATCCTTCAACGATGTCAGAGAGGCGACGAGTCCCGACGGCCATATATTAAATGGATCACCCCGTTAAGTTGATCTTAGTCTCAAACGGGACTAACGTATCCTTAACGAATGTTTAAGTTGATCTTAGCCTCAATGAGGTTAACGTATCCTTAAACTAAAACACCAAACCTAAATCTAAGTAAATACGGATTTGGACTAATCCACGTCTTACGGGCGACGGCATTACTCAGTCTCCGTATACAATCCACGGGCAACTACAAACAAAACAAACACACACGACACGAAGTGAAATTCTGGAGAAAGAGAAAGTTGTTACCGCGACGCGGTAATGTAATTAACTGCAGGGGCTTGCGCCTGCAGGGAAGAGTGTCCCCACAATCAAAAACCCCTCTAGCGAGGGGGAATCTGACGAAGTCTGCTAAATCGGCCGCATCCGTCTAAACCTCTGATACACGGTGCCATAAATCAACTTGGATCTTCGGAGAGGTAGACGGATAAAACCATATAGCATCTGCCTCGAATCTCAGGCAAGACGGCCCTCACGTCGTCTCCGCCGCCATTCGGAGGGTAACAGATTCTGGCACGCCCGGTAGGACCTTTTTCTCTTTTCACTCCACACATCGTGTGTCGTGTTTTTCCCGCGATCAAATAATCGCGGTGTGTATGTTTCTGGTTGCCCTTAGGGGAGTGGATATTGAAGCCGGCATTTCGTCTCTATGAAGAATGGCATTTGCTCCCACCCTAGCAACTCAGGCTTTGTCATACCCGGCGGAGTCAAGTATGGGTCACTTGCAGCCTCAAATCTCTGCAATCCGGCTTTTCAAGAAATTAACGGGCTTCTTTTTGGGTCGATGCTCCCACCTCCTACCCTCGGTGCATCAACGCCGATGGAGGAAGCCCAGAGGATGTCTGTCACCCACAGGTAGGCTCCCCAAGCAGCAGCCTTGCCGACGGAATCAGTCCTCAAACAGCTGGCACATGCCAAAGACCAAGGTCGATGCAGGGGGCAGAATATTCAATCTATTCAAGAAATCAATGGCTTCAAAATGCACTAACTACAACAGCAACTCTCGCTCCGTCCCATCTGGAGGAGTAACCTACGGCCCCAAGCGGCCTCCCTTTTCACTATGCCAGTGGAGCAGGTAACTCAAGCCACCACTGGGCTCTTCTTCGGGACCATGCTCCCGCCAGCGAGCTTCAGCGCTCCTGTACCATCGCAAGAAGATCCCAAGAAATCGTTTTTCAGCGCTTCTGTGCTTATTTACGCCCTACTTTGTATTATACTATATATAAGCACACACAAAAAATTGTGATAATAAAGGAGTAGAAAGTGAAAAGTTATATTTAAAAGATAGGAATAGTTTAAGAAAAACAAGAAAGTTAGAAGTTTTCTTAAATGAAACTAGTAATAAGTGGTTATGAGTTGTTGTCCCAAAGGTTAGTAAGATGAAGGAAATTACTAATCAGAGGATAAAAATAAGCCTGAAAAATAGTTCATATTCTGGAAGCCAAATATTTGAACGTTGAAACCCTACTATACGCACGTACATACATCTTGAAACTCGGGATAGTAGAGGATACCTTGAAATGCTCTTGTCTAGAAGCCAAAGTATGAAGAAAATAAAAGTGGAGAATAAAAGGTAAAATGGTGAAAAGAAAAATGAACACTGGTTTTGTTATCACCGAGGCAACAATAAAAAAAAATATAGCGATGGTGCTTTATCACCTAGTGCCTTAGACCAACTGGTTTAGGAGCCACTGCTAAGCCTTAGGTGTTGCAAGACGAGGAAAAACACCTAATTAGCAAGCACATGAGTAATCGATCGGTTAGTACCTCAAGAAGTATTAACGGTCGCATGAAGAATGTGCGAGCAAATTCCATCTAAATATCTATTAAAAAGTACTGAGGTAGATGAACAAGAGTATGATTGCTTAAATTGAATTCTCTGAGTGTAGGGATGTCCAGTTCACACACATAGGGGTATATGATCAATGTTTGAAAGAAAGGTAGGAATGAAAACTAAAGGCGATGTTTTATTGAGGGATGATGTGATTTCTAATATCTTTTCATGACTATTAAGATAGGGCTCATAGCAACTGAAAAGCTGGTAGAGTTGAAAACTCTTATTTTCAAGTTCTTTCTTTTATAGTTCTTATTTTTATATAACTTTCACCATCTCTCTTTTATTATACGATTTTGTGGGTGTAATCCGCTGAAAACCCTCAGGAAACAACACCCCTCCTACTAGGGATATACCACTGGCGCCGAGTAAGGAAGACCGGGGGCAACTCTCCTTCTAGACTGACTCCGCCGACTCCAACGGCGGAAATTGATGCTGCTGTTCCAACTGGAAACAGTTTTGAACCACTTAGGAAGGTCCACAAGAACTCTCCGACTGCTGTGCTGAAAAGATCTCCTCCACCTATAGAGAGCACTACAAAGGTGAAGCCGGAAAAGCCCCCTCAACGGCTATCCTCTAAAATCTATAAGGTCTGGCGTCATGTCCAAGACTCAGTAATTGATCAAGATTATCCCCACCGACAGAAAAAGGTGAAAGTTCAGCGGGAAGAGGACCGCCCTATCAATCCACAAAAGGCGATAGCTACTTGGGTGCCCACGGCAAGTGACCCATGGCCGACGTTCGTCAGTGAGCTGCTATCTGAAGAAAGGGTGGCTGCGTTAAAAGACGTGCTTGTGCAGCATAGAGATTGCTTCGCATAGAACTATTCCGAAATGCCAAGATTAGATTCAGAGATTGTTGTCCATAAATTGGCGATATCCCCGGACGTTAAACCAATCAAACAGGCACGGAGAAGAATGCGGCTCGAGCTTGAGATGAGCATCAACGCCGAGGTCAAAAAGCTAATCGACTCCGGCTTCATCCAGGAGGTTCAATATCCTGAATGGATCGCCAACATCGTCCCGGTGATGAAGAAAAATGGGACGGTATGCATATGCGTGGATTTCCGGGATCTCAATAAAGCCTGCCCGAAGAATGATTTCCCGGTGCCAGTCACTGAACTGATGATAGACAACACGTCCACTCATGAGGTTTTCTTTTTCATGGACGGCTCATCAGAGTATAATCAGATAAAGATGCATCCCGAAGACCAGAAGCATACCGCCTTCAGGACCCCTTTAGGGATATTTTGTTACAAGGTGATGCCCTTCGGTTTAAAGAACGCCGGTGCTACTTATCAGAGGGCCATGACGAAGATCTTTGATGACCTTATACATGAAATCGTCGAGTGCTATATCGACGACCTCGTGGTTAAGAGCAGATCATACAAGGAACATCTCGAGCATCTAAAGACTGTATTTCAACGCCTTCGACAATACAACTTGAAGATGAACCCTCTTAAGTGTGCGTTCGGGGTTTCCTCGGGTAAATTCCTGGGATTCATCGTCCGACACCGAGGTATCGAAATAGATCCATCCAAGATCAAGGCGATTATGGAAATGCCTCCGCCGAGAACTCTCAAACAGCTGCGGTCTCTCCAAGGAAAACTCGCATATATTCGGCGATTTATAGCTAACCTCTCTGGCAAGTGCCGTCCTTACAGCCACCTGATGAAGAAGGGAACTCCATTCGTCTGGGATCAAAAATGCCAAGGCGCACTGGATGAGATCAAGCAGTACCTACAGAACCCGCCAGTGTTGGCTGCTCCGGTTAAGGGAAAGCCTCTCATTCTTTACACGACCGCCCTCGAAGGTTCTTTAGATGCATTATGGGCGCAAGAGAATGATCAGGGGAAAGAAAGAGCACTCTACTACTTAAGTCGAGTTCTGCTGGGGTCAGAGAGCAACTACTCCCCCATTGAAAAACACTGCTTAGCGTTGATCTTCGTGATAACAAAGCTCAGGCACTATGCGTTGGCGCACGAAGTCCGTCTCATATCGAAGGTGGACCCTCTTAAATATTTGATGTCGAAGGCCATACTGACAGGTCGACTCGTTAAATGGGCTCTGCTCTTGATGGAGTTCTCAATAACCTATCAGCCTCTCAAAGCAGTGAAAGGCCAGGTCATCGCCGACTTCCTCGCTGAACACCCGATACCTGCCGATTCTCCTCTGAATTGCGATTTGCCAGATGAACATGCGTTTGACGCGATCGACAGTGGTGATACCCGATGGGAGCTTTATTTCGATGGAGCATCCTCCATGAAAAAGCGCAAACAAAGTACGCCAATGATCAAATCGGGGGTAGGCCTCATCTTCGTGACCCCACAAGGAGGAATAATGCGCTTTGCTTTCTCCTTAACAGAGCCGAGGACGAATAACGAAGCCGAATACGAAGCTTTGATAGCAGGCCTCGAGATCGCCATCGACATGGGAATTGAAAACCTCCTCATATACGGAGATTCTCAACTGGTCGTTAGTCAAGTAAACGGCGACTACCAAACGTGCAAACCGGAGTTGGTGAAGTACGGTGAAAAGATGCAACAACTGTTGACCCAAATTCCCTCCTATACTTTGGAAAGCATACCACGCGCGGAAAATAGCAAAGCGGACGCGTTAGCTAAGCTTGCTAAAGAACTGACTGACGAGAACCTCGATGACGTCAGAATCCTAGTACAAAGCCGTCGAGTACTCGCCCCGGCAGAAATATCTCCGGAATCATCCGAAGAAAAGGGAGCGACTGAGCAGACGACCTTACAAATAAAAGACCATGAGAAAGCTGAGGATTGGAGGGAAGTCTTTATAGACTACTTTAAGTCCCACCGAATGCCCGAAGATGCGTCCGCAAGACATCAACTCATGAAACGAGCTCTGTCTTTTGCCTTCGTCAATGATACTCTGTACAAGAGGTCGTTCGAATCTCTGTGGCTGAGATGCTTAGGGCCTGACGAGGCAGAAAAAGTCGTTCAGGAAGTTCATGACGGAATCTGTGGTTCTCACCAAGCGGGCCCAAAGATGAAGTTGAAAATCAAACGGATGGGCTACTACTGGCCCACGATGATTCATGATTGCCTCGAATATGCGAAGCAATGTCACTCATGTCAAATTCATGGGGACTTCATCCATCAGCATCCAAATCCACTACATCTAACAGTGGCTAGCTGGCCATTCGAAATGTGGGGAACTGACATAGTCGGCTTCATCGAACCAGCATCGTCCAGGGGACATCGTTTCATCCTGGCGACGACTGATTACTTCTCCAAATGGCCAGAAGCAGTACCGTTGAGGGAAGTGAAGACGGAGAATATCCTCCATTTCTTCAAGATGCACGTCATATATCGGTTTGAACTCCGAGACGGATCATCTCCGATAACGGGCCAGCCTACCGAAGCCATAAAATCAGCCGCTTCGCGCAGCAGCATAATATAGACTGGAGATATTCCTCAGTCTATAATCCGCGAGCTAATGGTTTAGCCGAAGCCTTCAATAAAACCTTGACAGAGATCATGAAGAAAACGGTGTCCCGAAATAAGAAGGACTGGCACGAGAGATTGCAAGAAGCTCTTTGGACGTATCGAACCACGTTCAAGACAACCACGAACACAACGCCATACGCGTTGGTATTCGGTACCGAGGCAGTACTCCCCCTCGAGATAGAGTTACCCTCTCTGCGAGTGGCAGTCCATTACGAGCTGACGGATGAAGAATGCTCACCTTCGGTTTGAAGAGCTTGACGCCCTTGATGAAACCCGGCTCATAGCGCAACAAAATCTAGAAGCTTACAAAGCGAAGATGGCGCGCTCATATGAAAGACTGACCCGACCGAGGACGTTCCGCCAAGGCGAACTCGTGCTAGTAGTCAAAAGGCCTATGATCCCCAATCGCGCCAAGCGGGGAAAATTCGAACCAAACTATGAAGGCCCGTACATCATAGATAAGGTCTACCAGGGTGGGGCCTATCTACTTATGGATATACACGGTGAAAGGCCTTTCAGGCCAATAAACGGTCACTTCCTAAAGAAATACTGCGCTTAATGAGCCACGGCCTAGGTCAATGATAGATGACGACGACTATGTCCTCTCGCTATCTTCCTAAGCTCAAACTTTATAAGCAGTAGCCAGCCTTCTCCATGTCGGACCGAAACATCCTTAAACTAATAGCGGACCGAAACGTCCTTAAACTACTACCGCAACATCCTTAGGCTGACGAGATAAAAAAAATTATAAATAAAAAATAAAAATAATAATAATAATAAAAAAACGGTATGTCCATAAGCAAAAAGGGCACGGATGAAAACCCGAAAGGGCTCCGTGAGTAAAAACAGCAGGGCTACCGGCGAGTGTTCGTAAAAACCCGAAAGGGCGCGACCTCGTAAAAAAAAGAGAAGAAAATAAAAGGAATAAAAAAAAACGGTAAATCCATAAGCAAAATGGGCACGGATGAAAACCTGAAAGGGCTCCGTGAGTAAAAACAGCAAGACTATCGGCGAGTGATTGTGAAAACCCGAAAGGGCGCAACCTCGTTAAAAGGCACTTATAGGGTCCTTTCGACCATGTAAGGAGAAACCACCCGCATGAGATCCTTACGACTCACAAGGGAACAACACACTTAGGGATCCCCATGATTCCTAAGGAGAAAATACACTTGCGAGATCCTCACGACTCGTAAGGAGAATTCTCTTATGGGACCCTCACGGCTCGTAAAATTTGAAAGTCTTAAGTTACAGAGACCTAAACCTGTGCTTAAGCAACCCCCACAACCTTCGACATTGCCCTACAAGTGGTCCAATATTGGCCCTTGTATACAATCCACGGGCGCGAATAAACATTTCCCTAACTAAGTCCCATCCGAAGCTAGGGATATGTTCGCACGGTGAATAACCCTTGTAAATCCTCTCGATTTACAAGAAGAAAACCCTCCTGTAGGATCCTTACGACTTACAGAGGAACAAAACACTTAGGAACCCTCACGATTCCTAAGGAGAAAATACACCTATAACATCCTCACGACTTGTAGGGAGAAATAACTTTGTGAGACCCTTACGGCTCATGAAGTCAAAGCCCTAGTCGAGAGGACCCTAACCCTGGTCGCTAAGCCTCCTCTGTTCGACAACAACAGAGGCAAATGATGATTCGCTCCTGGTAATATCCCAGTTGTAGCGATGCTGATGCCGAGATCGGTGTCTAATTTCAGGTTTACGGCGAAAAGCCAGTAGGCCGCACATGCATACGAAATAGCCGAAATGATGGGGCAACTTGCAATAAAAAAGCAGCAAGTAAAATGTATGCATGCGAAATAGCCGAAATAATTGGGCAACTCGCAATAAAAAGCAGCGAGTAAAAATAAAATAAACAGCCGAAATGATTGGGCACAGCGAAAAATAGCCGAAATGATTGGGCAATCGCGACCTTCGCGATATAAAAGCTGAAATGATAGAGCATCGCGGAAATAAATAAATAAAAGAAGAAGAAATGATAAAGCTTTGGCCCTACAGTTAAGATCACATCGATCCCTGTATACAATCCAAGGGCGCAAAATGAAGAAGGAACCATACTTTCCCAACAGGCTCCCCCAGAAAACGTAGCCAGATCTCGATGATTCATCCCAACTCCGAAGAAAAACCTGATGCGCGTCGACTCGCAGAGCAACCAGTGTCTCCGTGGGAAATTCTCGATCCGTGTCAACACCAAGTAAACAAATAATCCTTGGCATTAGGGAAACAAATAATCCTTAGCAAATCCTTCAACTCAAGGAAACAAACAATCCTTGACGAGAGCCTCCTGATGCGCGTCGACTCGCCGAGCAACCAGTGTCTCCGTGGGAAATTCTCGATCCATGTCAACACCAAGGAAACAAATAATCCTTGGCGCTAAGGAAACAAATAATCCTTAGCAAATCCTTCAACTCAAGGAAACAAACAATCCTTGACGAGAGCCTCCTGATGCGCGTCGACTCGCCGAACAACCAGTGTCTCCGTGGGAAATTCTCGATCCATGTCAACACTAAGGAAACAAATAATCCTTGGCGCTAGGAAAACAAATAATCCTTAGCAAACCCTTCAACTCAAGGAAACAAACAATCCTTGACGAGAGCCTCCTGATGCGCGTCGACTCGCCGAGCAACCGGTATCTCCGTGGGAAATTCTCGATCCGTGTCAACACCAAGGAAACAAATAATCCTTGGCGCTAAGGAAACAAATAATCCTTGGCGCTAAGGAAACAAATCCTTCAACTCAAGGAAACAAACAATCCTTGACGAGAGCCTCCTGATGCGTGTCGACTCGCCGAACAACCGGTGTCTCCGCGGGAAATTCTCGATCCGTGTCAATACCAAGGAAACAAATAATCCTTGGCACTAGGGAAACAAATAATCCTTAGCAAACCCTTCAACTCAAGGAAACAAACAATCCTTGATGAGAGCCTCCTGATGCACGTCGACTCGCAGAGCAACCAGTGTCTCCGCGGGAAATTCTCGATCCGTGTCAACACCAAGGAAACAAATAATCCTTGGCGGTAGGGAAATAAATAATCCTTAGCAAATTCCTCAACTCAGGGAAACAAATAATCCTTGACGAGAGCCTCCTGATCCGCGTCGACTCGCAGAGCAACCAGTGCCTCCGTGGGAAATTCTCGACCCGTTTCAACTCCAAGGAAACAAATAATCCTTGGCGCTAGGGAAACAAATAATCCTTAGCAAATCCTCAACTCAGACAAACAAACAATCCTTGACGAGAGCCTCCTGATGCGCGTCGACTCGCAGAGCAGCCAGTGTCTCCGTGGGAAATTCTCGATCCGTGTCAACACTAAGGAAACAAATAATCCTTGGCGCTAGGGAAACAAATAATCCTTAGCAAATTCCTCAACTCAGGGAAACAAATAATCCTTGACGAGAGCCTCCTGATTCGCGTCGGCTCGCAGAGAAACCAGTGTCTCTGCGGGAAATACCCGATCCGTCTCAACTTGCAAGATAAAGCCTCAGGCAGCAGGGATTAAAAAACTTGCTTCCTGAACAATGGGACCCTGCAAGTCGATCTAAAACGGTCTCTTGTATACTATTTACGAGTCTCACTCTCCAAAGTCGAGGTTCGACAAGGAGGGAAACAACCGCTTACGGGTCCTCTCGACTCACAAGAGAGAAAAATCCTCTTATAGGATCCTTACGACTTATAAGAGAAAACCACACTTAGGAATCCTCACGATTCCTAAGGAGAAAAACCCCCCTACGAGATCCTCTCGATCCGTAGGGAGAAAAGTCTCTATGAGATCCTCACGGCTCATAGAGTTGAAAAGTCTTAGGCGGCAGATCTGAACCTGCGGCCTAAGCCCTCGCTATCTCGTGAAGAAATCAAGATGCTTACTCTATTACCTGCTAATTGTGACAGCATGCTGATAATAAGAAAAGACAGAGAGCCAAAGAGTACGCAAGACATTGCAAAAAGAAATATGTATCTTTATTGAATGTAATCAAGTACAGCATGAAGTGTACAAAGTATTAAAGAATGGCCACATATTATTGAAAAAAGAAAAAAATTCTACAAGTGCCTAGTTACAAGAAGAGTTACTAAGAGGGAAGCGTCTTGCATAGCTCTAGCAATTGTTTGCGCACTTCCTTACCCACTTTCTCTTGATCGGCCACCGCTGCCAGCTCCGCCTCTACTTGGGCCCGTTGCTGTAAGATGGATGCAAGCTGATCCCTGATGGCCTGATGAGCAGCTTCGCGGCCTTGGGCATTAAGCTCAGCAGCGTCAAGTTTCTGCTTCAAGTTCAGCCCATTTGAGATACGCTCCAGAAGGCCCTCGAAGACAGCCTTTACCTCAGCAGCGTTCGCCTCAACTTCAACACGTAGGCCAGCAGTTTCGCTTGAAGACTCCTGACACTCCTTCAGCCTTAAACCTGCTTCTTGTTCCAAATGGTGGAAATGAGAAGTGCTTTGCTCGAACCATGCTGCCCGTTGAGTTCTCACGGCCAAGAACCTCCGTCTCGGAAACAAGTCAGCCAACGACCTCTGTCTCGGAAACAAGTCAACTCACCAACCACTTACGAGTCCTCTCGACTTGTAAGGGAGAAAATTCTCTTATAAGATCCTTACGACTTATAAGAGAAAACGCACTTAGGAATCCTCACAATTCCTAAGGAGAAAATACACCTACGAGATCCTCTCGATCCGTAAGGATAAAAGTCTTTATGAGATCCTTACGGCTCATAAAGTTGAAAAGTCTTAGGTGACAGATCCTACCCCTGTCTTCTAAGCCATTACTGCCCTACAAAGAGGTTAAGATGGACCATCTATGAGCCACACTTGCTAAAACTACATGCCACTGAAATGGAGAAGTTACTCATGAGCATATAAACTACTTCACACCAGAGTAAAACATAAAGAAATAGAAGGGTGTGGCTCATGGAATTGACAGTTTGGAACTATATCTTTTAAGAGTCGAGATTTGAGTCAATGATAAATGACGACGCTTGTGTCCGCTCGTTATCTTCTCAAACAAGATTCTGAAAGTTATATACCAACCCAAAACTGGTTATATGCTATGCATTACTCTGCACTACTTCACCTACATATATACTTACATGGGCAAAGTAGTGGGGGGCATTTGTTCCCGCCAAAAATTTCTGCACAAAAGAGTCCAAGGTATCAAATGGCAGCGATACGCTTAAGAAAATACGAACAGTATCTTCCGGCCTGTATTTTGATAAACTTCCCAATGAGAAACTATTAAATTATGATGGTATTGAAAGCATCTCGAAAAAACCTTCGATTTGATATATTATGGGCCTCATAATTCATCCGGGATCAAAAGTTATAAGCAAATGTGTTATGCACATGTGATCTAAGAAAGAAGATGCGAACCAGTATTTTCCGAGCTGTATTTTGACAAACTCCGGAATGAGAAACAGCTAAATTCTGATGGTATTGAAAGCATCTTGAAAAGACCTTCGATTTGATATATTATGGGCCTCATAATTATCCGGGATCAAAAGTTATGAGCAAATGTCTATGCACATGTGATCTAAGGAAGAAGATGCGAACCAGTATTTTCCGAGCTGTATTTTGACAAACTCCGGAATGAGAAATGGCTAAATTCTAATGATATTGAAAGCATCTCGAAAATACCTTCAATTTGATATATTATAGGCCTCATAATTCATCCGAGATCAAAAATTATGAGCAAATGTGTTATGCACGTGTCATCTAAAATAATGCTCTACTGCATGGGGAATGCATTTTTTAGTCCCACATCAGGAAAAGGAGAGCTGGCTTCTCTACCACTCCCATATAAATAAGAGGGGATACCTCTTAAAAAGGGTAAAGTTAAATTCTCAAAGGATTCAATAATCAAAGGAGCTTAGTTCTCCAAAGGAGCATAGTTCTCCAAGATAGGAGCATGCTCCTCCCTATAATGCGCATATGCACAAGCGCCGCGTGCAACGCACGTGCGCACCATATGAGAACATTTAATAATATTAAAAGGAGCTTGTTCTCCATATATAGAAGCTTTGCTTCCCCTCATAATGCGCATGTGCGCCGCATGCAACGCACGTGTGCTCGCCACGCGCGCACCACGTGCAACACACGTACGCACCAAATGAGAACATTTAATAATATTAAAAAGAGCTTGTTCTCCATATATAGAAGCTCTGCTTCTCCTCATAATGCGCATGTGCGCCACGTGCAACGCACGTGTGCTCGTCATGTAGGGTTCCTAGGCACTCTCAAGAGGTCTCACAAGGCATCAACCATGTCAATTTCAAATTTTAGGGGTGCCGAGAAACCCTAGACTACGGATCGTTAACTAGATGTCTAGGCGAAAAAGAACTAGTAAACTATTTTACTAAGAGAATGGATATACAACCTTTGTAGATCCGATCCTCCACCTCCATAGCTCCGCAATGAAGTCTCCTCGCTGTCCAAATGGAAACCCGGGCTCTAGCGTCGGCTTCATCGGAGAAATGGGCGGGCAAGGTCGTCGGCTTCGTGCCGAAGATGATCTACGTCGAGGCATCGCAAGATCAAGCTCCCACTTCACCAAGTCATGAAACTTGTGAAGAAAACACACTCTACTACTTGGCAAGAGGTAGAGGATGAAGAAATAGGAAGTGGGTAGACTTTAGAATTGGATTTCTCACTCATTTCATCAAGTCACCATTGATGAAGTGAAGCTTTCTTCATTCAAGAAGAAGAAGAAGATGAAGATAATATTATGATAGAATAAAAAGATTAACTTGAAAAGATAATCCCATTCATTCTTATCATAATAGTTACCATGGTTAAATGTAGAGAATGAATCATGGTTGAGTGGAATGGTTAGGGTTAAGCATGAGACAAAATGGTCACTTGGTCAAAGTCTTCATGAAGCTTCAAGAAAGAACAAAGAAAGCCACCATTTTTCTCTTTTGCTAATATTTTCCAAAACTAATAAATAAATAAATGAATAAATGAATCATAACCCTAACCATTCATATAATCATGGTTTAATCTTCACACAAACACAAGTAAACATGTATCATCAAACATGATACAATCAAGTGCACAAAACTATATCGAATATTCAATGTGCACATCCGAGCGAGAAAATCCATTTAAAGTGAACCAATATTAGTTAATGCAAAGTAATATATCAAATATATAATTATACATTAAATCATTAAATCAACACTTGATTTAACGATCCGGTCATATCGCATATAACCGACTAATATCCAATGTATCGATTTATCGAATCAATCCTTGATTCAATAACTAGGTTATATCGCATGCAACCATTCGACACATTCATCGCGAGAATAGAATACGGTATCACATACACGCATTATTCTCGGTCCCGCACATATCTCATATGCGCTCCTATTTCGTTTCGCTTGAGCCAGGAAACCTCTGTGTAGGACTCTAAAGACTCGTCAATACGCCGGCAGCAGGTGATGATCATATCAAACACCCACAAGCCGCAAGCGGTCTGCTAAACGTAACGGCCACCCGGGTATTGAGCGATCAGAAGATCGACGAGCAAGCTCGCTTACACTCCAGTGAATCCAACCAGTAACACTACCGTACAGTCCGGTCTGATCGTCTGATATGTCGCATATCTTGCCTAGGGGTGGTAAACGTCAGACCCCAATAGCTTGATAAGTCGTGTCGATATGAGGTCTATAACAATTCGAGAAACTACTGGTAACACTTACCAGTAAATCTCAGCAACCCTGGCCAGGGATTTCCGGTTATAGCCAATCGAACACAGCGCAACATCAACTCCCTATACCGGGAGAGACGAATCCCCTCCTATCGCTCATTGCCTCCGTGTGATTCGGGACTGTACCCAAAAACCACCGTTTTGCATGCCCTCTTAGACATGGTAAGATGGAAATCAAAGCACAGTGGGAACCACACAAGACTCTATGACGATCTCGGGTCAACAGACTACTCTGTACCAGTGTCACCATAGAACTGCCATCTGACGTAAGGTATAATACCATCTGGGAGTTCTCGGCGAGTCCGTCCAGTATACCCAATCTCTACTGAGCACCCGTATATCATCTCTGATGTCAAACACCAATGGATATGGGATCATCCATCGCCCATCTGTATGGGTCGAGAAGGTATACGCTAGTCTACACTGGTGTATCGATGCCCCGTCTCGATACACCCACGACTAGGGACTTTGAAGGATGTACTTATGGACTACCATGTCCCCACTAGTATGATCCGCATCATAGTCCAGGTAGTCAAGTACACATCCTAAGGGCTTTACCAACATGTAACAGAGAGACAATCAGTATACACGTTAAGGTAAAGTGCAACCAGATAGCATACTATCATGTCGAGCAAGAAAGTCCTGCCTATATATGTCCAAGCATCCACTACAATATACATCCTATGTATAGTAATGGCCTCTAGGGCATACATATAACTAACAATCTCCCACTTGCACTAGGGCCATCTGATAGCAGTGGTTGTAGTATCTCATACTCAACCATCCCATAAAAAAAATCTCTCTCTGGGAACAGGCCTTTGTGAGTGGATCCACTGTGTTGTCCTCTGAGTCTACTCTCCTAACCTTGATCCCCTGGTGATCAACCATCTCCATGATCGAGTGACACTGCCTTAGAATATGTCTGGATCACTGATGGGACCGGCGTTCCTTGGCATAAGCCACAACTCCATTGTCTCACAATGGTAGGAACATAGTTCATCTCATGAACCAATATACACCCAGACTGCCTCTTTGGTAGCATCTTAAGTTGCGATGTATCCAGCCTTAATCGTCTAGTATGCCACGGTATCTATCTTGGAACTCTTCCAACATACCGTCCCTCCACTGAGGGTAAAGACAATGCCTGTGACTGACACTCAGTCGTCTTTATCACCCTGGAACACTTCCAGTGATTCTTCCCAGGATCGATTGATACCATCTCACTACAACTAGTGAGAATCCTAACATCCATTTAGATCTATCTCATAGATCCAAAAACCCAGGATTTAGGAGGTATCACTTTGATCCTATATGGAGAATCATTGTGATAAGCGGAGATTGATCGAGCGTAGCATAGGAAACTCCTTCCCTATCAAGAGTATGTCATCCACGTACTCTACGAGAATTGCCACCATACTCCCTACTACTTTTTTGTTTATACAAGGTTCATCTACCATTTTGATGATGTCAAACTCTTTGACTAATTCATCAAAACAGACGATCCAACTCCGCGATGCCTGCTTTATCCTATAAAACATCTTGCACACGTTTCCGCTGCTCCCACTGTTTACGAAGCCCTCTGGCTATGTACTTATAGACGCTCTATTCTAAAACATCATTTAGAAAAGCTGTCATGACACCCAACCACCAGATATCGTAGTCATGGTATGTAGCCGTGGCAAGTAGGATCTGGATGGACTTAAGCATAGCCACTTGAAAAGGTTTCATCATTATCCAGGGCTGGTCGATGACGAAAAACTTTAACAAGTCTAGCTTTGAAAGTCTCAACTTTTCCATCTACACCAAGTAATCTTCTCAAGATTTACTTGCTCCTGATGGGGATTTAACCCTTCAGATTTAGCAACCAAAGTCCATACTTTGTTGGTGTACATGGATTCCATCTCAGATCACTAAGCATCCAGCCATTCTTACAGAGTCTTACTCCTGATGGCCAGCTCGAAACTAGCTGGGTCATCATCTCATGATGCAATCCTCGCTCCCACTGTCATAGAGAAACCGAAGTATCTCTCAGGTGGGTGAGAAACCCTACTAGATCGGCGGAGAGGCTAAGGTTCGTTGGTAGCTATTGAATCTCTTTGGTTCTACCAAATCATCTGCTGTTATTTGTATAGCTGGAACCTTTCCAGTTGTACATAACAGACCTTGCCTCGAGTTTGTCCGGATTATGCTTTTAGATATAGCCCGGACAACCCCAAATCTTAACCAACTTAAGATATGGGCTCTTCCCTTATCATATCAAATGTGAAGTGGTAGGCAACTGATTTGATTTGAACCCTATTCAATAGGTATGCAACTTCTCAAGTGCATAACTCCCAAAAAGGAAATAGGTAACTCAGTAGTACTCATCATAGAGCATACCTTATCACATAGGGTGTTATTTCTCCGCCCCGATATACCATCGTGCTATGGTGTATACGGAGGAGTAATGCTGAGAGAGAATCTCATTCTCCTTTAGAATAGTCCAGGAATTTCGTGCTCAGGTATTCTCCTCCTTGATCTCATCAAAGGACATAATACTTATACCCGTATTGGTTCTCTACTTCTAACTTATATTCTGTGAATATCTCAAAAGGTTCAGACTTGTGTTTCAACAGGAACATATGTCTGAATCTTGAGAGATTATCAAAGAACGTAATTAAGTATAAAGAACCGGTCCTGGCATGTGTAGACAGGGGACCTTACATACATCAACATGTATCAATCCTAAGAGTTCATTAACTCTTTCTCTGTTTCCATTAAACAGAGCTCTGGTCATCTTATCTTTGTGACATGACTGGCAAGTTTCACAAGATGTAAATTCAAACTGATTTAAATATGCATCTACATGTAACTTCAGCTAGTCGGGTCACATTGATATGACCTAGTCTACAATGCCTCCAGAAGGATTCGTTCATTTCTGAACTCTTCCTCTTGTGTGTGTTCAGTATACTAAGAACTGTAGTTTGATTTAGAACATCAATGCTTTTAGATAACGTGCCTGAACCGATCAACTTTTGATATAGGAAATGTTCAAAACATTATCCAGCAATACAAAATTTTATCATTTCTTTACTGATAAAGAGACTGATACGATTTTGTATATCAGGTTCGGTATCTAATAACATTCGTTCAGAATCAATGTATTGGTAATACAGGGTGACAGTGACCAACAGACTTGGCTGCAACACTTGCCCCGTTTTCTGCCTCATGAAACTTTTCACCCGTTCTCAGTTCTTTACCTGTCTGTAGCCCTATGTAACAAATTACATATCTGCGATCCTGATCTGGTATCATATACCCAGGATGTAAAGGATACTGAGAAACAGTTCTGTATAATGAACATTCCCGAAGATGATGCATCAGCATGCACTTTCTTCGTTTGGGCGGCACGGGAATTCTGGTAATCCCCAATTTCCTGCTCTGTCTTATAACAATTATAAGTTGGAGCGGGACCAACGTTCCCCATCTCAGTATAACAAGCGGGTTCGGTCAATATTCCGTATTATTATCTTGATTAAGGCGTGATATGGTCGCTACCTGGAGAGAGAGAGAAGAAAACACTCAGCGTATGCTCTTGCAAGATCAGATTGGTTATTATTTTATCTAATCAGGATGGCTCCCACTGCTTTTTATCAAATCTTCCTTCAAACCCTAAAAGGAAAGAATAGCCGGGATTAATTACACACTACAAGTTCGCCAATCTTTCAGCCAGGCCAGTGTCGGTACTTTGAGGGAGGTCCCCAGTGCTTTCGCACGAACCTAATTAATGTAAACCTCGTTTTCCCAGAGGCGTAACCCCGTTGACACCTTTCTAGACACCTACTTGATCGGCTAATTGTAATGTATAAAATTCTCCCAAGAGTAACAATTACTCGCAGCGGGTATCGGGATCCAATTATCTCATAGAAGGTATGCAATATCATTGCAAATTTCAACACTTGAAATTCCCGATAATATTTTGCCCCTAACGTGCTATGACCTTGACGAAAGCCAACAAACCATAGCCCGCTAGTCAAGTTCAACCCGTACATTTCTTGATTGAATTAAACCCACCCGCACGACCCTTAACGAAATCCAACAAAGCCGCACGACTACCCTAATCCAATCAAATCGTATGCTGGCAGATAAGCAGCATATAGCTACCGCACACTGCACCTTGACGAAAGCCAACAAATACAGCACGAATACTATATACAACTTATCTGAAATGACGGAGGGCTACGATAGGTTTTTCTGAAAACCTATTGCGTAATGAACTTGATATCGTTGTAGAATCAAATGATTTTGAAATGGAGTGCTTTTGAGGCTTTTCTAGTTTTGCTAAAGGAATCACTCCCGGTGAAGGGATCGTCGGTCATTTCCTCGTCGAATGAGGTGCAGGATATATCATATATATCACTGTGCAAAGCAAAAACACTTAAAAGCAATCAAAAGACAAACCGAGTGTGTAACATCTGCCGGTTATTGCTAAAGGAGTCACTCCCGGTGAAGGGATCTCGGTCATTTCCTTATCGAATAAGGTGCAGGATATATCATATATACCGCTGTGCAAAGCAAGAACTGTAGCTACCTGTTTTATTTTGAAATTCGATTCTACAACATCTTAGGTTTCTTTTTATTTCATTAATCACATTAATGAAGTCCCATCATTTAAGTACCTAAACATCACAGATAAATACGACGTACACTTATGCCATCCGCATTTGCCTCGATGTCCCCTCGTGCACCGTTAGGTTAGGTAACTAACGACAGAGCGGGGCAGGGCTAGCGCGGGTGTAAAACATAAGTAACGTCTATATAATATATCATATATACTATATACTGTATCTATCACAGAACATCACATGATCACATCACAGATATCACAGCAGAAGAAACATATGAAATATTGGATATACTAGGACGTCCGTGTTTTCAATACGAACCAGTATAAAATACGGATTCCACGGTCGCGATGAATAGCCAAACCCACACCCCTAGACCCCTACGAGAGCGGCAAGCAACCCTACCAATTCTGGAGTTAGGAGACCAGGACTCGACTCCTCGAGTTGGTCTCCCACTGGACCCCAGAACCCGGTTACTTGTGCTCCCCTCCTTGGGTCTATCCTAGTGCGGAAAAGTAAATAATATACAAAGGGTGACAACTTCCGCAACCTGGAAGTGCCCCAAATAAAAGAATATTACATACAAGTTCTTACATGAATGAAAATGAAAAACACTCATCTCACATAAAAACCCCCGGCTATTCAAACACGACGATCCAATATAACATATCCAGCAACACATAACATCACATGTCATCAACGTAAGTAAATATGCGCATCCCAATTGTCGTTGACATATAGCAACTAAACCGGCGATATCACATATTACACTTACGGTCACAGAAAAGAAAGTGTAAAACTACAACAGTTGGAATCCGCAACCTGCATAGACATCGCATGCCTAATCAAATGAATTCCTTAGACATCGCATGCCTAACAATTATAAACCCCGCATTTTAGTCTCATTATCGAAAACTCTTTTCAATATCAAGTCGGGCAATTCAACAAGATTCCCGACATCCTGATCGAATGCTCGTCGCAAACTTCAGTAGGCGGCCGCACCCCCGATACCGTCGACGAAGTGCACCAAGGCGGAACACCGCTGCCGCGAGCACCCGAACGGATGCTTTCGGCGACGGGGTTCTCCTACAGTCACTTGGTCGGGGCTATGGAGTGAGGCTGTCTATTAAGTTTACCCGGCGAGTATCCGCGTACGCTACGTGATTGCGACGGACTTTTGATCACATCAAAATTCTGTGGCAACCGATCAAGTGAGACTAAACTGCTATGTTTATAACATTCATTCAGTTATCTCATAACTTCTTGTGAATTCCAATTATTGTATCTCATTCCAGATAATTAGAAAATGTTAAACTTTCCGATTGAACATTCGAACACCCAAGTTTTCCCGAAACAGCTCAACACATGATATATGAGTCTAACAACATTCAGTTCGTGCCTCAGTACCAACGGTCCAGCCGTAGAAGGGTCAAGCCAATGCCTCACATGTGGCACGCCGTACTGCCCCAAACCCGAAGGTTCAAAGGGCAGTTCAAGACGGTCACATAATCGAGTTAAGGTTTGTTGTCTTCTAGAGGGTCCATCGCGTTACTTGCACTACTTAGAACGTCGTTAAACCACGGAAAAATCCAACACTTGGAAATTTCCCGACAAGGGAAAAATTGGGTATTTATATCCGGTCGAACTTTTTAACATATTCTAAAATTTATCCGGAAAGCCACATAGACAAAATCTGATACTCCGATCGAAACACCGAATCCTCAAAACAACCCCAGAAAATCCAACTCTTGAATAATTATTAAAAATTCCCAGGAAAACCAGAACCACAAAATAAGAGTTACTGTGCAAATCAAATGGGGAAAAGAGACCATTAGGCCACGGAACCGCCGCACGAGGAATACTCGTGCCGCGGAACCGCGGCTGTTTAATGGAATTAGGTCATCAAACTTCACCGTAACTCTTAATATCCCTGCTGGTTTTTCTGCATATTTTTAATCTGGAAAAAACCCAGTTTTTAGAAAAAGTCCAGAGAGCATTTTTTGAGTTGGGGTTTCGGGTCGATCGGACTACAAACTCCGTCTAGACTTCGCCTAAGGCTCTAGCTAGGCTCTGATACCACTGTAGGGTTCCTAGGCACTCTCAAGAGGTCTCACAAGTTATCAACCATGCCAATTTCAAATTTTAGGGGTGCCGAGAAACCCTAAACTACGGATCGTTAACTAGATGTCTAGGCGAAAAAGAACTAGTAAACTATTTTACTAAGAGAATGGATATACAACCTTTGTAGATCCGGTCCTCCACCTCCATAGCTCCGCAATGAAGTCTCCTCGCTGTCCAAATGGAAACCCGGGCTCTAGCGTCGGCTTCATCGGAGAAATGGGCGGGCAAGGTCGTCGGCTTCGTGCCGAAGATGATCTACGTCGAGGCATCGTAAGATCAAGCTCCCACTTCACCAAGTCATGAAACTTGTGAAGAAAACACACTCTACTACTTGGCAAGAGGTAGAGGATGAAGAAATAGGAAGTGGGTAGACTTTAGAATTGGATTTCTCACTCATTTCATCAAGTCACCATTGATGAAGTGAAGCTTTCTTCATTCAAGAAGAAGAAGAAGATGAAGATAATATTATGATAGAATAAAAAGATTAACTTGAAAAGATAATCCCATTCATTCTTATCATAATAGTTACCATGGTTAAGTGTAGAGAATGAATCATGGTTGAGTGGAATGGTTAGGGTTAAGCATGAGACAAAATGGTCACTTGGTCAAAGTCTTCATGAAGCTTCAAGAAAGAACAAAGAAAGCCACCATTTTTCTCTTTTGCTAATATTTTCCAAAACTAATAAATAAATAAATGAATAAATGAATCATAACCCTAACCATTCATATAACCATGGTTCAATCTTCACACAAACACAAGTAAACATGTATCATCAAACATGATACAATCAAGTGCACAAAACTATATCGAATATACAATGTGCACATCCGAGCGAGAAAATCCATTTAAAGTGAACCAATATTAGTTAATGCAAAGTAATATATCAAACATATAATTATACATTAAATCATTAAATCAACACTTGATTTAACGATCCGGTCATATCGCATATAACCGACTAATATCCAATGTATCGATTTATCGAATCAATCCTTGATTCAATAACTAGAATCAATCCTTGATTCAATAACTAGGTTATATCGCATACAACCATTCGACACATTCATCGCGAGAATAGAAGACGGTATCACATACACGCATTATTCTCGGTCCCGCACATATCTCATATGCGCTCCTATTTCGTTTCGCTTGAGCCAGGAAACCTCTGTGTAGGACTCTAAAGACTCGTCAATACTCCGGCAGCAGGTGATGATCATATCAAACACCCACAAGCCGCAAGCGGTCTGCTAAACGTAACGGCCACCCGGGTATTGAGCGATCAGAAGATCGACGAGCAAGCCCGCTCACACTCCAGTGAATCCAACCAGTAACACTACCGTACAGTCCGGTCTGATCGTCTGATATGTCGCATATCTTGCCTAGGGGTGGTAGACGTCAGACCCCAATAGCTTAATAAGTCGTGTCGATATGAGGTCTATAACAGTTCGAGAAACTACTGGTAACACTTACCAGTAAATCTCAGCAACCCTGGCCAGGGATTTCCGGTTATAGCCAATCGAACACAGCGCAACATCAACTCCCTATACCGGGAGAGACGAATCCCCTCCTATCGCTCATTGCCTCCATGTGATTCGGGACTGTACCCAAAAACCACCGTTTTGCATGCCCTCTTAGACGTGGTAAGATGGAAATCAAAGCACAGTGGGAACCATACAAGACTCTATGACGATCTCGGGTCAACAGACTACTCTGTACCAGTGTCACCATAGAACTGCCATCTGACGTAAGGTATAATACCATCTGGGAGTTCTCGGCGAGTCCTTCCAGTGTACCCAGTCTCTACTGAGCATCCGTATATCATCTCTGATGTCAAACACCAATGGATATGGGATCATCCATCGCCCATCTGTATGGGTCGAGAAGATATACGCTAGTCTACACTGGTGTATCGATGCCCCGTCTCGATACACCCACGACTAGGGACTTTGAAGGATGTACTTATGGACTACCATGTCCCCACTAGTATGATCCACATCATAGTCCAGGTAGTCAAGTACACATCCTAAGGGCTTTACCAACATGTAACAGAGAGACAATCAGTATACACGTTAAGGTAAAGTGCAACCAGTGTCACGCCCCGCTTCCCAGAGTACGCAAGATTAGGCACGTGACATATGCTACCTGTGGGTAGGAAGTATCCATCCACAGTCACATTACGGTTGTAGAGATATCAAGAACAATATAAATAACTAAACTATCACATGTCCAAATCCATAATAACAAGAGTCAATAAACAATAGTGCGGAAGCAACTGATCCAATACAATAAATAAACAGTATGTCCCATAATGCGGGCTCACATCTGGAAATGAAATGACATAAATAAACTAATCACTAAGGACTCACAGTTCAGCCTGCTGGCTGAAGGACTCCTGCTCGGTCGTCGACAGTGGTAAGGAATCTGGGCCATGCAAAACCCAGACGTCAGCGCGTCATGTCAACCAAATAATATAATATAAACGTGGTAATAAGCAATGCAGGTATGAACATGAAATAAGCAATACTATGAAACAACAGTGCAGGGTAATGTGCAATGGGTAACTAAACTGTTCTATCAGGTTTCTACTCTAAAGTCTTTGAAATCAATTAATGAATCGTCGATGTAACTCAATAGTATCCCGTGCGTGCCCGGGACCACGGTCAAGGTTCTCAGGGCTGAATCCGAGACGTGCCGCTAGGCAGTAAAGTAGGTAGTAGGATGGACGAGTGATGTCAGCATCATCACTCCCGGACTGGCCAAGCCCGTAAGACTGATCAGAACAGGTATCGAACTGTTGAGTTACAAGTCGGTTTCACCTTTGATTTCCCCATACCCCCAAGTTATGTATGTCGGGTCAGGTATTCAGTAGTCCAGGATTAATGCCAACACAGAATCAGGTAAAAGCAGGTTTGTCTGAATAGACAGCAGAAGTGGTCCATGAGGACCCCAAGTCAGGTTCGTTGGCATTGGGCATGAGATCATGTGATAAGTCAGGTCGTAGTACAAAAGGTGAGTCAGTATGTACAGGGTGTCATGTCCGATGTATCAGTATGTAAATATATATCAGGTGTAGCAGGGACGAGTCAATATGTACTGTGATCGAGTGTGTGCTCTCAACAGGTATACAGCAGCAAGAATTTAAAGTAAACAGTACTAATAGTCGCTTAATCACAATGCTGCTTGTATTATCTTTATTAACAGGTTCAAGCACCTTTGGGGTGCAATAGTCACAAGGTGAAGCAATATCAACAACACAAAGTAATGAAGCTATGTGAATTTAAACTGAAGCATAATAATTGTCTCATGGGTGATTTAACAAATGAGGCGTGGACGATCTACTCGGTTTAATTAGTTGATAGCAGACCGATTAATTACGAGGAACTACTATACTGATTTAATGTTAAAGATAAACGTGACCGTCAATTCTAAATAATATCGATATTACTAATAGCTGTGTAGTTAATAATAAATAATATGATAATCAAGAGTAAAGCAAGAATTGATATGTGTACTAGCATGTTTAAGCAAGTATTCGGATACTTGCCTCGACGGTTTCGCAAACCGGAAAGTACGGATGCAATGTCGGCGGAAAACACGAGACGGTGCACGGGCCACGGATCGGGTCCAAACAGCGAACAGCGAGACCACACGGACCAGCGCACCTCGAGGGAGACACCAGGGGGAAACCACGGCGGGCTCGACGGCGCTGGGACGCCGGCGAGGCAGCGACGGCGGCTGCGAAGGCTGGAAAGTTTCTGGGTTCGCTGGAAAGGGTGGTGCCGTGCAACGAGGGGAGGTAAAGGTCTGGTCTGGGTTGCAGGAGGGAGAGGAGGTGGTCGGCGGTGCGCTGGCGACGACGACGATGATCGACGGCAAGTTTCCCGGCGACCCGGGGGTTGGTGCTAGGGTCGGGCTCGGGTTCTGGTGGTCCGGCGAGGGGAGGAGGAAGACGACGACGAGGTCGGGACGAGGGTGAAGAGAGGGAGTCCCTGGCGTCGTCGGCGATGGGAGGCGGCGGCGACGGCGAGATCTGCGGCCGGTGTGGCGTCGGGGGTTGGGTGCAGGCGCGGAAAGAGAACGGAGGAAGGAGGTAAGAGCGCGGTGAGGTTGTGGAGGCGAGGACGGCGACGGCGAGATCGCGGGGAGGTCGACGGCGAGGGCGCGACGAGGCTAGGGTTAGGGTTCGGTGAGGTTCTCGTGGGGTTTAGGTTGAGGACGAGGGAGCGTATGCAAATATAAAGGGAGAGAGGGAGATTTGATGAAGAGAGAGAGAGACTGAGAGATTGTTAGAGATAGAGAGAGATTGAGAATTTAGAGGGAGATAGAGAGAGGCGGAGAGAGAGAGAGATGGGATCGGGGGCCCACGAGGGAATTAACTCCCTCGTGATTGGCTGAAGGTTTTAAAGGAAAAAGTTTAAAAGATTTTAAAACGTTAGAATAGTAACGGAAATTATATATTATAGTTTTAAATATATTTAATCAAACGGGCATCTTTGGCGCTAAATGAAACATTTCCAAATCGCGCCCGGGTTGCGCCCAAATGTTCCAAATTCAAATTATAGGATTTTAAGCGGGTTCCAAATTTTGAAAAGAGGTGTTTAATGATAAAATTGCATGCCCCCAAGTCGGACACTTGCACGCGCGCGTAGCCGTCCAAACTTGCCCATTTAGCCGAACGGGAAGAAACCTCGACACGCGGACACTACCACGCGACTAGTGGCGACGAGTAGGCCAACATGGATATTTTTAATTTCATTTTAGGTGTTAAAATTTGTTATGTGCCAAAATGACTTAACCGGTTAAAATTTAGCAATACGCACCAAACCATCAGGATAATCGAAATGAGCAATGTATAACACTCAACTAGTACCAGAAATAGTATTATGGGCTCGGGTGTTACATCATACCCAACTACAAAAAGAATTTCGTCCTCGAAATTCCAAGAATACAAGATAGCTAACTACGGGAAAAGGTGAGGAAATTTCTGTCGGATCTCGTCTTCTCGCTCCCAAGTGGATTCTCCATGCAATCGATTACCCCAAGAAACTAGCACAATAGGGATAACCTTGTTCTTAAGAACCTTTTCTCTTCGATCCTTGATTTCAACTGGTCGCTCCTTAAAAGTTAGGTCCTCCCGTACGGTCAACTCCGAATGATCCAAGACGTGAGTTTCATCTCGGACATACCTCCGTAGCTGAGATACATGAAACACATCGTGCACTCCTGCCAATGACTGTGGTAACGCCAAACGGTACGCTACCTCTCCAACACGCTCCAAAATCTCGAAGGGTCCAACGAATCGAGGACTAAGCTTTCCCCGACTCCCAAAGCGAATCACTCCTCTAGTCGGTGATATCTTCAGGAATACCAGATCACCCACGGCGAACTCTAGAGGTCTTCTTGACGTGTCTACCCAACTTTTCTGTCTGTCTTGAGCTGCTTTCATATGCTTCCTGATTGTATACACCTTCTCGACTGTCTGTACCACCAAATCTGGTCCTAGCAACCTTCGTTCACCAACATCATCCCAACAAACGGGTGTTATGGGCAATGTATAACACTCAACTAGTACCAGAAATAGTATTATGGGCTCGGGTGTTACATCATACCCAACTACAAAAAGAATTTCGTCCTCAAAATTCCAAGAATACAAGATAGCTAACTACGGGAAAAGGTGAGGAAATTTCTGTCGGATCTCGTCTTCTCGCTCCCAAGTGGATTCTCCATGCAATCGATTACCCCAAGAAACTAGCACAAGAGGGATAACCTTGTTCTTAAGAACCTTTTCTCTTCGATCCTTGATTTCAACTGGTCGCTCCTCAAAAGTTAGGTCCTCCAGTACGGTCAACTCCGAATGATCCAAGACGTGAGTTTCATCTCGGACATACCTCCGTAGCTGAGATACATGAAACACATCGTGCACTCCTGCCAATGACTGTGGTAACGCCAAACGGTACGCTACCTCTCCAACACGCTCCAAAATCTCGAAGGGTCCAACGAATCGAGGACTAAGCTTTCCCCGACTCCCAAAGCGAATCACTCCTCTAGTCGGTGATATCTTCAGGAATACCAGATCACCCACGGCGAACTCTAGAGGTCTTCTTGACGTGTCTGCCCAACTTTTCTGTCTGTCTTGAGCTGCTTTCATATGCTTCCTGATTGTATTCACCTTCTCGACTGTCTGTACCACCAAATCTGGTCCTAGCAACCTTCGTTCACCAACATCATCCCAACAAATGGGTGAACGGCACTTACGACCATACAACGCTTCAAACGGAGCCATCTGAATAGTCGCTTGGAAGCTATTGTTGTACGAAAACTCTACCAGGTGTAGATGATCCTCCCAAGAACCTTTGAAGTCCAACATGCAAGCCCTCAACATATCTTCAAGGGTCTGGATCGTTCTTTCCGATTGTCCATCAGTCTGAGGATGATAAGCTGTGCTAAAGTTCAATCGAGTCCCCAAACTTTCTTGTAAACTCCTCCAAAAGTGCGACAAGAACCGAGTGTCCCGATCGGACACGATGCTTACCGGCACTCCATGCAATCTTACAATCTCCTGCATGTACCGCTCTGCCAAAGTCTCTGTCGATTGACCAATCCGAAAAGGAATAAAGTGAGCTGCCTTGGTCAACCGATCGACAATCACCTATACTGCATTGTTGCCCTTTGGACTCCGCGGTAAAGCCGTCACGAAATCCATGGTTATATGTTCCCACTTCCACTGAGGAATCGGAAGTGGTTGCAACAAACCAGCAACCCTTTGGTGTTCCGCCTTGACTTGCTGACACACCAAGCACTTAGCCACGAAGCGAGCAATTTCCCATTTCATACCTTCCCACCAGAAGTGCTGTCGAATATCTCGGTACATCTTTGTCCCTCCTGGATGTACAGAGTAAGCTGAACTGTGTGCCTCCTTCATAAGCTCTTCACGCACATCTCCTTTTGGCACACACACACGGCGACCATATCTCAACGAACCATCTTCGTGGATCAGTAAATCAGTCCGTAGTCCGGCTTCAACCTGCTCTCGAAACTTTTACAGTCTAGGATCCTGCGATTGTGCCGCTTTAATCTTCTCAACTAAGGACGATTGTACTTGCAACTGCATCAACTGTCCCGTAGCATGTGGTAGCACAACCTCCAAATCAAATCTCCGAAAATCCACAATGATCTCCCTTTATGCGGTCAATACCTGAATTGCTGGTAACCGACTTAGCGCATCTGGCACGACGTTAACTTTTCCCGGATGGTACTTAAGATCAAGGTCGTAGTCGGCCATCAGCTCCAACCATCTGCGTTGCCTCATGTTCAACTCCTTCTGAGTGAACACATACTTCAAACTCTTGTGATCTGTAAAGACTTCGACTCTCTCGCCCAAAAGGTAGTGTCTCCAAATCTTCAGGGCGAAAATCACGGCTGCAAGCTCCAAGTCATGAGTCGGATAATTCTTCTCATGAGTCTTCAGTTGTCTCGATGCGTAAGCGACGACCTTCCTATTCTGCATCAAAACACATCCCAATCCTTTTCCAGATGCGTCGCTGTGAATCACCAGTCCTCCTGAATTATCCGGTACGGTTAGGATAGGGGCGGTTATCAACTTCTGCTTCAACGTCTCGAAGGCCAATGCACATCCATCCGTCCAAACAATCGGTACCTCCTTGCGCGTGAGCTTGGTTAACGGCTCAGCTAAACGAGCGAAGTTCTCCACAAATCTTCTGTAGTATCCGGCGAGTCCAAGAAAACTTCTTATCTCCGCAACATTCTTTGGAATAGGCCAATCTCGAACGGCTGCAATCTTCTCGGGATCAACGGCGATTCCATTGCCCGACACAACATGCCCTAGAAACTTCACTTCTTCCAGCCAGAATTCGCACTTACTCATCTTCGCGAATAATTTCTCTTGTCTCAGCGTCTGCAGTGCGATCCTTAAATGCTCAGCATGCTCCTCCGGACTCTTCGAGTATACCAGAATATCGTCAATAAATACCACAATAAACTGGTCTAAGAACGGTGAAAAGACCCGGTTCATCAAATCCATGAATATTGCCGGCGCATTAGTCACTCCGAAGGGCATTACCAAATACTCGAAATGTCCATATCGAGTTCGAAACGCCGTTTTGCAAATGTCTTCTGCTTTTACTCGGACCTGATGATATCCTGATCGCAAATCCAATTTCGAGAATACCCTCGCGCCACTAAGCTGCTCAAAAAGTTCTCCAATGCGAGGGATCGGGTACTTGTTCTTAATAGTCACCCGGTTCAATTCTCGATAATCAATGCACATCCTTCTCGTGCCATCCTTCTTCTTTACTAAAAGAACTGGAGCTCCCCATGGTGAGTTGCTGCTTCGAATCCAACCTTTCTCGAGTAGTTCACCAACTTGTTTCTTAACATCCTCCAATTCCACCGGTGCCATCGGATAATAAGACTTTGATACTGGCGCTGCACCAGGAATAAGGTCAATCGCAAACTCCACATCTCGCTTCGGCGGTAAGCCTGATATATCTTCAAACACATCCATAAAGTCGCGAACAACTGCCGGCTCTTCATTACTATCCACTTCTATTGTCGCAAGAACACTGTTTGTCGGCCTAGCCCAAAACTCGACTGGCCCGACAGAGCTGCTTCCTCCAGTGAAAGTAAACTCAGGGTGTCCGGGAATCCGGAAAATTACCTTCCTTGCTCTACAGTCAATGTGGGCGTGGAAAGTGCCAAGAAAATCCATTCCCATGACAACTTCGTAACTGCCCGTATCTATCACCAAGAAATCTGCAAAAAGCTCCCGTCTGCAAACAACAACTGTACAATCTCTACATCCCTTCCTAGCTATGATTTTCCCATTCCCAGTGTGTATGTCCCAGAAACTAGACAGGGTCGTGCAGGTAATCGAGTGTGTAGTTATAAATTTGGATGACATAAAACAGTGGGATGCTCCGGAATCAAATAATGCCAATGCGGGAAAACCATGAACGAGTAAAGTACCTGAAACCACTTCTCCTGATGCCTTAGCTTCCTCAACTGTCAACGTGAAAGCTCGAGCCTGATTAGGTCCTTGAGTCAGCTGTTTCTGCCCTTGGAACGGTCTCTGCGGAGGCTTCTGTATATCATCTCTCGTGCGAAGCTTCGACGGACAGGCACCAAATGCGTGATCGTCTGCCCCACAAACCAGACAAAGTCCCAGTCTTCTTCTACACTCCTTATGCACGTGCCCAGGTAAGTGGCAGTAGGCACAGGTCACGCTCTTCCTTCGGTCAACGATCACAGGCTTCTTCATGGGTGCTACGCCTCGACGGTCCACTGGAATACCTCTGCGCCCATGATCTCGGTTAGGTACAAATGCGGGCTTTCTGGCCGCAACTGATGTCTGCTGTAGGTTCCCTTTCATTCCCGACAAACTCTGCTGCTCTCTGGCTGCCGTAAGAACCTGCGAGAAAGTGGTCAAACCCAGGGAGACAATCTGCCTCTGGATGTCCACATCCAAACTGTGCAAGAACCTTCGCGCCCTGTCTGCCTCCTGGCGACTAAGGGTCCAGCGAAGCGGCTGAGTCTCGTCCATTCCGCTGCATGTACATCCACAGCTGCTCCATTTTGTCTCAGCCCAATAAATTTCTCTTCCATTTCCTCCCGTGCAGTCCGCGGGAAGAACTTCTCCAAGAAACTTTTAGAGAAATCCGCCCAAATGATTGGCTTGGACAAGCGGGTCTCCTCCACAAGCCACCACTCTCGGGCGTAATCCACCAGCTGAATGCGCACCACATCAACTCTCTTGTCTTCTGGGATCTGTACCGCAATCAGTAAATTCTCCGTGTCCACTAGCCACTGCTCGGCTGGCAACGGCTCCTCCAGACCAGTGAAAGTAGTAGGACCCAACCGTCTGAAATCGGCCACGGTCCCTACTCGGTCAACTGGCTTCGCTACAGCGGTGTTTACAGACTGCTGAATAGCCTGCAAACCCTCCTGGAATGAATCTGCTTGCTGCTGGATCAGCTCAGTTTGCCTTTTCTGATTTTCCAACATCCCACGTATCACTCCTAACATGGCGGCTTCATCCACACGCCTCTGATACGTCTTGAAATTCTTATCTGCCATGGTCCTGAAATCAAAACAAACAATATTAGCATGATGATAGATTCAATATATAAATCAAGGCTAGAACTCCAAGATACTTAAATAGAGTACTGCATTGTAGCTATGCCGCGGTATCATAGCCGCAATTACTTAACTCTACCCAAGTCGCCTAAGTCCTAGAGATAACAAGAAATTAGGTTTTCGAGTTGACAATGCAAAGTAAGTTTGCATGTCGACATGATCCGGAAGAATGATTCAAGGATGGTAAAACGGTCAAGGTGGCAGGACATGTTTCCTAATCACGGGTATTCTGATTCGTGTATCGGGTACAATACCCAACTACAAAAGAATCAACCCAACTAACCTGGCTCTGATACCAAAAAACCATGTCACGCCCCGCTTCCCAGAGTACGCAAGATTGGGCACGTGACATAGCCAACCATGCTACCTGTGGGTAGGAAGTATCCATCCACAGTCACATTACGGTTGTAGAGATATCAAGAACAATATAAATAACTAAACTATCACATGTCCAAATCCATAATAACAAGAGTCAATAAACAATAGTGCGGAAGCAAATGATCCAATACAATAAATAAATAGTATGTCCCATAATGCGGGCTCACATCTGGAAATGAAATGACATAAATAAACTAATCACTAAGGACTCACAGTTCAGCCTGCTGACTGAAGGACTCCTGCTCGGTCGTCGACAGTGGTAAGGAATCTGGGCCATGCAAAACCCAGACGTCAGCGCGTCATGTCAACCAAATAATATAATATAAACGTGGTAATAAGCAATGCAGGTATGAACATGAAATAAGCAATACTATGAAACAACAGTGCAGGATAATGTGCAATGGGTAACTAAACTGTTCTATCAGGTTTCTACTCTAAAGTCTTTGAAATCAATTAATGAATCGTCGATGTAACTCAATAGTATCCCGTGCGTGCCCGGGACCACGGTCAAGGTTCTCAGGGCTGAATCCGAGACGTGCCGCTAGGCAGTAAAGTAGGTAGTAGGATGGACGAGTGATGTCAGCATCATCACTCCCGGACTGGCCAAGCCCGTAAGACTGATCAGAACAGGTATCGAACTGTTGAGTTACAAGTCGGTTTCACCTTTGATTTCCCCATACCCCCAAGTTATGTATGTCAGGTCAGGTATTCAGTAGTCCAGGATTAATGCCAACACAGAATCAGGTAAAAGCAGGTTTGTCTGAATAGACAGCAGAAGTGGTCCATGAGGACCCCAAGTCAGGTTCGTTGGCATTGGGCATGAGATCATGTGATAAGTCAGGTCGTAGTACAAAAGGTGAGTCAGTATGTACAGGGTGTCATGTCCGATGTATCAGTATGTAAATATATATCAGGTGTAGCAGGGACGAGTCAATATGTACTGTGATCGAGTGTGTGCTCTCAACAGGTATACAGCAGCAAGAATTTAAAGTAAACAGTACTAATAGTCGCTTAATCACAATGATGCTTGTATTATCTTTATTAACAGGTTCAAGCACCTTTGGGGTGCAATAGTCACAAGGTGAAGCAATATCAACAACACAAAGTAATGAAGCTATGTGAATTTAAACTGAAGCATAATAATTGTCTCATGGGTGATTTAACAAATGAGGCATGGACGATCTACTCGGTTTAATTAGTTGATAGCAGACCGATTAATTACGAGGAACTACTATACTGATTTAATGTTAAAGATAAACGTGACCGTCAATTCTAAATAATATCGATATTACTAATAGCTGTGTAGTTAATAATAAATAATATGATAATCAAGAGTAAAGCAAGAATTGATATGTGTACTAGCATGTTTAAGCAAGTATTCGGATACTTGCCTCGACGGTTTCGCAAACCGGAAAGTACGGATGCAATGTCGGCGGAAAACACGAGACGGTGCACGGGCCACGGATCGGGTCCAAACAGCGAACAGCGAGACCACACGGACCAGCGCACCTCGAGGGAGACACCAGGGGGCAACCACGGCGGGCTCGACGGCGCTGGGACGCCGGCGAGGCAGCGACGGCGGCTGCGAAGGCTGGAAAGTTTCTGGGTTCGCTGGAAAGGGTGGTGCCGTGCAACGAGGGGAGGTAAAGGTCTGGTCTGGGTTGCAGGAGGGAGAGGAGGTGGTCGGCGGTGCGCTGGCGACGACGACGATGATCGACGGCAAGTTTCCCGGCGACCCGGGGGTTGGTGCTAGGGTCGGGCTTGGGTTCTGGTGGTCCGGCTAGGGGAGGAGGAAGACGACGACGAAGTCGGGATGAGGGTGAAGAGAGGGAGTCCCTGGCGTCGTCGGCGATGGGAGGCGGCGGCGACGGCGAGATCTGCGGCCGGTGTGGCGTCGGGGGTTGGGTGCAGGCGCGAAAAGAGAACGGAGGAAGGAGGTAGGAGCGCGGTGAGGTTGTGGAGGCGAGGACGGCGACGGCGAGATCGCGGGGAGGACGACGGCGAGGGCGCGACGAGGCTAGGGTTAGGGTTCGGTGAGGTTCTCGTGGGGTTTAGGTTGAGGATGAGGGAGCGTATGCAAATATAAAGGGAGAGAGAGAGATTTGATGAAGAGAGAGAGAGACTGAGAGATTGTTAGAGATAGAGAGAGATTGAGAATTTAGAGGGAGATAGAGAGAGGCGGAGAGAGAGAGAGATGGGATCGGGGGCCCACGAGGGAATTAACTCCCTCGTGATTGGCTGAAGATTTTAAAGGAAAAAGTTTAAAAGATTTTAAAACGTTAGAATAGTAACGGAAATTATATATTATAGTTTTAAATATATTTAATCAAACGGGCATCTTTGGCGCTAAATGAAACATTTCCAAATCGCACCCGGGTTGCGCCCAAATGTTCCAAATTCAAATTATAGGATTTTAAGCGGGTTCCAAATTTTGAAAAGAGGTGTTTAATGATAAAATTGCATGCCCCCAAGTCGGACACTTGCACGCGCGCGTAGCCGTCCAAACTTGCCCGTTTAGCCGAACGGGAAGAAACCTCGACACGCGGACGCTACCACGCGACTAGTGGCGACGAGTAGGCCAACATGGATATTTTTAATTTCATTTTAGGTGTTAAAATTTTTTATGTGCCAAAATGACTTAACCGGTTAAAATTTAGCAATACGCACCAAACCATCAGGATAATCGAAATGAGCAATGTATAACACTCAACTAGTACCAGAAATAGTATTATGGGCTTGGGTGTTACAACCAGATAGCATACTATCATGTCGAGAAAGAAAGTCCTCCCTATATATGTCCAAGCATCCACTACAATATACATCCTATGTATAGTAATGGCCTCTAGGGCATACATATAACTAACACGTCACGCGCAACGCACGTGTGCTCGCTATGCGTGCACCACGTGCAATGCACGTGCGCACTAAATGAGAACATTTACTAATATTAAAAGGAGCTTGTTCTCCATATATAGAAGCTCTGCTTCTCCTCATAATGCGCATGTGTGCTACGTGCAACGCACGTGTGCTCACCATGTGCAACGCACGTGCGCACCATATGACAACATTAAATAATATTAAAAGGAGCTTGTTCTCCATATATAGAAGCTCTGGTTTTCCTCATAATGCGCATGTGCGCCACATGCAACACACGTGTACTCGCCACGCGCGCACCACGTGCAACGCACGTGCGCACCAAATGAGAATATTTAATAATATTAAAAGGAGCTTGTTCTCCATATATAGAAGCTCTGCTTCTCCTCATAATGCGCATGTGCGCCACGTGCAACGCACGTGTGCCCGCCACGCGCGCATCACGTACAACGCAAGTGGGCACCAAATGAGAAAATTCAATTAAAAGGAGACTCGTTCTCCATAGGAGCTTGCTCCCCCCATAATGCGTATATGCGTAATATTCATGTGCGCTACGTGCAAATATGAGCGCCCAACACGTGCGACGCACGTGCGCGAACGCAAAGAAGCCTTTTTCAGCAGCGAAAAGCCTGAGCTCCAGCCTGTTCTTCCCCCCTAATGAGTGAGACATGGTTCAAAGGGTACATCCCTCCACACCTTCGACATATGGCACTGTAATCTCTCGGTGTCGTCGGAGAGGTGGTGGGTCCCAACGACCAATGATCCTTCTTTCTAAAAAAAAGAGAAGAAGAATCAACATCATCATTGAGAACTCTGAAGAATTAGAGAGAATTTCTCAAGAACAAAAAAGGTAAAAAGCTTTAAAAAAAGAAAATTCTCTTAAAAACATATCATTGATTTAAGAACAAGATCAACGATCATAAGAAAGAAAACTAACTAATAATAGTGCTTTGCACTTGCTTATGAACCATTGGTTCCTTGAAAACAAGAAAGACTTGTTTTCTTTGATTTAAAATCGATCAAAAGATAAACAGTGCTCTGCATTTGCAAGAACTGCACGGTTGCGCTCCTGTGTTGGCGCAAGCCGCCAGGAAGCGCTACGTGTTAGTAGCGCAGCAGCGCAGCGCACTAATACAGCGCACTGCGCTGTTGCGCTTGCGCTCACCAGAGCATGACACGTGTCACCACCATATGAGTTTGCGCTCATTACTTGGCGCAAAGCGCCTGAAAAGCCACGTGAGGCACTGTCAGAGTATTTAATGCTCTGCATTATTAAAGAAAAGGGACAGAGCCCAATTAAAAGGCCTAACAGGCCTAATGAAAAAATGCTATGCATTTTAAAAATAGGGACAGAGCCCAAACAAAATAGATGCTCTGCATCATTTATAAAAGGGCAGAGCCCAACCAAAACAAGAATAATGTAGTGCATTACTAAAAAGGGGCAAAGCCCTAGCACATGCCAAAAACAAAAGATGTTGAAACTGGACTTAGCCCAATCATGGCCCTAAGTCCTCAAAATAAATTGACTGAGCACAGATGCTCTCCTAAATCAATTTATATCCGGTTCGAGGGTACATCTCCGAACTCCTTTGACACATATCGTTGTAATTCCTCAACGACGTCAGAGAGGTGACGGGTCCCAACAACCACACATGAATACGGACTGCGGGGTCCTTAAACTCGTGGACCGAGACGTCTTTAAACTAATATTGGACCGAGACGTCCTTAAACTAATATTGGACCGAGACGTCCTTAAACTAATATCGGACCGAGATGTCCCTAAACTAATGATGGACCACCACGTCCCTAAACTGGCAACGGACCACCATGTCCCTAAACTGGCAATGGACCACCACGTCCCTAATCTGGCGATGGACCACCACGTCCCTAAACTGGAGCAGTAAAGCCTCAAGATGCTCTTTTGCCGGATCTAAAAGGTCCCGTTTAAGTTGATCTTAACCCCAAACACGGCTAACGTATCCTTAAACATTCAAATAGACTATAAAACCCTAAATCAATTTTGGCTCAAGGGTACATCTCCGAACTCCTCTGACACCTGTCGTTGTAATCCTTCAACGATGTCAGAGAGGCGACGAGTCCCGACGGCCATATATTAAATGGATCACCCCATTAAGTTGATCTTAGTCTCAAACGGGACTAACGTATCCTTAACGAATATTTAAGTTGATCTTAGCCTCAATGCGGTTAACGTATCCTTAAACTAAAACACCAAACCCAAATCTAAGTAAATACGGATTTGGACTAATCCACGTCCTACGAGCGACGGCATTACTCAGTCTCCGTTTACAATCCACGGGCAACTACAAACAAAACAAACACACACGACACGAAGTTAAATTCTGGAGAAGGAGAAAGTTGTTACCGCGACGCGGTAGCGTAATTAACTGCAGGGGCTTGCGCCTGCAGGGAAGTGTCCCCACAATCAAAAACCCCTCTAGCGAGGGGGAATCTGACGAAGTCTGCTACATCGGCCGCATCCATCTAAACCTCCGATACACGGTGCCATAAATCAACTTGGCATCTTCGGAGAGGTAGACGGATAAAACCATATAGCATCTGCCCCGAATCTCAGGCAAGACGGCCCTCACGTCATCTCCGCCGCCATTCGGAGGGGAACACCAGCCTTTTAAAGACCGACGTCCGTTGAACAGGGATGGCCAACCTGTCAAAAGCGGACTTCCGAGCAGAGGAAGCAAACTTGGTGATTTCACCTGAAACTGGAGTAGGGAAAGCTATCTGCTTCGGGATAACGCCTTCTGGTATTGCAGGCTTCTTCATAGGCCTGTTAGAGCTCTGGCCTAGTCCGTTAAAAACTGAAGCAGTGGAGTTAGGCGACCCGTTGAGAGGGGTCACGACAGTGGTAAGTCGATCGAAGACCGACTTCATTGGAGCTTCTTGCGATGTCATTGGGACGTTGAAGCTCATTGGTGGGAGTATGGTCCCAAAAAATAGTCCAGTGGTGGCTTGAGTCACCTGCTCCACCGGCATTTTGAAAAGGGAAGCCGCTTGGGGCCCATAAGTCACTCCTCCAGCAATGACGGACGAGAGTTGCAGCTGCAGGCGATGCAGTTCGAAGCCATCGATCTTCTGTTTTCTGCACGGAGCAAGACACCAAATCTTAGTACCTTGAATCCACAGGCAACCACAGCAAATCGCGATTTACTCGCGAACACGACACACGAAGTGTGGAGTGGAAAGAGGAAAAGGTCCCACCAGGCGTGCCAGAATCTGTTCCCCTCCGAATGGCGACGGAGACGTTAGGACGTCTTCTTACCTAAGATTCGGGGCAGATGCTATTTGGTTTTATCCATCTACCTCTCCGAAGATGCCAAGTTGATTTATGGCACCGTGTATCGGAGTTTTAGACGGATGCGGCCGATATAGCAGACTTCATCAGATTCCCCCTCGCTAGAGGGGTTTTTGATTGTGGGGACGCTCTTCCCTGCAAGCGCAAGCCCCTGCAGTTAATTACGCTACCGCATCGCGGTAGCCACTTTCTCCTTCTCCAGAATTTCACTTCGTGTCGTGTGTGTTTGTTTTGTTTGTGGTTGCCCGTGGATTGTATACGGAGACTGAGTAATGCCGTCACCGTAGGACGTGGATTAGTCCAAATCCGTATTTACCTAGATTTAGGTTTGGGATTTTAGTTTAAGGATACGTTAGCCGTATTTGAGGCTAAGATCAACTTAAACGTTTGTTAAGGATGCTTTAGTCTAATTTGAGAATAAGATCAACTTAACGGAAAGAGCATTTAGGGGCTCTATTGTTCCAGTTTAGGGACGTAGTGGTCCATTTAATATATGGCCGTCAGGACCCGTCACCTCTCTGACGACATTGAAGGATTACAACGACAGGTGTCAGAGGTGTTCAGAGATGTACCCTTGAACCAAAGTTGATTAGGGTCTTATAGTCCAATTTGGGACTAAAGTCTGTTTGAATGTTTAAGGATACGTTAGCCATATTTGAGGCTAAGATCAACTTAAACGGGATCGTTTAGATCCGACAAAAGAGCATTTGGGAGCTCTATTGTTCCAGTTTAGAGACGTAGTGGTCCATAAGTAGTTTAAGAACATTGCGGTCCATTGCCAGTTTAGGAACATGGGGGTCCATATTCCAGTTTAGGGACGTGGTGGTCCATCGCCAGTTTAGGGACGTGGTGGTCCATCATTAGTTTAAGGACGTGGTGGTCCATCATTAGTTTAAGGACGTTTCGGTCCAGTCATTAGTTTAAGAACATTTCGGTCCAGTCATTCCCATTTTGGGACGAACATTAGTTTAAGGACGTCTCGGTCCAACACTCCCATTTTGGGACGAATATTAGTTTAAGGACGTTTCGGTACGACATTAGTTTAAGGACGTTTCGGTCCGACATTCATGTGTGTGGTCGTTGGGACCCGTCACCTCTCTGACGTCGTTGAAGGATTACAACGATAGGTGTCAGAGGAGTTCGGAGATGTACCCTCGAACCAAAGTTGATTAATTTAAGAGAGCCGACGTGCTCATTCAATTTAATTTGAGGACTTATGGCCATGATTGGGTTAAGTCCAACTGAGAAATGTCCAACGTTTTGTTTGCATTTGGCCTGTTAGACATGTGTTAGGGCTTTGCCCATGTTTAGTAATGCACAGCATTTTATTCTGGCCTGCTAGGCCTTTCTGATTTGGGCTCTGTCCCTTTGCAGAGCATTTGTTTTGGTCCATTGGACCTCTCAATTAGGCTCTGCCCTTTAAATAATGCGTAGCATTATTTTTTGTTTGTTTAGACTTTTTTAATTGGGCTCTGCCCTTCAATAATGCATTGCATTTAATATTCTGACAGTGCCCCTCGTGGCTTGTCAGGCGCTTTGCGCCAAATAATGAGCGCAAGCGCTCATAGAAGCGACACGCGTCGCACTCTGGTGGGCGCGAGTGCAACAGCGCAGTGCGCTGTTGCGCTGCTGACACGTGGCGCTCCCTGGTGGCTTGCGCCAACAAAGGGGCGCAACAGTGCAAATTTTCAAGTGCAAAGCACTGTTTTATATTTTGATCGATTTTAAACCAAAGAAAACAAGTTTTTTCTTGTTTTCAAAGAACCAATGGTTCATAAGAAAGTGCAAAGTACTATTATTATTTATTATTTTTTTATTTAAGATTATTGATCTTGTTCTTAGATCAATAATCTGTCCATAAGAGAATTTTCTCTTTTTTCCTAAAGGTTTTTACCTTTTCTTCTTTTGAAATTTTCTTCAGAGTTCTCTCTGTTTGAAGTTCTTGATTTTTTACCAAATGTTCATGCCTTTGAATTGAATCTAGGGTCCTTTTTATAGTGCACATAAATTAGTTAAATTTGTTAAAGAGATCCTTCTCTGAGTGATTTGGAGAATTTTCCCCACCGTTGGATCTTTTGATCCAAGGGCTTCTGTTTTACAGAAGAAAATCTTCTTGTTTTAACAAGAACAGAAAGATTTCTTAGAATTTTAATTCTGTTTGGCGCAAATGCTCCAGAGCGTGACACGTGTCACGCAGCGCACAGCGCAGCGCAGCTGTGCTTGCGCATCTGCGCTGACACGTGTCGCGCAGCGCACAGCGCAGCGCAGCTGACACGTGTCGCGCAGCGCAGCGCTTGCGCAAAAGCGACTGCGCTGACACGTGTCGCGCAGCGCAGCGCTTGCGCAACTGAAGTTTTGCTTCTATTTTGTTTTTAATAGAGCTTTGCTCTGATTGGGCGCGCTGCCTTGGGCGCTGCGCTGCCGTATCAGTTTTTGACACGTGGCGCGTTGCGCGCAGCGCAAACAATTTGAAGCGTTGCTTCGAATTTTGAATTTTGAAATTCAAACAGAGCTTTGCTCTGATTGGGAGAAACATTAGTGGCCAGTTAGGTTATGACCTGATCCCTTACATACATGTTTCATAGTGTTAGTGCATTTAATTATTTATATACATGGTGTTCTTGCACACCGGGCTTCACTTTTATATATTCTCGTTATTATGCTACACACTCTTTATACGTTCGGTACTTGCTGGGATGTTCTGACATCCCTGAGATTTGCCATCTCAGGTTTAGAGACAGATCTGCAGGCTGAGCAAGATCAGAGCGGCTACCAGGACTTTGCTGAAGATCATTAATCGTAGGTTTATTTTCCTTTACTTTTAGCTTTTAGCATGTGCGCCGTTATGGGACATTAGGACTTTTGTATCTCTTTCGGATCTTATTTTATTCCGAATCTTTTGTTTTGGATCTTTAATTGCATCAATTATCTAATGGAACCATTTTTAGGATTTCTTGTGGTTTTATTGTAGCATGATTATCAGTATTATTTCTTTTGGTATTGGATTTTATTTTTGACAGGTTAATCTAGACAGCCTTATGTGACTATGGAAGGACTTTTCCTTACCGTAGGTAGCACGACTGGCCTTCGTCGCTCTCCGTATTCTGGATTTTGGGAAGCGGGGCGTGACAAGGTTTTGTTGGTATCAGAGCCCAGGCTAACATCAAAGTTAGTCTTGGTTCTACCACCTTTTAGGTTAGAAACACATGTCTAGGTTTTCCCCTGTATGTCATGCTGCAGATTCCGTTGACTCTGACCGTAGGATTCGGGCGACTTACATAGAGTTACGATATTGTGCCCATGTACCGCGGCATGGATACAATACGGTATTCTGTATAAGTAACTTAGAGTCCTTCACTTGATCTGTATTCTTTGAATTGATTATTTCATTATCTCTTTGCTTCATTCAGTTTTAATATTTTGAATTTAAAACTCGTTTTCGTTGCTAAACCTCGTCGTTCGTTTTGACTTCAGAATCATGGCCGAAGAAAATTTGCGAGTATATGGGAGACGTGACAACAATACTGCACTACAAGAGGGCCTACTTGCTTCTCAGCAGACTGCTACTGCGGCCCTGAACAAGGTGGCTGAGGTTCGTGAAGGTAGACGTCCGGGCAGCATCGCCGATTTCAGGAGACTACAGCCGGCAGTTTTCACTAGCGCAGGCGGACCACTGGATGCTGAGCAGTGGATTGTCGACATGGGGAATTTGCTGTCAGCCGCCCGGGTTCCTAAAGAGGACAGAGTAGATATAGTCAAGATTCAACTGCAAGAATTTGCTGGCTTGCAGAAGAGAGCAGGTTGAAGAAACCGATTGCATGGACTGATTTCTCTACGGCTTTCCTTGAGAAATTCTTTCCCAAATCGGCCAGGATCGAGATGGAACAACAATTTATCAATCATCGTCAGAGAGATCGCTCAGTGGACGAGGTAGCGGCCGAGTTTATCCGACTCAATCGTTTTGCTCCTTCAATGGTAGCCCAGGAAGAGGATAGGGCTAGAAAATTCTTACATTGTCTCACTCTGGAAATACAGGAGAAGTTAGCTTCACATGATCTGAGGACTTATTCAGAGGTATTAAATGCGGCCCACGGAATTGAGACGGTTATGGATAAGAGGAAGAAACTTCAGAGTGGAAGATTCAAACGGCCCGTGAATCAAACTTCAGGAAGGATTCCAGTTAGACAGCATGGAGGAGTTTAGATGAAGCGTACCGCAACCCCACCACAACGGGAATCTCCGGTTTGTGGATACTGTCGGATACCGGGACACGTCGAGAGAAATTGCCGCCGTGCTAAGGGTCTATGTCTGATTTGTGGTGCTAGTGGCCATCAGATTGGGAGTTGTCCAAGGAGAGCAGAGCGCAACCAACCTCAGAAAGGACTTGTCTATCAGGAGAAACTTTTTGATCAGAGGCGAGGAAACACAGGTCGTGGACAGGGACGTTCCTTTACACTGACAGCTGAGCAGGCGGAAGCATCAGAGGATGTCGTTTCAGGTACCGTTCTAATTTGTTCTGTTCCTGCTAGAGCACTTTTCGATTCCGGAGCTTCGCATTGTTTTATGTCTTTGGATTTTGCCATAACACATTGTATTGCACACAAAACACTGACTAGAGGTTAGGACATTCACACTGGAAATGGAGTAGTTACCACCAACCTAGAGTGCAAGATTTGTCCGGTTGTGATTTGCGGCAGGGAGCTTTTCGCAGATTTCCTGTTGATTGGGACCGGTAGTTATGATGTCGTCTTAGGAATGGATTGGTTGGGCACCTTTCACGCACATATTGATTGTCGGGCCAAAACTGTAAACTTTCGCATTCCTAACTACCCAGAGTTCGTGTTCATTGGAGGGTGCAAATCTCTGGGACCTATAAAGTTTAGAGCAAAGCCGACGTGCGACATACTAGCATCAATAGAGGTTGATATGAGTTCGGCACCGGTCGTAGTTCGGGAATTTTTGGATGTCTTTCCTGAGGACTTACCCGGCTTACCCCCGCCTAGTGCTTTGGGGTTTTCGATAGAATTACTGCCAGGAACGGCACCAATTTCTAAGTCACCCTACAGGATGGCACCAGTTGAATTAGAGGAATTGAAGAAGCAGATAGAAGACCTCCTCAGCAAAGGATTCATTCGCCCGAGTACTTCTCCGTGGGGCGCTCCACTTTTACTAGTAAAGAAGAAGACGGCTCGTTACGCATGTGCATCGACTACCGAGAATTGAACCGGGTTACGAATAAAAACAAGTACCCTAAATCTTAGATCGATGATTTGTTCGATCAATTATGTGGTGCTCGAGTGTTTTTTAAGTTGGACCTTCGGTCGGAGTACCATCAAGTTCGTGTTAAAGCGGAGGATGTATGCAAGACAGCCTTCAGAACTCGATACGGTCATTATGAATTCTTGGTAATGCCATTCGGTGTTACTAATGCCCCAGCCGTGTTCATGGATTTAATGAACCGAGTTTTCTCCCAGTACCTTGATCAGTTTGTCGTAGTTTTCATCGACGACATTCTTGTGTACTCTAAAAGCAAGGAGGAGCATGCCGAGCATTTGAGGATCGTGTTGCAGATACTGAGGCAAGAAAAGTTTTACGCCAAGCTTAGTAAATACGAGTTTTGGCTTGAACAAGTTCAATTTTTGGGCCACATCGTTTCTGGAGACGGTATATCAGTAGATCCGGCGAAGATTGAAGCAGTGAAGGATTGGCCAGCACCGAAGTTAGTAGCAGAGATTAGAAGTTTCTTGGGACTCGCAGGCTACTACCGCAGATTTGTTAAAGATTTTGCACGAGCGGCTAAGCCATTGACAAGCTTACTCGAAAGGGGATACCATTCGTATGGTCAGAAGAGTGCAACCAAGCGTTCGAATTATTGAAGGAGAAACTCACAACTGCACCCATATTGACCGTACAAGATGGGACAGGAGGACTGGTGATTCACAGCGACGCTTCCGGTAAGGGGCTAGGCTGTGTCTTGGTGCAACGTGGGAGTGTTGTTGCTTATGCCTCGCGTCAACTGAGGACGCACGAGAAGAATTACCCAACTCACGATTTAGAGTTGGCCGCTGTAATCTTTGCTTTGAAAATTTGGAGGCATTATCTTTTGGGAGAACGAGTGGAAATTTTTACGGACCATAAGAGCTTGAAATATGTATTCACGCCGAAGGAGCTAAATATGAGACAGCGTAGGTGGTTGGAGTTCATGGCTGATTATGATATTGATTTGCAATATCATCCCGGGAAAGTAAATGTGGTACCGGATGCTCTCAGTCGGAGACCAACAGCGATGTGGTTGACTGGCCAGAAGGAACTCATTGATGAATTTCGAAAACTCGATTTAGAAGCGGTAGAGCAAGGGACGCCCGGACAATATTGGCAACTACAGGTGCAGTCTTCGTTAGTTGATCGTATTAAAGCTGCACAGGCTGGGGACCCGTAATTGCAGAAACTCCGCGGGTTAGTAGATGCAGGAATGAGGACAGACCTATTGATACACGAAGATGGCTCATTAAGATTCGGCAGTCGAATATGCGTGCCAAAGGGCGACATTCGAGAGGAAGTGTTGAAGGAAGCACACAGTTCAGCTTATTCGGTGCACCCGGGTGGCACCAAGATGTATAGGGATGTTAAATAACACTTTTGGTGGAATGGCATGAAGAGAGAGATTGCCCGCTATGTGTCGAAGTGCTTAGTATTCCAACAGGTGAAGGCCGAACATCAGCGAGTGGCCGGCCTATTGCAACCACTTCCTATTCCCCAGTGGAAGTGGGAACACATCACTATGGACTTCGTGACGGCTTTACCACGGAGTCCTAAGGGCAATAATGGTATTTGGGTCATCGTCGACCGTCTCACAAAGGCGGCCCATTTTCTACCCTTTCGAGTGGGACAATCGACGAGGACATTGGCAGAGAAATATATGCAAGAGATCGTACGGTTGCATGGGGTGCCTATCACTATAGTATCGGACCGAGACACGAGATTCCTTTCACATTTCTGAAGAAGCTTACAAGAGAGTTTAGGCACTCGTCTCCGTTACAGCACAGCTTACCATCTTCAGACTGACGGACAGTCTGAACGTACGATACAGATATTAGAAGATATGTTGAGAGCCTGTATGCTAGATTTCAAGGGATCATAGGAGGATCATCTTCACTTGGTGGAATTCTCGTATAATAACAGCTATCAGGCAAGTATCCAGATGGCACCGTTCGAGGAACTTACGGACATAAATGTCGTTCCCCACTTTGCTGGGATGATATGGGTGAGCGAAGATTATTGGGACCGGAGCTCGTAACCCAAACAGTTGAGAAGGTCCAGTTGATCAGGGACCGTATCAAGGCAGCACAAGATCGTTAGAAGAGCTAGGCAGATACTAGTCGAAGACCTCTTGAGTTTGGAGTAGGAGATCATGCCTTCTTTAAGATTTCGCCGAATCGAGGAGTGATTAGATTCGGTAATCGTGGGAAACTCAGTCCCCGATTTATTGGACCATTCGAGATTGTGGAACGCGTTGGAGCAGTGGCTTACAGATTGGCCTTACCACCTTCTTTAGCTGGTGTGCACGATGTATTCCATGTATCACAGTTGCGTCGGTACGGTCGCGATGACAGTCATGTTCTCGATCATTCTGAATTAACCTTGAGCACTGATCTCTCGTATAAAGAGCAACCTACAGCCATTGTCGACCGTAAGGAGAAGGTATTGAGAAACAAGATCATCCATTTAGTTCTTGTATCTTGGGACGGACGTTCTCGCGGAGAATCTACTTAGGAGCGTGAAGACACGATTCGTCAAAAGTACCCACACCTGTTTTCTTGATCTTGTAGTCGTCCTTCTAATTTCGAAGACGAAATTTTCTGTAAGGTAGGTAGGATGTAACAGCCCTATTTGAATGCAATAATTCAAGAGTTTATGAAGATTCTTTTCCCATAATTTTTGAATTTTTAGTTGGCTGCTAATATTTTGATTTAGATTTTTTTCTCTGTAAACAATTTTGATATGGAAAATATTCACTTTTTTTAATATAAATAATTTCTTAGTGACAGCAAAATAACATTTTGCGTATCTGTTTACTGTTAAAATGAGAACAAGAAAATCTGCACCGAATCTCTAAAATACGACCAATTAAAGATATGCATCTTTATACATATATTTATAAAAATTTATATATACACAAAACAAAATCTCTCTCCATCTCTCATACCCGCATCTCTCCTCCCCCCCCCCCCGGTGCTCATCAAGTCCCTCACCCACGAAAACCCTAACCCTAGTCATCGCCACCATCACCGCCGCAGACCCCGACCCCTCCTCTCGCCTCCATCAACGGCGCGACCCTCTCCTCCCTCTCCTCCCTCCTTCGCCTTCGCCCTCGATCTCGTCCTCCTCCCGTCGACGCCGCCTCCATCCCTCGCGCGGCCACAACCCCAATCTCCTCTTCTCGTCCCATCACCGTAGCCTTCATCCCTTCGCACGACCATCTCCGACTCCACCACAACCTCCAGAGACCTGCACAGAGCCCTCGACGTCGCCGCAGCCCTCGTCTTCGCCTCGTCGCTGCTCCCATCACCCAAATCTCCACAGCTCCCTGCAGCAACATCATCCCTGTCCTTCCATCGCCAGATCTGAACCCTAGCAATAGCAACTGCCATGATTTCCCCCTGTAAGCACTCCTTGATCCCTGTTTCTTTTCTGAAAAAAAAATAAAATGGTAGGAAATCAGTGAACAATTTGAAAGGGGAAAATTAGTATCAAAACCCTAAATTGAGATAATTTTGTTTTGGTTGTGTGACAATTTTTATGTAGATATTTATAATTTAATCGATGAAAATTTATCTAGGCGGATCGTATAACTCAGGTCCTAAGTCGCATCTTAGCTGAGTTCGTGCCCGCATTTCGTACATCTTTTCCGTGATCGTTAACCTCAGGCAAGTACTCTTGCCTTTTCTTTATGTGATGCTATGACATGATTACTATGCACAAGAGTCCCTTTTTCATGCTTTATACACATTCGAGTCTCTTGTTGATTTACTTGTATAGAACACCTTGATCTGACATGCATATTCATGAACCTTATTATTTATTTTTAAAATGAAATCATTAATTAGAATGTTGGACTACATGTCATGACACAATCTATACTGTTTACAAGTTTCATTTCCATACAATTACCATACCACAAGTTCCTATCATTTCAGCATTCTTAATTAGTGATTTTAATCTTTACCATAGCAACTATAAATACGGGGGTGTTGGGGTAGTTTGAGTGTGCGTTGTACAACAAGATCTCAGGAGTCCCATGCCGGCAGCTTATACCGGGCTGTAGCGGTCACATGTTTACAGCTCGTACCGGGCTATAGCGGCCACATGTTTACAGCTCGTACCGGGCTATAGCGGTCACATGATTACAGCTCGTACCGGGCTATAGCGGTCTCTTGTTCATTCCACAGTTGGGCCCGTGTTTCCTAGCCCCTTGGGCACCACTCTTGGGTTAGGAATACTCCTGCAGAGGTTGACGCACACACTCAAGCTTACAATATGATAATTTACCTTTTAGTGGCCAGTTAGGTTATGACCTGATCCCTTACATACATGTTTCATAGTGTTAGTGCATTTAATTATTTATATACATGTTGTTCTTGCACACCGAGCTTCACTTTTATATATTCTCGTTATTATGCCACACACTCTTTATACGTTGAGTACTTGCTGGGATGTTCTGACATCCCTGAGATTTGCCATCTCAGGTTTAGAGACAGATCTGCAGGCTGAGCAGGATCAGAGCGGCTACCAGGACTTTGCTGAAGATCATTAATCGTAGGTTTATTTTCCTTTACTTTTAGCTTTTAGCATGTGCGCCCTTATGGGACATTAGGACTTTTGTATCTCTTTCGGATCTTATTTTATTCTGAAACTTTTGTTTTGGATCTTTAATTGCATCAATTATCTAGTGGACCCAATTTTAGGATTTCTTGTGGTTTCATTGCAGCATGATTATCAGTATTATTTCTTTTGGTATTGGATTTTATTTTTGACAGGTTAATCTAGACAGCCTTATGTGACTATGGAAGGACTTTTCCTTACCGTAGGTAGCACGGCTGGCCTTCGTCGCTCTCCGTATTCCGGATTTTGGGAAGCGGGGCGTGACAAATACCTTCCAAACCATCCGCTCTGCTCCGCCAATATACTTAGGATCAAAAGTTGTGTGATACACGATCCTTCTTGACTTGCAAAACTCTCTACTATGATTGGAATGAAGAACTTTCACGTACTTCTCGAACTGCTTCTCCACAACAACCTTTCTGAAAATCTTAAAATTCTTCGCCTTCGGCTCAACAACATACACCTATAACTTTCTCAAGAAGTCGTCAATGAAAGAGCCATGATGTCTGACTCCACCTTGAGAACAAAACGGTGCTGGAACCATCTCTATTTTCTTCCCTTGAATACAATCCTCCTACAGATTTTTCCTGCAGATCTTTACATCTCCAAGTGATTGCCTCTTTCGAGACCCCTCCAAACTCGCCTCACCAATATGGCCCGATTATGGATGCCGACGGATTTTGAACCACCCGAACCAGCAGAATATCTAACAACATTTTCTAAAACCGTCAAGAAAATACAGATTCTTCACCCTTTTCGCCTTCATGACCATACGAGTATCTTTGGAAATTGTAACGACCCTAATATTAATATACCTTCGAGTTTTCTTTCTTTAGTAAAATATTGTATTTTTTTATTCTTAGTATTTTTTGTTTCTATTAAATATATTATTTTATTGTTCCTTCTATTTTTTCCCAAACCCATTTTTTTAAACTAAATCTTAACCTATTCAAAATTAAATGTAAGACATGACCCAGCCCATAACCCAAATCCAATATCAATTTCATTTTCTTTTATAAAAATATGAGCCCAAAAGCCCACTTTCTTTTCAAGCAACAACATATATTTAATTCTAATTAAATATGTGTATGAATAACTTTGTAGCTCATTGATTAAGTCCTTACATTGTTATTCCATAGATCACATGTTCAAATCTCCATTCTTGCAAATAATTTTTTTATCAATTTTTTTATTCTTCTCATAACATACAAATGAGACATTTCATTTCATTTTCATTTTAACTCCCAAAATAATTAGAATGGTTATGAGCCATGATTTATTAGAATTATGGTAGCCATAAACTTTTGTATATCTCACTACTCTTTTTTTTCATCATCACACATTTCTATCATTTCACATATCCCTCTTCATCTAAATTCCCCGAAGAAGAACGTGAAGAAATTCTCAAGGAGGTCTCACTAGTAACGCGAGGCCATCGGCGGATAGATAAGCCCGATGACAATACCGGATTGTGTATGTAAGTCTCTTCTCTCTTTCTCTCCTTCCATCTCTTTCTATTTATCTTTCTCTTTTTTATATTGCCATGAAAAACTTCCCTCATCATATCATAGTCCCTAAATAATTAATTAAATGGATACATATATAAATAATGAACACACACAAACATACACACATATATAGTTTGTAAAGTCTTTTTCATTACTCTCAATCCATATGTTAAGATTTCATAGTAACTAATTAGGATTTCATCGTTTGTTGTTGTATTTTAAATTACTTTATTCAAAGTTTGTTAAAGAAAATAAATTACGAATAAATACCATGGTTTCCTTATTCTTACATAGGACATATCAATACCTTTACTTTTAAAATAATTTTAGAAACTAATTTTTACTTCTGAAAATTTCAAGAAATTTATCTTTAATAGAATATATTTTTGTGTACACGCTGTAAAAATTTTAGATCAAATCACTTAACGGTTTAGGAATTATATCATTTTTATTCATTGTTCGTAAAACAGAAAACTGCAGTTAACAGTCAACTTTTAGGACACATAACTTGGTATACCGTTATCCAAATTGAGCAAACTCAGGTGTTTTGGATATCTACATCGAATAATATAGATTTTATTAGTTTTAAGTTTTTACTGAAAACCGACGTAAAATATACAAAACCGCGTTAGAAGATTAAGTGATAAATCTGGACAGAATCTGTCATGATTCGCACACTGTTTTTAAATTGGACATAACTCGAACACCCGATATCCGTTTGTGAAAAACTTTAGATGTGTAGATGCAAAATTGATAGAAATATAATTTTATGTATACTAGATTACATATAAATGCATGAAACAACATGATATAGGCTTTGCAATCCAATATGTAGTTGCTGTCCAGAAATCTGAATTTCTGTTTTAAACGCTAATATTAAAACAGTTATAACTACAGCTTCAGAAATCCAAATCGCTCGAATTTTAGTGTTTTGGATAATTATATCGAAAGACCTACAATTTTCTAATAATTTTCTTAACCTGAAACCTGATGGAAATTGACCGAAACTATATTTTACAAATATGTGACGGTGCCGAATAGATTTTTGCACGACGATACGAAAACATATATACCTCCCAAACCGGTAGTCGTATTTATATGAAACTGAAACTCACGCATAAAAAACACTTAGAGACATATTTCCGTTTATATTCCGCATTCGTTCGACTTGATTAATTAGTCGCATATAATATTTCTTTACAGCATTGTTTATGGTAGTTACTCGATTAATATACTTGACTCATTTCATGCTATTCGAACATGTATACATATTTATCTTGATCATTAAATTTTTGTATGTACATAAAGACGATAATTAAATACTTGAGTTGTATTTTGAAAAATTATTTTTACATAAAACCCCTCAAGTTATACTAAATTACAATAAGGACTCTAGTAAACATAGGTGTAAGCGGGACCAATCTCTTGAGCCTTAGGGAACCGGAGAAGTGGGTGCTTGCCTATTTAAGGTAGAAAACTTAACAAACGGTGTTATCAACACGGTAATCGTCTTTGAAAAAGATAAAAATCCTGCCGCCCATGTGCAGTGGTTACCGATAACATAAAACCTAATTCAGGACTTCAATTTCTCTTTTCTAATTTTCTGATTTAGACTGAGTCTCGTTATAAATAATCTGATTTGAATATTATTCAAGTACAATCTACAATACTACAACTCACTATGATTCCATGAATCCATATATTCAATTTATTCAATATATATTGACCGAACCGAACCATGGATATACTTCCATTTACATGATTCTCCAGTTACATCCATGATTCTCAAGTTACATTCATTTACCGATATCATGGTTTCGGCAAGTCATCCAATTATACAATCTATATTACAAGACAATACAATTTACAATACAACACAAACAATACAATCAAGACACCGCGGGGTTTAAGGGGTAGATTGGTACGGAAGGTGTTAGAAGTGGCACGAGACAGCAACCATAAGACGTAATTACATCTATGTCGTTGTTCCGTGGTATTATCGACGGAGCCTTGTACTTCCATTTGCCTTTAGTCTCTGGCATATAGAGACTCCTCTCGTATACACTGGCATCCTTCTGTACCAAGCTACAAATAACAACGTTAATAAATACAACAGTATAACCATATAATACAACTTTAAAAGGTACACACTCTCTTTGTCTGTATCTATTCTATTTCTCCCTTATCTTTGGGACTTATCGAGCAATTTGTTCGCTGACGACATTCTCTTTCTTCTTCTTTGAATGTCGTCAGATGATTCGGACCTTCCAAAGATTGAGCCTAGCACTGAAGACTTGGACCAGTTTATTGAAGATCCTGAGCTGTAGTTATACTTGTATACATTTCATTTCAGTACTTTCCATTTCTGTTATGCCATTGTTTAGGCATTGCTTTATTTTAGTGTTTTTCTTTCTATGTATTGTACAGAAAGAATATAAATAAATAAAGTTGCTGTTTTTATTATATCTTATCTCTTGTGCCTTACTTTTATATTGTTTAGATATGCTTAGCGTATTTACTTCACAGTAAATACGTAGCACCTCTACCCATATACCGGGAAGCGGGGTGTGACAGAAATCATCACGGAATCTATATTGATCACGCACTTGTAATCGATCCAGCCCAAAACACCTAATGAAATCAAACTTCTCCTTAGATCTGACGGTGCTTGACATCTTTCAACGTTCGAACTCTCCCATCATGCATTCAAATCCGAACTGCACCAATCCCAACAACTCTGCTTACCATACCGTTCCCTATAAAGACTGAACCTCTATCAACCGAACAATATGTAGCAAACCAACTCCGATTCAGAGTCACATGGAATGAACATTCTGAATCCAACAACCACAATCCATGTGCGCCTGAAGTCGCACATGCCAATAAAAATAGAACCATTACTGCCCTCATCCGAAACCTCAATCACAATTGCAGTACCAGAAGACATCTGCTTGTCTTTCACCTTGCTCTTCGGACAATTCATTTTCCAATTAATGCCCGTTCTCCTTGCAAATAAAGCACTTGTTATTATCGTGATTTCTCGATTTTCCCTTGGAGCCTCTATCTAAACGGTATCTAACGGACAACATGTCATCGTGACTACTGATTTGTCTGTCAAAAACTATTTCTAAACCGCAATCTTGATCAAGAGTCTTCTGTTTGTTGGTCAAAGTCCACTTTTTCATCGTCTTTACATCGTTTTCACTGTTTTCTGTCCAAGAACCTGTAACCTGTAGCATGTAGCAGACATGCGTCAAAAGCACCTGTTTATTTATAAAAAGAATAAGAATGGGAAATATAATAATGCAAAATTATGGTGTGAACAACTACTCTTGTCACCCACCACCTTCTCCCTCAACACCTCACCGTGTAGACCTTCTTTGACATCTTCTAAAGAAAGCTTATCTCGGCCATACACCATTGATTTGACGAACTGTCCGTACTCTGAGGTCAACAAACAGAGTAAAATTATCACCTGATCCTCATCCTCTATCCGCACCTCCACGTTCCGGAAGTCCACGATCCGGTTGAGTTCGTCCAAGTGATTTTTTACGGATGTCCCCTCCTTCATCTGTAACGTATACAATCGTTGTTTGAGGTAGAGACGATTTGTAAAAGATTTCTTCATGTATAGGGAGTCCAACTTGCTCCATAAACCTGCTGCCATTGTCTCTTGGGCAACCTCGCATGGAACCTTGTCAGCCAACTGAAACTGTATCGAATTGAAAGCCGTGTCCTCCATCTCTTCTTTCTTATCATCAGTGGTCGTCTCCGGAATACTGTCTTTTGCAAAGACGATCTTATGAACCCCTTATTGCTTGCGAATAGCATTCATCTTCAACCTCCAAAGTCTAAAGTTGTTCCGCCCATCATACTTGACCACCTTATAATACGTAGATTCCATCTTCCCAAATATTCCGAAAACCCCGAATCTGATACTCTGATACCACTTGTGAATTATTCTATATCCATGATCCTCCAAGGAGTCACAAAACACATCAAGAGTCGCGGCGGAAAAATATCAATTCTATCACGTGCAAACAAATTACTTGAAAAGATTTACCAAACAATCTACCAAAACAATACAAATTATCAGAAGCACACCAAAGAACAAAAACACAAGATTTACCTGACGATGAAAACTTCCACTATTAAGAAAGTATTACACGAGAACGTCCTTTCCGATCGCCGCCCAATTAAAATTCCCAATCTCTATACAAATCTCCCTCCATCTCACCCGAAAAATTGGCCGCTGTTGTAGCCGCCTCTAATTCCCCAATGGATTTAAATTGCCGCAGTCCAGCCACGAAAATCAACAATATGTAGCCGAAAACTTCATTGAAGTCTCTCTGTTAATTTTTATATTGTAGCCACAGCCTCTCCAATGAGGCCTCTCTTGATTTATTAACTTGCTGCAGACTTTTATTGGCCGACACCTTTTAAATTGAGGCTCTGTAAATTCTCATGCCGCGGATTTTATGAAGTCTTGCTACGGACACTACTACAAATAAGGGTTGCCCCTACAGATTTATCCGTAGGGGCAACCCACTGTCCCTACAGATATATGCGTAGGGGCGAAAAAATACCCCGTAGGTGCAAAGGCCGCAGGTGCAAGTTGAAGCCCTGAACTTGCCCCTACGGGAAAATTCTTGCCCTACGGATTTCTGTGTAGGTCCTGTTGCCCCTACGGAGTAGTCCATAGGGTAAAAAAAATTATATTATTTACGGTTTTTTTAATATATTAAATGTACCTACGGACATAACCGTAGGGCCATGTACTACCCCCTACGGATATCTACGTAGGTACCTATCCGTAGGGGCAAAATATCAGGAATTCTGATATTTTGCCCCTACGGATAACACCGTAGGGGCGAGGCCGTGGCCCCTACGGACATATCCGTAGGGGCACTCCCAACCCCCTAGTACTGAAATCAGGGGGGAAATATCAGTTACTGCTGATATTTTGCCCCTACGGATATATCCGTAGGGGCAACATGTGTACCTACGGATTAATCCGTAGGTACATATTATCTGTATTTTTTTTTAAAATGGGCTGCTTGATTTTTTTCCCGCCCTGTGCACAATAATATATACATAAATCAAATATAAAATTAATCATCACACAACATATATCGCAGTATTTATAATCACATCTCACGCATATATATAATATACAAAAGAAACCCAAAAACTGAATATGATATAAATATAAACCAATATCAATATCGTTTCAAAATATTGTACAATGTGTATGATATAAATAAATACATGTTTCAAAAAATAAGAACCAAAAAGCTACCCTAGTTCGGTCCAGCTCCACCTCTGAATAACGATAGAATAACGCGCGCCTGCTCCTCGGTCAATAAACTCTGCAATTCGGCACGAGCGGGAGTCTGAGCGGCATGTGGAGCTGGCGATGTGGTCTGCGCAGCCGCCGTCGAGGTAGTCGCTTGCGGAGCCGCGGCTGCGGGGGTCTGAGCGGGCGGTGGAGCTACAGGAGCTGTCTGCAGAACCGCAGCCGATGTAGTGGCTTGCGGAGCCGCAGCCGAAGGAGATGCATGTGGAGGCTCAGCCGATGTATCCTGTCGCGTCTGGACCTAACGTGTGTAATAAGCGTGTAAGAACTGTGTATTATTCGAATTCGTATCATTATTAAGTTATTTCGAAACCCCGTTTGGATATCTAGTTTGTTGTTTATTTTAATTACATCTGTATGTATGATTAATCAAACTTAAGTCTAAAACCAAATAAGCTTAAGCTACGTACTAATTATGGATATGTTGATATCTATATAATATGACATGATATTTTACAATAAAGTATTATACATACCAGCATCTCCTTCAACTCCTGAACGGTGGCCCTCAAGCTCTCCAGTTCCTGATGAACACGTCGGTCACTGGAGACGGAGGAAGTAACCGCCGGGGTGGAGTCCAACCTCATATGGGCCCTGCTAGGGCCCAGTGTAACAACCCTAAATTTCCTATACAAAATTTTTCAAATATTTCTTTTTCAAAATCCACAAAGGGGTATTTAAGCCTGAGCACAAGGCTTAGGTAATTATTTTTGTTTTTAATTACAAGCTACAAGAATGAAATAACTCCATTTTTAGTGTACAAGAAATCACTTTAAAATTTAATGTATACTTGGAGTATTTACTCTTGCTGCTATCATTTTAAGTAATTAAATAACAAAATAATTACAAGAAGGAGCTTGTAGCTCATTGGTAATACTTTGCACTACTGAATCAAGCCACCAGAGTTCGAATCCCATACCCCACATATTTCTTATTATCTTTTTTCTTTAAATTTTTGTGAAGTCAAATGGTCAAACAGCCATAACTCACAGTTTAATGCAACTTATAAAAAATAAAGTATACTAAAACCTCCCCCAGACCAAACCCCACCCACCGAGACCCGACTCGGCCCTGACTCGGCCGAATCGGCAGGCGCCGCCGGCCGGACTCGGCCGGTCGGCCGAGTCGTCAACATGAAAAAGTTTCGTATTGACTCGGTCAACCTCCCTGCATACTCCATTTTCTCTGTACTATTACAGAATTCTCATTAAACCTCTTTTAAGTCCAAATTTAATGAATTTTTAATGGATTTTATATTTTTTTTTAATCCTAACCCTAACCCTAGCCTAGCCCTATATAAAGACCCCTATCCTCTACCATTTCACGTCACCACTCTAAGTCCACTCTCCCAAATTCTCGAGAACTCGGTGTAAAGAGCGAGAAGCGAAGCGCTGCCGAAACCGACGACGGATTCCGGCGACCGGATCAGAACCTTCGCGACGTTTTCGACGCATCGACAACCACCACCTTCTTTAGCCCCCTTAGCTTGTCCAAACCCATAAGTCCCATCTTTTCTATCTCTCTTTTCTTTAAGAAGAAAATACGACTTTTTGGAACCCGACGGAAATCGGAACAAACCGATTTCCGATTCGGTTTTTCTACAAATTTCCACTTGTCACCTAATACATAACACCTACCTATATTCATGTTGACTATTAATCACCCATAAACCAATTTAAACAAACTTTCTCACATGAAATGATAGCTTCTTTGCAAAACCGTATTCTTTTCATAAAAATACCATGAAGTTCATTTTTCTTAGTTTAATTAATTCCCTCACTTCTAAATAGGTTTATCTTGATCACTAAACTTGTAGAAACCAATTTGAATGAATTTTCACACATGAAATGATAACGTTTTTGAATACCGTATTCTTGCGCTTTAATACCTTCAAGTTTAACATAACATGTTTAACCTCTAATCTTCATTAAAACTTAAAATAAGTCATGAGGTAATGACCTACCTCTACACACACTCAATATAACCCTAATTGATAAATGTCAAAACATAGAATACGACAATACAGGACTTTTCACTAAAATACCATATTCTTTATAACCTTTACTTGAAAGCTTTAAGTTGTATAAAATTTTAAATAAAATGAAAGCACGATAGGTCATGGACATCGATCGTTTATCTAAACTGTCTTATGGTGTCTAGGCAAGTGTGTCTAGACTAGTGGTTTTTAATTAGGCCCACGACTGTGGTTCCTTCCCACTTACCTGGCACTTACCTGGCCGCAATTGACGGTGAAGAGGCGATTTGAGACTTCTAATGACTCATCGTTTAGACCTTAGAAATAGGCTAGTTGGCTTAGGAAACCCTAACAACTAAAATACGGAAAACTATACTCTTTTACAAATAAATACCTTATATTTATAAAACCGTTTTTCTAAATGAATAGTATTTGTTAAACCTAAGCAAAACGCCGCTACAACCACTTTTAGGGAACCCGTTAGGGATAGTACGGTTCATCGTGCACTCGCGGGCTAGTAGTGCGAGATTCAGACCTCCGCAAGGAGCATTCGGTTTCGAAAGATTAAAAATACGACATTTAAGGAAAATGAGATTTTTGAAAATAAAATATTCATTTAAAAATTATTCATCTGTTTATAGATATATAATTATCATTTAAACACATATTTTATCATATGTTAAAGCTTCCACCTTTTTCTAAAATTAAAAGATTAAAAGTTACATTAAAATACCATGAATTTCAGATAAATCAATTAATACTGTTATTAGGATATATTCACTAGAATAACACAAATAAAATTCACATTCATTATAACTATAAAGACGAATATTAAATATTTGAGGTGTATTTTGAAAACTATACAAAAGTACTTTTTACATAAAACCCCCTCAAGTTTTACAAATTACAATAAGGCCCCTAACTAATATTGAACTTCAAATTACCTTTCTTTTAGTCTGACTCGGGTTAGATTCTGACTATTTCTGACTTGAATATGATTCAAGTCAATCTATATTCTTTTATATTCCAACACAATTTGAATACATGAAATCCTGAATCCAGTTAACAATATATTCTTTTTGACTGAATCAAACCATGGATATTCATCCATTATCCTGATATTCCATTTACCTGATTATACAGTTACAACATGTTTACTAATATCATGGTTTTGGTCAGTCACCCAAATTACATATTCCAATACAACAATACTGTTAAAGCACTACGGGGTTTAAGGGGTAGATTGGTACGAAAGGTGTTAAAGGTGGCACGAGGTGGTCAGATTAAGACACCTAACCTGAATCCTATTGCCGTTGTACCGGGGCATAACGATTCCTTGTGCTTTCCTTTTGCCCTGATCTCTAGCATATAGAGATCCCCCTCGTATACGCTGACATTCTTCTGTACCAAACTACAAACAACAGCGTTAAACAATGTTCCATAATATTCATCAATATAATACATTAGAAAATACTTTTACACTGTCTTCATAATTCCCCTTATCTTTGGGACTTACCGAGCGACCTGTTCGCTGACGACATTCTATTTCTTTCTTCTTTGAATGTCGTCAGGTGCGTTGGATCAAGCTAAGATTGAGCCCACCGGTGAAGATTTGGAGCAGTTCCAGGAAGATCCAGAGCTTTAGATACTGTACCTTGTTCTTTCCAGTTTATTTCATTTTCTGTTATGCCACTGTTTAGGCATCGCTTTTCATTCCAGTTGTATTTTCTTTTCATGCATTGTACAAAGAATGTTATTAATAAAAGTTGCTGTTATTTCTATATCATTCGTCTCTTGTGATTTACTTTATATTGCTTAGTTACGCTTAGCGTATGTACTTCTGAGTATATACGTAGCGGGCCTCGTCGCGTCCACTTCGCCGTACACTGGGAAGCGGGGCGTGACAGGTTTTGTTGGTGGCCCATGCAGGTCAGAGCTGTATGAATCCCTGTCATGCAGTTCTGGTCTGCGTGAACAACCTAAGCAATATAACACAAGAACCAGGAACTTAAACATTCTTTACAATTCATATCCCTTGAATCTTACAATTTCATATTCCTTGAATCTTATCATTTGAATCTGTCCTAACCCAAATTTTCTTCAAGGTTATGGATTCCCCGAACAACACCAGCACCAACGTCAACAACACGCCTACACTTCCAGCACTACCTCTCACACCTGCCGTTCCTGCTCCACCCAACGAGCAAACGATTCTACTTAAGGAAATCCAAAGCCTCTTGATTGGACTGCAGCAGCAGACTGCCATATTATTGAACCGACCAGAAGCAGGAGCAACCGTCAAGAAACGCACTGCCACCCAGTTGGCAAGAGGAACCTACACTACACAACCTGCAAAACCCAAGAGACAGAAGGAAACAATTAACCAGTCAAGTTCAGGATCTTGCTAGTACTGCCATAGAAATGGACACTTGTGGAAGGACTGTAGACGCGCAAAAGGCCTGTGCCTAGTTTGCGGCGCATCCGATCATAGAATTGGAGACTGTCCCTATAGACGCAACTCAGCCCACACACCCACTATCTACCCGAAGCAGCCAACTATCCAGACTTCTACACCTAGTCTTGCACTTCCAGCACCACCTCCACATGGACCATCCCTACCTAGTCAGGCATCGATGTATCAGCTTACTCAGAAAAATGTGTCGAGACATCAAGCCTCCACCTTAACGGCCTTAGAACCTGAGACTAAGAACCAAGGTAACCCAGGTAACTCCCTCACTTTGACCAAAACATTTTGCAATATTTCTTCCTTCTAAATATTTTCATACACTACCAATAGTTCTGTCACAAAACCTTCCTTGAAACTGTTACACCTTTCTTTTACAAATTTCGAGAACGAAATTTTTATAAGGAGGGTAGAATGTAACAACCCTAAATTTCCTATACAAAATTTTTCAAATATTTCTTTTTCAAAATCCACAAAGGGGTATTTAAGCCTGAGCACAAGGCTTAGGTAATTATTTTTGTTTTTAATTACAAGCTACAAGAATGAAATAACTCCATTTTTAGTGTACAAGAAATCACTTTAAAATTTAATGTATACTTGGAGTATTTACTATTGCTGCTATCATTTTAACTAATTAAATAACACTATAATTACAAGAAGGAGCTTGTAGCTCATTGGTAATACTTTGCACTACTGAACCAAGCCACCAGAGTTCGAATCCCATACCCCACATATTTTTTATTATCTTTTTGCTTTAAATTTTTGTGAAGTCAAATGATCAAACAGCCATAACTCACAGTTTAATGCAATTTATAAAAAATAAAGTATACTAAAACCTCCCCCAGACCAAACCCTACCCACCGAGACCCGACTCGGCCCTGACTCGGCCAAATCGGCCGGCGGCGCCGGCCGGACTCGACCGGTCGGCCGAGTCGTCAACACGAAAAAGTTTCGTGTTGACTCGGTCAACCTCCCTGCATACTCCATTTTCTCTGTACTGTTACAGAATTCTCATTAAACCTCTTTTAAGACCAAATTTAATGAATTTTTAATGAATTTTATATTTTTTTTTTAATCCTAACCCTAACCCTAGCCTAGCCCTATATAAAGACCCCTATCCTCTATCATTTCACCTCACCACTCTAAGTCCACTCTCCCAAATTCTCGAGAACTCGGTGCAAAGAGCGAGAAGCGAAGCGCTGCCGAAACCGACGACGGATTCCGGCGACCGGATCAGAACCTTCGCGACGTTTTCGACGCATCGACAACCACCACCTTCTTTAGCCCCCTTAGCTTGTCCAAACCCGTAAGTCCCATCTTTTCTATCTCTCTTTTCTTTAAGAAGAAAATACGACTTTTTGGAACCCGACGGAAATCGGAACAAACCGATTTCCGATTCGGTTTTTCTATAAATTTCCACTTGTCACCTAATACATAACACCTACCTATATTCATGTTGACTATTAATCACCCATAAACCAATTTAAACAAACTTTCTCACATGAAATGATAGCTTCTTTGCAAAACCGTATTCTTTTCATAAAAATGCCATGAAGTTCATTTTTCTTAGTTTAATTAATTCCCTCACTTCTAAATAGGTTTATCTTGATCACTAAACTTGTAGAAACCAATTTGAATGAATTTTCACACATGAAATGATAACGTTTTCGAATACCGTATTCTTGCGCTTTAATACCTTCAAGTTTAACATAACATGTTTAACCTCTAATCTTCATTAAAACTTAAAATAAGTCATGAGGTAATGACCTACCTCTACACACACTCAATATAACCCTAATTGATAAATGTCAAAACATAGAATACGACAATACAGGACTTTTCACTAAAATACCATATTCTTTATAACCTTTACTTGAAAGCTTTAAGTTGTATAAAATTTTAAATAAAATGAAAGCACGATAGGTCATGGACATCGATCGTTTATCTAGACTGTCTTGTGGTGTCTAGGCTATTGGTTTTTAATTAGGCCCACGACTGTGGTTCCTTCCCACTTATCTGGAACTTACCTGGCCGCAATTGACGGTGAAGAGGCGATTTGAGACTTCTAATGACTCATCGTTTAAACCTTAGGAATAGGCTAGTTGGCTAAGGAAACCCTAACAACTAAAATACGGAAAACTATACTCTTTTACAAATAAATACCTTATATTTATAAAACAGTTTTTCTAAATGAATAGTATTTGTTAAACCTAAGCAAAACGCCGCTACAACCCACTTTTGGGGAACCCGTTAGGGATAGTACGGTTCATCGTGCACCCGCGGGCTAGTAGTGCGAGATTCAGACCTCCGCAAGGAGCATTCGATCTCGAAAGGTTAAAAATACGACATTTAAGGAAAATGAGATTTTTGAAAATAAAATATTCATTTAAAAATTATTCATGTGTTTATAGATATATAATTATCATTTAAACACCTATTTTTTCATAAGTTAAAACTTCCACCTTTTTCTAAAATTAAAAGATTAAAAGTTACATTAAAATACCATGAATTTCAGATAAATCAGTTAATACTGTTATTAGGATATATTCACTAGAATAACACAAATAAAATTCACATTCATTATAACTATAAAGACGAATATTAAATACTTGAGGTGTATTTTGAAAACTATACAAAAGTACTTTTTACATAAAACCCCCTCAAGTTTTACAAATTACAATAAGGCCCCTAACTAATATTGAACTTCAAATTACCTTTCTTTTAGTCTGACTCGGGTTAGAGTCTGACTATTTCTGACTTGAATATGATTCAAGTCAATCTATATTCTTTTATATTCCAACACAATTTGAATACATGAAATCCTGAATCCAGTTAACAATATATTCTTTTTGACTGAATCAAACCATGGATATTCATCCATTATCCTGATATTCCATTTACCTGATTATACAGTTACAACATGTTTACTGATATCATGGTTTTGGTCAGTCACCCAAATTACATATTCCAATACAACAATACTGTTAAAGCACTACGGGGTTTAAAGGGTAGATTGGTACGGAAGGTGTTAAAGGTGGCACGAGGTGGTCAGATTAAGACACCTAACCTGAATCCTATTGCTGTTGTACCGGGGCATAACGGTTCCTTGTACTTTCCTTTTGCCCTGATCTCTAGCATATAGAGATCCCCCTCGTATACACTGGCATTCTTCTGTACCAAGCTATAAACAACAGCGTTAAACAATGTTCCATAATATTCATCAATATAATACTTTAGAAAATACTTTTACACTGTCTTCCTAATTCCCCTTATCTTTGGGACTTACCGAGCGACATGTTCGCTGACGACATTCTATTTCTTTCTTCCTTGAATGTCGTCAGGTGCGTTGGATCAAGCTGAGATTGAGCCCACCGGTGAAGATTTGGAGCAGTTCCAGGAAGATCCAGAGCTTTAGATACTGTACCTTATTCTTTCCAGTTTATTTCATTTTCTGTTATGCCACTGTTTAGGCATCGCTTTTCATTCCAGTTGTATTTTCTTTTCATGCATTGTACAAAGAATGTTATTAATGTTAGCTATATGTATGCCCTAGAGGCCATTACTGTACATTGGATGTATATTGTAGTGGATGCTGGGACATATATAGGGAGGACTTTCTTGCTCAACATGATAGTATGCTATCTGGTTACCCTTTACCTTAACATGTATGCTGATTGTCTGTCACGCCCCGCTTCCCAGAATACGCAAGTTTGGGCACGTGACATAGCCAACCATGCTACCTGTGGGTAGGAAGTATCCATCCACAGTCACATTACGGTTGTAAGGATATCAAGAACAAGATAAAAAAACTAAACTAATACATGTCCAAATCCATAATAACAAGAATCAATAAACAATAAGTGCGGAAGCTAATGATCCAATACAATGAATAAACAGTATGTCCCATAATGCGGGCTCACATCTGGAAATGAAATGACAGAAATAACTAAACTCTCAAGAACTCACAGTTCAGCCTGCTGGCTGAAGTACTCCTGCTCGGTCGACGACAAAGGTACGGAATCTGGGCCATGCAAAACCCAGACGTCAGCGCGTCATGACATCAAGTATATAATGTGAACATGATAATAAGCAATGCAATATGAACATGAAATAAGCAGTAATAAGAAATAACAAGCAGGGTAGTGTGCAATGGTGACTAACTGTCCTATCAGGTTTTCTACTCTATAGTCTTTGAAACCAATTGATGAATCGTCGATGTAACTCAATAGTATCCCGTGCGTGCCCGGGACCATGGTCATGATCCTCGGGGCTGAGTCCGAGACGTGCCGCTAAGCAGTAGAAGGTAGTAGGATAGACGAGTAATGTCAGCATCATCACTCCCGGACCGGCCAAGCCCGTAAGACTGATCAGAACAATGTATCGAACTGTTGAGTTACAAGTCGGTTTCACCTTTGATTTCCCCATACCCCCAAACTATGTATGTCAGTCAGGTATTCAGTAGTCAAGGACTAATGCCAACCCAAGTCAAGTAAAGGTAGGTCTGTCTGGATTGACAGCAGGAATGGTTAGGTTTGTCGGCATTAGGCATGAGATCAGGTAACAGGTCAGGTTACTTTCAACAGGTAGAGTCGATATGTACAGGGTGTTGTGTCCGGTGTATCAGTACATGAGTCAGGTATATCAAGATCGGTCAATATGTAATGCAATCAGGTATATGATGATAACAGGTATAGTAACACGTAATGAACAGTGGCAGGAAACAGTAAATAGCAAATATTATTCTATGTGAACACAGTGATGTTTGTATTTTCATATTAATCCGGTTCACGCACCTTTGAGGTGCAAAAGCCACAATATGAAACAATATCGATAGTATACGCAATGGAGTTACATGAATTTGAACTAAGCATAATAATTGTCTCAGGAGTGATTTTAACCAATGAATTGGGGATGATCTACTTGGTTTGATTAGTTAAGTATGAATTAACAGACCGGTTAAAGCGAGCAATGATTTCATTGATTTAAGGTTACGGATAATCGTGGCTAGCAATTCTAAGTTATAAAAGGTACCGATGTTATATTAGTTGTGTGGTTATAACATGATTATTAAGTCGTAGCATGTTAAGCAAGTATTCGGATACTTGCCTCGGCGGTTCCGCAAACCGAAACACGGATGCGATGTCGGCAGAAACTGCGATAAGGAAGCATGGGCCACGGATCGAGTCCCAACAGAGATCAACGGGATCACACGGACCAGGGGACCTCGCTGGAGCGTCGGGTTCGTCAGACGGCACGGTCGGATTCCGGCAACGACAAAAGAGCGAAGTTAGCACTACGATACACATGCAAGATCAGCGGGGTTTGCACCAAAGGAAATAAAGGAATGCTTACAGAGGAGGAACAGGGGTAACTATGACGGGCCCGACGGCGATGGACCCACCGGCGGTGAACAGGAGGCGCGGCGAGGGTACGGGAACGGCTGAACGGCTCGGGGTCGCTGGAAGGGGTGCTGCGGTGAGTGGGGAGGAGTGTGGTCGGCTCTGGTGGTCGTGGGAGAGAGGGAGGTGGTCGGAGGTGGTGTCGACGGGGTCGTCGGCGCGATTTCCGGCGACCTGGAGATGGTGCAGGTGTGGGGCTCGGGTCTGAAGGTGGTCCGGCGAGGAGAGGAGGGGGTGACGGCGAGGTCTCGACGAGGAGGGTGAAAGGGGGGTCGTGGGAGGCTTCGACGGTCGGAGGCGACGTCGACGGCGAGGTCGCGAGGGATGGAGACGGGGCCGGGGTTGCGTGCAGGTGCGGGGAAGAGCGGGAGAGCGAGAGGAGGAGGGTGCTGTGAGATCGACGGGATGGTGGCGGCGACGGCGAAGTCGCGGGGAGTCGTCGGTGAGATCTCGATGCTAGGGTTTGGGTTAACGTGGGGTTTCTCGTGGTCGCGTGGGGTGAAGGCGGCTGTGCAGCGATAATATATAGAGAGTAAGAGAGAGAGGGAGTTGTTGAGATAGAGAGAGAGAGAAAGAGATTCGTGAGGATGAGAGAGAGAGACTGAGGGAAAGAGAGAGAGATTTGAGATAGATTGAGGGAGGAGAGAGAGAGAGATATGGAATGGGATAGGTGGGGCCCACGCACAAAAATCAGCCCTCGTGATTGGCTGATCACGAGGTGGGGAAAAAATTAGGATGAGGATTTTAGTAATCAATCAGTTGGGAAAATATAATCGCAGGTATAATTTTAGTTATAAAAATTAAATTGAAACGGGCCCTTTTTGGCGCGAAATGAAACATTTCCAAATCGCGCCCGGGTTGCGCCCAAAAGTTCCAAATTCAAATTATATGATTTTAAGCGGGTTCCAAATTTTGAAAGGAGGTGTTTAATGATTAAAATGCATGCCCCCAAGCCGGACACTTGCACGCGCGCGTAGTCGCCCAAACTTGCCCGTTTAGCCAAACGGAACGGAATCTCGACACGCGGACGCTACCACGCGACTAGTGGCGACGAGTAGGCCAACATGGACATCTTAAATTTCATTTTCGGAGTTAAAATTTGTTATGTGCCAAAATGACTTAACCGGGTAAAATTTAGCGATAAACACCAGAAAATCAGGAAAATTGGAAAGAGCAAACCACAACCCTTAACTAGTAATATACATAGCATTACTGGGCTCGGGCGTTACATCATACCCAACTACAAAAGAATTTCGTCCTCGAAATTCCAAGAATACAAGATAACTAACTACTGGAAAAGATGAGGGAATTTCTGCCGGATCTCGTCTTCTCGTTCCCAAGTAGATTCTCCATGCGATCGGTTACCCCAAGAAACTAGCACAAGAGGGATAACCTTGTTCTTAAGAACCTTTTCTCTTCGATCCTTGATCTCGACTGGTCGTTCCTCAAAAGTCAGGTCCTCTCGTACAGTCAACTCCGAATGATCCAAGACATGAGTCTCATCGCGAACATACTTCCATAGTTGAGACACATGAAATACATCATGAACTCCTGCTAATGACGATGGTAACGCCAACCGGTACGATACCTCTCCGACACGCTCCAATATCTCGAAGGGTCCAACGAATCGGGGACTAAGATTTCCCCGACTTCCAAAGCGAATCACCCCTCTAGTCGGTGATATCTTCAGGAATACCAAATCACCCACGGTGAACTCTAGAGGTCTTCTTGACGTGTCGGCCCAACTTTTCTGTCTGTCTTGAGCTGCCTTCATATGCTTCCTGATCGTATTCACTTTCTCAACTGTCTGTACCACCAAATCTGGCCCTAGTAACCTTCGTTCACCCACATCATCCCAACATACAGGTGAACGGCACTTACGACCATACAACGCTTCGAACGGGGCCATCTGAATAGTTGCTTGGAAGCTATTGTTGTACGAAAACTCCACCAGGTGTAGATGATCTTCCCAAGAACCTTTGAAGTCTAACATGCAAGCCCTCAACATATCTTCAAGGGTCTGGATCGTTCTCTCTGATTGTCCATCAGTCTGGGGATGATAAGCTGTGCTGAATTTCAATCGAGTCCCCAAACTTTCTTGTAAACTCCTCCAAAAGTGTGACAGGAACCGAGTGTCCCGGTCGGACACGATGCTTACCGGTACTCCATGCAATCTGACAATCTCCTGCATGTATCGCTCTGCCAAGTTTTCTGTAGATTGACCAACCCGAAAAGGAATAAAGTGAGCTGCCTTGGTCAACCGATCGACAATCACCCATACAGCATTGTTGCCCTTTGGACTCTGCGGTAAAGCCGTCACGAAATCCATGGTTATATGTTCCCACTTCCATTGAGGAATCGGAAGTGGTTGCAACAAACCAGCAACCCTTTGGTGTTCAGCCTTGACTTGCTGACACACCAAGCATTTAGCCACGAAGCGAGCAATTTCCCGTTTCATACCTTCCCACCAGAAATGCTGTCGAATATCTCGGTACATCTTTGTCCCTCCTGGATGTACAGAGTAAGCCGAACTGTGTGCCTCCTTCATAAGCTCTTCACGCACATCTCCTTTTGGTACACACACACGGCTACCATACCTCAACGAACCATCTTCATGGATCAGTAGATCGGTTCGTAGTCCGGCTCCAACTTGCTCTCGAAACTTTTGCAGTCTAGGATCCTGCGATTGCGCCGCTTTAATCTTCTCAACTAAGGACGATTGTACTTGTAACTGCATCAACTGTCCTGTAGCATGCGGTAACACAACCTCCAAGTCAAATCTCCGAAACTCCTCAATGATCTCTCTCTGTGCAGTCAATAACTGAATTGCCGGTAACCGACTTAGCGCATCTGGCACGACATTAACTTTTCCCGGATGATACTTAAGATCAAGGTCGTAGTCGGCCATCAGCTCCAACCATCTGCGTTGCCTCATGTTCAACTCTTTCTGAGTGAACACATATTTCAAACTCTTGTGATCCGTAAAGACTTCAACTCTCTCGCCCAGAAGGTAGTGTCTCCAAATCTTCAGGGCGAAGATCACGGCTGCAAGCTCCAAGTCGTGAGTCGGATAGTTCTTCTCATGAGTCTTCAGCTGTCTCGATGCGTAAGCGACGACTTTCCCGTTCTGCATCAAAACACATCCCAATCCCTTTCCAGATGCGTCGCTGTGAATCACTAGTCCTCCTGAATCATCCGGTACGGTTAGGATAGGGGCGGTTATCAGCTTCTGCTTCAACGTCTCGAAGGCCAATGCACATCCATCTGTCCAAACAAACGGTATCTCCTTACGCGTAAGCTTGGTTAACGGCTCAGCTAAACGAGCGAAGTTCTCCACAAATCTTCTATAGTAACCGGCGAGTCCAAGGAAACTTCTTATCTCTGCAACATTCTTTGGAACAGGCCAATCTCGAACTGCTGCAATCTTCTCGGAATCAACGGCGATTCCATCGCCCGACACGACATGCCCCAGAAACTTCACTTCTTCCAACCAGAATTCGCACTTACTCATCTTCGCAAATAATTTCTCCTGTCTCAGCGTTTGCAGTGCGATCCTTAAGTGCTCAGCATGCTCCTCCGGACTCTTCGAATACACCAGGATATCGTCAATGAATACCACAATAAACTGGTCCAAGAACGGTGAAAAGATCCTGTTCATCAAGTCCATAAATATTGCCGGCGCATTAGTCACTCCGAAGGGCATCACTAAATACTCGAAATGCCCATACCGAGTCCGAAACGCCGTCTTGCAAATGTCTTCTGCCTTCACTCGGACCTGATGATATCCTGATCGCAAGTCCAGTTTCGAGAATACCCTCGCGCCACTAAGCTGCTCAAAAAGTTCTCCAATGCGAGGGATCGGGTACTTGTTCTTAATAGTCACCCGGTTTAATTCTCGGTAATCGATGCACATTCTCCTCGTGCCATCCTTCTTCTTTACTAAGAGAACTGGAGCTCCCCAAGGTGAGTTGCTGCTTCGAATCCATCCCTTCTCGAGTAATTCACCCACTTGTTTCTTAACTTCTTCCAATTCCACCGGTGCCATCGGATAATAAGATTTTGATACTGGCGCTGCACTAGGAATAAGGTCGATCGCAAACTCCACATCTCGCTTCGGCGGTAGGCCTGAAATATCTTCAAACACATCCATAAAGTCGCGAACAACTGCCGGCTCTTCATTACTATCCACAACCATAGCCGCAAGAACATTGTTCGTCGGCCTAGCCCTAAACTCGACTGGCCCGACAGAACTGCTTCCTCCGATGAAAGTAAACTCAGGGTGCCCGGGAATCTGGAAAATTACTTTCCTTGCCCTACAATCAATGTGTGCGTGGAAAGTGCCAAGAAAATCCATTCCCAAAACTACATCATAACTGCCCGTATCAATCACCAAGAAATCTGCAAAAAGCTCTCGTCCGCAAACAACAACCGTACAATCTCTACATTCCTTACTAGCTATGATTTTCCCATTCCCAGTGTGTATGTCTCAGAAACTAGACAGGGTCGTGCAGGTGATCGAGTGTGTCGTTATAAATTTGGATGACATGAAACAGTGGGATGCTCCGGAATCAAATAATGCCAAAGCGGAAAAACCACGAACGAGTACAGTACCTGAAACCACTTCTCCTGATGCCTTGGCTTCCTCAGCTGTCAAGGTGAAAGCTCGACCCTGGTTGGGTCCTTGTGTCAGTTGCTTCTGCCCTTGGAATGGTCTCTGCGGAGGCTTCCGTATATCATCTCTCGTGCGAAGCTTCGACGGACAAGTACCAACTGCGTGATCGGCTGCCCCACAAACCAGACAAAGTCCCAGTCTTCTTCTACACTCCTTATGCACGTGCCCAGGTAAGTGGCAGTAGGCGCAGGTCACGCTCTTCCTTCGGTCAACGATCACAGGCTTCTTCATTGGCGCTACACCTCGACGGTCCACTGGAATACCTCTGCGCCCATGATCTCGGTTAGGTACAAATGCAGGCTTCCTGGCCGCAGCTGCTGTCTGGTGAAGGTTCCCTTTCGATCCTGATAAACTCTGCTGCTCTCTGGCTGCCGTAAGAACCTGCGAGAAAGTGGTCAAACCCAGGGAGACAATCTGCCTCTGGATGTCCACATCCAAACTGTGCAAGAACCTTCGCGCCCTGTCTGCCTCCTTGGCGACTAAGGGTCCAGCGAAACGGCTAAGTCTCGTCCACTCCGCTGCATGTACATCCACAGCTGCTCCATTTTGTTTCAGCCCAATAAATCTCTCCTCCATTTCCTCCCGTGCAGTCCGCGGGAAGAACTTTTCCAAGAAACTTTTGGAGAAATCCGCCCAACTGATTGGCTTGGACAGGCGGGTCTCCTCCACAAGCCACCACTCTCGGGCGTAATCCACCAGCTGAATGCGCACTACATCAACTCTCTTGTCTTCTGGGATCTGCGCCGCAATCAATAAATTCTCTGTGTCCACAAGCCACTGCTCGGCTGGCAACGGCTCCTCCAAGCCAGTAAAAGTAGTAGGACCCAACCGTCTGAAATCTGCCACGGTCCCTACTCGGTCGACTGGCTTCGCTACAGCGGTGTTTACAGACTGCTGAATAGCCTGCAAACCCTCCTGAAATGAATCTGCTTGCTGTTGGATCAGCTCAGTTTGCCTCTTCTGATTTTCCAACATCCCTCGTATCACTCCTAACATGGCGGCTTCATCCACACGCCTCTGATACGTCTTGAAATTCTTATCTGCCATGGTCCTGAAATCAAAACAAACAACATTAGCATGATGATAGATTCAATATATATAAATCAAGGCTAGAACTCCAAGATACTTAAATAGAGTACTGCATTGTAGCTATGCCGCGGTATCATAGCCGCAATTACTTAACTCCACCCAAGTCGCCTAAGTCCTAGAGATAACAAGAAGTTAGGTTTTCAAGTTTGACAATGCAAAGTAAGTTTGCATGTCGACATGATCTGAAAGAATGATTCAAGGACGGTAAAACGGTCAAGGCGGCAGGACATGTTTCCTAATCACGGGTATTCTGATTTGTGTATCGGGTGCGATACCCAACTACAAGAATCAACCCAATTAACCTATGGCTCTGATACCAATTTGTAGGGGGCGGAGCCTGAAAGCGACGTGATACACAACACAACTTGGGTGTCCATTCTAACCCAAAAGCCCGAGCTGATAGGTAGAGGTCCAAGTTATATTATATATCACATCAACTTCCTATAAACTCCCGATGTGGGACTAAAGATACGAGTCACAACCCAACAATCCCGAGACCCAACAATCCCGAGCTTGACTCGTATCGTACAAACTCGCCTGCACCGTTATAGGTGGCATACAATATCGGCGGTATATATTTTTTTTTCTCGCTCCACCCCTTTCTCCCAAACAAACCAGGCTCTGATACCATAAAACCATGTCACGCCCCGCTTCCCAGAGTACGCAAGTTTGGGCACGTGACATAGCCAACCATGCTACCTGTGGGTAGGAAGTATCCATCCACAGTCACATTACGGTTGTAAGGATATCAAGAACAAGATAAAAAAAACTAAACTAATACATGTCCAAATCCATAATAACAAGAATCAATAAACAATAAGTGCGGAAGCTAATGATCCAATACAATGAATAAACAGTATGTCCCATAATGCGGGCTCACATCTGGAAATGAAATGACAGAAATAACTAAACTCTCAAGAACTCACAGTTCAGCCTGCTGGCTGAAGTACTCCTGCTCGGTCGACGACAAAGGTACGGAATCTGGGCCATGCAAAACCCAGACGTCAGCGCGTCATGACATCAAGTATATAATGTGAACATGATAATAAGCAATGCAATATGAACATGAAATAAGCAGTAATAAGAAATAACAAGCAGGGTAGTGTGCAATGGTGACTAACTGTCCTATCAGGTTTTCTACTCTATAGTCTTTGAAACCAATTGATGAATCGTCGATGTAACTCAATAGTATCCCGTGCGTGCCCGGGACCACGGTCATGATCCTCGGGGCTGAGTCCGAGACGTGCCGCTAAGCAGTAGAAGGTAGTAGGATAGACGAGTAATGTCAGCATCATCACTCCCGGACCGGCCAAGCCCGTAAGACTGATCAGAACAATGTATCGAACTGTTGAGTTACAAGTCGGTTTCACCTTTGATTTCCCCATACCCCCAAACTATGTATGTCAGTCAGGTATTCAGTAGTCAAGGACTAATGCCAACCCAAGTCAAGTAAAGGTAGGTCTGTCTGGATTGACAGCAGGAATGGTTAGGTTTGTCGGCATTAGGCATGAGATCAGGTAACAGGTCAGGTTACTTTCAACAGGTAGAGTCGATATGTACAGGGTGTTGTGTCCGGTGTATCAGTACATGAGTCAGGTATATCAAGATCGGTCAATATGTAATGCAATCAGGTATATGATGATAACAGGTATAGTAACACGTAATGAACAGTGGCAGGAAACAGTAAATAGCAAATATTATTCTATGTGAACACAGTGATGTTTGTATTTTCATATTAATCCGGTTCACGCACCTTTGAGGTGCAAAAGCCACAATATGAAACAATATCGATAGTATACGCAATGGAGTTACATGAATTTGAACTAAGCATAATAATTGTCTCAGGAGTGATTTTAACCAATGAATTGGGGATGATCTACTTGGTTTGATTAGTTAAGTATGAATTAACAGACCGGTTAAAGCGAGCAATGATTTCATTGATTTAAGGTTACGGATAATCGTGGCTAGCAATTCTAAGTTATAAAAGGTACCGATGTTATATTAGTTGTGTGGTTATAACATGATTATTAAGTCGTAGCATGTTAAGCAAGTATTCGGATACTTGCCTCGGCGGTTCCGCAAACCGAAACACGGATGCGATGTCGGCAGAAACTGCGATAAGGAAGCACGGGCCACGGATCGAGTCCCAACAGAGATCAACGGGATCACACGGACCAGGGGACCTCGCTGGAGCGTCGGGTTCGTCAGACGGCACGGTCGGATTCCGGCAACGACAAAAGAGCGAAGTTAGCACTACGATACACATGCAAGATCAGCGGGGTTTGCACCAAAGGAAATAAAGGAATGCTTACAGAGGAGGAACAGGGGTAACTATGACGGGCCCGACGGCGATGGACCCACCGGCGGTGAACAGGAGGCGCGGCGAGGGTGCGGGAACGGCTGAACGGCTCGGGGTCGCTGGAAGGGGTGCTGCGGTGAGTGGGGAGGAGTGTGGTCGGCTCTGGTGGTCGTGGGAGAGAGGGAGGTGGTCGGAGGTGGTGTCGACGGGGTCGTCGGCGCGATTTCCGGCGACCTGGAGATGGTGCAGGTGTGGGGCTCGGGTCTGAAGGTGGTCCGGCGAGGAGAGGAGGGGGTGACGGCGAGGTCTCGACGAGGAGGGTGAAAGGGGGGTCGTGGGAGGCTTCGACGGTCGGAGGCGACGTCGACGGCGAGGTCGCGAGGGATGGAGACGGGGCCGGGGTTGCGTGCAGGTGCGGGGAAGAGCGGGAGAGAGAGAGGAGGAGGGTGCTGTGAGATCGACGGGATGGTGGCGGCGACGGCGAAGTCGCGGGGAGTCGTCGGTGAGATCTCGATGCTAGGGTTTGGGTTAACGTGGGGTTTCTCGTGGTCGCGTGGGGTGAAGGCGGCTGTGCAGCGATAATATATAGAGAGTAAGAGAGAGAGGGAGTTGTTGAGATAGAGAGAGAGAGAAAGAGATTCGTGAGGATGAGAGAGAGAGACTGAGGGAAAGAGAGAGAGATTTGAGATAGATTGAGGGAGGAGAGAGAGAGAGATATGGAATGGGATAGGTGGGGCCCACGCACAAAAATCAGCCCTCGTGATTGGCTGATCACGAGGTGGGGAAAAAATTAGGATGAGGATTTTAGTAATCAATCAGTTGGGAAAATATAATCGCAGGTATAATTTTAGTTATAAAAATTAAATTGAAACGGGCCCTTTTTGGCGCGAAATGAAACATTTCCAAATCGCGCCCGGGTTGCGCCCAAAAGTTCCAAATTCAAATTATATGATTTTAAGCGGGTTCCAAATTTTGAAAGGAGGTGTTTAATGATTAAAATGCATGCCCCCAAGCCGGACACTTGCACGCGCGCGTAGTCGCCCAAACTTGCCCGTTTAGCCAAACGGAACGGAATCTCGACACGCGGACGCTACCACACGACTAGTGGCGACGAGTAGGCCAACATGGACATCTTAAATTTCATTTTCGGAGTTAAAATTTGTTATGTGCCAAAATGACTTAACCGGGTAAAATTTAGCGATAAACACCAGAAAATCAGGAAAATTGGAAAGAGCAAACCACAACCCTTAACTAGTAATATACATAGCATTACTGGGCTCGGGTGTTACATTGTCTCTCTGTTACATGTTGGTAAAGCCCTTAGGATCTGTACTTGACTACCTGGACTATGATGCGGATCATACTAGTAGGGACATGGTAGTCTATAAGTACATCTTTCAAGGTCCCTAGTCGTGGGTGTATCGAGACGGGGCATCGATATACCAGAGTAGACTAGCGTATACCTTCTCGACTCATACAGATGGGCGATGGATGATCCCATATCCATTGGTGTTTGACATCAGAGATGATATACGGGTGCTCAGTAGAGACTGGGTACACTGGACGGACTCGCCGAGAACTCCCAGATGGTATTATACCTCACATCAGATGGCAGTTCTCTGGTGACACTGGTACAGAGTAGTCTGTTGACCCGAGATCGTCATAGAGTCTTGTGCGGTTCCCACTGTGCTTTGATTTCCATCTTACCACGTCCAAGAGGGCGTGCAAAACGGTGGTTTTTGGGTACAGTCCCGAGTCATATGGAGGCAATGAGCGATAGGAAGGGATTCGTCTCTCCCGGTATAGGGAGTTGATGTTGCGCTGTGTTCGATTGGCTATAACAGGAAATCCCTGGCCAGGGTTGCTGAGATTTACTGGTAAGTGTTACCAGTAGTTTCTCGAATTGTTATAGACCTCATATCGACACGACTTATCGAGCTATTGGGGTCTGACATTTACCACCCCTAGGCGAGATATGCGACATATCAGACGATCAGACCGGACTGTACGGTAGTGTTACTGGTCGGATTCGCAGGAGTGTGAGCGGGCTTGCTCGTCGATCTTCTGATCGCTCAATACCCGGGTGGCCGTTACGTTTAGCAGACCGCTTGCGGCTTGTGGGTGTTTGATATGATCATCACCTGCTGCCGGCGTATTGACGAGTTTTTAGAGTCCTACACAGAGGTTTCCTGGCTCAAGCGAAACGAAATAGGAGCGCATATGAGATATGTGCGGGACCGAGAATAATACCAGTATGTGATACTGTATTCGATTCTCGCGATGTGACATTGATCGGTTATATGCTATATAGCCGAGTTATCGGATCAAGTGTTGATTCGATAAGTTGTTACTGATGATACCAGTCAGTTATGTGCGACATGACCGGATCATTGAATCAAGTGTTGATTTAATGATTTAATGCATAATTATATATTTGATATATTACTTTGCATTAACTAGTATCGGTTCACTTTAAATGGATTTTCTCGCTCAGGTGTGCACATTGTATATACGATATAGTTTTGTGCACTTACTTGTATCATGTTTGATGATACATGGTTTTTGGTTAAGTGTATAGAATTAAACTATGGTCAAGATGATGATTAGGGTTGAGCATATTCTTTTAATTATTTTGCTTATTCATTTTGGAAAATAATTAAAGCATAAAAGAAGAAAAACAAAATGGTTTTCTTTCTTTATTCTTCATGAAGCTTATTGAAGCTTCATGAAACTTTGACCACTTAACCATTTTGTCTTCTTCTTTTGACCCTAACCATTGATCTAACCTAAGTTAATTCTCTACACCTAACCATGGTGAAAATTATGATAAGATTATTATTCTTTTCAATTCTAAATTAACTTATCATATTCTTCATCTTCTTCTTCTTCTTCACTTCAAGATAAAGCTTCACAAGCTTTAATGGCAAAGTGAGAATTAGAGTGAGAAATCCAATTCTAAAGTCTACCCACTTCCTATTTCTTCATCTTCTACCTCTTGCCAAGTAGTAGAGTGTGTTTTCTTCACAAGTTTCTTGACTTGGTGAAGTCTGAGCTTGATTTAGCGATGCCTCGACGTAGATCATCGTCGGCATGGACATCGACGACCTAGCTCGCTTATTCTCCGATGAAGTCGATGCTAGAGCCCGGATTCTTCTTGGACAGCGGAGAGGACTTCGTTGCGGAGCCGTGGAGGTGGAGTACCGGATCTACAAAGGTTGTATTTCCGATATCCCATTAGTTAAGTTGTTAACTAGTTTGTTTTTCGCCTAGTTTTCTAGCAAACGATCCGTAGTCGGGTCTCTCGGCACCGTTAAAATTAGAAATTGGCATGTTCGATGCCTTGTGTGACCTTACTAGTGTGCTTAGGAACCCTACAATTAATAAAAGTTGTTGTTATTTCTATATCATTCGTATCTTGTGATTTACTTTATATTGCTTAGTTACGCTTAGCGTATATACTTCTGAGTATATACGTAGCGGGCCTCGTCGCGTCCACTTCGCCGTACACTGGGAAGCGGAGCGTGACACCCAGTCCCCGGCCTCTCTCCCAACCTCCGTGGTGCCCTCCGTGTGCGGCGTCCAGAACTGGGGTCAGCAGCCTCGGATCGCTCTGTCCGGTAAAATCGATCCCCGAGGCCTGGGCCTGCTCAACCACCCGCTCCTACACCCACATTAAGCAGTAAAGTATAAGTATAAAATTTAAACTTGAACCTTCCAAAACTAAAATTTCAAATTTGGGTAGAAAAAATATTAACACTTGCGCAGTACTCCTGGGTAGCGACGTCGGGATATCGAAGCTCGCCCGTGGCGGGATCTGTCGAGGTGCCGTGGACGGCAAGATATGCGGATAGCACGCTCGGTGTACCACCTGACGCCACGGTCCGAGATGTCTGCAATATTAGAAAGTAACTCTTAATATTAGAAATATTAGAAAATAACTCTTAATATTGCAGAATATCACAAAGGTCGGTCTATCGTAATTTACCGATAACTCCATAGCTCGAGTAATGTTCCTCGAGCTACCTATGTAAGTGGGGCGATCCCTCTTCGCCGACTTCCTGTTCTCTGTATTCTAAGCGGCATGTTTCTGCACAACGCATTAACATTTAGTTTTCTAATTAAGAAACACAAAGAAATAAATTATATCATAAATAATGAATTACATTTAAAATACATATCTGTTTGCGTTGGGAGTCGAAATAAGCGCACAATAGAGGCCATGTCTCTACGTCGACTCTCGCAAACGCCGGAGTAGATAGGAGGGCCGCTCTCTCTGCCTCGGGGGTCGCCATCCACAAGGAGTAGCAGTCGGCCATCAGCTCATTCCTGTTGTATCGGACCTTGGCCTGCATGTTCTTCATCAGGCCATTGTACAGAGCATGAAGGTCGAGCACCCTCCCCGGGTGATCAAGGTCGGCTACAGGCTGAAAATCGTAATCCAACTGAAAATACAAAAAAAAATATTGTTATTAGATTGCAAGTGTTAATAATAAATATATTGGATAGATCAAATGAAAATATATATTAATACATACCCGAGCCTGATCAAAGAAGAGGGCGAATGAGCGCTGGTGCTACTCGCCCCACTCAACGTGAAGTGGATAGTTCTTCACGAGCCGGCTCTCGTCCCCCAAATACCGGCCGAACCTCTCGGCATGAGTACCGGTATAGCGATAGTCAAGGGTAAAAAAAAGGGGAATGCTGCCTCCCCCCTAGCTCTGTCAGGCCTCAGCCTATGGGACTGATTCGGGCCTCGAGTCCCCCTCTGGGGATGGGGAGGCCCTGCGTCTGCACGAAATATCAAGACAATCAATAATAAGACAAAGTTGTATTAAGAAATCAAGGTTAAATGAAAATTCAAGTGTGATATATACCTCCGGTGACTATCGCACGAGCCTGGGCCCAGGCAGCAGCACGAGCAGGACGATAGTTCCTCCGGTGAGGAACAACCGGGGTCCCGGATGCGGACGCATCCCCTTCAACTAGAAAATAAACATCGACGCTAAATTTCCATGAAGTTCATATTTATTCTATAGAGCAAATGTAAAATGAATAAATATTTTAAATTTATTCATACTAACCTGCAGACGATGCGGAGGGTATGGAAGCGGCAGGAGTGGCCCCTGCAGAAGATGTGGACGCACCACCTATAATTAGACAATTAAAAATAGATTATGTAAGTAATTGCAAAAAGAATCTGTAGATTAATAATATAACGTTCTAAATCAATATGCATGCACTATAGGATATATAAACATACCCGCAGGTGCGGTGGTGTCACCACCTACAGCTAGACAATAATAAAAATTGCTAAGTAAGAGCAAAAGGAATGTGTGTATTTATGATATATCATTCTAAATCAATATACATACACTATATGATATATAAACATACCTGGAGGAGCGGGGGTGGCCTATGTCCCAGATGTGGACGCATCACCAACAACTAGACAATCAAATATTGACAATATAAGTAATTTTGACATAAATAGGCATGAATATCTGTAATTTTATATTCAAAATGGATATGCATGCAGTATACCTGAAGATGTGGCAAAATCCACACGGAAGGAGACATCCGAAGGAGTCTCCGATCTGGGTGCAAGACCGGCCCTCTGAAGCTCCCTACGGAGCTCTCCGGGTGGCAGAACCGCTCTGCCTCTGCCTCTGCCGCGGCTGGAGCTCCTGCCGCCCCTCGCTGCTCCCGACATCGTCATCAAATCTAGATAAACGGTTCGTGGACGCATTAGACAATCATTAAAAGTATTGACTATATATGTATAGAGCGTAAAATGTGAAGTAATAATATAACATTACTGATAACCTTTTTCGTTTCGTGGGCGCATTATACATATCTACTTGAATTTCATCGTCGATGTCATTTCTAACCTACGTAACTTCATGATCGGTCGAAGACAACCCGTCCTTCGCAATAGACGGTCAGAGTACTTTAAGCCTTCTCTCTTCTTCGTCCTCATCGCTGTCCTCGTATTCTGGGATATCGTACACATCTCTGGGTTTCCATCGGCATACAACACTCCACCCCGGATGCTTCAAACACTGTGAGTAGTATACTTGGAACGCTTGGTTCGGAAAGATAAACGGATCGTCCTGACCGTAAAATCGAAGTGTGTTCACACTGGTCAATCCATATTCATCTTTCCAAGTCCCAAGACTGCTTCTCCACCTGTCCGTATCGGTTCGCGGATCGTACTAAGTACACTGGAATATATAAAAGGGTTCTGATCGTCCGGGATAGTGGATGCCGAGTATACAATTTAAGTACGCATAGTAAATCACACCGTCCGATCCTACCGTCGCAATCCCACTATTCTGAGTGGTTCTAGATGTTTCTATGTCCTTAACTTCGAATTTGTATTCAAGGATACCAAATCCTTTGTAATATGCAACCTCCATACTAGGAAATTGAGCTAAACATCTTGAATCACTCTCAAATGATGCAGAAAAGTTCGGATCGTGGATCTAACGAAACAAATTTTACGACAAATACATAACAATACAAGTTTAGATTAAAACTGATAGCAATAAAATGTTATTCGAATAACTTACATGATCTGTGACCCAATCACAAAAATTATCCTGATGGTATTTTTCCAAACGTTCTTCGTTCCAATCAGGATGCCCCTTACGTACCTCGTTAAAATGAATTCTTTTTTCGACAAATAATTGTGACATTAATATTATATCATTTCATACACACACAAACACAGATATAACAATTAATCCAAAAGAACTTACTCTCTAATTTGTTCAAGACATGCGCAATTAAGCAAGATAAACCGGTATATCTTGTTGATAAACATAGTGTCTACCCTCTTATACTCGGCTTTACCATATGGCCCGTCTTGAATTCTTCGTGGTCGGTTAAGCGTTGTCTCAATGTTCTCGTCCAGATAGCGCGAACAAAATGTGGTTGCTTCATCAAGAAGATAACCTTGCATGATAGAACCCTCTGCTCGATTTTTATTGCGTATATACTTCTTAAGAGTGTAGAGGTACCTAATGAGAATATGTTGAATAAATAAATACGGGCATACAGTACAATAATAAATTTATAAATTGCGCGAAACGAAAAATTACACGTATCTCTCGACGGGATACATCCATCGATATTGTACCGGTCCGGCTAATTTCGCCTCAGTTGCAAGATGAACCGTCAAGTGTATTATGATATCGAAAAATGACGGTGGGAAAATACGCTCAAACTTGCAAAGTATCAACGCAACAGAATTTTCTAGTTTATCCAGCGTCGCAACCTCCAGTGTTTTAGCACACAACTCCCTGAAAAAACAACATAGGTCGTTGATTACTAGACCAACCGAGTCGGGGAGAGAAGTCCTGAGGGCTAATGGAAGAAGGTGCTCCACGATAACATGGTGATCATGACTTTTCAGCCCAGCGATCTTGCCCTTCACAATTTTTATTTTCTTGCTGAATGATCCTGAGAAACCTGTGGGGACTTTCAAATCATGCAACACCTGCAGGAATCTTTTCTTCTCCGGTTGTGACATATGATAAGCGGCATTGGGAAGTACAAACTTGCCCGGTTTACCCGTTACCGGTCTAGGGTGCAATTCACTTCTTATTCCCCACTCTTGTAAATCTATCCGAGCATTCATGTTGTCTTTCGATTTCCCGTCTTTACAAAGAAGCAAGTTAAGTATGTGCTCTGATACTCCCTTCTCTATATGCATGACGTCCAGATAATGACGCACTGAATTTGTAGACCAGTACGGAAGCTCGAAGAAAATGCTTAACTTGTTCCAATATTGTGGTTTGACCTGTTTCGTCGGATCCATCCCGAAGGTCATGTTATTGTAACCATCCCATTTAGCAGTCACGTCCTCTCCGGACAATGGGGATGGAGGTCCAAGAAACTCCTGATGACCATCAAAGTGAACCGTATCTAACCTATAGGGGTGGTCTGGAGGCAGAAAACGTCGATGGCCGCAATAACAAACCTTCCTGCTAAAATTCAAGAATTTTGATGTTGTGTGTTCATGGCAATGAGGACATGCTTTGTGACCATGTACGGACCAACCTGATAGCATTCCATACGCAGGAAAGTTATTAATTATCCACATTAAAGCCGCACGCAGTATGAAGGTTGTATTTGTGTTTGAATCATATGTCTCTCACTACTACAAAGAAGAGTTGCCCCTACGGATTTATCCGTAGGGGCAACCCACTGCCCCTACGGTTATATACGTAGGGGCGAAAAAATACCCCGTAGGTGCAAAGGCCGTAGGTGCAAGTTGAGGCCCTATACTTGCCCCTACGGGCAAATTTTTGCCCCTACGGTTATATGTGTAGGGCCAGATTCCCCTACGGATTAAGCCGTAGGGTATAAGATTTTATATTATTTACGGTTTATTTTAATAAATTACTTGGACCTACGGCTATAGCCGTAGGGGCATTAACTACCCCCTACGGATATATTCGTAGGTACTTTTCCGTAGGGGCACAAATTCAGGATTCCTGATATTTGCCCCTACGGATAACGCCGTAGGGTATTGTCAGTGGCCCCTACGGACATATCCGTAGGGGTATTCCCAAACAACTGGCACTGACATCTGGGGGAAATATCAGTTACTGCTGATATTTAGCCCCTACGGATATATCCGTAGGGGTAACATGTGTGCCTACGGATTAATCCGTAGGTACATATTGTCTGTAATTTTTTTTAAAAAATGGGCTGCTTGATTTTTTCCCGCCCTGTGCACAATAATGTATACATCAATCAAATCATATATTGCAGTATTCATAATCACATCTCACGCATATATATAATATACAAAAGAAACACAAAAACTAAATATGATATAAATACAAACAAATATCAATATCGTTTCAAAATGTAGTACAATGTGTATGATATAAATAAATACATGTTTCAAAAAAAAAGAACCAAAAATCTACCCTAGCTCGGTCCAGCTCGGTCCTGCTCCTTGGTCAATAAACTCTGCAATTCGTCGCGAGCGGGAGTCTAAGTGGGCGGTGGAGCTACAGGAGCTGTCTGCGGAACCGCAGCCGAAGGAGATGCGTGTGGAGGCTCGGCCGATCTACCCTGTCGCGTCTGGATATAACGTGTGTAAGAAGCGTGTAAGAACTGTTTATTATTCGAATTCGTTTCATTATTAAGTTATTTCGAAACCCTGTTTGGATATCTAGTTTGGAAAAGCGTTGTTTATTTCAATTACATATGTATGTATGATTAATAAAACATAAGTCTACAACCAAATAAGCTCAGGCTATGTACTGATATTGGATATGTTGATATCTATAATATGACATTATATTTTACTATTAAGTAGTATACATACCAGCATCTCATTCAACTCCTGAACGGTGGCCTTCAAGCTCTCCTGTTCCTGCTGGATACGTCGCTAACTGGAGACGGAGGAAGTAACCACCGGGGTGGAGTCCAACCTCATATGGGCCCTGCTAGAGCCCAGTCCTCGGCCTATCTCCAAACCTCCGTGGTGCCGTCCGTGTGCGGCGTCCAGATCTACACCATCAATGAACAAAGATTTCAACTCCTCGATCAGAGGTCGGAGATAGACGTCGATATTGTTCCCCGGTGAGTTTGGTCCGTCGATAAGAAGAGACATCATAAAGTATGATTGGTCCATAGCCAACCAAGGCGACAGATTATAAATTATCATTACAACGGGCCATGTGTTGTGACTTCCAGCCATATAGTTGAATGGGCAGAAGCCATCAGTAGCCAGTCCGAGCCAGACATTGCGAGGATCGCTACTGAATATTGCGTGCCTCCTATCGAAATCCTTCCATGCCGGTGAATCTCTTGGATGGCTCATTTTTCCATTTTCGCTTGGAGGAGCACGGTGATGCCAAATCATTGCCTCGGCTGTTTTCTTGCACCTAAATAGCCTCTGTAGCCTCTGTGTTATGGGAAAGTATCGTGCTATCTTCACAGGTATATCAGGCTTCTTATCAGAATCTTTCGGCTATACCTGGCCTCTCCGCATGTTGGACACTCTTTCAAATCTGAATTCTTTTTCCGGTACAACACGCAATTTTTAGGACATGCTTGAATCTTCTCGCACTTTAGACCCAAATCAGACATCATCTTCTGGGCTTCGTACCAGCTTTCGGGCACATTATTTCCCGGAGGCATAGAATCTTTCAAGAACGAAAGAAGCATTGTGAATGACTTGTTACTCCATCCATTTAGGCACTTAATCTGAAAAAGTTGGACGAACCATGAGAGGGTGGAATACTTCGCATTCTCATAAATTGGTTTCCTAGCATCATTCATGAAATTTTCATATTTATCCGCACGCGGTCCTTGACCGGAAGGAATGTCATCTTCGGTACAAATAGATTCACCTAGGGCAGCCTCTACCATATCCTCCAATTCTTCTGATGGAAATAAATTTCTGTCTCCTGCCGCATTACCGAATTCTTCTTCTTCTCCTGCCCCATTATCGTGTTCTCCTTCTTCTTCTGCCGCAGTACTCCATTCTTCTCCTTCCTCGTGATATTTCCAAGTTGTATAAAGTCTAGTAAACCCATATTTTACAATATGAAGCTCTGCCAATTCTACCTTCTGCCAGTACTTATTGCCACATCTATCGCACGGACAGAGAATCTTCTCTATTATGATTTTATTATGTACGCGTGCAAATTCAAGGAAAGCAGCAACTCCTGCGACAAACTTAGGTTGCATACGTTGTTTCCAATCCACATACATCCAGTCCTTAACTCTGACGTACTCATGGGCCATGTTAGACTGTATAACATATAAATTGTAGGTTATGCTGACTATATTGAGAAATATAAGAACGGGATAGTTACTGACAAAGGAGAAAATCCGTGTATATGCTTTGTGTGTGTGTTTGTCGTTGAAAAGAATAAATTATCGCACGTATGTTAACCGATAGACGGGGACTAAGTGGCGCTTTTAGTTTTATATATGAGTATCGATGAGAATATGAAGGTTTCATATTATCATATAGTGGTTTTAACCCGAACATCTCGAATCGCTCTCTAATTATGCGTTTGTTGTGTATTCTTGTTATATGTGTGTGTTCTGGCTGTCGGGGGTAGGCTTCTATCCCATTAAGAATGTATAGAGCGAACGCCCATCACTTGTGCTTTCAACAGTTTCGAGTAAATTTCGGCAGCACCTCCCCGCTGTTCTCCGAGTACACTGTAATAGAATAGATAATCATTTCAAAGCCGTGAAACAACGTTGAAATGAACATCTAATCTATCTTTGTACACGGAGAACAGCGGAAAGGTACCGACGAAATATCTCGAAACGGATGAAAACATAAGTGAATGAAGGCGTTTGCTTTATACATTCTTAACTTGTCCACACGGGACAAATCTATGGGTTACCATACGATTGAATTTTCTCGTCGCGTAGACTATACGACGGTTGTTAGTATCGAGCTATACTGTCCGATATTTAACAACCTTCGTATAGTTCTAGGTCACGACGAGCATCGCACGTATGTTAATCGATAGACGGGGACTAAGTGGCACTTTTAGTTTCATATATGAGTATCGATGAGAATATGAAGGTTTCATATTATCATCGAATATCATATATTGGTTTTAACCCGAACATCTCGAATCGCTCTCTAATTATGCGTTTGTTGTGTATTCTTGTTGTATGTGTGTGTTCCGGCTGTCGGGGGTAGGCTTCTATCCCATTAAGAATGTATAGAGCGAACGTCCATCACTTGTGCTTTCAACCGTTTCGAGTAAATTTCGGCAGCACCTCTCCGCTGTTCTCCAAGTACACTGTAATAGAATAGATAATCATTTCAAAGCCGTGAAACAACGTTGAAATCTATCTTTGTACACGGAGAACCAGCGGAAAGGTACCGACGGTATATCTCGAAACGGATGAAAACACAAGTGAATGAAGGCGTTTGCTTTATACATTCTTAACTTGTCCACACGGGACAAATCTATGGGTTACCATACGATTGAATTTTCTCGTCGCGTAGACTATACGACGGTTGTTAGTATCGAGCTATACTGTCCGATATTTAACAACCTTCGTATAGTTCTATGTCACGACGAGCATCGCAAGTATGTTAACCGATAGACGGGGACTAAGTGGCGCTTTTAGTTTCATATATGAGTATCGATGAGAATATAAAGATTTCATATTATCATCGAATATCATATATTGGTTTTAACTTGAATATCTTGAATCACTCTCTAATGATGCGTTTGTTGTGTGTTCTTATTGTATGTGTGTATTTCGGCTGTCGGGGGTAAGACTTCTATCCCATTAAAAATGTATAGAGCGAACACCCATTCGCTTGTGCTTTCAACCGTTTCGAGTAAATTTCGGCAGCATCTCCCCGCTGTTCTCCGAGTACACTGTAATAGAATAGATAATCATTTCAAAACTGTGAAACAACATTGAATGAACATCTAATCTATCTTTGTATACGGAGAACCAGCGGAAAAATACAAACAAAATATCTCGAAACGGATGAAAACACAAGTGAATGAAGGTGTTTGCTTTATACATTCCTAACTTGTCCACACGGGAAAAATCTATCGGTTATCATACGATTGAATCTTCTCGTCACATAGACTACACGACGGTTGTTAGTATCGAGCTATACCGTCCGATATTTAACAACCTTCGTATAGTTCTATGTCACGACGAATATCGAACGTATGTTAACCGATAGACGGGGACTAAGTGGCGCTTTGAATTTCATATATGAGTATCGATGAGAATATGAAAGTTTCATATTATCATCGAATATCATATATTGGTTATAACTTGAAAAACGTGCCGTTGAAACAAATTATTGTTCTCCACCTTGCACTCTCTTAACAATGGTACATGCATTAAACATGTAAGAGCTATCTATAACAACTCCAAAGTTTCACCTGTTGGGTTCAACAAAAAGGTTTTTGATATAACAAACACAATCTTCCTCAATTTTTCCCTTGAATCGATGTGAAATTAATAGTGTCCATATGACACAATGGATATATTTTCAACACAAAAGGAAAAAGGCAAACAATAGTAAAGCAATTGTAATTCTATCAAGTATCCATACTGAAAAAGAATAAATAGCAAACTAAAAATTAATCACTAATGAAAAACAAACAAAAGTGCTTATTATTATACTTCAGAGATTATAAGTGCTTGACCCCCATAGTACATAGGCTGTATCCGCAATTAACCCTTTTCTATATACTTGGGTGTATAGAATTTCTAAAAGTTACACACGATTTTTCTAAATCCAATTCTTTCCTTTCATTACAAAACCCTTTATATTTTCTAATAGGTACCAAGAACTTTCAAAGTTTTTGGATATGCACAAAAAGAAAGCATCGCCAATAAGATTGACATAACCCAAATGACTTTGACCCATTACATATAAATGTCATGGTCTTTCAATATTTTTCAAACAAATACCATAGACTTTGTTTGTTACAAATAAATACCATGAAGTTTTAACATTTTCACATAATTTCCATAGACTTTGTTGTTTACAAATACATACCATTGACTTCCATCGTTTTCCAGATAAATACCATGAACTTTGTTGTTTACAAATAAATACATGAACTTTCAGCATTTTTTAGATAAATCCCATAGACTTTCATGGACCTTTTTCTCATATAAAAACCATGGACTGTGTTATTCATAAATAAACAGTATCAACTTTCACTATTTTCCAGATCAATCCTATAAAATTTCACCTTTTTAACCCTAACCCAGCCCCAGCCGAACCCCAACCCAACACCAAACCCTAACCCTAACCCCAACCCAGCCCCAGCCGAACCCCAACCCCAACACCAAACCCCAACCGAACCCTAACCCTAACCCTAACCCCAACACCAGCCGAACCCCAACCGAACCCGTACCCTAACCCTAATCCTACCCCAACCGATACCTAACCCTAACCCTCATCGCTACCCTAACATCATTAAAATAATGTTTAACTAACCTGTAGGCTAGGCGGTGGAGGAGACGACGGAAACACTCGGTGGTCGACGACGCGCGCAATCGATGACGAGGAAGAATGAGGGCGGTGGCGACAACGAGAACGGAGGGCGGTGGCGACGACGAGATCACTGCAGGCGGTGGCGACGACGATTCGGCCGGCGCTGGCGACGACGAGAACGGCGATCGGCGGGAACGTCGAGGGTTTGGGGATTTGGGTTCGCGCGCAACTGTGATCGATAAAGGGAATAAGAAATAATCAGCGTAGGGATCGATCACTTAAATCCCTATTTAGATGCCCCTACGGATATACCCGTAGGTGCTTGGTTTGCGGCTCGTAGGAGCAAACAACACTTTAAGATTTAATAATTTTTAAATAAATATGGAAGGACTGTAGGGGCAACCGTTTGGCCCTACGGATTAATCCATAGGGCCAAACTTTATCTGCCCCTACGGATGTTGTTATCCGTAGGAACAACCCCTTATTTTACTAGTGGGATTACATTTAACTTTAGCCTATGTATTTTTTATATAGAGAGAGAGTTAGTTAGAAATCATATATTAACTAATATATAAAATACTTGATTATCTCAAATAACCAACCCGTAACTAATAGAGAAATCTTAGAGATTTAATATATATCTCCACGAGATGTACTTAGAGATAATCTTGGAATTTAAATTAATGATTAATTTAAATCTCATTACGTGCACTCCACATACTCACAATTTTGGGCTCTTGATCTGGGGCTCTGAATTTGTAATCTATTTCAACGATCAGATGGATCGAACCTTTTCCGACCTCGCCTGACGCCGAAAGTATAGTGACATTTACTTTTAATCTACTTCATGTGAAACAATTTGAATCCTCAAAATACATTTGATGTTTAATTCCCAAAGTTCAGCAGTTCCTTTTCTCGAGCCTACATAAATTAGTATGTGGGCTACTTTATTGAGAATTGGAAGGGTCGCAATATACATATTTACATTTCCTAATTTTATTCCCCAAATCTTTACCACTTTGTTCCCACAAGCCCCTATATAAGTGACTGCTAATTACCATTCAACTGTCTCAAAATTCATCAGGATCTAATGAATTATGGTATGAATCCTCCACCTTGTACTCCTACAACTTCCCAACCAAAAATCAGAACCAACATAGTTCTCCTCAGGCCCTTGAGATTTTACCTACCCGATAACGATGATTCCACTCCTTATGCTTTCGCCCTTGGTCGCCTAGCAATTTCAAGCAGCAACGGCCGTCAAGACGCTCTCCTCTCCGGCTATTTTTCATCGTTGTGTGCAGTTCTACCGAATTTGAGAAACGTGGCCAAAAACATTCTAGAAAATCTTGGTTTCAAGGCTGAGGAAGTAACAGTCCCCTCGAAAGCTAAAATAATCAACATCGAGCTTCCTCAACAGCAAGATGCGAGGATTGAGATTATCAAGTTTGCACAGATGTGCTTCTTGCCATGTCAGAACTCATTTGATGATGGTAACATCAAGAACTTTTGGTGTCAGGTCGCTAGTAACGCGGGAGTAGAAGATACGCCATTGATGTTGTGCGGTGCAACTGAAATGAAAGCCTTAAGCTCTGCTGTGTGGGTGAGTGGACTGAAGGCGGAATTGCAAAGCGGCATTGCTTCTTCTCGACAAGAGTTGGCCGCAACAAACACACCTTTCGCTCGAATTATTTCCGAAGCGACAAAGCTGAACCTGAATACGTATTGCTGCAAGGAGAATGGGAACTTGGTAAAGCTATATAGCCTATGAAGTTCAATCATAAGTATCAAATCAACGTGGAGCGTGCGTAATTCGTCTGCATGTCTCTTTTTTTTCTAAGCGCCTAGTAATGTATTGCCCTAAGTACGAACCGGTCATCTATAGCTATGATAAGCCTCACTCATATATTTTTCTGAAGTAAGAAATAGAGAGAGTTGATATCATATCAACAGCCGGTCTACACCGTAAGCATGCTTCTTCTATTGTGAGATTAGTTTTAATTTAGCTTTTGTGAAACAATTAAAATTGTTTCAAATATCAGATGTATTTGCTGAATATTAAATTGGGACCCCTCATGAAAACGATAAAATATGGATATCATTTTGACTGACTATCAGCTGATGTTTTTGAATATCGATCGGTATATCAGCCATATGTATCCGCCTGAATAGCAGCTATCAGGTCTAGCGACATCTTAAATAGGTTTTAAGGTTCTGAAACCTATTGCCCAAAACGATGATAAAGAAGAAGAAAAATGCAAGTTGAACTAATTTGATATTACATTGAAACCTATTCCTGCTTTTTATTCACTTTACAATTGCCAAACATGCCCTTAGAGCTTGCTGGCCCATGGGAAGCGGGCCAACATAAATTTGATATGTACATAGAATTCTCCGGTATGAATATATCCAATATGTACGTGGGATATTAGCTCATATCCTTGTTATATCATCCAATATTCCAATACCCATCCGATATTGACAAAAGTCATCCACTATAGTGTACTTCAAACCTTGGAAACAAGAAGAATCCGTATCGCCAATTGGGTTTAGCTCAATTGGTACCAATTTCAGAGGTCGCAAGTTCAATCCTGGAAAGGGTTGGTTTCGAAAAAAAGAAGAAGAAAAATAAGGTAGAATCTGTATCATGAATTCATAAAGACGACAACAGTTAATTGGTCGAACTGTCTTACAGCAACCCAACTTAATGCATTTTGGGGAACCAAAGCCAGCATTAAAGTGAATTCCAAAGGTTTGCTTCACCCCCTTCGAAAACTGAAAAGCTCACACTGTCTATATAATGACAGTTACAAACCACCTCCATACCCAATAAAAGAACATTGAGTTCTTACAAGCAACTGGTGTCTCGTGATCCATCTACAGGGCTTCTAGCAATAAGGAGCTAGTTCCTTGTACACCAACTTCCCAAATAAGGATCAGAACAAACATAGTTCTCCTCAAAGCCCATAACACTGTACGTGCTGACAAAGATGAATCCATTCCATACGCTTTCAAAATCGGCCGACACACAATTTCAAGCGCCAAGGGTCATGAAGAATCTCTCCTTACCAGCTATTTCTCTGCCTTGTGTCCCTTCCCAAGGGTCGATACACAATGACCAACATTTCCGGGAAAATCATGAACCTTCTTGGTTTCCAGTAGCAGGAAGTAGCAGGCCCTTCCCAAGCTGCCAGAGTCGAGATTCCTCAGTCGCAAAATCTGAAGCATGAGATTCTCATGTTTCCCCAGATTTTCTTCTTGCCATTCTAAACAAATTTGACGGTATAGTCGATGACTTTTGGTGTCGGGTAGCGGTTAACATTGGAGTGAAGTGTCCATCTTGCATGGTATGTAGTTTGCAGGATATAAAGACTCGTTACTCCGCTTTGTCGCTGAGCGGATTAAGAGATGAACTCCGAATCAGCATTGCATCTTCAAGGCAAGAGTTTGCCTCGACAAGTACACCTTTTGGTTATGTTCTTCATGAAACAAGTCGGATCAGTAATTATGTCAGATACCAGGATCTGTTTAATTTAAGTGCAGTCTGTAAGCCATCTTGCTTATGATACAGATGTTATTTGAGGGCTAATTATTAAAAGTTGAGATGGTCTCTGGTCTGTGTTTCTCTGCTAAGATTAGAGATTAATTTCACCCTACTAAATATACCTTATTGATCCTAATGCTATACCAATATGATCGATCGATAAACAACATACACCACAAAAATTTCATGCGAGCGATTTAGTAGATAATACTTTTCGTTTTCTCGAACAAGGCATTCACAAACTTCAGCTTTCAAGTTCAAGCTCACTAAAATTCTTAACCATACTCTAGATAACTATCATATGATCTACAAGTACGAAGAACCATGTCAGAGTCTAAGGCAACATAGAAATGAATTAAGTATCACTAGAAATGAATTAAGTATTCTTAGACAAAATATCGGTACAATTTGAAAATCGATGAAATTAAAGAAAGTAAGATAACAAAACAAACGAATGCTAAAAATAAAAATCTTTACTTCTTTGATCTGTCAGTTAATTCTATCAAGAACTAAATGAAGCTAAGCAATGGTGTTAAAATGCATATTAACTGCATTAGAATTTCAGGAAGGAACAATTAAAGGGCGGATAATATGTAAACATGATGAAACAAAAATAGCAGAATTTATAAAATGATGGCTGATGCAAAGATGCAACTACATAGTAGATTTGCATGATACGGTAGTATCTGCTATAAACAGATTACGAGAGTTGAAAGGAAAATGCAACAATAAAGAAGAATCGAGATCAAAATGGAAACAAAAGGTACTGCGCATAGTCAGTCCTAAAAACGGGGAAAACTAATTGGCTTGGTGCCAGTAATAACAGAAAGAAATATCACTATTGTCGACAGCAGCATAAGCACGAAAAGCATTATAAATTTATGATGTCGTTGTTGGACAATGCAGCATCATAAACAGCGAGAATACCATTCCATCATGAGAACATAAAAAGACATCCAAAAATTGATATTCCTTCTTCCTTTGTACTTCCAACTTGACAATGAGGCATGGAAATTAATAGATAAGATATATAGGCAGCTATTCCAAATTCTAGTTTCTTGCCTAAAAGAGAAAATGTTATCCCTAACCACTTCACTCTGTAGCAAACAAAAGTTTAGGACATCCGCACTACTGTCCCTCCCACACAATCATACCTCTTACTTGGACAATGCAGCATCATAAACAGCGAGAATACCATTCCATCATGCCAACATTCTAACCATCAGGTTATTAATCTTTCTTACGCAAATCCGCCTTATCTTAGATGAAAATTGATTAGAATACTGAAGCATGCATAGTTTGAAGTCTGTATGGGTATTTGGGTGTACTTGATGTTCGGATTTTAGATGTATTTAAATACTGTAGCCACCAACCTATAAAGAAACCGAGAAGCTACAAACAAAGCTAAGCCAGGTTGGCGAACCGGAATCGTCACTTGCGTCGAAACACGAGAAAGAGAGAAGGAGAGTAACAGCGAAATGGGGTTGAAGAACCAGAGAAAACACGGGTAAGGAATCGCAATATCCTGGCAGAAACCTGACAAGAGTCGGCTACCCAAAGAGATATCCCAATCGGGCATGATTCGTCTTTAAAAGGCTTTGTTTTGAAAGAGTTTTTCGAAGTTTGGCGTCAAAATACTTCCACCGATACAAATTTGCATGTATGGAGATATTAGAGGCACAAAATCAATGGGAAAAACCAAAGAAGGCTATTAAATTTAAATATATTCACGAACGAGAGGAGGCGATTATATATATGAGGGCATATACGGGCTTCTAATATAAGTGGCTTCCATCAATGAGACTCAAGACTTGTTAATGTTTATCACATCTTATATTTTATAATCATACACCTCTTAAGTTTTTCCAATGGGAGACTATTTCAAACACATCTTAACACTCCCCTCATGTCCAACGTGAATGTCACGTGGATCGTACAAACACATGTAGAGGCTAGTCTTTCAGAGGTAAGTAGACAACACAAGGAAAGATACAACTATGACACAAGGAAGATAGGTCTATCAACCGCATGTAGACGGCTCTCTCTCAGATATATTATTAAAGTACAAATTCACGAATGCTATCAACATATCTCTGATACCATATTAAATTTAAATATATTCATAAATAAGGAGAGCTTTTATATATTTATATATATATAATGGCACACACAAACTTTTAATATAAGTGGGTTCCATCAATAAGACTCAAATCTTGTTGAGATTTATCTCATCTTATATTTTATAACTACGCACCTCTCATTGTTTTTCCAATGTGAGAATATTCCCAAACACATCTTAACAAAGGCAAAACCGATACCAAAAGGCCCTTACAAACTGAGACTATGGTTGTCTTGGGGTGCAAGGTACGTGGGTGCTCATAGGTGAATTTTAGTAGTCCTGTTATTTATCTACAGATGTACGATCACATTGTAGCACGTTTGCAAGAGCGAGTCAATCCCACAAAGAAAATAATTTCTAATCAAACTTAGTCGAATTAAAATAGGTCTTTTTATGAAGTGATTATTACTAAAGACTAATTGCAATTTTAATTGAAATAAAAATAAAGACTTTTGAAAAGATTAAATAATAGAAAAGCATACCTAGAGTTTACGAATTCATTAGATCTAACATGTGTCATCAATCTAATTAATCCATCTCCCCCTTCTCTTTCTAATAATAATAATGTTAATATGAATAAGCAAAAATTATATGACTTTCGTATTAACCTATCAAACCTAAACAAGAATGGATTAAACCTCAACATAATCTATCAAATCGAGTTAACCAAAATTATTAAAATATGCAATTTTTATTGATTAAATAAATCTATCATCTTCCCTTAAATTGGCTCTTTCTAAGAATAAAATATATACAATGCAACATATTCTATCAAAGAGATCTAAGCATAAGGTATATGCAAACGCTACATAATCTATCAAAGAGCTTAAAAATATATGGTTAATTTTAGATAAATCTATGATGAAGAACATATTGAGATCAAGATCAATCAGATATCAAACACATACAAGAAATAGCTACATCGCATTCTAGATATAAAAAAATTACCTAAATATAATTAAAGAGAAAGCAATGTAATTAATAAAAAAACATAATTAAAAAAAATCCTTACAAACTTTTGATCTCCTCCAAAGCAAACCCTAGACAGCTTGAAAAGTATTATAAAGAGATAAAAACCCTAAAATAATAATATTGTAGTATATGTAGGCTCTTTGGCCGGTTACAAGAGATAGAAGCGTATATTTTTAAAACCATGAGATGCATGTGAAAATCAGGAGAAATCTTGAAAATTGAGCGGTGAATTGACGGCCTAAATCGGCCATTAGCCGATTTATTTGGTCCAATTGGCTTCAGCTTTGGTCTGGTGCTTTGGCTATCTGAGTTGACTCGTTCAGCTTTCTGTTTGATTCTTTGGCTCGACTCTTGTATAAGTTTCTTCATTAAATTGTTTACATCAAAAGCATGCAAGTTTTTCTTTTACATCTTTTTGCAATCGAGACCCTGTAATTTGCAATTATCATCAAAATATACCTTGAGCAACATTAAAAATATCAAATAAGGTAAATAAAGACATAAAATTGTGCAATAAATTACACCTATCAAATACTCTCACACTTACCTTTTGCTAGTCCTCGAATAAAATTAAAAACTAAAACTCTAAAAAAATGGAAAGTTTTAAAAACCAAACTAAACCTATGCTTCTTTTCGCAGGCGTTGTAATTGCACTTAGCACATGCAATTAGCCGTTATACCCCAAGCTTATCCAAATGGACTAGTTTTGTCTCGTAAGGATTTTTAGCAGATACTGCCAACAAAATCCCAAAATGAAAAAGAAAAAAAAATAAAGAAAAAGAAAAACTACAAACAAAGAAAAGGAAAACAGAAAAGGTAGATTCTCGCTAGTTTTTCGGTTTTCGAGAACTATTATCCTAAAGTATCGTTTCAATTTCAAAATTTCTATTCTCCCTCAATAGAACTCGATCTTATTCTTCACGCTATCTTTCCTTCAAATACAGATCCTATACCCCTACGTGTATGTGTAAATTGCAATACATCTTTTCATCTTTTGATCTCAATTCAAACTATTATATCAATGTCTCATATCTTCGTATTACACACACACAACACCTTTCTATGCGACTATTAATACTTCATGAGACACCAACCAACCAATTACTCGATTGTGAGTTTTATCATGTCTAGTCTCGCAACTAACTAGAACACCCATGAATTGAACTTTCAGCCAGTAGCTACGTAGCCAGATGGCTTAAGGGCACTAAGTGAGCAAATGCTCTAAAAAACTTGATCACTCAAGTATCCTAAATAATCATAACTAAACTTATTTAATTAATAATATTTTTTCGTTCACTTTTCGACGTGAGCATCTAATGCTTCTTAAGGCACGAATTCCTAGCTACTGAAGATTTTTTTTATTTTAATAAAAACATACAAAAACATTTCAACAAAGTTATTTCTAATTATCCTTTAGATCTCAAGATTCAAAATTGGTGGCCGTGCGACTAGTAAGGTGTATATGCACTATATCAAACTTCGAGATCAGGTTATTTTTCGGATTTCGTTATATTCTTGGATTCAATAATTTTACTTCATATCACTTAATTTCGGATTTCAAATTCAAAATCACTTATTACTAGCTTGATTCAAAAACCTTCTTTTTGTTTTTTTTTAAAAAATAAAAAAAATAAACCTAAAAGAAAGAAAAATCTATAAGAACTAAAAATAAAAACAAAAAACTGTACAAACTATCATTCCCCCTACACTCATTTTTGACGGCGTCCTCAATGAAGAGCCTTTACTCGTCTCCTAGTCATACTCAAAATTCAGTTAAGCATAGTCACTACAATGTTCAATACTGAAAATAACTAATGTAGGGAAATTAATTCGAATAGAGATAAACCCATTAAGATTGATAAACAGAATAACCAAGAACAAACTTACATGGCCCAAAAAAATTGGGAGATTCTGCACTCATCAAGCCGCTAATTAGCGGTGACCAGCCGCTGATATGCGATTTGATATTGGAATTCTACTCCATGTTTATATTGCATGCCTTGCAACTTATTTCTTACTTTTATGTTAGGTTTTGGAATCAAATAAAAGTGTTTAAATAAGAGAGGAGAGATAAGATTATTTTTTTTTAAATTATTTTTTATAACTAAACCCTGAAAAATTAAAAGAAGGAAAAGAAAAAGAAAAAGAAATTAAATTTGCATAACTTTTTGGTTTATCCAAATGTTAATATTAACCACTCAAAAATTTTGTCAATGTATACGAAAGAATGGTAAAACACATTATAATAAAATCAATCAGTAAACAATGTAGACTTAATATGTGCCGCACTGGTATCGTGTCCAGGTGTGGGCGGAAAAAATTGTGGATTTACTTTAGCTAAAAAACAAGTGCAGTCGTAAAGGGTTGGAGTCTAAAACTGGAGTTTGCAAACTGCACTAATATATCAATATCTCGAATGATGGGATCAAAATGCTTAAATGGGATAATCAGTGATCCAGTTATGGGAGTTAAAGGTAAAACTTCATCTTGCTTTATGGATAGATCGGTGGTAATGGTGTCAGTAAGTAATTGATGATTTCCATCGGTTAATGGCTCAAACGGATATTCCAAACATGTTTGCGGAACATAATGAGTCGGTGAATCTAGCTCATCCATATAGTTGAGTTCATCCACAAAATTATCCTCATAACTTTGATCAAAATAATCTTTATCAAGCTAAACCTCCTCCTCCTCAAACACTTCTTATATTACATTATCTAAGGATTGATCATGTGATTAGTAACCAAGATTTAAAATGTTAATGTTTATAGGAGTGGTGTCAAGGTGACTAAAAGGGATCTCTTGCTCTCTTTCACTAAGCTTGGTAGCCATTTCCTTTATCTGCAATACTAATCTTGCAATCGCTTGTGTGGTAACGTTATTTAATTGATTAGAACTTTGCAACATGGATGTTATAGTGGTCATAGCTTGTGTTGGGCCCCAGTCCTCGCCCACGGAATAAAATGTCACACCAAAGGGTGGGGACTATCTATTGAATCCATGGGGGCCACCTCTTGAGTCAGTGGGATCCACCGTAAAACAATGGGGAATTTTCGAAATATATTTCGAAAAAAGACAGATCTGTACTATAAATGGAATTGTGCAACTCTTCAATACAAAGGCGCTTTTTAAGTGAACCAGCACTACAGGAGCTTTGAGAACTCAGGCCAGGGAAATTCTGGGATGGGTGACTCCTGGGAAGTAGCCCATGGTCGGGTCCAGTTCGCTCCGAATAGTTGGGTGTGGGTCGTGACAGAATGGTATCAGAGCGGGTCTCTTAATAGTAGGTCTGTGGTTTGAGAACGAACCATTATTTAAAGATGGGGAGGATGTTGGACCTCAGTCCTTGCTCATGGAATAAAATGCTACGCCAAAACGCGGGGCCATCTCTTGAATCTGTGGGACCCACTGTAAAATAATGGGTATCTTCAGAATACATTCCGAAAAAGAGCAAATCTATACTATAAATGGAATGATACCACTTTTCAATACAAAGGTGCCTCTTAAGTGATCCAACACTACAAGAGCCTAAGAACTCCGTAGTTAAGTATGCTCGGGTCAGGAAAATTCTGGGATGGGTGACCACCTGGGAAGTTGCCCCTGGTCGGTCCGGTTCGCTTCGAAGGAAAAAACCATGTGGTTTCGGCCAGAGCGGACAATACCGTCTGTGTTGGGAGCGGACAATACCGTCAGGGAAGTGGCCCGTTGTAGGGTTCGGAAGACCAATATCTAATGGTAAGAATTCAGATGGAATTATTGGTTTAAATCGTAGTAAGGAATTTCGAAATACATCCCTTGATTCGAACAATAATTTTGTTGATTCATGTTCCCCTCCGAAACACGGAGACGCGACCGCGTACGTCCGTCTTGCCTGAATTTCATGGCAGATACTATTTGGTGCTATCCGTCCACCTCTCCGAAAATGGCAAGTTGATTTATGACACCATATATCGAAGCTTTAAAAGGATGCGGCCGATGTAGCAGACTTCTGTAAGTCCATGCTACCCTTCCCCGGTTCTTACGGGGTTGCGGAAGTGGTGAAAAACGATTTTCAAGAGGGTGGTAACATGGACTCAAATACGGATCTTTGTTAAACTACTAACTAACAACCTAACAAGAGTTTACCTACTCGGTTAGGGGGCTATACCTTTCTTGAACTTGTTTATCACATAATGTTGCATTTTGTATTCCCCATTCTTATGCATTTAAAGATAAAAACAGGTGCTTTTGACCCATGTCTGCTACATGTTACAGGTTACAGGTTCTTAGAGCAAAAACAGTGAAAAACACAAAAGACGACACAAAAGAAGGACTTTTGACCAACAATTAGGAAGATCTTAGTAAAGCCCAGCAAAAGAACGGTTCACCATCAAAAAGGCAACAAAAGATCCAAATTTGCAAGAAGACGGTTAGAAGATCCATTGCAAAGTGTTCGCTGAAGATCTGGTATCACTGAAGAAGCCTAATTGAAAATAGGAATGAAGAACCTGGAAGCCCAAAGAATTATACAGAAGCCCAGAAAAAATAATTAATTGATCTCACTATTGGGCCGCGGATCCGCGGCCCAAAGCCCACATTCGCCGCGGATCCGCGGCCCTTCTGAAGCTTCATGGAAAGAAATTTTGGGGAAATTGTTCTGAAGACTATGGAAAGATTTTCTGGGGGTATATTTGTAATTTTAGACATGCGGAGCAATTGTAAACGTAGGGTTTCTATGTCCTATAAATAGAACCCTAAAGCCTTGTATTTTTCTCATGCCTCCCTATGCCTTTTTTCATTAATAAATTTTATAATTCTTTATGGAGAGCATCGGTGTTTCTTTTCAATTCATGAATTCAGATCTGACAACCCTGCGTTGATGATTGGAGAGATGCATCTGTAAGTAGATTTAATTCCTTGCTTTAGTTTAGATTTCAATTCCTGCCCTAGGTAATTTTCATTCTCTGCCCTAGATAAATGTTCTTCAATTCCCTAATAAGTGAGTAGTCTCCTCGCTTGTTAGGGTTAGATCCGGGGAAGGTTTGAGAGACGAAGATCTCTCATCCCCTTTCTTGCCCGTCATATATTTTTATAGGACTCCATGCATACCTTCTTATTCCGCTCCCTACGGCACCCTATCCCTCGACGTAGCGGTGATATCGTAGTATAAAGGCCCGGATTTTAAGGTTTTCCATTGAGGTTAGGGCAAAGATTAAGAAAGGAAGGACAAGGATCTAGAGGAAGAACAATCTTCCCAATCATCCTAATCCCTTTTGTTAAAATTTACCATAACACCTAATTAGATCTTCATATGGGTATAGAAAGCGGTGAGATTTAAAGACTTTCCAAACTTAACCTAGACCTAACCTTAGCAAGATTTAGATCTAGATTAATTCAGTTTTTAGATTTAATAATTAATCCGAACAACCTTCGGAATTAACTCGTTAGCGCGATTAGGAAATTCACAACATCCCTGTGGACCGACCCGTACTCACCGGCTAGCTTCATGTGACGCCGTTCTTGATTGTGGTTACAAATATTTTTGATCTATCTTTTAGAAAGCGCAAGCACGCTGAATCTCATTAAATCAAATAGCGCCGTTGCCGGGGATGGCGTAGAATTTTCTTTTCGTAATTTCGGGTTAATCATAAAATTTAAAAAAAAAATCATAAAAATCTGAAAAAAATCATTAAAAAAATTATAAAAATATATCAATTGTTGTTTTTTTGGAAAGGGTACTTTGTTGTGTGAATCTTGCAGGAACAATCGAGACGGATCTGGAAAAATCCAGAAAGCGAAACAGAAATCAAAAGATTGGAACAGAGGGGGATTTTCAAAACAGAGAGACAGAAAAATTTTGAAGCCCCAAACTCCCCAACCCGCTGCGATTCCGCGGCCAATACCCACCTTAGGCCGCGGAAACGCGGCCGTCTTGACGATTCGTTGCACCAAAAATTTTGTGGGGATCTGTGCCATCAAGAGGAGCGCGGAACCGCGGTGGAAACCAGGATTTGCCGCGGAAGGGCGGCTCCACAGTGACGTCATCAGGTGAAAATTCCTCTGTAAGCTTCTCTGGTCTTTCTATGGAGATCTAGCTATATCTTTTCTGAAATATTCCTGCAGGATTTTGTGCGCCTTAAAAATATATTCCCTTCCAAATAACGATCTTGTGCAGGATTTGTGGGCCCCGCTTGAACTAAATTGATTGCAAGAAATTTTTTGCTGTTAATTCTTTCCAAATAAAGATTCTTGTGATATGCTTAAGATAATAAAAGATTGCAAGTAATCTTTTTTGTTGCATATCTTTAATTAAAAATCTTTTTGCAACTATTTTCAAATAAAGAAAAAGAAAAAGGAAATTTTTTTTTTTTTGTTACAAGAACTTGCAAACTTTAGCCCCAAATAAATCCTTGCACCATCCAACCTTCCTTTGTGTCACCTTTCTTCTTCTAACATGGGTACCCCACATAATAAATCACTTGCCGAACTTTGGTATCCCGAACCTAATTTTGCATCATATGTCAATGTGTTCGGTCAACTTAAAAACGATCCCTCCATGCCTAAAAAATCTCTGAAAGATCACATAGAGGAGTCTAGGAGAAACAGTTTGACTTTTCAACCCACCTTGTGTCAACCGAGTCAACCTTCACCACCTACATATGTTGACACCACTTCTTTAAGTCCTTCTGTCACTCCTAGGCCGATGTCCATTGCTGAGCATATTGCTCAATCTCGTAGCCGATCTTTCGCCCCTCTCCACACATCTAGTTCTAGGGATCAACAAGACTATTCACCTTTTTATCCACATGTTGACCCTATCTCAGTCCAATCACCCACTTCCTACCAGTCTTACCCGACCTTTCCACCTTCACTAGACACTGCTTCTACACAGCCATTAGGGAGTTTCACATATCCAAACAATTTCGAATCTTTTACCGAAACCCCCTTACCACCCAAGTCTAGTTTGGAAGAGGCGTTGGAGGCGTATATCGCAGCAACAGATAAAATGGTTAGGAATGTGGAGGCGTCCGTGGCCACCCTTATGCAACCTAGTGAACCGGTAGCTAGTGTCCCGCTAGCTCCAAATTTTTCAATGTATGAGGCGGCAGTTGGACAGAGTGAGAATGAGAGAGGATTTTCAAATCAAACCTACCCTTACCCAATTGAAGCCCACAACTCCTGTTTTCCATCGATTGCCCTAAATGATTCACCAGTTGAAAATAAAAATGAGTTGTGTGATTTTGTAGTGTTTGATTTGCCAGATTTTGAAGAACCCCTTTCGAGTGAAACCGCACCTAATCCTTTCGACCTTTACACTTCCACTCTAGAACCTACATTGATAAACATCCATGCTTTTGAGGAGGTGTCTAAAGAAATTGACTTTCACTTGATTGAGGATATAGACGCCGGGAATATTTCGGATGATGAACCTGTCGATTTAATTGAAGTTTTATGTTCAAATCATCATCCCGAGCTATTAAATGTTTCTCCCGAATCTCATATGCGTCTTGATTTTGATGATAATGGCATGGATGAGTTGAATATCGAGGAGAATTATGAGGATAATTATGAGGATAGTACTGAGGATAATATTGAGGTTGAACCATTTTCGTTTGATGTGTCGAATTTTCCAATACACCCTCCTAAATCCTTAACTGATACCCTTCCTCACTCACTTCCTTCCGTCCTTCCTATTGTTTCGACTATGCAAGAGACCGTTACGCTTTCATCTCCAATACCTAGTTCGACGTACCCATGTTTGCTCACGACTCTTGAGGGATTTAATCTCATTTTTTCGCGGGTTGATAGATTAGCACAATCGCTTTTTACACATCGGTCATTACAAATTGTGCTAATCTATACGCTCCATCCACACCCTCAAATTCGTATTCCCACTTTCTTTGGTTCTTCTAATCTTCCTTTAATGATATCGAGTGTTGATGAATCACAATCTGACATTTTGAGTTCGATAATTTTCAATTGGACATTCGAGGAAAGTTTCGATGATATTTTCGCCGACGAACTTGCATTCTTAAATGATATGGATTTTGTGATTAATCAACCTCCACTCGAAGAAGTAGAACCCCTACCATTTCTTCTTCCCCTCCGCCATTCTCCTCCACCGAGACCATATTATCCCTTTCTCTCCACACGGTCTCGTGTACTTCTCATTTCTTTTCTTTCCACTCCATTCTTTCACCAACTCTACCATTACCACGATAGAATTTTTGTATGGTTGATGCTAACCTTTGGCATGTGTAAGGCCAAGCTTAAGTTTGGGGGGAACCTTTGTATATATGTATATATATTTTTGTTTTCTTTTTCTATAAAAAATAAAACAATAAAAATTTCAAAACATTAAAAAAAAAAAAATAATAAACAGGGGAGTGCCGGTATTTTGACCCTCTTGGTTTAGCATAACAGTGAGGACACTGTCAAGTTCAAGTTTGGGGGTATGCTCGGTACGTCTTCTTCCTTCGCATTCATTTGTACATATTTTTGCATTTACATACTTATTTGAAAACCCATAAAAATTTGAAATTTTTCAAAAATTATAAAAATTACTGTATTCAATTTTGGCTTATTTGACTTGAGTTTGACAAATAGGTTAACTGGTCAGGAACAACTAGATCTTAGACTTAGTAAATTAAAAACCCTAAAAATAACCTTTCTTAAAGTTTAACAGTAGAAAGTATATGCCTTGTAGTTTATTTAGAAATAGGCAAATTTTGGGTTCACTTCTTGGGCTAAGTCAAAATGAGGGAAGAGTATTGATGTTCTTATTAGAGTATAAGTTTGAAAAATAGTTCCTAGCTTAAGTCTAGATTCTGAAAACGTATACACTACAATTTGCACAATCACGCACCTTGAAACTTGGAATAGTAGAGGAGACCTTGAATTGCTCTTGTCTAAAGTCCTTAGTACAATGAAAATAAAAGAAGAAAAAAAGTGAATAAAGGAAAAAAATGGACACTGGTTTTTGTGATTACTTAAGGCTGTAAAAATAGAAAAATATTTAGCGAGGGTGTTTCATCACCTAGTGCCTTAGACCAACTAGTTTGGGAGTCACTGCTAAAAGCCTTGGGTGTTGCAAAACTAGGAAGTACGCTTTAAAAGTGCTAACGCATGTTGTAATCGGTTGTTGGTACCTCAAGAAGTATTAACGGTCGCATGAAGGATGTGTAAGCAAATTTCATTTAAATTCACCTACTAAGAAGTGCTTTGGACAAAGGACGAGAGTACGATTGCTTGATTTGAATTTCCAAGTGTATGGGTGATATTTACACACACGTGGGGATATGTGATTGGAGTTTAGATGAGAGAAAGGAATGAAGAATAGAACTTGTATCTTTAGTAGAGTTGATAAAAATTCCTAAGTGGAAATGGAACCCTAGAAGGAAAACTTAGGAAATGCCGAAAGCTAAGTAGATCTGCATGATATATATAATCTTAAGTTAAATAATGAGAAAGTGTGAAGAATATGGGTGGATAGTTTGCGAGTCAAAAGATAATAGAATTCCTTGTTAGAAAACCTAATTGGAGAACAAAAATCAATGGGCCAAGTTGATAGGATTTTGTGGGTAGTATCCGCTGAAAACCCTCAGGAGACAACACTCCTCCTACTAGGGACACCTAGAGGTTTAACGGCTTGTTGCACGAGCTCAGTGCAATCGCGTTTCCCTGCGAAAGTGCGGCTAGGTTAGATTTTTATCGAGAATAAATAAAATAATAAGTTTGCTCGAGGACGAGCAAAAGATAAGTTTGGGGGTATTTGTTTATCACATAATATTGCATTTTGTATTCCCCATTCTTATGCATTTAAAGATAAAAACAGGTGCTTTTGACCCATGTCTGCTACATGTTACAGGTTACAGGTTCTTAGAGCAAAAACAGTGAAAAACACAAAAGACGACACAAAAGAAGGACTTTTGACCAACAATTAGGAAGATCTTAGTAAAGCCCAGCAAAAGAACGGTTCACCATCAAAAAGGCAACAAAAGATCCAAATTTGCAAGAAGACGGTTAGAAGATCCATTGCAAAGTGTTCGCTGAAGATCTGGTATCACTGAAGAAGCCTAATTGAAAATAGGAATGAAGAACCTGGAAGCCCAAAGAATTATACAGAAGCCCAGAAAAAATAATTAATTGATCTCACTATTGGGCCGCGGATCCGCGGCCCAAAGCCCACATTCGCCGCGGATCCGCGGCCCTTCTGAAGCTTCATGGAAAGAAATTTTGGGGAAATTGTTCTGAAGACTATGGAAAGATTTTCTGGGGGTATATTTGTAATTTTAGACATGCGGAGCAATTGTAAACGTAGGGTTTCTATGTCCTATAAATAGAACCCTAAAGCCTTGTATTTTTCTCATGCTTCCCTATGCCTTTTTTCATTAATAAATTTTATAATTCTTTATGGAGAGCATCGGTGTTTCTTTTCAATTCATGAATTCAGATCTGACAACCCTGCGTTGATGATTGGAGAGATGCATCTGTAAGTAGATTTAATTCCTTGCTTTAGTTTAGATTTCAATTCCTGCCCTAGGTAATTTTCATTCTCTGCCCTAGATAAATGTTCTTCAATTCCCTAATGAGTGAGTAGTCTCCTCGCTTGTTAGGGTTAGATCCGGGGAAGGTTTGAGAGACGAAGATCTCTTATCCCCTTTCTTGCCCGTCATATATTTTTATAGGACTCCATGCATACCTTCTTATTCCGCTCCCTACGGCACCCTATCCCTCGACGTAGCGGTGATATCGTAGTATAAAGGCCCGGATTTTAAGGTTTTCCATTGAGGTTAGGGCAAAGATTAAGAAAGGAAGGACAAGGATCTAGAGGAAGAACAATCTTCCCAATCATCCTAATCCCTTTTGTTAAAATTTACCATAACACCTAATTAGATCTTCATATGGGTATAGAAAGCGGTGAGATTTAAAGACTTTCCAAACTTAACCTAGACCTAACCTTAGCAAGATTTAGATCTAGATTAATTCAGTTTTTAGATTTAATAATTAATCCGAACAACCTTCGGAATTAACTCGTTAGCGCGATTAGGAAATTCACAACATCCCTGTGGACCGACCCGTACTCACCGGCTAGCTTCATGTGACGCCGTTCTTGATTGCGGTTACAAATATTTTTGATCTATCTTTTAGAAAGCGCAAGCACGCTGAATCTCATTCAATCAGAACTCCTTCGTCTTCAACTCCTCCCGGTGTTCGGATCGGCCTCACCTCGTCGTCTCCTTACGTCGAAGATGGATCCACCCGAAAGCTTCTACCTTTGGCTTCTTCTTCGAACTTTGAAGAAACTAGATCACTTGGCTTGCTAGGCCTTGTGAACTAGAATGAGTAGAGGAATGTTTTGGTGCATTTTTTATCTCTAAGGCAATGAGTCTCAACACATGAGAATGGTTTGTCTTGAGGTAGAGAGAGCAAGAGGAAGAGGAAGAGCTTGAGAGTGAGAGAGCTCAAGAGAGAGAAAGCTAATGAAAGAATGAACCATACTCATCTCATTCTCACCTCTCATAATCCAAAAGCATCATGAGCCATAATGATAAATCAAGTATTATGTGTAACAACCCTAATTTTCATATACACTTTTCTGTACAAATTTTTAAAATTTTTTTTAAAACCATAAAGAAGTATTTTAAATCCGAGCACAAGATATATATAATTAATTATTTTGTTTTTAAATAATTTCATTTTTAGTGTACATTAAATTGTTTTTAAATTTAAAGTGTACTTTGATATTTAATGCTGCTGATATCATTTTAAGTAACTATTTTTCTACAATAATTACAAGAAGGAGCTTGTAGCTCATTGGTAATACCTTGCATTGCTGAACCAAGCCACCAGAGTTCGAATCCCATACCCCACATTATTTTTATTATTGATTTTTTAGAAAACCTTTAGAATACCAAGAGTTTACACGTGCATATCTCACAAAAACCCCACTACACCCAAAGATGTAACACTTGAAAAGGGTATATGAACCGCCGGGGGAGATCCAGGTCACCGGACTCGGTCGGGAATCGGCCAACTCGGCCTTGACTCGGCCGACTCAGTGATCCGACCGAGTCACGGCCGAGTCACCCCCTTTTAGGCCGATTCCGGCAAGGGTCACAACATGAAAGTTGTGTCTTTTGGTATTCCCTACTCACCTGCAAAGTTTCATCCCAATACCACTTCCAGAGCTCTTTAAAACCCCCAATTACTCCACTTTTAATACATTTTTATTACATTTTATCACATTTTTATTTTTTAACTTTTCATCTACCCTAACCCTAACCCTAGCCTAGCCCTATATAAAGGGCCCTACCCTCTACCTTTTCCCCTCACAACTCTAAGCATACTCTCTAAAACTCTTGAGAACTTGGTGCAAAGAGCGAGAAGCGAAGCGCTGCCGAAACCGACGACGGATTCCGGCGACCGGATCAAGACCGACGTGACGTTTCCGACGAATCGGCAACCACCACACCTTTTAGAACGCTTAGCTTGTCCAAACCCGTAAGTCCCAACCTTCTACCTCTCTTTTCTATATTTGCAAAATACGACTTTTTGAAACCCGACGGAAATCGGACAAACCGATTTCCGATTCGGTTTTTCTTAAAAATTCCACTTGTCACCTAATACATATTATCAACCCTCTTGCATGTTGACTATTAATCACCCTTAAATCAAATTTAATTGTACTTTTCCACATGAAATGACAAGTTCTTTAGAAAACCGTATTTCTTGCATAAAAATACCATCAAGTTAAATTTTAATGTTCTTTTTATACTCTTGTCTCTTGTGTAATATTTTATATTGCTTAGCTACGCTTAGCGTATGTACTTCTGAGTACATACGTAGCGGGCCTCGTCGCGTCCACTTCGCCGTACACTGGGAAGCGGGGCGTGACAGGTTTTGTTGGTGGCCCATGCAGGTCAGAGCTGTATGAATCCCTGTCATGCAGTTCTGGTCTGCGTGAACAACCTAAGCAATATAACACAAGAAACAGCAACTAAAACATTCTTTACAATCATGTTCCTTGAATCTTACCATTTCATATTCCTTGAATCTTATCATCCGTTGAATCTATCCTAACCCTATTCTTTCACTCACAATCACAAAATTGTTTTGAAACTGTTACACTTTCCTTTTACAAATTTCGAGGACGAAATTTTTATAAGGAGGGTAGAATGTAACAACCCTAATTTTCATATACACTTTTCTGTACAAATTTTTAAAATTTTTTTTAAAACCATAAAGAAGTATTTTAAATCCGAGCACAAGATATATATAATTAATTATTTTGTTTTTAAATAATTTCATTTTTAGTGTACATTAAATTGTTTTTAAATTTAAAGTGTACTTTGATATTTAATGCTGCTGATATCATTTTAAGTAACTATTTTTCTACAATAATTACAAGAAGGAGCTTGTAGCTCATTGGTAATACCTTGCATTGCTGAACCAAGCCACCAGAGTTCGAATCCCATACCCCACATTATTTTTATTATTGATTTTTTAGAAAACCTTTAGAATACCAAGAGTTTACACGTGCATATCTCACAAAAACCCCACTACACCCAAAGATGTAACACTTGAAAAGGGTATATGAACCGCCGGGGGAGATCCAGGTCACCGGACTCGGTCGGGAATCGGCCAACTCGGCCTTGACTCGGCCGACTCAGTGATCCGACCGAGTCACGGCCGAGTCACCCCCTTTTAGGCCGATTCCGGCAAGGGTCACAACATGAAAGTTGTGTCTTTTGGTATTCCCTACTCACCTGCAAAGTTTCATCCCAATACCACTTCCAGAGCTCTTTAAAACCCCCAATTACTCCACTTTTAATACATTTTTATTACATTTTATCACATTTTTATTTTTTAACTTTTCATCTACCCTAACCCTAACCCTAGCCTAGCCCTATATAAAGGGCCCTACCCTCTACCTTTTCCCCTCACAACTCTAAGCATACTCTCTAAAACTCTTGAGAACTTGGTGCAAAGAGCGAGAAGCGAAGCGCTGCCGAAACCGACGACGGATTCCGGCGACCGGATCAAGACCGACGTGACGTTTCCGACGAATCGGCAACCACCACACCTTTTAGAACGCTTAGCTTGTCCAAACCCGTAAGTCCCAACCTTCTACCTCTCTTTTCTATATTTGCAAAATACGACTTTTTGAAACCCGACGGAAATCGGACAAACCGATTTCCGATTCGGTTTTTCTTAAAAATTCCACTTGTCACCTAATACATATTATCAACCCTCTTGCATGTTGACTATTAATCACCCTTAAATCAAATTTAATTGTACTTTTCCACATGAAATGACAAGTTCTTTAGAAAACCGTATTTCTTGCATAAAAATACCATCAAGTTAAATTTTAATGTTCTTTTTATACTCTTGTCTCTTGTGTAATATTTTATATTGCTTAGCTACGCTTAGCGTATGTACTTCTGAGTACATACGTAGCGGGCCTCGTCGCGTCCACTTCGCCGTACACTGGGAAGCGGGGCGTGACAGGTTTTGTTGGTGGCCCATGCAGGTCAGAGCTGTATGAATCCCTGTCATGCAGTTCTGGTCTGCGTGAACAACCTAAGCAATATAACACAAGAAACAGCAACTAAAACATTCTTTACAATCATGTTCCTTGAATCTTACCATTTCATATTCCTTGAATCTTATCATCCGTTGAATCTATCCTAACCCTATTCTTTCACTCACAATCACAAAATTGTTTTGAAACTGTTACACTTTCCTTTTACAAATTTCGAGGACGAAATTTTTATAAGGAGGGTAGAATGTAACAACCCTAATTTTCATATACACTTTTCTGTACAAATTTTTAAAATTTTTTTTAAAACCATAAAGAAGTATTTTAAATCCGAGCACAAGATATATATAATTAATTATTTTGTTTTTAAATAATTTCATTTTTAGTGTACATTAAATTGTTTTTAAATTTAAAGTGTACTTTGATATTTAATGCTGCTGATATCATTTTAAGTAACTATTTTTCTACAATAATTACAAGAAGGAGCTTGTAGCTCATTGGTAATACCTTGCATTGCTGAACCAAGCCACCAGAGTTCGAATCCCATACCCCACATTATTTTTATTATTGATTTTTTAGAAAACCTTTAGAATACCAAGAGTTTACACGTGCATATCTCACAAAAACCCCACTACACCCAAAGATGTAACACTTGAAAAGGGTATATGAACCGCCGGGGGAGATCCAGGTCACCGGACTCGGTCGGGAATCGGCCAACTCGGCCTTGACTCGGCCGACTCAGTGATCCGACCGAGTCACGGCCGAGTCACCCCCTTTTAGGCCGATTCCGGCAAGGGTCACAACATGAAAGTTGTGTCTTTTGGTATTCCCTACTCACCTGCAAAGTTTCATCCCAATACCACTTCCAGAGCTCTTTAAAACCCCCAATTACTCCACTTTTAATACATTTTTATTACATTTTATCACATTTTTATTTTTTAACTTTTCATCTACCCTAACCCTAACCCTAGCCTAGCCCTATATAAAGGGCCCTACCCTCTACCTTTTCCCCTCACAACTCTAAGCATACTCTCTAAAACTCTTGAGAACTTGGTGCAAAGAGCGAGAAGCGAAGCGCTGCCGAAACCGACGACGGATTCCGGCGACCGGATCAAGACCGACGTGACGTTTCCGACGAATCGGCAACCACCACACCTTTTAGAACGCTTAGCTTGTCCAAACCCGTAAGTCCCAACCTTCTACCTCTCTTTTCTATATTTGCAAAATACGACTTTTTGAAACCCGACGGAAATCGGACAAACCGATTTCCGATTCGGTTTTTCTTAAAAATTCCACTTGTCACCTAATACATATTATCAACCCTCTTGCATGTTGACTATTAATCACCCTTAAATCAAATTTAATTGTACTTTTCCACATGAAATGACAAGTTCTTTAGAAAACCGTATTTCTTGCATAAAAATACCATCAAGTTAAATTTTAATGTTCTTTTTATACTCTTGTCTCTTGTGTAATATTTTATATTGCTTAGCTACGCTTAGCGTATGTACTTCTGAGTACATACGTAGCGGGCCTCGTCGCGTCCACTTCGCCGTACACTGGGAAGCGGGGCGTGACAGGTTTTGTTGGTGGCCCATGCAGGTCAGAGCTGTATGAATCCCTGTCATGCAGTTCTGGTCTGCGTGAACAACCTAAGCAATATAACACAAGAAACAGCAACTAAAACATTCTTTACAATCATGTTCCTTGAATCTTACCATTTCATATTCCTTGAATCTTATCATCCGTTGAATCTATCCTAACCCTATTCTTTCACTCACAATCACCAAATTGTTTTGAAACTGTTACACTTTCCTTTTACAAATTTCGAGGACGAAATTTTTATAAGGAGGGTAGAATGTAACAACCCTAATTTTCATATACACTTTTCTGTACAAATTTTTAAAATTTTTTTTAAAACCATAAAGAAGTATTTTAAATCCGAGCACAAGATATATATAATTAATTATTTTGTTTTTAAATAATTTCATTTTTAGTGTACATTAAATTGTTTTTAAATTTAAAGTGTACTTTGATATTTAATGCTGCTGATATCATTTTAAGTAACTATTTTTCTACAATAATTACAAGAAGGAGCTTGTAGCTCATTGGTAATACCTTGCATTGCTGAACCAAGCCACCAGAGTTCGAATCCCATACCCCACATTATTTTTATTATTGATTTTTTAGAAAACCTTTAGAATACCAAGAGTTTACACGTGCATATCTCACAAAAACCCCACTACACCCAAAGATGTAACACTTGGAAAGGGTATATGAACCGCCGGGGGAGATCCAGGTCACCGGACTCGGTCGGGAATCGGCCAACTCGGCCTTGACTCGGCCGACTCAGTGATCCGACCGAGTCACGGCCGAGTCACCCCCTTTTAGGCCTATTCCGGCAAGGGTCACAACATGAAAGTTGTGTCTTTTGGTATTCCCTACTCACCTGCAAAGTTTCAGCCCAATACCACTTCCAGAGCTCTTTAAAACCCCCAATTACTCCACTTTTAATACATTTTTATTACATTTTATCACATTTTTATTTTTTAACTTTTCATCTACCCTAACCCTAATCCTAGCCTAGCCCTATATAAAGGGCCCTACCCTCTACCTTTTCCCCTCACAACTCTAAGCATACTCTCTAAAACTCTTGAGAACTTGGTGCAAAGAGCGAGAAGCGAAGCGCTGCCGAAACCGACGACGGATTCCGGCGACCGGATCAAGACCGACGTGACGTTTCCGACGAATCGGCAACCACCACACCTTTTAGAACGCTTAGCTTGTCCAAACCCGTAAGTCCCAACCTTCTACCTCTCTTTTCTATATTTGCAAAATACGACTTTTTGAAACCCGACGGAAATCGGACAAACCGATTTCCGATTCGGTTTTTCTTAAAAATTCCACTTGTCACCTAATACATATTATCAACCCTCTTGCATGTTGACTATTAATCACCCTTAAATCAAATTTAATTGTACTTTTCCACATGAAATGACAAGTTCTTTAGAAAACCGTATTTCTTGCATAAAAATACCATCAAGTTAAATTTTAATGTTCTTTTTATACTCTTGTCTCTTGTGTAATATTTTATATTGCTTAGCTACGCTTAGCGTATGTACTTCTGAGTACATACGTAGCGGGCCTCGTCGCGTCCACTTCGCCGTACACTGGGAAGCGGGGCGTGACATTATGTGATGGTTATCATATCACAAAAGGCAATATCATTTCATGCATTAAATGCAATGTGTGAACAAATAAGCAAGCTAAAAGTCTTTGCATGAAATGATAGCCATAGTAATGATGGTGGTCAACAAGTCCAACCTAGTCAACCAGTCAACCTAGTCAACAAGTCAACAAGGTCGACCTTTCAACCCAACCATGGCACAATAATACTTAATTATCATTAACCATATTTATAATTCTCATTAGGGTTAAGCAAAGTCAATAGTCAACAGTCAACAACCCCAATGAGAATTCTCTGCCTCTGTCTCTCTGTCAACTGTGCATACACACCCGCATCCGCGTTCCGAGGAACACGAATACAAACGAGATAAAACCAATCCCAAAACGTACACTAGGATCTGACTTAAACCAGAGCCCGCTAGTGTCAACTGTCCGGACACTGTACGTGCACAAGTGCACGAATGTGACCAAACCCTGTCGCAAAACCATGCGACCTGTCGCAAAACCATGCGAACCCCTACTCTTTTGCCTAAAGGCGAATAGCTTTCTGTGTGGGGCTCTAAAGACTCGAAACTACGCTGGCAGTGGGTTTAACCACAGACCGCAAGCGACACTAGCTGTACGTAACGGTTCCCAGGTAGATGCCGACAAGAAGACTGACGATGTGAAACCCATCTGAACTCCTACTGAGTCTGAATGTGACATTCTCCGTACAGTCCGGTCTGTTCGTCTGATACATCGCATGGCGGGCCTAGGGGGCAGTAAACGTCAGTCCCCTAATAGTGGTACAAGTCGTGTCGGAGTGAAGCCCAGAACACCCTGAGATAGCACTGGAAACCTACCAGTATATCTCGCTTTCCCTGGCTAGGGACTACTCGTGTAATGGCTCTCCTAGACACAGCGCGATGTCAAACCCCAATACCGGGAGAGACGAATCCTGTCTAACCGTCACTGCCTCCAAGTGCTTCGGGACTGCACCTAACTACTACCTGTTTGCACGACTCCTTTAAGCCGTGGTAGGGTAGTAATCAAAGTACAGTGGGAACACACTCGAGGCGAAGTGACAGTGTCAAGTCAGCGGACTAAGCTGTACTCATGTCATCTGGGAACTGATAACTGACGAAAGGTATAATACCAACTAGTCAGTTCCCGACGAGTCCTGTCCAGTGTACTCGTAACCTAACGAGCACCCGCATACTATCTCAAGTACGACGTACTGACGGCTGTGGGACAGACCGTCTCCCCTGCTGGGATGAGAAGCGCATACGCTAGTCTACTCCGTAGTATCGATGCCCTGTCTCGATAGTCCTGCGACTAGGGACCTGTATAAGGATGTGCTTATGGATTACCCAGCCCCCACGAGTGTGACTGCCATCACAACGCTGGTAATTAAGCAAAGATCCTAAGGGCTCCACTAATGCGTATAGGTGATATAATAAAATAAACACATGTACATATTAAAGTAGAAACAAACCAAGTAGCATACTACCATTTTGAGCAAGATTGTTTATACAACTATGAATATCCCAAGCTTCCATTAAATAATATACAAACTAGTATGATACAGTAATGGCCTCTAGGGCATATACACTAACAATCTCCCACTTGCACTAAGGCCATGTACTGGAGTATCGAAGACCTATCATCTCGATCAGCCGCTCGAACTGAGTCTGGGGCAAGGCCTTGGTGAATGGATCTGCAGTGTTATCTTCTGAAGCAACCCTCCGAACCTCGATCTCCTGGCGATCCACGATCTCCCTGATCAGGTGATACCGCCTCAAGATGTGTCTGGATTTCTGATGGGACCTGGGTTGCTTCGCTAAAGCTATAGCCCCGTTGTTGTCGCAATACAGAGGTATTGGATCAACAATGGACGGAACCACCTGAAGTTCTTTCAAGAACTTCCTCATCCAGACGGCTTCTTTTGCGGCATCAGATGCAGCGATGTATTCCGCTTCCATAGTCGAGTCTGCAACGGTTTCCTGTTTGGAACTCTTCCAACACGCCGCCCCTCCATTGAGGGAAAAAACAAAACACGACATGGACTTGGAATCATCCTTGTCACTCTGGAAGCTGGAGTCAGCAAAGGCCTCGATCTGGAGATCTTTTCCGCCATACACCAAGAACATCTCCTTAGTCCTTCTCAGGTACTTGAGAATGTTCTTTACCGCTATCCAGTGTTTCTCCCCGGGGTTTGACTGATACCGGCTTACTACACTAAGTGCATAAGCTACATCCGGTCTGGTACACAACATCGCATACATTATAGAGCCTACCGCAGAAGCGTAGGGTATAATAGACATGCGATCCCTCTCCAAATCAGTCTTGGGAGACATCTCTTTAGAGAGGGTGATCCCGTGGCAAGCCGGTAGGTTACCGGGCTTGGAATCTTCCATACTGAATCTTTTCAGTATGGTGTCGATATACCTGGACTGTGAAAGTCCTAATATCCTCTTGGATCTATCACGATGGATCCGGATCCCCAGGATGTATGAGGCATCACCCAGGCCTTTCATGGAGAACCTGTGTGACAAGAACCCCTTGACAGATTGTAGCATAGGAATGTCATTTCCTATCAGAAGAATGTCATCCACGTATAAAACGAGGAATACGACAGTTCTTGCTACAAATCTACTATAGATGTATGGTTCATCTGGATTTTTGATAAAGTCAAATTCTTTGACCGTCTCATCAAAACAGATGTTCCAACTCCGCGATGCCTGCTTTAGTCCATAGATGGACTTAAACAACTTGCACACCTTTCCGCTGCTCCCACTCTGAATGAAACCCTCTGGCTGGTCCATATAGACACACTCCTCTAAATTTCCATTTAGAAAAGCGGTCTTTACGTCCATCTGCCAAATCTCATAATCGTGGAAGGCAGCAATGGCAAGAAGGATCCGAATGGATTTCAGCATAGCCACTGGAGAAAAGGTTTCGTCATAGTCCAAACCAGGTCTTTGACGAAAGCCCTTTGCAACAAGTCTAGCTTTATAGGTCTCAACCTGTCCATCTACACCAATCTTCCTTTTAAAGATCCACTTGCATCCTACGGGTTTTACCCCGTCTGGAGCAATGTCCAACGTCCATACTTTGTTGGTGTACATGGACTCCATTTCGGTCCGCATTGCATCCAGCCATTTTACCGAGTCAACGCTCTGAACGGCCTGCTGGAAGCTAGTAGGCTCATCATAATCTATGATGCAATCCTCTCTATCCCCGTCTATGAGAAAATCGTAGTATCTCTCTGGCGGATGAGACTGCCTACTACTCCTGCGGAGCGGCGTAGGAATGTTCTGTTGTTTTGAACCCTCTGGTTCCACTAAGCTTTCAGAAATAGCTCGTGGTTCTGGAATTTCTTCCAGTTCTACTGTACTCCCATTTATCTGGTTTTCCAAAAACTCAGTTTCCAAGAAGTAGGCATGACGAGAAACAAAAACCTTTTGTTCCTTTTCGCAGTAGAAGAAATATCCCTTGGAGTTCTTTGGATATCCCACGAACTTGCACTGTACTGAGCGTGCCTCGAGTTTGTCCGCATGCTGCTTTTTAACAAAAGCTGGACATCCCCATGTCTTAATGTGATTATGATGGGGCCTCTTCCCACACCACATCTCATATGGCATGGTAGGCACAGTCTTAGTGGGAACTCGGTTCAAAAGGTATGCAGCTGATTCTAGCGCATACCCCCAGAATGATGAGTAACTCAGCGTTACTCATCATGGACCGTACCATATCCAATAGGGTTCGGTTCCGTCTCTCCGATACACCGTTATGTTGCGGAGTGTATGGAGGAGTAAGCTGAGAGAGAATTCCATTCTCTTTTAAGTAATTCAGGAATTCGGCACTTAAGTATTCTCCACCTCGATCAGATCTTAGTGTTTTGATACTTTTGCCGGTTTGTTTTTCTACTTCATTCTTATATTCCTAGAACTTTCAAAAGGCTTCAGATTTATGTTTCATTAAGAAAACATATCCATACCTTGAAAAGTCATCCGTAAAAGTAATGAAGTAAGAAAAACCGCTTCGCGCATGTGTAGACATTGGACCGCACACGTCGCTGTGTACGAGTCCCAAGAGCTCGCTCGCTCTTACTCCGTGTCCAGTGAACGGAGTCTTTGTCATCTTTCCTTTGAGACAGGATTGACAAGTGGCATACGATTGATATTCGAACGGGTTCAAATATCCTTCTGTATGTAACTTAGTCAACCTTCTCTCATTGATCTGACCCAGTCTACAATGCCATAAGAAAGTCTGATTGATTTCTGAAGACTTTCTTTTGTGTGTATTCTGGATATTGAAAATCTGTGGTTGGTTTAATACGTATATACCATTGCTCAATGTACATGACCCAATCAGAACTTGATTAAGGTGAATGTTTACAACATTGCTTACAAACGCAAATTCATAACCTTCTTTAGAAACCAAAGATACAGAAATGATATTACAAGTTGCGTTGGGTACAAAAAAGCAATTACGCAAAACCAAAACATGTCCATCTGACATTCCCAGGTGATAGTCCCCCACGGCCTTAGCATCCATGCCAGCTCCGTTTGCAACTTTGAGGGTCATGTCACCTGCCTTAAAAAACCTACGGTTTCTCAACGCCTGCAAAGAATTACAGATATGAGATCCTGATCCGGTATCCAATACCCAGGAAGTAGAGTTTATTAAAAGACAGTTATCAATAACATACACACCTGAAACTGAAGCCGCAACTTGCTTCAGATCCTGTGTCCTGGCCTTCCAAGCCCTGCAATCTTTCTTCCAGTGTCCACTCTTATGACAATAGAAGCATTCTTCTTTACCCACAAGCTTCCCTGCTATCTTTGTTGCTTTTGCCTTTCCCTTCGTATCCACTTTACTAACACCGCCCCTTGGTTTGGCGGGGGCTTTCTTCTTCTTTCCCTTGGCTTTCGCCTTGGACCTAGAAGAAGAAGATCCTCCTACAAACAAAGTGGATATTTCCCTACCTTTCTGTAGGGTGCCCTCTGCGCTCCTCAGCATGTTGAGGAGTTCTGAAAGTTCAACTTCTTTTTCTTGTAAGTTGAAGTTCAGTATAAACTGGGCGTAAGTGGAAGGAAGGGACTGGAGAATCAAGTCCGTATAGAGCTCATTCTTCAACGTGGTCCCAAGGTCCGCGAGCTTCTCAATGTAGCCAATCATCTTAAGCACGTGTTCCGCTACCGATGATCCGATGGCCAATCTTGCCAAAAATAACTTCTTCGACACTTCGTATCTTGCGATACAAGATTGCTCTCCATACAGTTCTTTTGTATGGAGAAATATGGATTCGAGGTCCATATTCTCGTGCCTCCTCTGATGTTCGTTGTCCATAGAGGCAAGCACGAGGCACTTGGCCTTCGTGCAGTCGATCTCCCAGGTCTTATAGATTTCCTTATCTACGACGCTGGTGTTGGGACCTGGGACAGGGGGAGCTTTGGTGGTAAGAAGATACCCCAGCTTGTCGTAAGTGATTGCCATTTTGACATTCCTGAGCCAATCTTTGTAGTTTGGCCCTGTCAGTATGTTTTTATCTAGTAATAACTTAAGTCCAGTCATGTCGATTGGTCGCTGCAATCAGGAGAGAGAAAAGAAACACTCAGCATGATGCTCTTGCAAGTTTAGAATGGTTTTTAGTTTGTCTAAACAGGATAGCTCCCACTGTTTCTCGAATCCCTCCTCAAACCATAAAGGAAGAATTAGTCGGGATCAATCTCACCGCACAATACTTGCTTAACCGTTCAGCCAGGCTAGTGTCGGTACTTCGAGGGAGGTTTTCCAACGCTTTCGCGAAGTTCCTTAATTTAAGAACCTCTTTTCCCTGGGGGCGTAGCCCCGCTAACATTTTTCTAGACACCTACTAGGTTTATAGCATTGATCGTTTAGTGAGAAATTTCCCGAGGAGTAGCATATACTCACAGTAGGATCGGGATCCAAATATCATTGCATGACGAAACTGAAGGAATCCTATAGAATCATCACACTCCAAATGGTATGCAACTCTAGCAAGTTTCAGTACTTATGAAACTCCCGATGTGGATTTTTGCCCCATGCTCTTATGACCTTGACTTTGGCCAACAAATCATAAGTCACATGTCAAGTTCTACCCGTCGTTATCCAGGTTAATTTGAATCCACCCGTACCTACCCTTGACTTTGGCCAACAAGGCAGTACGACTGTTCCAAATCAACGCATCTATCTATGCTGCACATGAATACCCAATAGCTACCAATCACTATGCCTTGACTTTGGCCAACAAACATAGCTTGAATACTATTGACTATTCATGTGAAACGACGGAGGGCTACGAATGGTTTTGGCGAAACCGCGAACGTAGTGAATTTGATATAATCGATGGAATGAGATAGCTTTTAAAAGGAGTGGCTCAAGCTCCGCATTTAAAAGTTTGTTTTGAAAAGAACCGAGTGGTTTTTCGAAAGTGTTCTAACGACTTTTACTTGGTTTATTTTCTTGCATTAGTTCTTTTAATGCGTCCCATCATTTAATCCTACCATTGCAGAAAACAACCAAAATATGACGTACGCTTATGCCATTCGCATTCGCCACTGGGCCCCGTCATTACCCGTTAGGTTACTTAACTAACGACAGAGCGGGGGCTGGGCTAGCGCGGCTGTAAAACATAAGCAATGCCTAAATAATATCATATATAGATATATATATATTGCAATGATAGCCATTTCAGATCACAGATGAATACATTGGATATACTAGGAATCCGCAATTCGTACGAGCCTGTAACAAAAAGCAGATTACACGGTCGCGGTGAATAGCCAATACCCCACCCAAGACCCCTACGGGTGCGGCAAACTACCCGCCAAGTACCCGAAGTGGAGCAACCTCCCTCAACACCGTGAGTAGGACACTCGGCACTTTGAGATACTCGGTAGTTTGTGCATCCCCTCCATGGGTCTATCCTAGGAGCAAAAACAGTAAAAAGAAATTATACAATGACGGCTACAACCCCGACCCGGTTGTGCGGCCATACAAATAATATTACATCAATCTACAAATTTACATGAATTGAAAGAAAAGAAAAACTCTCGTCTCACAACCCCCCGGCTATTCACCCGCGATAATCCAACGGATTCATATACACATACCAGCAACATTACAGATCACAGATTGTATAACCCCCACTAATCGACATATAGCGATTAGCAGACGTTCAATACAAATATCACATCACAGATAAATACCCGTCAACTTAAGTCTTTAGAAACTTGATCAAAATACGGTTTTTAAAGCCCCAAAAATAAATTTTTCTTTCTGGAAAATCTGGGCTGAAAAAACATATACCAAAAATCCCAAAATACCCCTATGAACAAACTGCAACCAAAATTTCCCACTGCCGAGTCAACTCGGCCGCGGAACCGCGGCGGGAGCACGCTCCCGCCGCGTTTCCGCGGCGCTTTGATCGGATCAATGGACGAAATTTTTGCAGTTTGTTCTAAAAACCCTGAGTCGATTTTTGAAGTATAATTTATTATTTTTTACAGAACTTTAAAAATCGACAGCAAGTATGATATTGGGTGTATTTTGCGACTTTTTCTCCGATCGAATTTCTAGTTACTATGCTAACATGTTAGGTAGTGTTTAACTAAGCTCTGATACCACTGTAAGTCCATGCTACCCTTCCCCGGTTCTTACGGGGTTGCGGAAGTGGTGAAAAACGATTTTCAAGAGGGTGGTAACATGGACTCAAATACGGATCTTTGTTAAACTACTAACTAACAACCTAACAAGAGTTTACCTACTCGGTTAGGGGGGTATACCTTTCTTGAACTCCTTCGTCTTCAACTCCTCCCGGTGTTCGGATCGGCCTCACCTCGTTGTCTCCTTGCGTCGAAGATGGATCCACCCGAAAGCTTCTACCTTTGGCTTCTTCTTCGAACTTTGAAGAAACTAGATCACTTGGCTTGCTAGGCCTTGTGAACTAGAATGAGTAGAGGAATGTTTTGGTGTCTTTTTTATCTCTAAGGCAATGAGTCTCAACACATGAGAATGGTTTGCCTTGAGGTAGAGAGAGCAAGAGGAATAGGGAGAGCTTGAGAGTGAGAGAGCTCAAGAGAGAGAAAGCTAATGAAAGAATGAACCATACTCATCTCATTCTCACCTCTCATAATCCAAAAGCATCATGAGCCATAATGATAAATCAAGTATTATGTGATGGTTATCATATCACAAAAGGAAATATCAATTCATGCATTAAATGCAATGTGTGAACAAATAAGCAAGCTAAAAGTCTTTGCATGAAATGATAGCCATAGTAATGATGGTGGTCAACAAGTCCAACCTAGTCAACCGGTCAACCTAGTCAACAAGTCAACAAGGTCAACCTTTCAACCCAACCATGGCACAATAATATTTAATTATCATTAACCATATTTATAATTCTCATTAGGGTTAAGCAAAGTCAATAGTCAACAGTCAACAACCCCAATGAGAATCCTCTGCCTCTGTCTCTCTGTCAACTGTGCATACACACCCGCATCCGCGTTCCGAGGAACACGAATACAAACGAGATAAAACCAATCCCAAAACGTACACTAGGATCTGGCTTAAACCAAAACCCGCTAGTGTCAACTGTCCGGACACTGTACGTGCACAAGTGCACGGATGTGACCGAACCCTGTCGCAAAACCATGCGACCTGTCGCAAAACCATGCGAACCCCTACTCTTTTGCCTAAAGGCGAATAGCTTTCTGTGTGGGACTCTAAAGACTCGACACTACGCTGGCAGTGGGTTTAACCACAGACCGCAAATGGCACTAGCTGTGCGTAACGGTCCCCAGGTAGATGCCGACAAGAAGACTGACGAGGTGAAACCCATCTGAACTCCTACTGAGTCTGAATGTGACATTCTCCATACAGTCCGGTCTGTTCGTCTGATACATCGCATGGCGGGCCTAGGGGGCGGTAAATGTCAGTCCCCTAATAGCGGTACAAGTCGTGTCGGAGTGAAGCCCAGAACACCCTGAGATAGCACTGGAAACCTACCAGTATATCACGCTTGCCCAGGCCAGGGACTACTCGTGTAATGGCTCTCCTAGACACAGCGCGATGTCAACCCCCAATACCGGGAGAGACGAATCCTGTCTAACCGTCACTGCCTCCAAGTGCTTCGGGACTGCACCTAACTACTACCTGTTTGCACGACTCCTTTGAGCCGTGGTAGGGTAGTAATCAGAGTACAGTGGGAACACACTCGAGGCGAAGTGACAGTATCAAGTCAGCGGACTAAGCTGTACTCATGTCACCTGGGAACTGATAACTGACGATAGGTATAATACCAACTAGTCAGTTCCCGATGAGTAATGTCCAGTGTACTCGTAACCTAACGAGCACCCGCATACTATCTCAAGTACGACATACTGACGGCTGTGGGACAGACCGTCTCCCCTGCTGGGATGAGAAGCGCATACACTAGTCTACTCCGGAGTATCGATGCCCTGTCTCGATAGTCCTGCGACTAAGGACATGTATAAGGATGTGCTTATGGATTACCCAGCCCCCACGAGTGTGACTGCCATCACAACTCTGGTAATCAAGCAAAGATCCTAAGGGCTCCACTAATGCGTACAGGTGATATAATAAAATAAACACATGTACACATTAAAGTAGAAACAAACCAAGTAGCATACTACCATTTTGAGCAAGATTGTTTATACAACTGTGAATATCCCAAGCTTCCATTAAGTAATATACAAACTAGTATGATACAGTAATGGCCTCTAGGGCATATACACTAACAACTTCGTCAGATTCCCCCTCGTTGAGGGGTTTTTGATTGTGGGGACGCTCTTCCCTGCAGGCGCAAGCTCCTGGGAAGTTGCCCCTGGTCGGGTCCGGTTCGCTTCGAAGGACAAAACCGTGTGGTTTCGGACAAAGCGGACAATACCGACTGTGTTGGTAGAGGACAATACCGTCAGGGAAGTGGCCCGTTGTCGGGTCCGGAGGACCAATATCTAATGGTAAGAATTCAGATGGAATTATTGGTTTAAATCGTAGTAAGGAATTTCAAAATACATCCCTTGATTCGAACAATAATTTTGTTGATTCATGTTCCCCTCCGAAACACGGAGACGCGGCCGCATAGATCCGTCTTGCCTGAATTTCGTGGTAGATACTATTTGGTGCTATCCGTCCACCTCTTCGAAAATGCCAAGTTGATTTATGACACCATGTATCGAAGGTTTAAAAGGATGCGGCCGATGTAGCAGACTTCGTCAGATTCCCCCTCGTTGAGGGGTTTTTGATTATGGGGACGCTCTTCCCTGCAGGCGCAAGCCCCTGCAGTTAATTACGCTACCGCATCGCGGTAACCACCTTCTCCTTCTTCAGATGGTCATTTCGTGTCGTGGGTGTTTGTTTTGTTTTTGGTTGCCCGTGGATTGTATACGGAGACTAATTTATGTTGTCGTCCGTAGGGCGTGCATTAGTCCAAATCCATATTTTCTTAGATTTGGGTTTGGGGTTGGGTTTAAGAATACATTAGTCTCATTTGAGACTAAGATCAACTTAAACGTTTGTTAAGGATACATTAGTCTAATTTTAGACTAAGATCAACTTAACGGGATCATTTAGATCCAACGAAAGAGCATTTGGGCTCTATTATTTAGTTTAGGGACATTGTGGTCGATTACCAGTTTAAGGACATGGTGGTCCATCGTTAGTTTAAGGACGTTTCGGTCCAAGGTTAAGGACATCATAGTCCATGGGCTTAAGGACCCCATAGTCCGAGGTTAAGGATATCATAGTCCGTGGGTTTAAAGGACCCCACAGTCTGAGGTTAGGGACATCATAGTCCGTGGGTTTAAAGAACCCCACAGTCCAGGTTAAGGACATCATAGTCCATGGGTTTAAAGGACCCCACAATCTGAGGTTAAGGACATCATATTCCGTGGGTTTAAAGGACCCCACAGTCCAGGTTAAGGACATCATAGTCCGTGGGTTTAAAGGACCCCACAGTCCAGATTATGGTTGGTTATCGGGACCCGTCACCTCTTTGAAGACGTTGAAGGATTATAATAACAAATATTAGAGGAGTGAAGAGATGTACCCTTGCACCAAAATTGATTGGGAAATCTGTAGTCCAATTTGGAACTAAGATCAATTAATTAGATTATGAGAACATTGGCTCAGTTAGATCTGAATTGAGGACTTATAACCAACTTGGGCTAACTTTAATTAAGTTTGAAATGTTAGCCTTTTGTTGGACTGTTGAACATTTGTCTGGGTTCAGCCTTCCCATTATTTAGCAATGCTAAATAGGGCTTTGACAACATTTTGTCTTTGGCTGAGCACTATCCATTCATTATAGCTCTGGACTTTACTTTGCATATCATATGAACTGATTAATTTTGAGGTTCAGTTAAAGGGGAGATTTGCCTCTGGAAAACTTAGTCAGTTTGGGCTAAGCTTGGCTTTAAAAATAGTGTTAAACACTAGAGGATACTTGGCGATCACGTGCTCCCATGTGATGTGCTGAAAAATAGTGTTAAACATAAAGGACGAGGCACTTAAAGTAGTGTTAAATACTAAAATTGAATTGGTCACGTGAGGTCACGTGAGGCATCTGAAGATGAGGCCAGACCTACTTTATTTTGTTCTCAGTATATTCAAATAAATGTTAAACACTTTGTCTTTGACATCATCACGTGTGACCACGTGACAATGCCACTGCGTTGGGCATCAATTCCTCTATGTTCCCCTATTTTATTCTTTTGAAAAGGGTGTTTGTCAGTGGTCACATGGGGACACGTGAGGCGCCCTAAATCAGTATAGCCTTTGGTTTTGTTCTATTTTATTTTGAGGGTCACGTGGGAGCACGTGAGGCATTGCCTCTGACCTAATTCCTTCTTATTTTGAGGAGCCCATTAAAGGATCACGTGGAGGCACGTAAGTATGCCTTACTCATTCCTTTTTGTTCGTTGGGATGAAGGGTCACGTGTTACCACGTGATCATGTTGGATACTTAATCTTTACGTGCATGGAGAGCTTCAAGTCTCTTGTTTTAATAATTAAATTCTTAGGTAGGGTTAAACCCTAGTTTTATTTTAAGGAATTAAATTCCTATGAATTTGGAAGAATTAAATTCTTATGTAGGGTTATACCCTAATTTCATTTAGAGGAATTAAATTCCTATGAATTTGGAAGAATTAAATTCTTATGCAGGGTTAAACCCTAGTTTCATTTAGAGGAATTAAATTCCTATGAATTTGGAAGAATCAAATTCTTTAAACTCAATTCTCCCTCTAAATTTTAGATCTGCATGGCAAAATCTTCCCTATGAGAATTAAATTCTCAACTTGTGGGGAGATCTGCTTTTGCAGATGTTCAACCAAACGAAGAACTAAGTTCTTATTTAGAAGGGTTAAACTCTTAATTTGAGAATTAAATTCTCTTTTGTTTTATGAAGCTTAGATATCTTTCCCCTTTCTCACCTAAGGTTTTTTCTCTCTTCTGAAAAAATCTTCTTTTCTCTCTTGAGAATTAAATTCTCCTCTCTTTTTTTTCTCTGTTGTTATATATCTCCAAAAACCAGAAATCGATCCCCTCTCTTCTCTTCTTGGCTCCTATTTATAGGAGAAAGAAAAGAATCGGTTTGTTTAGTCAATTTTTCATTGAAAGATTTTAATTGATTTTGTAACCAACATGATCTTTTAGATTACTCAGTGAATTTTATTCACCATTGGATTTTTAATCCAAAAGATATTCTGTTTGTTATTCTTGGTGAATTTCAAGGAAATCTTTTTTTGTATAGAATCTTTCTATAAATTGGTGATTTTTAATCACCATTGAATTTTTAATCCAACGGTGCTCCACTTTACAGAGCACAATCTTTTTTGTTTGGAAAGATTTAGAGAAATATTTTTCCGGTTAGGGTTCTCAATTCTCTCTTAATTAGAATTTAATTCTATTAATTCAGAAGACTTAAAGCCTATCACGTGTTGGCACGTAATCCCATTGTTTGATCATTTTAAATAGAATTTAATTCTATTAATTAAAGAGCTTAGGAACCCATCACGTGTTGACACGTGACCCCCCCTCTCCCAATTAAACATTTTAACCAGAATTTAATTCTGCTGTTTTAAAGAGCTAAGGAATCATCACGTGTCAGCACGTGACCCTTGGTCGTGTGTAGACACGTGATGCCCCATTGGGATCTTTCCTTGCTGTTTTATTATATTTTTAATTTTTTCAGTGGGTTTAAAGGCTCATCACGTGTGGGCACGTGACTCCCGTTGATTAGAATTCAATTCTATTATAACAGAGTCCCTAGGAAACCATCACTTGTCAGCACGTGACCCTTGGTCACGTGTGAGCACGTGATGTCCCCTTGGGTTTTTTCCTGATATTTTTATGAGGGAACAAATGCCCATGCAGCGTTGTTCTCACGTGTTTGCACATGAGTGCAACGCTGTCATTTTTTATTGTGGCCGTTGGATCTGCCTAGGGAAGGGGGTAGATGAACCGTTTCCCATCACATCCTATAAATGCAGGGGTCTTTTCAGAAGCGCCTCCACTTCTCATCTTCTTCCTTGCTTGTTCTTTCCTTGAGAATTTAATTCTCTCTCCCAGAGCTTAGTTCTCTGTCTCAAAAATTTTCCAGAGTTTAACTCTGTTCAAGAAAAAAAAATCCTTTCTTCAGGTAATGGTTTTGAACAGCCGAAGAACTTTTATACATAAAAGAACTCATTTTGGATTTTAAATCCACACCAAGGGTTTTTTTCTTCAAAGAACCCATTTTTCTAATCTTTAGGAGAGCACAATCTCTGGGTAGCAAACCCTATTGTTAGGCATTTTTCTGATCTCAGGGGTTTGATGACCGCCTTTGTTTCTCCCTGGAATTTAATTCCATTTCCAAGAGCTTAGCTCTACCAATTTTCTGGGAATTTAATTCCTTTAAATAACTTAGTTCTTCACAGAGAACTTCTTGGGATGTTCTTGTCCTGAGTTGTTCTTGCAGAGATCCTTCTTGATTTGCACAGAGCTTCTGTAATGGGTTTTTCTCCTTGGGGAAATGTGCAGAGTTGTTTGAAATCCACAGTTCATTTATTTGAGAATCTTCCTTTTATTCCCATAATGATTACCCTGCCTCATCATTAGTGAGCCGCCATTTTGATTTTGTGGGGCTCCTGTGTTTTGTTACCAATGGTCCCATAAAATAAGTTGTTTATCGTTTTCTTCCACTGTCCTTACACACACACACGTATGGGCTTCATTAATAGTTTCCTTTCATCTGTTTCAGGAACAATGGCTTCTCTTCCGCACTTCCCTTTCACCCACTCGGAGGCTGCCTTTCCTCAGTCACCGTCTGATGAAAAGGTGATGGCGATGATTAGAGCTCATGGCCCTAATTGCACCAACAAGCTTTTATGGGAGAACTGGTACGGTCATATCATCCGTGGTCGCCACATCTTTCTTTGCGAGATACCAACGGAGCCTACCCACCCATTTTTGCCGATGGAGCATCCACGGACCGCCTTCGCTATGGAGATGTTGAACTGGATCCCTATGGGACGGCTCGAGCCGTCAACAACTGGGATTCCAAACTACCCTGTGCCAGCTATAGACATCTTAGGACGTCGTATCTGCCAAGGTGAAGCCCAGCCCTGGGGACAGGTTTACAAAATAGGGCTTACTCCTCGACAACCCATGGGTTACCTTCTCTGGGCTCGTTATATCCAGTCTGCCCATCGTGCACGACTGCAAAGGGTCGGGCTCTATCAGGCGGTATACGCATCTCTCTTCCACTATCAGTCCCCCCATGTCTGGTGGGTTAAGGCTTTTTTAAATCAATGAAATCTTCCTACCAACACCTTCTTGCTAGGGGACCGTGAAGTTTCAATTTCTCTGGAAGAGTTCCGCGAGATCTCGGGGTTGCCGGTTAGGGGGATGCTCTATGAAGAACTGCTGCCTCCTGATGAGTATGTTTTCGAAACTGAGCCTGCTATGCTTGACGTCCTGTTGCCTGAAAATGCCGTCCTCCACAAGCACCCAAGTCTAATCAAGACTCTGGGCATTTTTGAGAAGCTATTCACAGAGTCAGAGGAGCAGGGCGTCACTTTCAAAAGCCTTATTACCTGCTTTCTTCACGGAGACGTTCTATCAAAGACGGCTCCGAAGTTTGCGAGTATCAACGACCCTTTTGGGTTCGGTTTAAATAAGCTACCAGCTAAAAAAGAGGATTTTCCGCAGTTCTACATTCCAATCCTGTCGGCTGTACCCTTTGAGTCGATCGCAGCTCCAGGCATAGATGAAGAGACTTTCTTCATGGGTTTTATCAGCGTCTGGCTCAGTTAGTTTGTTATTCCAACGCACCATCGATTATGAGAGCTTCGGTCATTTACCCTGCCCATCGCATTGCTGGAGGGACGCGACTAGCCATTGGTATTGCGAGGCTAGCGCATCTGTATCATGGGTTAAGAGCTGCAGCCAATACCTCAATCCCAGGCGTGAACGTAGTGAGTTTCTCTCTTCATTACTTTACGTCATGGATTGAGATGCACGTGCTAAGGGCATTTGCCGTGCATCAGAGGCCCCGTTTTGCCTACACTTTTCCGTGGCTCATAAGGTTGGTGGACGCTTCGGCTCCTGATCCGACTCAATCCGGAGCTATTCGTGTGCTGCTTAATCCCTATGCCAATGCGGGCGGGATGGTGTTTAATGATCGAGTCCTCTCTGCTCCTTCAGGACCGATTCAACAACTTTGTGACTCGTCAAAAGAGGGAGCACCCTCCCTGAAGCCCAAGGAAGCCATGCACTTATATTCGATCAGACCGGGTTATCTGGTGTTTCGTCAAAATGGTGCGGCCCTTTTTATACGGTACAACCCGCACCGCTTTGCTCGGCAACTGGGATATGACCAGGGTGTCCCCTTTGAGGCGTTTACAGTGGAGCCCGGCCCGTCGTCGAAAGTCGTTCGTGACGCTGCTCATCACTTCATGCGGCTGAACACCGGCTCTTGCTTCGTGATTCCTGAGGCTGACTACATCCCTCGATGTGTGGGGGATTTCACGGGCTGGTATCTCCACCGAGTCAATCCTATCATTGTTGAGGAGAGGAGGATGCTCCTTGGATATAAGGTTCCCACTCCGATCCAGGCCACGGGAGTTCCGCCGCGACCACAGGCAGTGGTTCGCCCTCCCCTGAGAGATACTGGTATCGTGCTTATTCCGGAGGCGGCGGAAGTGGATCTAACTCCCACAGCTGGTATGCCTCCGCGAACTAGAGCTTAATCAAGGGCCAATAGGGCGCCAGTAGCAGTATCATCAGCTGCGGCGTCAGCAATGGCAGTGTCGTCGTCGGTGGCACCGCCGAGTGAGGATATTGAAGGCGAAGTAGGTCAACGTTGCACTAAAGCACCGAAGGAAAAGAGGCGATCGTCTTCTGCAGTTAGTTCTGGGTCCAAGAGGCGAAAGAAGACGGTCACCAATCTGCTTGATTTTTTAGTGGAATCAGAGCCTATCCTTCAAGATGAACCACAAGCCATGCAAGAATCGGATGGTGGTCTACTTTTCCCGGGTTCACTTGTCGAGGAAGCCGCACAATTGGCTGGGGCTATAAGACGCTCACAGGATGAATCTGAGAATGTAAGGATCCCGAAAAGGCCTTATCCTGCCGTCATCTTTTACGAAGATCCTACATCGATACGGCGGATATTTATAGGTCCTTTGGAAAAGGAAGGCGAGATAGCTCTTAAACAGCCTATCTTGGCTGATGCCGAAGATGCGCTTTCATTGTGGACCGGTGGCCACGAGTCTACCCTCGATCCCCGACGAGCATACCTCCTCAGGAAGGAACGCCGGCTTGAACAAACCATACTAGAGGCTCCTTTGCGCATTGGTATACTTATATATCTTTTTGTAGTATTTTGCACTGCTTATATATATATCCTTATCCTCGTGAAAAATTTGCAGGGACTTCGGCAATGGCAGAGGATCTGAGTTCGAGTCGTGCCTTGATTACGGACTCCACAAATATCCCCGATGAAACACTAGTAAGTGTAGAGGGGGTCGAAACAACTGTTGTTCCTGCCACGGAGCTCCCCTCGGTGACTTCAGTTCCCCCGGTGCTTGCTCCCCCGGCAGAGGCATCTTCATCGGCCACGGATTCAATGGATCTTTCTGGGGACGGCCCGGAGACTAGGGGACATGTAGTCGAGGCTACAGTCATTTCATTGGAGCCTGCAGTGGTGGCCGCCGCTCCTCAGTTGGAAGTTGTTATACTGGCTCACGTCCCTAATGTGCCTGGGGGCATGGAGGAGGCCGCCGAAGCTGCTATCCCTCCAGTCCAGAGTGGGAGGAGCATCGAAGGTAGTTTTCTATATTTTATATTAATAATCTCTCCATTATCTGAACCTTTCTGTCTTTTCAGAATTGCGCGGATTGGCGGCATCCATCGCGGACTTATCCCCCAGGAAGTCTTTTCAGCGTCTGTTAGAAATGGCTGCCCCGCAGGCGATATCCCCTCAACGCATCGTCCTCTCTTCCGAGCAGGGTTAGTGTTATTTGCCTACTCCTCAAGGCACTATTATTATTTTGTATAACGATATTGATGCCTTATGCAGTTCTGGAGGCCGATGACGAGGTTGAGCTTCTTGACGGGCTTGGGGATCCTTCAAACCCTTCTTGCATAACCGTGGGTAAGTAAAGTTTCAATGTTATTCCACCCGCTCTTTACTTGCGATTCTCGCTGATTGTTTTCTATGAATCTTAACAGCTTTGTCAGTTCTTACCACGCTGGAATCTCGCATCGTGATGCCGCCCAGCCCCTATGCTCTACGTGCCTCGGAACGGATGGCAAAGCTAAGCCTTCACTCCTTGTCAGCTCTGATTGAAGACCTTCTGTCATGCCCCGCTTCCCAGTATACGGCGAAGGGGACGCGACTGGTCCGTTACATATTTACTGTGAAGTAAATACGCTAAGCGTATCTAAGCAATATAAAAGTAAAGCACAAGAGACAGGATATAATAAACAGCAACTTTATTTATTAACATTCTTTTGTACAATGCATAAAAAGTAAATACAACTGAATAAAAAGCAATGCCTAAACAATGGCATAACAGAAATGAAAGTACTGAATGGAAAGTGTACAATGACTAGAGCTCAGGGTCTTCACTGAACTGGTCCAAGTCTTCAGCAGTGGACTCGATCTCTGACGGGTCCAAATCGCCTGACGACATTCAAAGAAGAAAGAATTAGAATGTCGTCAGTGAACAGGTCGCTCGGTAAGTCCCAAAGATAAGAGGAAAGTAGAATAGACAGAATAAAAAGGTATCTTTTAAAGTTGTATTATATTGTTGTAATGTTGTATTAACGATGTTGTTTGTAGCTTGGTACAGAAGGATACCAGTGTATACGAGAGGAGTCTCTATATGCCAGAGACTAGAGGCAAGTATAGAACAAGAAACCATTTATGCCACGGTACAACAGCAACTGGATTCATGTTAGGTGTATTAAGTCTTACAGTCCCGTGCCACTTCTAACACCTTCCGTACCAATCTACCCCTTAAACCCCGAGATGTCTTGTTTGTATTGTTTGTTTTGTAAATTGTATTGATTGTATAATTGATTGACTGACCAAAACCATGATATCAGTAAACGAATGTAACCGTAGAATCATGTAAATGGATATAACTGGAGAATCATATAAATGGAATGTATATCCATAGTTCGGTTAAGTCAAGTTGTATACTGGATTCATAGATTCATATTGAATTGGAATATTGTAGATTGTAGATTGTACTTGAATCATATTCAAGTTAGATTATAATGAGACTCAAACTGAGTCAAACAATTACAAAAGTAAATTGAAGTCCTGATTGTTTTGATGTTATCAGTAACCGCTGCACATGGGCGGCAGGATTTGTGTCTTTTTCAAAGACGATTACCGTATTGATAATGTCGTTGTTAAGTTGTCTACCTTAGATAGACAAGCACCCACTTCTCCGGCTCCTTGAGGCTCAAGAGATTGGTCCCACTTAAACCTATATTTACTAGGGTCCTTATGGTAAATTATAGAACTTGATAGGGTTTTATGTAAAAATACTTTTATATACTTTTCAAAATACACCCGAAGTATTTATTAGTCGTCTTTAGAGTTGTAATGAATGTAGATTTTATATTGTGATATTTCTAATGAAAATATCCTATTTTCATAAATAAAGGTATTTATTTGTAATATTGATTTATATGGAATTCATGGTATTTTAGTGTAAAAATTATTCTTGTGATATATTTAGCAAAAAGTGGAATATTTATAATACTTCAAAATAGATATCTTTGTGTTACATATACATATATTTATATGAAAATAATTTTTGTATATATCTATAATATTTTAGAAATCTCGTTTTCTTAAGATGTCGTATTTTAAATCTTTCGAGACCTAATGCTCCTTGCGGAGGTCTGAATCTCGCACTGCTAAGCCCGATGATGTGCGATAATCCGCACCATCCCGAAGGGGTTCCCTAAATAGGTTGTAGCGGTGCTTTGCAAAGATTTGTATAAATACTGATCATTAAAGAAAAACGGTTTTATTAATTATGGTATTTATTTGTAAAGATGTCGAATTTCTCGTATTCTATGTTCTAGGGTCTTCTAAGTCAACTGGACTACTCCTAACTGGTCCAAAACGACAAGTTGTGAGATGTCTCTCAAATCGCCTCTTCACCGCCAATTGTGGCCAGGTAAGTACAAGTGAAGAAAGGAGGGATCCGCTCATGAATCACCGTGAGACGGGCCTTTTAAAGTTACCTTTCTCACTTGTCTAGCCTAAACACCACAAAGTCAGGTTTAGATAAACGACTGAATGCCCACAACTTTCCTCTGTCCTAGTGAGTGCGACAGTCCTTAATTGGCTGAGTCTAGATATTTTTTTATTAGCTCAAAGGTTATTTATTTGTAAAGATGTATCAATACTAAATCTTTTAGAAATGGTTTTACTAAGTAAAGGGTATTTAAATGAAAATGTTTGTTTTCTCGTATTCTAAGTTCTCGAGGGTATCGTGTTATGTTGCATATGAGTGTGTGAGGAGGTAGGTCATTATCTTGTGGTCTACTTAAAAATATAGCAAGTTTAATGAAGTTAAATGTATAATTGAAACAATGTAGTATTTAAATGAAAAATACGATAAAGTGAAATAGCCATCATTTTATGAAATGAAACTTGATCAATTTGGTTGATTAGTGTTTAATAGTCAACATGAGGGAGTTTACGCATAATTGTATTAACGAGAAGTGAAGTTTTATAAAGAAACTGAATCGGAAATCGGATTTGTTCCGATTCCGTCGGGTTTGTAAATCCGTATTTTTAGAAAAGAAAAGAGAGGTCGAATTTGGGGACTTACGGGTTTTGGACAATAACGAGAGTGAGATGGAAGGAGAGGAATTTCCGGTGCGTCGCTTTGTCGCAGAGAGCTCCTAGAACGATCGCCGGAAGTTCGCCGAGAATTTCGCCGTATCTTCGCTTCGTGCTGGTTTTCAAAGTACACAAGTTTCTTAGAAATTTTATAGAGTTGGCTCAGAGTTTTGGGGTGAGAAGGTAGATGGTAGGGGTGGTATTTATAGGGTTAGGCTAGGGTTAGGGTAGATGAAGGGTTTTAATTTAAAAAATGTAAAAATGTATTGAAAATCATTATAAAAAAATGGAGTAAATGGTGGTTAATGGGCTCTCTAGAAACGATCCAAATAAATGGAGTGTGCAGGGATATTGAGAAGGTGAAAAGGCATAAGTTTGCAGTTGGGGACTCGGCTGTCCGGCCGAGTCCGGCCGGCGGCGCCGGCCCGAGTCGGCCGATCCGCCAGCCGATTCAGCCGAGTCGGGCCAAGTCAGGGCATGGGGAGGTGGGGGGTCATTGTTCCCCTCCGAATGACGGCGCGACACGGACGTCTTGCCTGAGATTCGAGGCAGATGCTAATTGGTGCTATCCGTCCACCTCTCCGAAGATGCCAAGTTGATTTATGGCACCGTGTATCGAAGGTTTAAACGGATGCGTCCGATGTAGCAGATTTCGTCAGATTCCCCCTCGTTAGAGGGGTTTTGATTGTGGGGACGCTCTTCCCTGCAGGCGCAAGCCCCTGCAGTTAATTACGCTACCGTATTGCGGTAACAACTTTCTCCTTCTCCAGATGGTCACTTCGTGTCATGTGTGTTTGTTTTGTGTTTGGTTTCCCGTAGATTGTATACGGAGACTGAGTTATGTCGTCGCCCGTAGGGCGTGGACTAGTCCAAATCCGTATTATCTTGAATTTAGGTTTGGGGGTTTGGGTTTAAGGATACGTTAGCCTCGTTTGAGACCAAGATCAACTTAAACGTTAGTTAAGAATACGTTAGTCTAGTTTGAGACTAAGATCGACTTAACGGGATCGTTTAGATCCGACAAAAGAGCATTTGGGGGCTCTATTGTTCCAGTTTAAGGACATAGTGGTCCATAGGTAGTTTAAGGACATTGCGGTCCAATGTTAGTTTTAAGACGTTGCGGTCAAGGTTAAGGACATCATAGTCCGTGGATTTTAAGGACTCCACGGTCCGGTGTTAGTTTTAAGATATCACGGTCAAGGTTAAGGACGTCATAGTCCGTTAGTTTTAAGACATCTCGGTCAAGGTTAAGGACATCAGAGTCCGTGGATTTTAAGCACTCCACAGTCCGGTGTTAGTTTTAAGACATCTCGGTCAAGGTTAAGGACCTCATAGTCCATGAGTTTAAGGACTCCGCAGTCCGTATCAATGTGTGGTTATCGAGACCCGTCACCTCTTTGAAGACGTTGAGGAATTACAACGCCAAGTATCAAAGGAGTGAAGAGATGTACCCTTAAACCAAGGTAGATTAAATAATCTTTGGCCCAATTTGGAACCAAGACCAGTTAATTATATTATAAACCCATTAGCTCAATTAAGTCTGCATTGAGGACTTATAGCCACCTTAGGCTAAGCCCCATCATGTTTAGAATATTGGCCTTCTATTGGCTCGTTGAAGGGGAGGCTTTGCCTTTAGAAACTTAGCCAATTGAGCTAAAGTTAGTGTTTAACACTAAGAGATAATCAGTGTTAAACACTAGAAACAGATCTTTCAAATTAGTGTTAAACACTAAATCAAATCAGTGTTAAACATTAGATACAGAAATTTCAATTTAGTATTAAACACTAAGGCAAAAGGGGTCACGTGGTAGCACGTGAGTGCGCCCTGCTTCTCTTTATTTAGTTCTGTCAAAAACAACATCACATGCTGTCACGTGATGGGAATTTAGGTGTTTTCTCATTACAGCTTCAGCCAAGGGGTCACGTGGTAGCACATGAGGGCGCTCTAGAGCTCTTTTTCTGTGGATCTTTGCAGGGGTCACGTGGCAACACGTGACCCTGATTTCTTTGCTTTTTTTAAAGATCTGTTCATCCTTTAAGAAAATTCTTTAGAGGAATTAAATTCATATTTTCTTCTGAAGAATTATATCCTTAGATAGGGTTAAACCCTAATTTCTTTTCTGTAGGAATTAAATTCCTCATATATGTAAAGAATTAAATTCTGCCATAGGGTTAAACCCTAACTTCTTCTTTTTTTTAAGGGGATTAACTTCCTGTGATTTTGATAGAATTAAGTTCTCATTTAGGTTTAAAACCCTGTTTCTGTTCATTTTGAAGGAATTAAATTCCTATAACATAGGGTTGAACCCTAATTTTATCTCAAAGGAATTAAATTCCTATAATTCTGTGAGAATTAAATTCTCAAAATTCAATTCCTCCTCTATGCTTTGGATCTACATGGCAGAATCCCAACCCAATGAGAATTAAATTCTCAATTCATGGGGAGATGTGCACTTTGCAGATCCTCTACTAGAGAAAGAACTAAGTTCTCTTTTTTTTATATAAGAGTTAAACTCTTTTGAGAATTAAATTCTCTTTTGAAGCCTCTCCTTTCTTACCTAGGGTTCTTTGCAGAGGATCAAATTCTTCCAAAATCTCAAGGCTCTATTTCTCTCTCTCTGTATGTCTCTGTCTATGTCTCAAATTCTCTCTTCTGGTTCCTATTTATAGGAGAAGGAAAAAAATCAATCAATTTTAATGAATCTTTCATTGAAAATTTTGATTTGTTTATTAAGAGATTTGATTTATATTTATCATTCATCTGGGCCTTTGGATTATTAGGTGAATTTTATTCACCATTGGATTTTAAATCCAAAGATATCCCTTTGTTATTTCGGTTAGATTTTAAGGGGAAATCTTTCCAAGTTCAAGATTTTTCCATAAATAGGTGATATTTAATCACCTTTAGATTTTTAATCCAACGGTTCCAAATAATCATTCTCTATTTGGAAAGATTTGAATGCTCTCTTCTCAGAATTTAATTCTGTTAAATAATAAGGCTTTGAAAGCCGGTCGCGTGTGGCCACGTGACCCCTGGAACGGTCCTTTCTTCTCCTTTTGCGCTCTGTTCTCTGGCCGCTGCTCAGCCGTCACGTGCCAACACGTGACCCCTGGTCACGTGTGAGCACGTGACCTTTTCTGGAGCCTTTTCTTGAATGAGCTTTGTGCTGCTGCTTTAAACGTCACGTGCCAACACGTGACCACTGGTCACGTGTGAGCACGTGATGCCTCTTCTGAGTCCTTTCCTGATTTTTAATCAGGGAACAAATGCCCCCACAACGTTGTTCTCACGTGTCTGCACGTGAGTGCAACGCTGTCTCTTTTGTGACCGTTGGATCTCTTTAGGGACTCGGGGAGATGAAGCGTCTCCATCACATCCTATAATATAGGGGTCATTTCAGAAGCGCCTCCACTTTTGCTTATCTTCCTCCTTGCAACTTTTCATTTTGAGAATTTAATTCTCGCCTCCGAAGCTTAGTTCTCTGCCTAAAAAAAATTTTAGAGTTCAACTCTGTTGATCGATTCCTTTACCTCAAGTAATCACCTTGAGCGAATGAAGAACTTTTCATGCATAACATTCTCTGGATCAAGGGTTTCACCCTTTTAACACAAACCCATTTTCTTCAGATTGATCTACCAAAAACAGAAAACCACTTAATCTTCGAACAGTAGATCTCTTAGGTTTCACATGATCTTTAGGGAAATGCTGGTGACAGTTCAAATCCATGGAGTTTAACTCCGTCCACAGAAAAAATGTTTCTGGGAATTTAATTCCTCTTTTCAAAAGGAATTTAATTCCTGTGAAGAATTAAGTTCTTCTCATGGAGGCTTCTTAGGGTCTCCTTGGCCTAGGTTGTCCTTCTGTAATCAATGAAGAAGAAGCTTGTAACAATTCTCATGACCTTTGTTTCAGGTATTATGGATGCCCATATGTATGATCTTGACGAAATCATTTCCTACGGGAATATTCGTGCACTGGGCCGCAGTCAGAACCAGGAGTTCACCAATGCTCAGTGTGCTGAGATCATGAGCCGTTTCGACGAGTACAACCATCGGCTACTCCCTCGTCGCTCTTCTCTTCTGAGACTTATCGTGCTGGCGATCTGGGAGGCGCTCCCTCTTTTTTGCACCGGCGTGCCGCTCGGGGCATTCGATGCTGCCGAGGATAAGGTACATTCGGTGTATCTGATGAGCCTAATTTCGAAGAGGAGGCGAGACGACCTCATTGATCTCTTGCACCAGGCTTTTCAGCAGTCAGCCATACTTGCTGCCTATCGGAGGGTGGAGGACATTCGTGAGGACCCCGATGCATGCGACCGCGAGAGAAAACATACTCGGATGGTTCGAAACGCTTGGAGGATCTTGGACAAAGCCAAGTTTGAGTTTCTCAATCCATGTCCTGCGTCCGAGGTCTTACCGTTGTAAACGATTGCTTTTTTATTCTGTACGAACCTTTTAAAGCATGAATGATAAATCTTATCGTGTCCTTATGTGTTTGCATGCCCTTTTTTTATTTTGTCATATATATTATTATTATTATTATTATTTATTGCTGCTGCTAATGTGTTTAGTGTGCAAGGCATTATTTTACTTTCTAGTACACGCCAAGCATGGTGTTCACGTGCTCCACACGTGAGGGGCCTTGTATGGGGATATTGAATTTTTCATGCTATATTTCTGTGCATGGCATCAGATATAGAGAAGGCGCCTTGGAAATCGCTCCTTTTCCTGATTTCCATTGTCTTCCCTTTTCTGGGCCTTGGAATGGGTTCCATCATGCAATTTTTTTTCGTGCACAGCATTTAATGCTCCTCTTTATAACCTGAGGCCATGGCCTTCTTTCTTCTTCACAGAGAAATTTATTCTCAATTTAGTGCGATTTATCCTGAGGAAACAACTGGGTGCCATGGCCTGCAACCGCCCTCATGCCCGTCGACAGCCATGGGAAGTTCCTATCGAGGAGATGATCCCCCGCTTTGCTGCACGATTAGTGGATCCCCTCCTTACCGACGACGAATGCGACTCAGCGACATATGAACTCTCGATTCGTAGGGGGTCCCCTCCCATTGGGATCCCTCTGGCTCCGGATGATTCTTGCTGCCGTACTTGCCGACATCCCTCCTGACCCGGCGGAGATGACCCTGGCGATGCTCGACGCGGCTGAAGAAAAGCTCGAGGGTTTTCACGAAGAGTGCCTGATTACTCAAGCTTTGAAGGATTGCTTGATTCACCTGTTGAGCCAAATAAGAGCCCGGCGGGCTATCATGTCTGCTTTTGCGGACGAACATGGCGCCAATCGATTAGGAGTGACTCCTCGCGAGAACCGTCGCTTCGATGTGTTGGAGAAGGCAGAGAGAGAAATGGAGAATTTTGTTCTTTGCTTTGTTAACCCGTATGCTACCGATCACGTGTTTGGTGATCTTTTCCCGCTGGCGTAGTATATTCACATTAGTCTTCGTATGCTTTATGTTGAATGTTTATGTGTGCTGGGTACTCGTATGTATGTCTTGCTTGCATAAATGAACTTTATATCTTTCCCATAAGAGCTTTCTTTAATTGCGAATGCTATTATCATGTTTCATGCGCACCAGAGCTTTTGGGCATTATCTCTTTTCGAATATTCATATAATTGCGAATGCGTGCTTGATATACGTCGGAGATCTTTCTTGTTGCTTCCTATATTAGATGATGTGCACGTGTTTTAGATCGACTATTGCCGTTGAACGGAGGCTTGTTTATATGGTCTTGAGCGTACATGTCCTATTTCGAAGGTTGCGACTGCAAGGACAGGCTTGCGTGGTTTGATAGAGCGATGTACGGCAAACATGGTGTCGTGCGAGAAGAGGCTCGGCCGTAAATTCTTGGAAAGGGAGCTGGCCTCCAGGGCATTGAGCGAGCTTCAAACCAGCCTCACAGCCCAAGACAATAAAGCGTATGAACTCTGGCGGGTGCTTCAAGAGTCTATCAAAGAGGTGGTGGCTCTCGATAAAGCTGCCGTGTTCACTCGCGAAAGGGTCAAGGCTCACAAGGCCACTGAGAAAGAGCTCGAAGGCCAGCTCGCCTCGTATCAGGCCCAGCAGGCTCAAGCAGAGGCCCGTCTTCTGGCGATCCTGAATCATGAAGCCGTGGTCCAGCAGAAATAGGATGAGCTAGCAGCAAACCGTGTTATCAATCCCCGCATCACGTGCCACGTGATAGAGATGCGCCAATGGCCAAAAGAAACCATAGGTCATCTCCAGTTGTGGCCTGGGGTGAGGGTGTTGAGGGCGACGTGGGCCAACGTCGCACTAAGGCTCCGAAGGGAAAGAAACGGTCGTCTTCGGCGGCCAGTTCTGGATCTAAGAGGCGAAGGAAGGTGGCCACCAACCTACTTGATTCTTTAATGGAGTCTGAGCCCATACTTCCAGACGAATCGTTGGTCGTGCAAGAGTCGGAAGCTGGTCTTCTCTTCCTGGGCTCGGCTGCCGAGGAGGCCGCACAGTTGGCTGAGGCCATACGGCGTTCTAAAGATGAGTCTCAGAACGCAAGGGTTTCCAAGAAAGCTTACTCTGCCGTGATCTTCTACGAAGACCCCTCATGGATCCGGCGACGGTTTATCGGTCCTTTGGAGGAGTGGGGTGAAAGGGCGCTGAAGCAGGCCGCTTCGGAGGACGCTGCGGATGCACTTTCTTTATGGACTGGCGGTAACGAGTCCACTCTCGAACCCCGGCGAGCACGCCTCCTTGAGAAGGAGAATCGTCTTGAAGAAGCCATATTGAAGGCTTCCCTGCGCATCGGTATGTTTTTTATACTTCTTTGCGATTTGTCAGATTGTTTACGCTCATATATATGCATTCTAATTCTTGTGTAGATTGTGCAGAGTCCTCGGCGATGGGGGAGGTCCCTACGGGCCTGTTGAAGCCAAAGCCTGTTGACATCCCCGATGTAGCCTTACTTGATGTGGAGGTGGCTGACGAGGCTGTTCCTCTTGCAATAGAGCCTCCAGTGGCGGTTCTCGATCACGAAGCGCTTGTTCCTTTGGGGGAGGCTCCTTTGGTGGTCGTCGCCCCAATGACTCTTCCTGAGGGCATCCCGGAGGCTGGGATGGAGGTAGTCGAGACTACCCTCCCTTTGTTAGAAACCACAGTGGCTGCCGCTGCTCCTTCCTCAGAGGCTGTTACACCGGCTCGTGTCCTTGGTACTGTTCCCGAGGTCACGGCGGAGGCCGTTGAAGCTGCTATCCCTCTAACTCAGAATGGGAGGAGCGTTGAAGGTAACCTTCCACATTTTAAACTAGTGATCTTTCCGTTATCTGAGATCTTTTGTCTTTACAGAACTGCGCAGACTGTCGGCCTCTATTGCCGATCTGTCTCCCCGGCAATCCTTTCAGCGTTTGCTGGAGATGGCCGCTCCACAGGCGATATCTCCTCAACGCATCGTCCTCTCATCTGGGCAAGGTCAGTGTTGTTCATCCTCTTTTCATAACGTTGTTGTTATTTTGCAAAAATGACATCGATGTCTTTTACAGTTCTGGAGGCCGATGACGAGGTCGAGGTCCTCGAAGGGCCAGGGGAACCTTCAGCTCCTTCTTGCATGACTGTTGGTAAGTGAAGTCTCAATATGGTCCCACTTGTTCTTTTTGCTTTAAAAGTTTCACTGATCTTTTATAAATCTGAACAGCCTTGCCAGTTCTCACAGCGCTGGAGTCGCGCATCGCCATGCCGCCCGGCCCTTAAGTTTTACAAGCCTCAGACCGTCTAGCAAAATTGAGCCTCGACTCCCTGTCATCCCTGATCGAAGAGCTGCGTGCGGGCAGTGTGATCACAGCCGAAGAATTTGCTGCTGAAGCTAATGGTTCTCTTCCCTTTCTTGCTGTCTATCATAGCGAAGCGGTGGTGCAAGTCTGGGTTGAGTTTTGCCGGCAGGTGGAGGCTTGTTTGCATGTGCTTGAGTGTGCTCGCTTTTCTTCAGAGGCTGTGGCTGCGAAGGCGAGCTTACGGGGCTTAATCGAGTGGTGCCGGCGAATATGGTGTCATGCGAGAAGAGGCGCGACCGCAAATTCTCAGAGAGGGAGCTGGCCTCAAAAGTATTGAACGAGCTCCAAGCCAACCTCACGGCCAAGGCCAACGAGGCGTATGAACTATGGCGAGTGCTTCAAGAGTCTATCAAAGAGGTGGTGGCCATCAAAAAAGCCGCCATGTACTCGTGAAAGGGTTGAGGCTCACAAGGCTACCGAGAAAGAGCTTGAAGGCCGGCTCGCCTCATATCAGGCCCAGCAAGCTCAAGCGGAGGCTCGTCTTCTGGCGATATTGAACCATGAAGGCGAGGCCAGGCGAAAGAGGGATGAGCTAGCAAAATTGCTAAATTGCCCGCCAGCTTGAAAACTTATATCTTTTCCTTTCTTTTTATACATACTCCTAAATGAGAGTATTTTCTTTTTGTTCTTTCTTGAATTGTATTTTGTATCCACTTTGGCCTATGAATAAAGACATATTTTTCTTCTCAATGGTGTGCCTCCTTTTTATTGAATGTGTTCTGGGGGCAACTTGTCTTGGTCTCTTTGCAGGGTAGCGATGGCTTAGGATTCAGGGTTAAGATCTGTTTCCTAAGACTTTTGAGCTTTATGAGCCGTGAGGGTCTCATAAAGAGTTTTTCTCCCTACAGGTCGAGAGGATCCCTAGGCGTAAGTTCTTCTTAAGAATCGTGAGGATTCTTAAGCGGGTTTTCCCTTAGGAGTCGTAAGGATCTCACAAGAGATTTTTCTTCCTTACAGGTCGTGAGGACCCGCAAGTGCTGGGTGCGGTCGCCCTTATCCGTATTTCAACGAGTCAGGGGTTGTTTTGGGATGTTTTTCAAGGTATCGTAGTTTAAAGACATCGCAGTCAAGGTTAAGGACTTCATAGTCCGTGGGTTTAAGGACTCCACAGTCCATGGTTAGTTTTAAGACATCACGGTCAAGGTTAAGGACATCATAGTCCGTGGATTTAAAGACTCCACAGTCCAATGTTAGTTTTACGACATCACGGTCAAGGTTAAGGACATCATAGTCCGTGGATTTAAGGACTCCACGGTCCGATGTTAGTTTTAAGACATCACGGTCAAGGTTAAGGACCTCATAGTCCGTGGATCTAAGGACTCCACAGTCCGATGTTAGTTTTAAGACATCACAGTCAAGGTTAAGGACCTCATAATCCATGGATTTAAGGACTCCACAGTCCGATGTTAGTTTTAAGACATCACCGTCAAGGTTAAGGACCTCATAGTCCGTGGATTTAAGGACTCCACAGTCCGATGTTAGTTTTAAGACATCACGGTCAAAGTTAAGGACCTCATAGTCCGTGGATTTAGGGACTCCACAGTCCAATGTTTGGTTACTGGGACCCTTCACCTCTTTGAAGACGTTGAGGAATTACAACGACAAATATCAAAGGAGTGAAGAAATTGAACCAAGGTAAAATCAGTCTAGAATCCTGGTGGTTGATTGTTAGTTTTAAGACATTACGGTCGAGGTTAAGGACATCATAGTCCGTGGATTTTAAGGACTCCACAGTCCGATATTTGCTCTGGATGCTTCACACGGGTTCACTGCCGTGCTCTGCGAGGACCAGGCTCCGCTCTGGACGTTTTCCGCGGGGTCAAAGAGTGACGTTATCCGCATTCCACATGACCAGGAATTTTGCACTAGTTGCTTCACACGGGTTCGCTGCCATGTTCGGCAAGGACTAGGCTCCACTCTGGATGCTTCACACGGGTTCACTGTCGTGTTCTGCGAAGACCAGGATCCGCTCTGGACGTTTCCCAAGGGGTCAAAGAGTGACGTTATCCGCGTCCCACGTGACCAGGAATTTTGCTCTGGATGCTTCCCACGGGTGCACTGCCGTGTTCTACAAGGACCAGGCTCCGCTCTGGACATTTTCCACGGGGTCAAAGAGTGACGTTATCCGCGTTCCACGTGATCAGGAATTTTGCACTAGATGCTTCACACGGGTTCACTGCCGCGTTCGGCGAGGACTAGGCTCCGCTCTGGACGTTTTCCACGGGGTCAAAGAGTGATGTTATCCGCGTTCCACGTGACCAGGAATTTTGCTCTGGATGCTTCATACGGGTTCACTGCTGTGTTCTGCGAGGACCAGGCTCCGCTCTGGATACTTCACACGGGTTCACTGCCGTGCTCTGCGAAGACCAGAATCCGCTCTGGATGTTTTCCACGGGGTCAAAGAGTGACATTATCCGCGTTCCACGTGACCAGGAATTTTGCACTAGATGCTTCATACGGGTTCACTGCCGTGTTCGGCGAGGACTAGGCTCCGCTCTGGATGCTTCACACGGGTTCACTGCCGTGCTCTGCGAGGACCAGGATCCGCTCTGGACGTTTTCCACGGGGTCAAAGAGTGACATTATCCGCGTTCCACGTGACCAGGAATTTTGCACTAGATGTTTCACACGGGTTCACTGCCGCGTTCGGCGAGGACTAGGCTCCTCTCTGGATGCTTCACACGGGTTCACTGCCGTGCTCTGTGAGGACCAGGATTCGCTCTGGATGTTTTCCATGGGGTCAAAGAGTGAGATTATCCGCGTTCCACATGACCAGGAATTTTGCACTAGATGCTCCACACGGGTTCACTGCCGTGTTCGGCGAGGACTAGGCTCCGCTCTGGATGCTTCAAACGAGTTCACTGCCGTGCTATGCGAGGACCAGGATCCGCTCTGGATGCTTCACACGGGTTCACTGCCGTGCTCTGCGAGGACCAGGAATTTTGCACTAGATGCTTCACACGGGTTCACTGCCGTGTTCGGCGAGGACTAGGCTCCGCTCTGGATGCTTCACACGGGTTCACTACCGTGCTCTGCGAGGACCAGGATCCGCTTTGGACGTTTTCCACGAGGTCAAAGAGTGACATTATCCGCATTCCACGTGACCAGGAATTTTGCACTAGATGCTTCACACGGGTTCACTGCCGTGTTCGGCGAGAACTGTCGTGTTCGGCGAGAACTAGGCACCGCTCCGGATGCTTCACACGGGTTCACTGCCGTGCTCTGCGAGGACCAGGCTCCGCTCTGGATGCTTTCCATGGGGTCAAAGAGTGACATTATCCGTGTTCCACGTGACCAGGAATTTTGCACTAGATGCTCCACATGGGCTCACTGCCGTGTTCGGCGAGGACTAGGCTCCGCTCTGGATACTTCACACGGGTTCACTGCCGTGCTCTGCGAGGACCAGGATCCGCTCTGGACGTTTTCCACGGGGTCAAAGAGTGACATTATCCGCGTTCCACGTGACCAGGAATTGACATCATATCCGCCTTTCGCGGAGTGGGGATTAGATTCTCGGTTATCTGTATATCGTCAAGCTATGGAACTGGGAGTTGCCGCTGTCCCGCTTTGCTTGATGTTGCGTCCGTTGTGACGAGACAAGTGTTGAGGTGATTTCTAGGCTATTTATGGCCCTTCGAGACTTGGCTTCTTCTTTTGATGAAACCTAGGGAGGAGGAGTGTGATTCCTTTTTGTTTGTGCCCTTGGATTGTATACAGGGGTTGATTTAACATCACCTGTAAGGCAAGAATTTTCATTTTCATTTTATTTCTTTTTCCGCGATGCTCTATCATTTCAGCTTTTATATCGCGAAGGTCGCGATTGCCCCATCATTTCGGCTATTTTTCGCGATGCCCAACCATTTCGGCTATTTATTTTATTTTTACTCGCTGCTTTTTATTGTGAGCTGCCCCATCATTTCGGCTATTTTTCATGCATACATTTTTACTTGCTATTTTTATATTGCAAGTTGCCCCATCATTTCGGCTATTTCGTATGCTTGTGTGGCTTGCTGGCTTTTCGCTGCAAACTTGGATTTAGACACCGATTTCGGCATCAGCACCGCTACAACTGGGATATTGCCATGAGCGAATCATCATTTGCCTCTGTCGATATTGAACAAAGGTGGCTTAGTAAACAGGGTTAAGAGTTCTGTCGACTAAGGCTTTTGACTTCATGAGCCGTAAGGGTCTCACAAAGGTGTTTCTCCCTACAAGTCGCTAGGATCTCGTAGGTATGTTTTCTCCTTAGGAATCGTGAGGATTCCTAAGTGCGCGTTCCCCTGTAAGTCGTAAGGATCTTACAAGAGGGTTTTCTCCTTATAAGTCGAGAGGACTCACAAGGGTTGTTCACCGTGCGATCATATCCCCAGTCACAAATGGGACTTGGTTAGGGAAATATTTATTCGCGCCCGTGGATTGTATACAAGGGTCAGTATTGAGCCACTTGTAGGGCATTATCGAAGTTTGTGGGGGAATTGCTTAAGCACGGGTTTAGGTCTCTGCAACTTAAGACTTCCAAATCTTATGAGCAGTAAGGGTCCCATAAGAGAGTTCTCCTTACGAGTCGTGAGGATCTCGCAAGTATAATTTCTCATTAGGAATTGTGAAGATTCCTAAGTGTGTTGCTCCCTTGTGAGTCGTAAGGATCTCACGCAGGTGGTTTCTCCTTACAAGGTCGAGAGGACCCCGTAAGTGTCTTTTAACGAGGTTGCGCCCTTTCGGGTTTTCACAAACACTCGCCGGTAGCCCTGCTGTTTTTACTCACGGAGCCATTCCGGGTTTTCATTCGTGCCCATTTTGCTTATGGACATACCGTTTTTTTATTATTATTTTATTATTTTTTTATCTCGTCAGCCTAAGGATGCTGCGGTAGTAGTTTAAGGACGTTTCGGTCAGTCAGTAGTTTAAAGACGTTTCGGTCCGTCATTAGTTTAAGGACGTTCCGGTCCGTCATTAGTGTAAGGACGTTCCTGTCCGTTCCGGAAAAGGCCAGTTACTGCTTATAGAGTTCGAGCTTAGGAAGATAGCGAGCGGACATAGTCTTCGTCATCTATCATTGACCTAGGCTATGGCTCATTAAGCATAGTATTTCTTCAGGAAGCGGCCATTTATTGGCCGGAAAGGCCTTTCACCGTGCATATCCATGAGTAGATAGGCTCCACCCTGATAGACCTTGTCTATGATGTACAGGCCTTCATAGTTCGGCTCGAATTTTCCCCTCTTGGCACAGTTGGGGATCATAGGCCTTTTGACCACTAGCACGAGTTCGCCTTGGCGGAATGTCCTCGGTTGGGTCAATCTTTCATATGAGCGCGTCATCTTCGCTTTATAAGCTTCTAGATTTTGTTGCGCTATGAGCCGGGTTTCATCAAGGGCGTCAAGCCCCTCAAGCCGAAGGTGAGCATTTTCTTCGTCCGTCAACTCGTAGTGGATTGCCACTCGCAGAGAGGGTAACTCTATCTCGAGGGGAAGTACTGCTTCGGTACCGAATACCAATGCATATGGCGTCGTGTTCGTGGCCGTCTTGAACGTGGTTCGATACGCCCAAAGAGCTTCTTGCAGTCTCTCGTGCCAGTCTTTCTTATTTCGGGACACTGTCTTCTTCATGATCTTTGTCAAGGTCTTATTGAAGGCTTCAGCTAGACCGTTAGCTCGCGGATTATAAACTGAGGAATATCTCCAGTCTATATTATGTTGTTGCGCGAAGTGACTGATCTTGTGGCTTCTGTAGGCTAGCCCGTTATCGGAGATGATCCGTCGCGGGGTTCCAAACCGATATATGACGTGCGTCTTGAAGAAATGGAGGATATTCTCCGTCTTCACTTCCCTCAATGGTACTGCTTCTGCCCATTTGGAGAAGTAGTCAGTCGTTGCTAGGATGAAACGATGTCCCCTGAATGATGCTGGTTCGATAGGGCCGACTATGTCAGTTCCCCACATCTCGAATGGCCAGCTAGCCACCGTCGGATGTAGTGGATTTGGATGCTGATGGATGAAGTCCCCATGAATCTGGCACGAGTGGCATTGCTTCGCATATTCGAGGCAGTCCTGAATCATCGTGGGCCAATAGTAGCCCATCCGTTTAATCTTCAACTTTATCTTCAGGCCCGCTTGGTGAGAACCGCAGAGTCCGTCATGAACTTCCTGAACGACTCTTTCCGCTTCGTCAGGTCCCAGGCATCTCAACCACAGAGAATCAAATGACCTTTTGTACAGAGTATTATTGACAAAGGCGAAGGACAGAGCTCGTTTCATGAGCTGATGTCTTAAGGACGCGTCCTCAGGCTCTCGGCGGGATTTGAAGTAGTCTATGAAAACTTCTCTCTAATCCTCGGCTTTTTCTCGGTCATTTATTTGCAGGGTCATCTGCTCGGTTGCTCCCTTTTCCTCGGATGTTTTCGAAGATATTTCTGCTCGGGCAAGCACCCGACGGCTTTGTACCACAATTCTGACGTCATCGAGATTCTCGTCAGCCAGTTCTTTAGCGAGCTTGGCTAACATGTCCGCTTTGCTGTTTTCTGCTCGCGGTATGCTCTCCAAAGTGTAGGAAGGAATTTGGGTCAACAATTGTTGCACCTTTTCGCCGTACTTTACCAACTCTGGTTTGCATGTTTGGTAGTCGCCATTTACTTGACTGACGACTAGCTGGGAGTCTCCGAATATGAGGAGGTTTTCAATTCCCATGTCGATGGCGATCTCAAGGCCTGCTATCAAAGCTTCATATTCAGCTTCATTGTTCGTCCTTGGCTCTGTCAAGGAGAAAGCAAAGCGCATTATCCCTCCTTGTGGAGTTACGAAGATGAGGCCTACCCATGATTTGATTATAGGGGTACTTTGTTTGCGCTTCTTCATGGAAGATGCTCCATCAAAATAAAGTTCCCATCGAGTATCACTACCATCGATTGCGTCAAACGCATGTTCGTCTGGTAATTCGCAATTCAGAGGGGAATCGGCAGGTATAGGATGCTCAGCGAGAAAGTCGGAGATGGCCTGGCCTTTTACTGCCTTGAGAGGTTAATAGGTTATCGAGAACTCCATCAAGAGCAGGGCCTATTTAGCGAGTCACCCTGTCAATATGGCCTTTGACATCAAATATTTAAGGGGGTCCACATTCGAAATGAGACGGACTTCATGCGCCAACGCATAGTGCCTAAGCTTTGTTATCGCGAAGATTAATGCCAGGCAGTGTTTTTCGATGGGGGAATAATTGCTTTCTGCTCCCAGGAGAACTCGACTCAAGTAATAGAGAGCTCTTTCTTTCCCTTGGGCGTTCTCTTGTGCCCATAATGCACCTAAGGCACCTTCGAGGGCGGTCGTATAAAGAATAAGAGGTTTTCCTTTGACTGGAGCAGCTAACACTGGCGGGTTCTGCAGGTACTGCTTGATCTCGTCCAGCGCGCCTTGGCATTTGTGGTCCCAGACGAACGGGGTACCCTTCTTCATCAGGTGACTGTAAGGGCGGCATTTGCCTGAGAGGTTGGCTATGAATCGTCGGATGTACGCGAGCTTTCCTTGGAGAGACCGCAATTGTTTGAGAGTCCTTGGCGGTGGCATTTCCACGATCGCCTTGATCTTCGACGGATCTATCTCAATGCCTCGGTGTCGGATGATGAATCCTAGGAATTTACCCGAGGAAACTCCGAATGCGCACTTGAGAGGGTTCATCTTCAAGTTGTATTACCGGAGGCGTTGGAATACGGTCTTCAAATGCTCCAAATGTTCCTCATATGATTTGCTTTTCACTACGAGGTCGTCGATATAGCATTCGAAGATTTCATGTATGAGGTCATCGAAGATCTTTGTCATGACCCGCTGATAGGTGGCACCGGCGTTCTTCAAACCGAAGGGCATAACTTTGTAGCAGAATATACCCAAAGGAGTCCAGAAAGCGGTGTGCTTCTGGTCTTCGGGATGCATCTTTATCTGATTATATCCTGATGAGCCGTCCATGAAGGAGAAAATCTCGTGAGTGGACGTATTATCTATCATCAGCTCGGTGACCGGCACCGGAAAGTCGTCCTTCGGGTAAGCTTTATTGAGATCTCGGAAGTCCACGCATATGCGCTCTGTCCCATTTTTCTTCATCACCGGGACGATGTTGGCTATCCAATCGGGATACTGAACCTCCTGGATGAACCCAGAGTCGATTAGCTTCTTGACCTCGGCGTTGATGCTCATCTCAAGCTCAAGCCGCATTCTTCTTGGCGCATGTTTGACTGGCTTGATGTCCGGGGATATTGCCAATTTATGGACAGCTATTTCTGGATCTAAACCTAGCATTTCGGAATAGTTCCACGCGAAGCAATCTCTATACTGCATAAGCACGTCTTTTAGCGCGGCTACCCTTTCTTCAGATAGCAATTCGCTGACAAATGTTGGCCGCGAGTCATTTGCTGTCCCCAACTCAATATTCTTGAGGTTGTCTGCGGTAGTATGTATGCCATCTTTTAGCTCTTTCGGTGCTGGTGGAAATTCTGAGATCACCTCATCGTTGCTGTTTTCGAAGCACCAGGGAAGGTCATTCATGTTCTCGGGCTCTTCTTTCGATATTGTTATTATGTGACAAGTGCGCATCCGCTTCCCAGCCCAATGTAGAACCGGTTCTGCTTCCGTGACTTTGGGTTCATGCTTCTGTGGTGGCGTTACCCTCCAGTTGTCAGACAGAGCGAACTTACCGAGCCGATATTGGTCTTCGACCTAATTCTTGAAGGTAAAGCAATCTTCGACAGGGTGTCCTATGGCTCGATGATAACAGCAGTAGCCCGGATGAGAGACCTCGTTAGCTTGCTCAGGGTGCTTAGACTCTAGCAACGTGATCATTCAATGTTTTAAAGCGAGATCAAGTATCTTCTTCGTCTTGTCTTGAGGAAAGGAGTATGGTTGACTCATCTTCTTTATGAGGGACAAATCCCGACCGCCTAATTCCCGATTACGTGACTTTCCAGTCCCGCTTTGTCATCGTCGAATGCCTTTTCTGCTCTTTGATTTATCTCTGCCTCTGCGTCGGGCTTTTTGCATAGTAGGTTGACAGGGAGGAGCATCTTCGTCTTTTGCAGCCTGTTGAAGAAGACGTTGCGTTCTGGCTTTCTCGTAGATGGCCATTTCGCGATTGTGGTCGTCCCGAGCCTTTTGACCCGCTCTCTTGATAAGCTTGTCCATTCTTTCCTCAAATGACGGACTCGGTATTCTGATTGCGAGATCTCATTTTGACACGGGGTCGGCGCTTTCTGACAGGGCGTCCTCTTCTTCGTCGAAGTTATATGTGGCGTAGCTACTGTGGATTCGCTCCCGTTTTCCGGATCTCGCGTATCCAAGCCCGAGCGTCTCCATTCTCCCATTGGGCAGCTTGCGCTGAGTACTAGGGACGTCCCAAATCCTGTTATAGAATCGAGCTTGTCGAATAGTCTGTTTTAAGGGTACCCCTTGGCGTTTCAATAGCCTTTTTAGTCCGTTCGTGTAGTATCTGGGCAAGTGGATGGATTGGAGCCTGTCAAGCGTAGAATCCACGCCGTGCCAGATCTCTTTCTCTACTCTTGTCTCCGAGGATCGATAGAATAGGATCGCCTTTTTGCCTTTTCGTCTGGGAGGAACGTAAAATGTCTGCAGCTCTTGCACGCTGTGAGCCACAAGTGCGTCGAGATCTTTGTAGTGCTCCCGTGGAATCATAGAAATTTGCAAACTCTGATCACCACCGGGGAATTCTCGTATTGACGGTCGACTGGAGAACACAGCATTCACCTCATCTTCCGAGTCGCTTCCGAAGATCAACATGGGGGCGGACGGTCCCGAGTTGTTGCGTCGAGACGGCCCAGCGTAAACTATCTCTTCTTCGTCTTCGGTATCACTCCCGAAAACAGGAATGGTGGCGGCGGCTTTGTTCTCTGGTTTGCGACACCTCTCCGTGTCCTCGAAATCTGGCAAAAAGTACTTTGCATCCTCGTACTTGCGGACTTCATTCATGGAGAACGGGTTCAGCTCACCCGTTACGGTATACTCGAGACCATCCTTGAAATACTTCATACACTGATGTTGTGTAGAAGGGATGATGTTGTACTCGTGTAACCAAGTTCGGCCGAGCAGAGCATTGTAGCATGTCTTAGCGTCTATGAAGTGAAACTTAATGTCCGTGACGAGTAGCCCAAAGCGTAGCATCAATATCACAGATCCGAAAGTCCGTAACGACTGGGAGTCAAAACCGGAGATGGTAATTTTATCACGAGCGAGATGCTGAACGCTCATGCAGATTTCCTTTAATACCCGAACATTAAGGAGATTGAAGGAGGATCCATTATCAACTAGGATCTTGCCTATCTTGATATCGTGATAATATCCGGAGACGTATAAGGGACGGTTGTGGTCGCATGTCCCAAGGAGCAGGTCTTCGTCACCGAAAGTGATATCGGCCGTGTGCACTTCTTTCAGTTCATCCTTCATCCTTTCTTCGGTGAGGAAGGCTTGGAATTGTTCGGGCTCTTGTAGCGCCTTGATTAATGAATCTCTTGCTTCCTTTGATAACAGGAGGGCGTCGAGAATGCTGAGCTGCGAAGGTAGCTTTCTCAAGTGCGCTAGGATGTTGTAGTCCACCTTACTCTTCTTAGGCAGGTCCTTGGCAGTCAGCTCTTTCATGACTTGGTCATCTAAGGTAATATCCTCAGCGACATTTCCTTTCCCTTATCTTTCCTAGTTGCGGGTCCGAGATTCTTTTCCGGGAGCGTGCGGTTGCACAGCTGAATGTTCTTACAGGCCTCCGGTTCTTCTTCTTTCCCTAAAACGAATTCTTTAAAGAGAGGGCCCAGAGCCATTTCTTCATCAGAGTCACTCCCAAAGGTGAGAACTTGTGATTCTCCGGCGTTGACCGTGTAACAGTTGTCGGTAGTTCCTTCGTGTCTGTCAGCTGTACTTCTTTGTTCCCGACGAGTTCTGCGTTTCATGCGCTTAAAATGTTGCCGGTGAGCAACATGTCCCTGCCACCATGTCTTAAAGGCGTCGCATTCCTCGATAGGGTGTGAAATCTTCCGATGATACGAGCAGTAATTAGGGTGCCTCTCCGCCCTATTGATTGTGTCTTCTTCCGAGGGTGGTAGCTTCGTTCCCATTGACATGGCTTTGGCAAACCTTTTCCTCGTCTTAAATATGTTTTTATCTGCATCGAGTGTCTTTTGACCTGGTGGGAATGCTTCAACTCTTTCGTTTGGTCGTTTGCGTTTGGCTCCTTCTGATGCGCCCATTTCACGCGCCCGATCGGCTTTACTTTTCAAACGAATCTCGTCTAAAAAGGCGTCGATCATTTCATCTGTCGGCCATACAAGTTCTGGCTCAGGCTGTGCCCCCAGTTTCTCAGTGCCAGGAGTTTCCTCATCGTCCGTAAACGAGTGGGACACATGACAACTCGCCACATACCCCTCGGATTCATCCGACGAGCTTTCTCCATTATCTTCCTGTTGAAAGACGTGGTTGAGGAACTCTTGGAGTGTGACGGGAGTCCGCACCTTTTGATTGTACTCCTCCAGTGCGTCAATCTGCTTCTGCAAGTCCGTGCGCTTGTCTCCAGGCTTCACGGGCTTCTTGGATTTCTTCTTCTTTTTCTTCGAAGATTTTGACGGTTGGGTGTGAGTGCTTAGGCTATCACCACCGATCTTTGTAGTTGGGCGCGGCTTCAGCATCCCTTCGATGATTTGAGATTCGAGCGGGTTCTTCCATTCGACTGCCGGACATGTACGAAGATCACTCGGCATCTTTTTGGTTTTAGCTGATAGCACGACCTCCCATGGCGCTTCTTCAATGAAAGAACAGGTTGCCCCTGGTGTATCCGCCTTCTTAGGAATATATGGCTGTGGCGGGTTCACCTTCCACTTTTCGGACGACGTGAACTCGCCCTGTTGGTATTGGTGTTCAACCCAGTTTTTGAAAACATAGCAGTTTTCGATCGGATGGCCCAATACTTGGTGGTAAGGGCAGTAATCAGGATTGTTGACATCATTCAGTTGTAGCTGGTGTTTCAGCTCCGGTAGAGTGATAAGCCTGTTGTGCACTGCTAGTTCGAACAGCCTCTTTGTTTCATCCCGGGGGAATGAGTAAGGTCGTTTCAACTTCTCATAGAGAGGCTGCCGCTTGTTGCTTTAGCGAAAAACCAGTCTAAGGTCACTTGTTTGTTGTTGAGCGCTGGCGACGAAGGCCGTTTTTCCTTTTCCTTTGTCCTTTTTGTTCGCTCCATTGTTTGTGGGCCCGAGATTCTCTCCGAGTATCGTGCAATTGCACAGCTGAATGTTCTCGCAACTCCTCAATCCTTCAGAGATGGACTCTTTGAAGAGAGGGCCGAGGGCTGCCTTTTCGTCGGAATCGCTCCCGAAGGTGAGAACTCGTGATCCCTCGGGGTCATCCCTATGACAATTGCTGGCAACTCTTTTATGCTCATCTGTCGTATTTTTCGCTGTCTACGAGCTTCACGCTTTGTCCTGTTGAAGTGTTGCCTGTGAGCAACATACCCTTGCCACCAACACTTAAAGGAGTCGCAGTCTCTAGTGGGATGTGCGATCTTCTGATGATATAGGCAGTAATTAGGATGCATCTCTACTCCACCGAGAGTATTTTCTTCAGAGGGTGGTAGCTTCATTCCCATTGATATGGCTTTAGCAAACCTTTTCCTCGTCTTGAATTTGTCTTATGTTGGCAGCTTGTTCCGCTACCTCTTTGTCCTTCTTTTTGAGGATTCTCTGGAAAAAAACTCGGCATCAGTTTCTTGCCCACGGCGCTGCTCCGAGGATGTCTCCGGGCTTGCTTTTGGTCCCATAAGTGCGGCCATGGCTGTCAGCATTTCTTGGAGCTTTTGTTGTTGTTGCCCATGAGCCTTAGTCATTGATCGCGTAAGCGGTCTATGACCTGTGAAGACATGGATATCCTCTTTTCCGGATGCCATATAGACGGTATGTACCATCATGCCCCCAGACTTGGGGTGTTTGGGTTCAGTGGTCTTGCAGTTCGTCGTAGACCCAGGGATTTTCTCCGGCCTTCTCCTCTTTCGTGGGCGGTCGAGGTTGAGGGAGCCGTTGCAGCGGGCACCCAAGTAGCTATCGCCTTTTGTGGCTTGATAGGATGGTCCTCTTCCCGCTGAACTTTCACCTTTTTCTGTCAACGGGGATAATCTTGATCAATTATCGAGTCTTGGATTTGACGCCAGACCTTGTAGATTTTAGAGGACAACCGTTGAGGGGGGTTTTCCGACTTCACCTTTGTAGCGCTCTCCATAGGTGGAGGAGATCTTTTCAGCACAGCGGTCGAAGAGTTCTTGTGGACCTTCCTAAGTGGTTCAAAGCTGTTTCCAGTTGGAACAGCAGCATCAATTTCCGCCGTTGGAGTCAGCGGAGTCTGCCCAGAAGGAGAGTTGCCCCCGGTCTTCCTTACTCGGCGCCAGTGGTATATCCCTAGTAGGAAGGGTGTTGTCTCCTGAGGGTTTTTAGCGGATTACACCCACAAAATCGTATAATAAAAGAGAGATGGTGAAAGTTATATACAGATAAGAACTATAAAAGAAAGAACTTGAAAATAAGAGTTTTCAACTCTACCAGCTTTTCAGTTGCTATGAGCCCTATCTTAATAGTCATGAAAAGATGTTAGAAATCACATCATCCCTCAATAAAACATCGCCTTTAGTTTTCATTCCTACATTTCTTCCAAACATTGATCATATACCCCTACGTGTGTGAACTGGACATCCCTACACTCAGAGAATTCAATTCAAGCAATCATACTCTTGTCCATCTATCTCAGTACTTTTTAATAGATATTTAGATGGAATTTGCTCACACATTCTTCATGCAACCGTTAATACTTCTTGAGGTACTAACCGATCGATTACTCATGTGCTTGCTAATTAGGTGTTTTTCCTCGTCTTGCAACACCTAAGGCTTAGCAGTGGCTCCCAAACCAGTTGGTCTAAGGCACTAGGTGATAAAGCACCCTCGCTATATTTTTTTATTGTTGCCTCGGTGATAACAAAACCAGTGTTCATTTTTCTTCACCCTTTTATATTTTATTCAAATTTTTTTTACTTTGGCTTTTAGACAAGAGCATTTCAAGGTATCATCTACTATCCCGAGTTTCAAGATGTGTGTAAGTGCGTATAGTAGAGTATCAATGTTCAAATGTTTGGCTTCCAGAATAGGAACTATTTTTCAGGCTTATTTTAATCCTCAGATTAGTAATTTACTTCATCTTACTAACCCTTGGGACAACAGCTCATAACTACTTATTACTAGTTTCATTTAAGAAAACATCTAACTTTCTTGTTTTTCTTAAACTATTCCTATCTTTTAAATATAATTTTTCACTTTCTACTCTTTTATTATCACAATTTTTTTGTGTGTGCTTATATATAGTATAATGCAAAGTAGGGCGTAAATAAGCACAGGAGCGCTGAAAAACGACTTCATGGGAGCTTCTTGCGATGGTACAGGAACGCTGAAGCTCGTTGGCGGGAGCATGGTCCCGAAAAAGAGCCCAGTGGTGGCTTGAGTTACCTGCTCCACTGGTATAGTGAAAAGGGAGGCCGCTTGGGGCCCGTAGGTTACTCCTCCAGATGGGACAGAGCGAGAGTTGCTGTTGTAGTTAGTGCAATTTGAAGCCATTGATTTCTTGAATAGCTTGAATATTCTGCCCCCTGCGTCGACCTTGGTCTTTGGCATGTACCAGCTGTTTGAGGACCGATTCCGTCGGCAAGGCTGCTGCTTGGGGAGCCTGCCTGTGGGCGATAAACATCCTCTGGGCTTCCTCCATCGGCGTTGAGGCACCGAGGATGGGAGGTGGGAGCGTCGACCCAAAAAGAAGCCCGTTGATTTCTTAAAAAGTCGGAATGCAGATATTTGAGGCTGCAAGTGACCCATACTTGACTCCGCCAGATATGACAGAGCCTGAGTTGCTAGGGTGGGAGCAAATGCCATTCTTTATAGAGATGAAATGCGGCCTTCAATATCCACTCCCCTAAGGGCAACCAAAAACATACACACCGCGATTATTTGATCGCGGAAAAAACACGACACACGAAGTGTGGAGTGGAAAGAGGAAAAGGTCCCACCGGGCGTGCCAGAATCTGTTCCCCTCCGAATGACGGCGCGACGCGGACGTCTTGCCTAAGATTCGAGGCAGATGCTAATTGGTGCTATCCGTCCACCTCTCCGAAGATGCCAAGTTGATTTATGGAACCGTGTATCGAAGGTTTAAATGGATGCGTCCGATATAGCAGACTTCATCAGATTCCTCCTCGTTAGAGGGGTTTTTGATTGTGGGGACGCTCTTCCCTGCAGGCGCAAGCCCCTGCAGTTAATTACGCTACCGCATTGCGGTAACAACTTTCTCCTTCTCCAGATGGTCACTTCGTGTCGTGTGTGTTTGTTTTGTGTTTGGTTGCCCATGGATTGTATACGGAGACTAAGTTATGTCGTCGCCCGTAGGGCGTGGACTAGTCCAAATCCGTATTATCTTGAATTTGGGTTTGGGGGTTTGGGTTTAAGGATACGTTAGCCTCGTTTGAGACCAAGATCAACTTAAACGTTAGTAAAGGATACGTTAGTCTAGTTTGAGACTAAGATCGACTTAACGGAATCATTTAGATCCGACAAAAGAGCATTTGGGGGCTCTATTGTTCCAGTTTAGGGACATAGCGGTCCATAGGTAGTTTAAGGACATTGCGGTCCAATGTTAGTTTTAATACGTTGCGGTCAAGGTTAAGGACATCATAGTCCATGGATTTTAAAGACTCCACGGTCCAGTGTTAGTTTTAAGACATCACGGTCAAGGTTAAGGACGTCATAGTCCGTTGTTAGTTTTAAGACATCACGGTCAAGGTTAAGAACGTCATAGTCCGTTGTTAGTTTTAAGACATCTCGGTCAAGGTTAAAGACATCATAGTCCGTGGATTTTAAGGACTCCACAGTCCGGTGTTAGTTTTAAGACATCTCGGTCAAGGTTAAGGACCTCATAGTCCGTAAGTTTAAGGACCCCACAGTCCGTATCAATGTGTGGTTATCGAGACCCGTCACCTCTTTGAAGACGTTGAGGAATTACAACGCTAAGTATCAAAGAAGTGAAGAGATGTACCCTTAAACCAAGGTAGATTAAATAATCTTTGGCCCAATTTGGAACCAAGACCAGTTAATTATATTATGAGCCCATTAGCTCAATTAAGTCTGCGTTGAGGACTTATAGCCACCTTGGGCTAAGTCCCATCATGTTTAGAATATTGGCCCTCTGTTGGCTCGTTGAAGGGGAGGCTTTGCCTTTAGAAACTTAGCCAATTGGGCTAAAGTTAGTGTTTAACACTAAGAGATAATCAGTATTAAACACTAGAAACAGATCTTTCAAATTAGTGTTAAACACTAAAGCTAATCAGTGTTAAACATTGGATACAGAAATTTCAATTTAGTGTTAAACACTAAGGCAAAAGGGGTCACGTAGTAGCACGTGAGTGCGCCATGCTTCTCTTTATTTAGTTCTATCAAAAACAGCATCACATGCTGTCACGTGATGGGAATTTAGGTATTTTCTCGTTAGAGCTTCAGCCAAGGGGTCACGTGGTAACACGTGAGGGCGCCCTAGAGCTCTTTTTCTGTGGATCTTTGCAAGGGTCACGTGGCAGCACGTGACCCTGATTTCTTTGCTTTTTCTAAAGATCTGTTCATCCTTTAAGAAAATTCTTTAGAGGAATTAAATTCATGTTTTCTTCTGAAGAATTATATCCTCAGATAGGGTTAAACCCTAATTTCTTTTCTATAGGAATTAAATTCCTCATATATGTAAAGAATTAAATTCTGTCATAGGGTTAAACCCTAACTTCTTCTTTTTTTAAGGGGATTAACTTCCTGTGATTTTGATAGAATTAAGTTCTCATTTAGGTTTAAAACCCTGTTTCTGTTCATTTTGAAGGAATTAAATTCCTATAACATAGGGTTGAACCCTAATTTTATCTCAAAGGAATTAAATTCCTATAATTCTGTGAGAATTAAATTCTCAAAATTCAATTCCTCCTCTATGCTTTGGATCTGCATGGCAGGATCTCAACCCAATGAGAATTAAATTCTCAATTCATAGGGAGATGTGCACTTTGCAGATCCTCTACTAGAGAAAGAACTAAGTTATCTTTTTTTTATATAAGAGTTAAACTCTTTTGAGAATTAAATTCTCTTTTGAAGCCTCTCCTTTCTTACCTAGGGTTTTCTTTTGCAGAGGATCAAATTCTTCCAAAATCTCAAGGCTCTATTTCTCTCTCTCTGTATGTCTCTGTCTATGTCTCAAATTCTCTCTTCTGGCTCCTATTTATAGGAGAAGGAAAAGAATCAATCAGTTTTAGTGAATCTTTCATTGAAAGATTTGATTTGTTTATTAAGAGATTTGATTTATATTTATCATTCATCTGGGCCTTTGGATTATTAGGTGAATTTTATTCACCATTGGATTTTAAATCCAAAGATATCTCTTTGTTATTTCGGTTTAGATTTTAAGGGGAAATCTTTCCAAGTTCAAGATTTTTCCATAAATAGGTGATATTTAATCACCTTTAGATTTTTAATCCAACGGTTCCAAATAATCATTCTCTATTTGGAAAGATTTGAATGCACTCTTCTCAGAATTTAATTCTGTTAAATAATAAGGCTTTGAAAGCCGGTCACGTGTGGCCACATGACCCCTGGTCACGTGTGGCCACGTGACCCCTGGTCACGTGTGGCACATGACCCCTGGAACAATCCTTTCTTCTCCTTTTGCGCTCTGTTCTCTGGCCGCTGCTCAGCCGTCACGTGCCAACACGTGACCCATGGTCACGTGTGAGCACGTGACCTTTTCTTGAGCCTTTTCTTGAATGAGCTTTGTGCTGCTGCTTTGAACGTCACGTGCCAACACGTGACCACTGGTCACGTATGAGCACGTGATGCCTCTTCTGAGTCCTTTCCTGATTTTTAATCAGGGAACAGTCATCAGGTGTACACACTGGTATATTTAGTTTTCTATGTGTAGTGGGATTTTTGGAATTTATCACGTGTTGATTGTTGGACTTCTAAAAGTTTTAAAACAAAATAATATTAAAAATAATGTGGGGTATGGGATTTGAACTCTGGTGGCTTGGTTCAGCAGTGCAAGGTATTACCAATGAACTACAAGCTCCTTCTTGTAATTAAATTGCTAATTAATTACTTAAGTCTTGTGCTCATGCAATAAATACCTATTTATAGATTTTTGAAAAAAAAAATTGTAAAAACTTGTATAGGAAATTTAGGGTTTTTACATTAGTCCGGTCGGTGGCGCCGGCCCGAGTCGGGCCGGGTCAGGGCATGGGGAGATGGGGGTATATTTAGTTTTCTATGTGTAATGGGATTTTCGAATTTATCACGTGTTGACTGTTGGACTTCTAAAAATTTTAAAACAAAATAATATTAAAAATAATGTGGGGCATGGGATTTGAACTGTGGTGGCTTGGTTCAGCAGTGCAAGGTATTACCAATGAACTACAAGCTCCTTCTTGTAATTAAATTGCTAATTAATTACTTAAGTCTTGTGCTCAGGTAATAAATACCCCTTTATGGATTTTTGAAAAAAAATTTGTAAAAACTTGTATAGGAAATTTAGGGTTGTTACACCTTCGTGCTGGCAGTCTGATCACGGCCGAAGAATTTGCCGCTGAAGCCAACGGTTTTCTTCCCTTTCTTTCTACTTACCATAGAGAAACATTGGTGCAAGTCTGGGTTGAGTTCTGTCGTCAGGTGGAGGCTTGCTTGCATATTATTGAATGTACACGCCTTCCTTCAGAGCTTGTGGCTGCAAAGGCGGGCTTACGGGGGCTGATTGAGCGGTGCGCTATGAATATGCTATCATGCGAGAAGAGGCTCGGCCGAAAGTTTTCGGAGAGGAAGCTGGCTTCCAAAGCACTGAGGGAACTTCAAGCTAATCTTACGGCCAAGACCACTCAGGAATATGAACTTTGGCGGGTGCTTCAAGAAGCTATCAGGGAAGTGGTAGCCATTGATAAAGCTGTCATTTTCACTCGCGAAATGATCGAAGCACATAAGGTTACCGAAAAGGAGATTGAAAGTCGGCTTGCCTCATCCCAGGCCCAATAGGCTCAAGCGGAGGCCCGTCTCTTAACGATAATAAATCATGAAGCCGAGGCCTAGCGGAAAAAGGATGAACTGACAAACCTATTAAATCGTCCGCCGGCTTGAAGAATTGTATATTTTTTTATTCTTCTTTTGTACATACTCCTGAATGAGAGTACATATTTTTTTATTCTTTCATAAATTGTATTTTGTATTCATTTTGATTCATGAATAAAAGACATGTTTTGCTTCATGATGGTGTGTCCCTTTTAGTAAATGCATTTTGTGGATAATCTATTTTGATCTCTTTGTAGGACAGCGATGACTTAGGAGTCAGGTTCAGATCTGCCTCCTAAGGCTTTCCAACTTTATGAGCCGTGAGGGTCTCATAAAGGTATTTGTCCTTACGAGTCATGAGAATCTCGTAAGTGTAATTTCTCCTTAAGAATCGTGAGGATTCCTATGTGAGTTTTCTCTTGAGAGTCGTAAGGATCTCATAAAAGAGTTTTCTTTCTCACGAGTCGAAAGGACCCGTAAGTGATTGTTTTCTTTCTTGTCGGAGAGTGTGGCCTGTAGAAAATCTACCTTGACCTCTCCATGAGGCAATGATGGCTTAGGAGATAGGGTTAGGATCTGTCACCCAAGACTTTTCAACTTTATGAGCCGTGGGGGTCTCATAAAGAATTTTCTCCCTACCGGTCGAGAGGATCCCGTAGGTGTATCTTCTCCTTAAGAATCGTGAGGATTCCTAAGTGCGTTTTCTCTTGAGAGTCGTAAGGATCTCACCAAAGAATTTTCTTCCTTACGAGTCGAAAGGATTCGTAAGTGATGGATGAGGTTGACATGATCCGCATTTCACGGGTTTAAGGGTTGCTCTGGACGCTTCCCACGGGGTCAGGATTGACATAAGCCGTGTTCCACGAAACCAGGATTTGCTCTGGATGCTTCCCACGGGGTCAGGATTAACGTAGCCGTGTTCCACAAGGACCAGGATCCGCTCTGGACGCTTCCCACGGGGTCAGGATTGACATAAGCCGTGTTCCACGAAACCAGGATTTGCTCTGGACGCTTCACACGGGGTCAGGATTGACATTAGCCGTGTTCCGTAAGGACCAGGATACCCTCTGGATGCTTCCCACGGGGTCAGGATTGACATTAGCCGTTTTCCACGAAACCAGGATTTGCCCTGGATGCTTCCCACAGGGTCAGGATTGACATAGCCGTGTTCCGGAAGGACCAGGATCCGCTCTGGACGTTTCCCACGGGGTCGGGATTGACATAAGCTGTGTTCCACGAAACCTGGATTTGCTCTGGACGCTTCCCACGGGATCAGGATCGACATTAACCGTGTTCTGCAAGGACCAGGATCCGCTCTGGATGCTTCACATGGGGTCAGGATTGACATTAGCCGTGTTCCACGAAACCAGGATTTGCTCTGGATGCTTCCCACGAGGTCAGGATTGACATTAGCCATGTTCCGCAAGGACCAGGATCCGCTCTTAGTGCTTCCCACGGGGTCAGGATTGACATAAGCCGTGTTCCACGAAACCAGGATTTGCTCTGGGCGCTTCCCATGGGGTCAGGATTGACATAAGCCGTGTTCCACAAGGACCAGGATCCGCTCTGGACGCTTCCCACGGGGTCAGGATTGATATAAGCCGTGTTCTACGAAACCAGGATTTGCTCTGGGCGCTTCCCACGGGGTCAGGATTAACATTAGCCGTGTTCCGCAAGAACCAGGAGCCGCTCTGGACGCTTCCCACGGGGTCAGGATGGACATAAGCCATGTTCCGCAAGGACCAGGAGGGGTTAACTCTCGGTTGTCTGTGCATCGTCGAGTCATGAAACTGGGAGCTTTGTCGTGACTCCGATTTGCTGATATTACGTCTGTTGTAATGAAACGAATGTTGAGATGATCTCCAGGCTATCTATGGACAATCGAGATGTGGATTCTTTTTTTGATGGAGCCTGGTGGGAAGGTATGGTTCCCTCTTAATTTGTGCCCCTGGATTGTATACAGGGATCGATGTGATCTCACCTGTAGGGCAAAAGTTTCATTTTATATTTTTCTTTCTGCGATGCTCTATCATTTCAGATTTTATATAGCGAAAGTCGAGATTGCCCAATCATTTCGGCTATTTTTCACGGTGCCCAATCATTTCGGCTATTTGTTTTATTTACTCGCTGCTTTTTATTGCGGGTTGCCCAACCATTTCGGCTATTTTGTATGCATACATTTTTACTTGCTGATTTTGTTGCAAATTGCCCCATTATTTCGGCTATTTCATATGCATTTGTGGATTGTTGGCTTTTCGTTGCGAATTTTGGATTTAATACCGCTTTAGGCATCAGCATCGCTACAACTGGGATATTGCCAGGAGCGAATCATCACTTGCCTTTGTCGATGTCGAACAAAGGTGGCTTAGTAAACATGGCTAGGATCCTGTCGACTAAGGCTTTTGACTTCATGAGCCGTAAGGGTCTTATGAAGGTATTTCTTCCTACGAGTCGTGAGGATCTCGTAGGTGCGTTTTCTCCTTAAGAATCGTGAGGAATCTCAAGTGTATGGTCTCTTATAAGTCGTAAGGATCTTACAAGAGTATTTTCTCCTTATAAGTCGATAGGACTTACAAAGGTTGTCCACTGTGTAAACATATCCCCAGTCGCGGGTGGGACTTTGTTAGGGAAATGTTTATTCACGCCCATGGATTGTATACAAGGGTCAGTACTGAACCGCTTGTAGGGCAATGCTGGAGGTTGTGATGGCTTAAGAACAGAGTCAGATCCCTGTAGCTTAAGGCTTTTGAATCTTATGAGCCACGAGGGTCTCAAAGGGGATTTCTCCTTACGAGTCGTGAGGATCTCGTAAGTGTAATTTCTCCTTAGGAATCGTGGGGATCCCTAAGTGTGTTGCTCCCTTGTGAGCCGTAAGGATCTCACGCAGGTGGTTTCTCCTCACAAGGTCGAGAGGGCCTTGCAAGTGTCTTTTAACGAGATTGCACCCTTTCGGGTTTTCACAAAACTCGCCGGTAGCCCTGCTGTTTTTACTCACGGAGCCCTTTTGGGTTTTCATCCGTGCCTATTTTGCTTATGGACATACCGTTTTCTTTTTTCTTTTTTTTATATATATTTATATATATATATATTTTTGTGGCAGCCTTGGGATGCTGCGGTTCGTAGTAGTTTATCGACGTCTCGGTCAATAACCAGTTTTAGGACATAATGGTCCATCGTTAGTTTAAGGACGTTTTGGTCCGAAAGCCGGCTACTACTTATAGAGTTTGGGCTTACAAAGATAGCGAGCGGACATAGGCGTCGTCGTCTATCGTTGACCTAGGCGTAGTATTTTTTCAGGAAGCGACCGTTTATTGGCCTGAAAGGTCTTTCGCCATGCATGTCCATGAGTAGATAGGCTCCACCCTGGTAAACTTTGTCTATGATGTACGGGCCTTCATAGTTCGGCTCGAATTTCCTCCGCTTGGCACGATTGGGGATCATAGGTCTTTTGACCATTAACACGAGTTCGCCTTGGCGGAATGTTCTCGGCCTAGTCAATCTTTCATATGAACGCGTCATCTTTGCTTTATAAGCCTCCGGATTTTGTTGCGCCATGAGCCGGGTTTCATCAAGGGCATCGAGCTCCTCAAGCCGAAGGTGGGCATTTTTTTCGTCTGTTAGCTCGTAGTGAACCGCCACTCGTAGAGAGGGTAACTCTATCTCGAGGGGCAGTATCGCTTCTGTGCCGAATACCAATGCATACGGCGTTGTGTTCGTAGCTGTTTTGAACGTAGTTCGATACGCCCAGAGAGCCATGTAGTCTCTCATGCCAGTCCCTCTTATTTAGAGACACCGTCTTTTTCACGATTTTCATCAAGGTCTTGTTGAAAGCCTCAGCCAGACCGTTAGCTCGGGGATTATAGACCGAAGAGTATCTCCAGTCTATATTATGCTGCTGTGCAAAGCGGCTAATATTATGACTTCTATAGGGCGGCCCGTTATTGAAGATAATCCGTCGCGGAGTGTCGAACTGGTAAATGACGTGTGTCTTAAAGAAATGGAGGATATTCTCCATCTTCACTTCACTTAATGGCACTGCTTCCGCCCACTTAGAGAAATAATCAGTTGTCGCCAATATGAACCGATGTCCCTTGGATGATGCTGGTTCAATGGGCCCGATTATGTCAGTTCCCCACATTTCGAATGGCCAGCTAGCCACCGTTGAGTGTAGCGGATTTGGATGCTGATGGATAAAGTCCCCGTGAATCTGGCACGAGTGGCACTGCTTCGCGTATTCGAGGCAGTCTTGGATCATCGTGGGCCAATAGTGGCCCATCCTTTTGATTTTTAGTTTCATCTTCGGCCCGGCTCGGTGAGAACCGCAGAGTCCGTCGTGAGTTTCTTGGATGATTCTCCTTGCCTTTAGGTCCCAGGCATCTTAGCCACAGAGAATCAAATGATCTCTTATACAGAGTATCATTGACAAAGGCAAAGGCTAGAGCTCGTTTCATGAGCTAATGTCTTGACGACGCATCTTCAGGTGTTCGACGGGATTTGAAGTAGTCTATAAAAACTTCTCTCCAATCCTTAGCTTTTTCCCGGTCTTTTATTTGCAGAGCCATATGCTCAGTCGCTCCCTTTTCTTCAGAAGATTCTGGAGATACTTCTGTCGGTGTGAGAACCCGACGGCTTTGCACAATGATCCTCATGCCATCAAGGTTTTCATCGGCCAGTTCTTTAGCAAGCTTGGCTAATGCATCCGCCTTGTTATTTTCCACACACAGTATGCTTTCCAGGGCATAGGCAGGGATTTGAGTCGGTAATTGCTGCACTCTCTCGCCGTACTTCACCAACTCTGGCTTGCACGTTTGATAATTGCCATATACTTGACTAACGACCAGCTGGGAGTCTCCGTATATAAGAAGGTTCTCGATTCCCATATCGACAGCGATCTCAAGACCTGCTATCAAAGCTTCATATTCAGCTTCATTATTCTTCCTCAGCTCTGTTAAGGAGAAGGCAAAGCGCATTAACCTTCCTTATGGAGTCACGAAGATAAGGCCTACCCCTGATTTGATTATAGGGGTGCTTTGTTTGCGCTTCTTCATGGAAGATGCTCCATCGAAATAGAGTTCCCACTGGGTATCATTCTCTCTTCTTTTCCCGTCGATCGTGTCAAACGCGTGCTCGTTGGGCAATTCACAGTTCAAAGGAGAATCGGCAGGTATCGGATGCTCAGCGAGGAAGTCAGCGATGGCTTGGCCTTTCACTGCCTTGAGGGGCACGTTTAGCGAGCGGGCCCATTTAGCGAGCGGGCCCGTTAATATAGCTTTTGACATCAAATATTTGAGAGGATCCACCTTTGATATGAGATGGACCTCATGTGCCAACGCATAGTGTCTGAGCTTCGTTATCGCGAAGATCAATGCCAGGCAATGTTTTTCAATGGGAAAGTAATTATTTTTTGCCCCCAGGAGAACTCGACTCAAATAGTAGAGAGCTCTTTCCTTCCCTTGGTCGTTCTCTTGTGCCCACAGCGCACCTAAGGAACCTTCGAGGGCTGTTGTATACAGGACGAGAGGTTTTCCTTTAACGGGAGCGGCCAACACTGGAGGGTTCTGCAGGTATTGCTTGATTTCGTCTAGTGCGCCTTGGCATTTGCGATTCCAGACGAACGGGGTTCCCTTCTTCATTAGGTGACTGTAGGGACGACACTTGCCGGAGAGATTGGCTATAAATCGCCGGATATACGCGAGCTTTCCTTGGAGAGACTGCAGCTGCTTGAGAGTCCTTGGCGGAGGCATTTTCATGATCGTCTTGATCTTAGACGGGTCTATCTCGATGCCTCGGTGTCGGACGACGAATCCTAGGAATTTGCCCGAGGAAACTCCGAACATGCATTTGAGAGGGTTCATCTTCAAATTGTATTTCCGAAGGCGCTGAAACACGATCTTCAGATGTTCTAAATGTTCCTCGTATGATTTGCTTTTAACTACAAAGTCGTCGATATAGCATTCGACGATTTCATGTATGAGGTCATCGAAAATCTTCGTCATGGCCCTCTGATAGGTGGCACCGGCGTTCTTTAGACCGAAGGGCATCGCCTTGTAGCAGAAAATACCTAAAGGGGTCCGGAAAGCGGTATGCTTCTGGTCATCGGGATGCATCTTTATCTGATTATACCCTGAAGAGCCGTCCATGAAAGAGAAGACTTCGTGAGTGGACGTATTATCTATTATCAGCTCAGTGACCGGTACCGGAAAGTCGTCCTTCGGGCAAGCTCTGTTGAGATCCCGGAAATCTACGCATATGCGCACCGTCCCATTTTTCTTCATTACTGGGACAATGTTGGCGATCCAGTCAGGATATTGAACCTCTTGGATGAAGCCGGAGTCGATTAGTTTCTTGACCTCGGCGTTGATTCTCATATCAAGCTCGAGCCGCATTCTTCTCGGTGCTTGTTTAATCGGCTTGACGTCCGGAGATATCGCCAATTTGTGCACGGCTATTTCTGGATCCAATCCGGGCATCTCGGAATAGTTCCATGCAAAACAATCTTTATACTGCATGAGCACGTCTTTAAGCGTAGCCTCCTTTTCTTCAGACAATAGTTCACTGATGAACGTCGGCCGTGGGTCATTTGTCGTTCCCAAGTCGATTTTTCTGAGGTCATCTGCAGTAATATGTATCCCATCTTCCAGCTCTTTTGGCGCCGGTGGAAATTCTGAGATCAATTCATCTTCATTGTTCTCGAAGCACCAAGAAAAGTCATCCATATTCTCGGGTTCTTCTTCTGACAGCATTATCACATGACAGGTACGAGATCGCTTCCAGGATCGATGTTGATCTAGTTCTACTCTCACTATACACGTCGCTTTCAGCTCATGCTTTTATGGCGGGGTTATCCTCCAACTGCTGGATAGAGCGAACCTGCCTTATTGATATTGGTCTTCGACCCAGTTCTTGAAGGTGAAGCGGTCTTCGAGAGGATGTCCTATTGCTCGGTGATAGGAGCAATAGTCTGGATGAGAGACCTCGTTTGCTTCTCGGGGTGCTTGGACTCCGGGAGTGTCATCATCTGATGTTTTATGACAATATCGAATATCTTCTTTGTCTTGACTTGGGGAAAAGAATATTCTCGACCCATCTTCTTTATAAGAGACGGATCCCGGCTGCTCGATTCTTGATCGCGTGGCTTCTTAGACCCGCTTCGCTGCTGTCGAACGCTTTTTCCGTTCTTTGGTTTATTTTTGCCTCTACGCCGGGTATTTTGTATGACAGGTTGGCGACGACATGTATTGTCGTTCTCCATGGCCTGCTGAAGGAGGCGCTGCGTCCTAGCTTTTTCGTAAATGGCCATTTCGCGATTATGGTCATCCCAGACCTTTTGACTCATTTCTCTTATTAGCTTGTCCATCTTTTCTTCAAACGACGGACTTGGCATTTTCATGGCGAGACCTCGTTTTGGTTCAGGGTTAGCATCTTTTAACAGAACATCTCCTTCTTCGTCAAAACCATGTATGACGTAGCAGCCATGGAATCGTTCCCGTTTCTTGGATTGAACATATCAAAACCCGATCGTTTCCATTCTCCCGTTGGGCAATTTTCGCTGAGTTCCAGGGACATCCCAGATCCTGTTGTAGAACTGAGCTTGTCGAGTAGCCTGTTTGAAAGGTACGCCTTAGCGCCTCAACAGCCTTTTTAATCCTTCTGTGTAATATCTGGGCAGACGGATGGGCTGGAGCCTATCAAGTATAGAATCGGCACCATGCTAAATTTCTTTCTCCACTTTGGTTTCCGTGGATTGATAAAAGAGGATCGCCTTTTCATCTCTTCGCCTGGGAGGGACGTAGAATGTCTGCAGTTTTTGCACACTATAGGTATTAAGCGCGTCAAGCTCTTTGTAATGCTCTTGTGGAACCATGGCAATTTGCAAACTTCGATCATCGTCAGCGAAGGCTTGTATTGATGGTCGAACAGAAAATACGGCATTGACCACATCTTCCGAGTCGCTGCCGAAGATCAACATAGGGGTGGACGGTCCTGGCTTGTTGTATTGGGGTGGTCCTGAATAAACTATTTCCTCTTCCTCCTCAGTGTCACTCCCGAAGACCGGAATAATGGTGATAGCTTTGTCCTTCGGTTTGTGACATCTTTCCGTGTCCTCGAAATCTGGTAAGAAATATTTTGCATCTTCGTACTTTCGGACTTCGTTCACGGAGAATGGGTTTAGTTCCCCTGTCACAGTGTACTCAAGACCGTCTTTGAAGTACTTCATACACTGATATTGTGTAGAAGGGATGATGTTGTGTAGAAGGGATAACCAAGGCCGGCCGAGCAAAGCGTTATAGTGGGACTTAGCGTCAATGACGTGAAACTTGATGTCAGTGACTAGCAGCCCAAAACGCAGCGTCAGAATCACAGGCCCGAGCGTCCGTGATGACTGAGAGTCAAACCCGGAGATAGTGATCTTATCCCGAGCGAGGTGTTGAACGCTTATGCAGATTTCCTTCAACACTCTTACATTGAGGAGGTTAACGGAGGACCCATTGTCAACCAGGATTTTGCCTATCCTGATATCATGACAGTATCCGGAGACATAAAGGGGACGGTTATGCTCACACGTCCCGAGGAGGAGATCCTGATCGCCGAAGGTGATATCGGCTGTGTGCACTTCTTCCAGCTCTTTCTTCATCTTTTCTTCGGCGAGGAAAGCTTGGAATTGCTCGGGATTGTTTCCCCCAATCAGAGCAAAGCACTGTTTTAAAATTCAAAATTTTAAAATTGAAGCAATGCTTCAGATTCAGCGCTAGGCGCGCTGAGCGCCACATGTCAAATATAGATGCGCTAGCGCCAGGTGCGCTGCGCCCTAGGCAGCGCACCCCCAATCAGAGCAAAACTCTGTTTTAAAATTCAAAATTCAAAATTGAAGCAACACTTCAGATCCAGCGCTAAACGCGCTGCACGCCACGTGTCAAACATGGGTGCGCTAGCGAAGGCTGCGCTGCGCGCTACGTGTCAAACGTAGGTGCGCTGGCGCAAGGTGCACCAGCGCTGGAATTAGAAATTCCCCACCGTTAGATCAAAAAATCTAATAATGATAAATCATTAATTAATCAGAATTAAAATTCTATTATGGAAAGATCTTTCTAATCTTGTTAAAAACAAGAAGATTGTCTTCTATAAAACAGAAGCCCTACGATCAAAAGATCCAACGGTGGGGAAACATCCCCAAATCAATCAGAGAAATATCTCTTTAACTGATTTAACTAATCAATTTGCCCTATATAAAGGCCCCTAGACTTCAAGTCTCATATATACAGAAGCAGAGAGAAACCCCCTATAAAGTTTGAGAAAACTCAAAGAAAGAAAATCAAGATTTTAGCAAAAGAAGATCACCTTTTCAAGATAAAGAACATGATTCTTTAACACAGAGATGAAATCATCTCATGAAAAGAAGAACTATCTTCTAAAAAAGATCATAGATCTATAAACGACCAAGGTCTTTGATAAAAAAAGAGATCAAAAGATCTCATCATAAAAACAAAAGAAGTATTTATTTCATTCACAGATCATTGATCTACAAAGGCAAAGCCCTTTCTAAAATAAGAACTATTGTTCTTGAATCTTGAGGCAAAGCCTCCTCTAAAAAAGAACATAAGCTTGTTCTCTGATCATAAATTTGATCAAATGCGCTTTGCGCTACTGAAAAGTGCCTTGAACTCGTAAACTGCGCTTTTTGCGCTCCTTGGACCGGCGCTCAGCGCCAAAACGTGCCACGTGTCAACCACAGACACAATTTGCGCTTTGCGCTTCTGAAACAGCGCATTGCGCTCATGGGCTGGCGCTCAGCGCCAGGTGCGCCACGTGTCACTCACTGTTGCGCCACTAAACTAGCGCAACACGCTCACAAATTGAAAGCGCAATGCGCTTATAAACTGGCGCTTAGCGCTAGGCGCGACACGTGTCCTTTTCGTGTGCGCTACTTGGCAGAAGCGCAATGCGCTCTTTAATTGGTGCAGAGCGCCTAACACGCCACGTGGCACGCTGCCAGAACACACATTGTTCTGATGAATGCTATACATTCAATACAAGACAAAAATTGTCAGGATCTAATGCTCAGCATTATTAAAAGGGCCAAGCCCAAATAAAGGTTCAATAGCCAGAACAATAAAATGTTAAACATTTTAATCTTATTGGAGTTAGTCCAATTCTGGCCATAAGTCCTCAACTTATATTGAACTGAGCCCATCTGCTCACGAATATTTAACAGATCTCAGTCCCAAACCGGACTACAGATCTTTCAACCAACACACCGGTTCAAGGGTACATCTCATTACTCCTCTGATATCTGTCGTTGTAATCCTTCAACGTCTTCAGAGAGGTGGCGGATCCCGACAACCACACATTTCACGGACTGTAGGGTCCTTAAACTCATGGACTACGATATCCTTAAACCTTATAGACTACGATGTCTCTAAACCGGATTGTGGGGTCCTTAAACTCATGGACTATGATGTCCTTAAACTTCATAGACTACGATGTCTCTAAACTACGGACTGTGGGGTCCTTAAACTCATGGACTACGATGTCCTTAACCTAGACCGAGATGTCCTTAAACTAACATTGGACCGCAATGTCCTTAAACTAATCGACCACAATGTCCTTAAACTAAACAATAGAGCCCAATTGCTCTCTTGTTGGATCTAAATGATCCTGGTAAGTAGATCTTAGTCTAGAAATTAGACTAACGTATTCTTAACAAACGTTTAAGTTGATCTTAGTTTCAAATGAGACTAACGTATTTTTAAACCAAACCCCCAAACCCAAATCTAAGAAGATACGGATTTGGACTAATCCACGCCCTGCGGGCGACAACATAAATTAGTCTCCGTATACAATCCACGGGCAACCAAAAACAAAACAAACACCCACGACACGAAGTGACCATCTGGAGAAGGAGAAAGTTGTTACCGCGATGCGGTAGCGTAATTAACTGCAGCGGCTTGCGCCTCCATGGAAGAGCGTCCCCACAATCAAAAACCCCTCAAATGAGGGGGAATCTGACGAAGCCTGCTACATCGGCCGCATCCGTTTAAACCTTCGATACATGGTGTCATAAATCAACTTGGCATCTTCGGAGAGGTGGACGGATAGCACCAATTAGTATCTGGCGCGAATTTCAGGCAAGAAGGACCTGTGCGTCGCCGTGTCTGTGTTCGGCGGGGAATAGATTCTGGCACGCCCGGTGGGACCTTTTCCTCTTTCCACTCCACACTTCGTGTGTCGCGTTCGCGAACGAATCGCAGTTTGATATGGTTGCCCTTGGGTTCGAGGTACTAAGATTTGGTGTCTTGCTGGGTGCAGAAAACAATGGCGTCTACTTGTATGAAGTGTTCCAGCTGCAATTGCAACTCGCGCTCCGCCTCATCTGGAGGCATAGCTTACGGGCACCAAGCGGCCTCCCTGTTCACGATGCCGGTGTACCAGGTCACGCAGGCCACCACTGGATTGTTTTTCGGGACCATGCTCCCACCGATGAGCTTCAGCGCTCCTATACCGACACAAGAAGCTCCCAAGAAGTCAGTCTTTGATCGACTTGCAACTACTGTGACCCCTTTCGATGGGTCGTCCAGCTCCAGCGCCTCATTCTTCGCCAGATTGGGCCAAAGTTCATACGGGCCCATGATGAAGCCTACAGTTCCAGAAAAGGTTATTCCGAAGAGGATAGTCATCCCTGCTCTTGAAGTCGTCAAGGCGGCTTCTCTTGCCAAAGGGTCAGTCTTCACAAGACTGACTGTTCCGGCTCCTACTCCGGCTCCCGTTCCTGCTCAAAAGTCTGTATTTGACAGGTTAAACACTGCTGTTGGACGGACCTCGGTCTTCAAGAGGTTGTTACCAGCAACGCCTCACCAGAACAGGGGGCATGACAAAGCCACCCCCATCACCGAACAAACACCATCGACTCGACACGCTCGACGTCGCAACTGGCGCCGAGTAAGGAAAGCTGGGGGAAAACCCCCCTCTGGGCTAACTCCACCAGCCCCAACGGTGGAAGTCAATACTGATGTTCCAACCGGGAACAGCTTTGAACTGCTGAACAAGATGCGCAGGAACTCTCCTACCGCCGTACTGAAAAGATCTCCTCCACCGGTGGAGAATGTTACAGAAATAAAGCCGGATCAGCCCCCTCAACAGCTGTCCTCCAAAGTTTACAAAGTCTGGTGACAGGTCCAGGAATCGGTGATTGATCAAGACTATCCCCGTCAACAGAAGAAGCTGAAGACTCAGCAGGAAGAGAACCGTCCTGCCAAACCGCAAAGGACAACAACTACCTGGGTGCCCCCTGCAACGGCCCCCTCAACGTCAACTGCTCAAAAGAGAAGGAGGCCAGAGAAAGTCCCCGTGACTACGGCAGACCACAAAGATGCTGAGCCCAAATGCCCCAAGTCTGGGGGCATAACGGTGCATACTGTTTACATGGCTTCCGAAAAAGAGGAAAGCCGCGCTTCGACGGGTCACCGACCGCTCACCCGATCCGTGACAAAAGCTCAGGAGCAGCAACAAAAGCTTCAGGAAATGCTAATGCAAATGGCCGCACTCACCGGCCAAAAGAAAGCCCGGAAGCGTCATTAGAGCAGCGTCATGAACAAGAAACCAATGTTGACTTCCTCCGCAGAGTCCTCGAAAAGAAGGATAGAGAAGCGGCAGAACAAGAGGCCAACAAAAAATGAATGGCGCTTCTCTTCCAAGACATGGTCGAGATGATGTTACAGCCGGAACCTCCAGCTGAAGACCCTCCGATCATCATTGAAGACGACAAAGGGGAGACATCGAACCCCCCTCCGGCTCTATCAGCGGCCAAAGAGAAAACCATTTCCAAGTCCGCTCTGGATGACTATATAGATCAACAAATACGAGCTCACCGAGTGAACGAAGCGGCTGGCCAAGTCGTTAAAACTGGACAACCATATCCAGGCTGGTATGATCAAATAAGTTACCCGCCGGGATATACAATCCCTAAATTCCATGTGTACAAGGGGACAGACAATCCCCATCAACATGTTGCTCAGTTCAGGGCTCTTTGCGGCAATACTGGAGGTGATGATAAACTTCTACTTCACCATTTTGTCGGTAGTTTAGCAGACACGGCTTTTGAATGGTACTCGGAGCTTTCCGACGACTCCGTCAAAACGTTTACAAAATGGAGTTGCTATTCACTCAACGGTTCGCAAGCGCCAGCGAACGCACCCCGATCACGGCATTGATCAACACCAGAGTAAAGCCGGGAGAGACGTGGGTGCAATACGCAATCCGGTGGAGGAATCTATGGTCAAAATGCGAACAACGCATAGAAGAAGCTCCTGCCGTGAGCATGTTCATGTGGACCCTTGACCCTCAGTCGACTATCTCCCAATTCATGATGTTCATCAAGCCGACCACCTTCTAGGCCTTGATCGACAAGCTGGCCCAAATGGACAGATGGGCCATAGGCCTTTCCTTTCAAAAGTGGGTTTTCGGAATGAAAAAGGCAACGGAAAAGCGACCGTTGTCGTCAACGCTCAGCGACAGCCGAGTAACCCAAGACCGTCTGTTCGTCAGAGCAGCAAGCCGCGATCTCTCGATGAGAAGTTGAAACGTCCTTACTCATTTCCCAGGGATAACACAAGGAGACTATTCGAACTGGTAGTGCGCAAAAGACTCATCACTCTGCCAGATCCAAAACATCCATCGCAACCGAGTGACGTTAACCATCCTAACTATTGTCCCTACCAGATAGTAATGGGCCACCCACTCGAAAATTGCTACGTCTTCAAAGGCTGGATTGAGGATGAATACCAAAAGGGCAAATTCGAGTTGTCTGACAACTGGAAGGTGAACCTGCCACAACCACATGCTCAGAAAAGGATGAACACGCCGGGGGCATCATGCTCTTTTATAGGGGAAGCTCCAAGAGAAATTGTTCTTTTGGCAAAAACTAAAAGAGTGCTGAAAGATCTTCAAACATGTCCGGCCTATGAACACCGGACCGAAACGTCCTTAAACTAACACCGGACCGAAACGTCCTTAAACTAACACCGGATCGAAACGTCCTTAAACTAACAATGGACCACTATGTCCTAAAACTAGCTGTTGACCGAAACGTCGATAAACTACTGTGGGTTACAGCATCCTAAAGTTGATAAAAAAAAGCGGTATGTCCATAAGCAAAAAGGCACGGATGAAAACCCGAAAGGGCTCCGTGAGTAAAAACAGCAGGGCTACCAGCGAGTTCTGTGAAAATCCGAAAGGGCGCAATCTCGTTAAAAGACACTTGCAAATGTAAGTGCACGGCGGCGCCCCGGCCGTCAATCCGACGCCGGAATGCGGAAGCGGTGAAAAACTTTAATTTTGCGGACTTAGCAAACCGGCACCCCCGCGCACTAAACACCCGAATCGTAACCATTAACAAGTCTAAGCTAACTAGAAGATGGGTTAGAGATATACCGACGATCCAAGTCCTCCGGTCTTCTCGCCATCGTCCCGATCTCCTGCGGAATGTCCCGTCTCCTCCTCGTCGCCGGAAGTGCACCACATCGCCTACTTTGTGTACGGGCTCCCACCTCAATGCCGAGGCAACTCGGGCGCGAAGTTGGCTGCCCGACGCGTCCAAGATTTGCTGTAGAATAGTATAGCAAGCGAGTCTCTTTGGGGTTTATGAGGAGTTGCCATGATGGAGAATTTGAGCATGCAAAGGAAATGAAAATGGAGCAAGCATCAAAGATTAAGCTCGGCCACAAGAAGGGAAAAAAAAGCTCACTGGAAAATGGAAACCAGCACTCTCTCTCTCTGTGCTGTGAAAATATAATGAGCCTCATTTTCTAAGCTCATTCAATACCAAAATAATCCCATCTATGCATTAATTCATCCATCCTATAAAACAATTCCAGCACACATAATTATATTGCATTCCATAAATCACCTCCATTCCCCACAGTGGCCGGCCCATATCAATTTCCAATCAAACAGTGGCCGGCCCCACCACAAACCCATACTCATTTAAATCCTAATAAATGCAAGAATAGAAAAGAGGATTTCATAATCAAACTTTTGCAAGAAACCCCCTTCCACTAAATATTATTTGCAAACTGCAAATAACACCCTCCATCGGAAAAGTCCGGCCGGGAAAGAACAAAGGAAAACCGGACGGAACGGAATGCAAACTGGCAACTCCAGAAAACTGGTCCCGTAATAAATTACAGGAAAACCCCGATACTGTGCATACACACCCGCATTTGTATTTCGACCGAAATACAAATGTAAAGAGACAAAACTACACTGTACTATACTAGGATCCGGCTTAAGCCAAAGCCGGCTAGTAAAAACCGTCCGATCACGATCCGTGCAATACCGCACGTATCTGATCGAACCCTGCCATATCTCCATACGGCCTCTACAGCGTTTCGCCCGAAAGCTGAGTAACTGAATGTGGGGGACTCTAAAGACTCGTCAACACCTTGGTTGTGGATTTAACCGCTAGCACGTCAGAGGTATAAGCCAATACGTAACGGGCTACCAGGTATTGACTAAAAAGGACGTCGATGAGCGAACTCATCCTGACATCCTACTGAGCCTGTCAGTGACAATATCCGTGCAGTCCGGTCCGTTCGTCTATGAGTATCGCATGGCAGGCCTAGGGGGTTGGTAAAAGTCAGACCCCCAAAAGCGGTACAAGTCGTGTCGGAGTGTAGCCCAGAACACCCTGAGATACTACTGGAATACCTACCAGTAAATCTCCTTGCCTTGGCCAAGGACTTCGTGTAATGGCTCTCCTAGACACAGCGCGACCTCACCCCCAATACCGGGAGAGACGAAACCCCCGAAGATCCGCTCACTGCCTCCATGTGGCTCGAGACTGTACCCAACTAAAACCTGTTTGCACGACTCCTTTGAGCCGTGGTAGGGTAGTAATCAAAGCACAGTGGGAACTCACACGAGACAAATGACGATCCCCAGGTCGATGAACTAACCTGTACACATGTCACCTGGGAACTGCTATCTGACGTCAGGTATAAGACCAACTAGCATGTTCCCGGCGAGTCCTGTCCGGTGTACTCATAACCCAATGAGCACCTGTATACATCTTAGGTGATCCAACTGACACCAGTGGCTTGTGAGACCGGCCACCGCCCCTCGTCGGGGTCTCGACTGTATACACTAGTCTACTCTGGAGAATCGATGCCCAGTCTCGAAACTCCCATGACTAGGGACCTTTTAAGGATGTGCTAATAGACTCCAGCTCTCACTTATATGATCGCCCTCATACTGCCGGCAGTCAAGCAAGAATCCTAGGGGCTCTATCAACATGCAATAGCGACATGTCATGTCACCTAAAGCAGTACACGATGATAAAGGTAAACCAGATAGCAAACTATCATCTCGAGTAAGACTGTCGTACCGGGATAGGTCATCCCTCAATCATTGCAATCACGTGCCTGTGATCCAATAATTGACTCTGAGGGCACTATCTCCAACAATCTCCCACTTGCACTCAAGGCTAATTATTGCGATGTCGCATACTCACAGCCCGTGTGATACCGAACACCCAACTCCTCTACTTGTCAGTCTTACAAAGCTCGTTTGCGAAACTATCGCGTTCGAGGAATAGCCTCAGTGAGTGGATCCGCTCTGGTGTTTCTTTCTATGTCTCTCTATATCTTAAGTTCGCGGAGAAAGCCATCTCCCGAAATGAGCAATACCTGTCTTAGAATGTCTGGATGTCTGATGGGACCGAGCTCAAAAATGAACTCCAAATCCAAACTTCTTAGACTGTATCGTCAACTGAACTTAATCAGTATCCTGCGCCATGCCTCCCTCAGTATTGCCTTGGATCACCTGTCCAAAACACTGTCCCTCGTCAGAAGGAAAAATATAACTCTGACGATCTCCTTGTCGTCTATGTCACCTTGGAAGCCTGGAATGATAATTGTCTCCCGAATAGGGCTGTCGTTATCATATCCCTAGAACATCCACTTATGTTCTAAAACTGCTTCCGACTGTTTCTCCAGGATTGGATAAATATCAACTTATCGCATCTAGTGCAAGAACAACATCCGGTGTGGTACTTGACATCTCATGATTGACTCAATTGCCTAAGCAAGTGATCTGCCAATCATGCACATCCCTCTCTACTTTAGTCTATAAGACACCTTTAGAGAGGGTGACTCCATTACCTGCAGGTACACTACCATGCCAGGAGTCGTCCATTCTAAAAACTCTTAGAATGCTGTCAAAGTACCCAGATTGGGAAACCACCCAAATCTAGATCTAAAACCATAGATCTAGTAACCAGTATGTCTGATATAATGTCCAAGTCCCTTGTGGAGAAACCACTGTGTGACGACCAAAATATAACCGATCGTAGTATAGGAATTTCCTTTCCTACTCTGCGTATGTCATCCAAATACCAGGATATCACACCCTACTACCTTCTCAACAGATCCATCCCCTATTCTGATGACGTCAAACCCATGACTGTCACATCAGAAAATAGATGATCTATCTCCGCTACATCTGCTTTAGTCTATAAATAGACATAAGCCTGATGTCCACCAATGCTTCCGCTGCTCCCACTGACTACGACAACTCTCTGGCAGAGTCATATAGACGTGCACTTCTAAAGCTAGTTTAGAACGACGCTATACTCATCCTCCCACCGGGTCTCGCAGCCTGGAACAACAGCAATGGCAAGTGTGGGTGAACAAGAACCTCCCTGCCACCGTCCTTGAGGCTACCGGAGTACCTCTCGGGTGCCTGAGGTTACCCACCGTATCTGCGGAGTGGCCAATGGAATGTCAAATCAGATTGAATCTTTAGGTTCCTTATCAAATCATCAGTAATCGTTTGCGGTTCTGGAATCACTTCCAGTTCTACCATACTCCCACTAATGTTTTCTGAAAAAATCCATTTTTAATAAAACTGTGGCGAGTCAAGAACAATATCACTATTGATCTTCCAGATGGTAGAAAGTCAACCCTCGTCATAGCCTGGGTCAACCCACAAACAGCCACTACTGAAACGTGCCTATGAGTTATCCGGAGTCTGGTTTTAATCATAAGCCAGACAACTCCCCGTACCTTAACAACGTTAAGATATTAACTGTTCTATATCCAATATAGAACCAGAGGCACTGATTTAATTTAACCAGATTCAAATCATGCAGCTGTCTCCAGCGCATGTCAACTAAATGGAGAGAGGCCGATCAGCGTTACTCAACTTAGGAATTCTTCCAATTATGAGTAACCTGAAAGAGAAGCAATTTCTCTTTATCATTACTATCAACTGAATACCATACACAAGTATCTACATCTTCGATCACTTTGAAGAATCCCGATACTTGCTACACCTGGTTCTCTACTCCATTCAAATACCTATAACTCCTCAAAACTCAGACCCTGTGTTTCCACGAAACACATGTCTAAGAACTAGAGAAGTTAAAAGTAAACAGAATATAGTATGAGGACCAACCCCTCTGTCCTAATGGACTCTGGACAACATACAATACTCTGTATAAATCCGCTGAGTCTAACAACTCTTTCACTGTGTGTCGTAGGTTGAAAACTGTACTTATGGTTAAGAAGAATTACACCGCTGTTTAATGCTCCTTACCTAACCATCCACTGATATAGGTAAATGTCATCGACATAATATCAAAAGGTATATCTCACTCTATGAAAATAGACGTACAGATATATCAATTTGAAATTGGTGCACAACAGCGGATATTCAAAACCAAATATTTGCCGACTGGCAAACAGCCCAGGTGATCTCCTCAAATATCACCGATTACAACGAATCCCGATATAATGAGGATGATCACCCAATTCCCAATGACTTACTCCCACTCATCATCTGCAAAGCCATACAGATGTGAGAATCAAAACTGGTAGATACATACCCTGGAGCAAGTGTCAAATCAGGAAATCAGTTTTCTTTTAACAGTACACAGTTGAACTGAAACATTGAAATGTTTCAATGGGGTATCCTGGTATTCCTAGTAATGCCTCTTCCATTATCCAGATTCACAACTATAACCGTATAATTCTTTGCCACCTCTCCAAATCCCTTTATATGTCTTTAGTCGTTACCTTCTGCACACCCCTTAGGCCAAATGGTTTTCTTCCTTCCCTACCGTTCGGCTCCAGCCTATGGTTTGGAAGAAGACTATCCAATAAGCATAATGGGTGTACTGTCCTAGTCCTAGGAGCACTCGCAATGCGAGAGAAGGTGAAGATAAAAGACAACCGAATAAACCTTATTCCTATTTCTCCTGGACCAGAATCCATCCCCGAACTGGAACAAGTTCCTTTCGAGTTCGTATATAACCATATGAAGGAGTATCCAATAAACTGTGGATCTTCGTAGTGATACGGAGTGTCCTGGAGAAATACAAAGGTGATTTAGGATTGGCGAAGAAAAACTTGGTTTGGTCGTGAATATCAGTCGCAATTTACTTTGCCCTCTTACTAATCCCTTGCGTTGTCTGAACTTAATACCTTCTGCACACCATCGTTATGCTAATTGGTTTTCTTCATTCCCTACCGGTCGGCACCTGCCTATGGTTTGAAAGAAGACTATCCAATTTGCATAATAGGTGTACTACTCCTAAACCAAGGAGTACTCGCAACATGAGAAAGGGTGAAAAGAAAAGACAACTGAATAATCCTATCCGTTTTCTCCATAACCGGAAACCATCCTCGAATTCCTTCGAGTTCGTATCTAACCATACGATGGTTTTGTCCAATGGAAGTGGACGTTCGCAGTAATACGGGGTGTCCTGGAGAAAAGGGTAAAAGTAGGAGTGGCAATGAGGTCTGCAACTCTGACAATCCAAAAGCCAGTGTTTAAGAAGGTTCGGTCAACTTGGTCACTGAGTCATAGTCTTAGGGTCGGGTCAATGGTCGCAGCCAGAGAGAGAGAAAAGAAACACTCAGCGTGCACTCTAACCTAGATCAGAATGGTTACAAATTTATCTAATCTGGAAACCTCCCACTGTACCTCAAATTCTCCTCCAAACCTGAAAGAAGAATTAGTCGGGGTCACCCGAGGAGTAAACCAACTCATCAGTGGGAATCGGGATCCAACTCTCATCGTATGATAACGTGACGGAATCCGCTCACGGTATCACACTCCAGAAGGTATGCGCATATCTGGCAAGTTTCAGTACTTTTGAAACTCCCGATGTGATTTCTACCCCATGCTCTTATGACCTTGACTTTGGCCAACATATCATAAGTCACATGTCAAGTTCAACCCGTCATTCTCCAGGTTAATTTGAGTCCACCCGTACATACCCTTGACTTTGGCCAAAATGGCAGTACGACTGTCCCAAACCAACGCATCTATCTATGCTGCATATGAATACCCCAATAGCTACCAATCACTATGCCTTGACTTTGGCCAACATACACAGCTTGAATACTATTGACCACCCATATGAAACGACGGAGGGCTACGAATGGTTTCTGGCGAAAACCATTAACGTAATGAACTTGATATCGTTGAAGGAACTGATAGCTTTTTAGAAAATATATTGACGAAAAACCATTGCTAAAGAGGTCACTCCCGGTGAAGGGATCTCGGCTCTTTCCCCGTAGAATGAGGTGCAGGATATTCCAACTGAATACCACGGTGCAAAGCAAAAGTAATCGGCTATAGTGAAGTTAATGCCCTGACGCAAACTTCTGTCCAAGGGGTCACTCCCGGTGAAGGGATCTCGGCCCTTGCCTCGTCGACTGAGGAGCAGGATATTCCAACTGAATACCACGGTGCAAAACAAAAGTGAACGTCCTTGCAATAACAGCTTTTTGAAAAGTGTTCCAACAACATCAGAATAGGTTTGTTTAACTTGCATTGATCCAAATCAACGCAGTCCCATCAATTGATCACACCACAAAGAACGAAAATATATTGACGTACGTATATGCCATCTGCATTCGCCTCTGGGTCCCGTCATCACCCGTTAGGTTAGCTAACTAACGGCAGAGCGGGGACTGGACTAGCGCGGATGAAAAACATATACAACATCTACTAATATATATACCAATATATTATATTTCGCTCAAGGCGTGAATAAAATGCAACATCACAGAAATGTACAGCATCACAGAACAATACAGATATCTGGGATCCCCGGGTTTCACAGAGCCACTACTGAAACCCGACGTTCCCCTGGTCGTGTGGATAGCCTGTGCAATGAAATCCTAGACCCCTACGGGCGCGGCAAGTTACCCGCCAAAACCTGAAGCGAGGCAGCCCCCTTCAGCGCCGTGAATGGACCACCCAGCACTTCACGGAATCCGGCAACTTGGGCACCCCTCTTGGGTCAACCTGTACCCCCTACGAGTGCGGCGAATAGCCCGTCAATCCTGGAATGAAGCCCCCTCCGTCCCAATGCCATGAGATGCGGGCTTGTTGCCTTCTAGAACCCGGCCATCCGTGCACCCCACCGCGGGGTAATCCTAGTACAGAAAGTAAAATATACATACACCGGGTACATCGACCGCAACCAGGTCGTGCCCCAAAATAATAATACAAACAGACAGTGACGGCAGTCCACATGTCGGACGCTCGCCCCGCAATATCAAATGTACATAATACACCAACACTGTACTAGCATTGCATCCAGGCTATCTCCACGACCGATCCGCAACATCATAGCATAAACATAGAACATCAACGTGAAAGTCACGTTCGCAAATCCGTCTAACCGGGCTATAGCAGTTAGACCGGATTTACCGATCGAGTGACATTCACGGTCGCAGATATAATGTAAATACTGTGAAAAATGTGTTTAAAATATCCGACCGATCGAATATCAACAAGTGGGCCCCAAAACAAAACTGTAGCAGTTACAGAAAATATGGGCCCAATTTTAATGTTCAAAAACCCCAAAAATAATCCCAGAGGCCCACTGAAAAAATCCGGCCCACTGACTCTTCTACTCTGCGGCGGAAGCGCGGTCAGAAGTGGGTTTTGGCCGCCCTTCCGCGCTCTTGTTGGAAGATCATGGTGTCGGGTTTTTCCAGAAGTCTTAAGTTTGCCTGTACAGTGCTTTTATACAACCTGAAAAATTTTTGGGGACCAAAAAGTTTCAACAGAAAACTAATGTGGGCAAATACGGGTTTTTGAACATTTCGATCGATCGGAACTGAAAAACACATTACACAAAGCTAGACTAAGTTAATGGGGAGGCTCTGATACCACTGTAAGTGCACGGCGGCGCCCCGGCCGTCAATCCGACGCCGGAATGCGGAAGCGGTGAAAAACTTTAATTTTGCGGACTTAGCAAACCGGCACCCCCGCGCACTAAACACCCGGATCGTAACCATTAACAAGTCTAAGCTAACTAGAAGATGGGTTAGAGATATACCGACGATCCAAGTCCTCCGGTCTTCTCGCCATCGTCCCGATCTCCTGCGGAATGTCCCGTCTCCTCCTCGTCGCCGGAAGTGCACCACATCGCCTACTTTGTTTACGGGCTCCCACCTCAATGCCGAGGCAACTCGGGCGCGAAGTTGGCTGCCCGACGCGTCCAAGATTTGCTGTAGAATAGTATAGCAAGCGGGTCTCTTTGGGGTTTATGAGGAGTTGCCATGATGGAGAATTTGAGCATGCAAAGGAAATGAAAATGGAGCAAGCATCAAAGATTGAGCTCGGCCACAAGAAGGGAAAAAAAAGCTCACTGGAAAATGGAAACCAGCACTCTCTCTCTCTGTGCTGTGAAAATATAATGAGCCTCATTTTCTAAGCTCATTCAATACCAAAATAATCCCATCTATGCATTAATTCATCCATCCTATAAAACAATTCCAGCACACATAATTATATTGCATTCCATAAATCACCTCCATTCCCCATAGTGGCCGGCCCATATCAATTTCCAATCAAACAGTGGCCGGCCCCACCACAAACCCATACTCATTTAAATCCTAATAAATGCAAGAATAGAAAAGAGGATTTCATAATCAAACTTTTGCAAGAAACCCCCTTCCACTAAATATTATTTGCAAACTGCAAATAACACCCTCCATCGGAAAAGTCCGGCCGGGAAAGAACAAAGGAAAACCGGCCGGAACGGAATGCAAACTGGCAACTCCAGAAAACTGGTCCCGTAATAAATTACAGGAAAACCCCGATACTGTGCATACACACCCGCATTTGTATTTCGACCGAAATACAAATGTAAAGAGACAAAACTACACTGTACTATACTAGGATCCGGCTTAAGCCAAAGCCGGCTAGTAAAAACCGTCCGATCACGATCCGTGCAATACCGCACGTATCTGATCGAACCCTGCCATATCTCCATACGGCCTCTACAGCGTTTCGCCCGAAAGCTGAGTAACTGAATGTGGGGGACTCTAAAGACTCGTCAACACCTTGGTTGTGGATTTAACCGCTAGCACGTCAGAGGTATAAGCCAATACGTAACGGGCTACCAGGTATTGACTAAAAAGGACGTCGATGAGCGAACTCATCCTGACATCCTACTGAGCCTGTCAGTGACAATATCCGTGCAGTCCGGTCCGTTCGTCTATGAGTATCGCATGGCGGGCCTAGGGGGTTGGTAAAAGTCAGACCCCCAAAAGCGGTACAAGTCGTGTCGGAGTGTAGCCCAGAACACCCTGAGATACTACTGGAATACCTACCAGTAAATCTCCTTGCCTTGGCCAAGGACTTCGTGTAATGGCTCTCCTAGACACAGCGCGACCTCACCCCCAATACCGGGAGAGACGAAACCCCCGAAGATCCGCTCACTGCCTCCATGTGGCTCGGGACTGTACCCAACTAAAACCTGTTTGCACGACTCCTTTGAGCCGTGGTAGGGTAGTAATCAAAGCACAGTGGGAACTCACACGAGACAAATGACGATCCCCAGGTCGATGAACTAACCTGTACACATGTCACCTGGGAACTGCTATCTGACGTCAGGTATAAGACCAACTAGCATGTTCCCGGCGAGTCCTGTCCGGTGTACTCATAACCCAATGAGCACCTGTATACATCTTAGGTGATCCAACTGACACCAGTGGCTTGTGAGACCGGCCACCGCCCCTCGTCGGGGTCTCGACTGTATACACTAGTCTACTCTGGAGAATCGATGCCCAGTCTCGAAACTCCCATGACTAGGGACCTTTTAAGGATGTGCTAATAGACTCCAGCTCTCACTTATATGATCGCCCTCATACTGCCGGCAGTCAAGCAAGAATCCTAGGGGCTCTATCAACGTGCAATAGCGACATGTCATGTCACCTAAAGCAGTACACGATGATAAAGGTAAACCAGATAGCAAACTATCATCTCGAGTAAGACTGTCGTACCGGGATAGGTCCTCCCTCAATCATTGCAATCACGTGCCTATGATCCAATAATTGACTCTGAGGGCACTATCTCCAACAGCAAAGTCCTCTCAACTTTGTAAGGAGAAACCACATGCGTGAGATCCTTACGACTCACAAGGGAGCAACACACTTAGGGATCCCCACGATCCCAAAGGAGAAATTACACTTGCGAGATCCTCACGACTCGTAAGGAGAACCCTCTTATGAGACCCTCACAGCTCATAAGATTTGAAAGTCTTAAGCTATAGGGATCTAAACCTGTTCTTAAGCAACCACCACAACCTCCAATTTTGCCCTACAAGCGGTTCAGTGTTGACCCTTGTATACAATCCACGGGCGCGAATAAACATTTCCCTAACAAAGTCCAATCCGTGACTAGGGATTTGTTTGCACAGTGAACCCTTGTGAGTCCTCTCGACTTATAAGGAGAAAACACTCTTGTAAGATCCCTACAACTTATAAGAGAAGCCATACACTTAGGAGTCCTCACGACTCCTAAGGAGAAAACGCACCTACGAGATCCTCATGACTCGTAGGGAGAAATACCTTTATGAAACCCTTACGGCTCATGAAGTCAAAAGCCTTAGTCGACAGGATCCTAACCGTATTCGCTAAACCACCTTTGTTCGTCATCGACAGAGGCAAATGATGATTCGCTCCTGGCAATATCCCAGTTGTAGCGGTGATGACGCCGAAATCGGTGTCTAATTCCAAACTTGCAGCAAGGAGCTAACGAGCCATACGTGCATTCGAAATAGCCGAAATGATAGGGCAACTTGCAACGAAATCAGCAAGTAAAAAAAAAGTATGCATGCAAAATAGCCGAAATGATTGGGCAACTCACAATAAAAAGCAGCGAGTAAAAAAAATAGCCGAAATGATTGGGCACCGCGAAAAAATAGCCGAAATGATTGGGCAATCGCGACCTTCGCGATATAAAAGCTGAAATGATAGAGCATCGCGGAAAGAAAAAAAATGAAATGAAATTTATGCCTTACAGGTGATATCACATCAATCCCTGTATACAATCCAGGGACGGAAACAAAGAAGGAACCACACCTTCCCTCCTCAGACTCCATCAGAAGAAGAAGCCCCTACTCCAAATCTCGATGGTTCCCAGACTACCTGGAGACCAGTTCGATATTCATCTCATTACAACCGACAATACGTCATCCACATGACCCCGTTCGGAAACACGTCATCCACATGACCCCGTCTCGGAAACACGTCATCCACATGACCCCGTCTCGGAAATACGTCATCCACATGACCCCGTTCGGAAATACGTCATCCACATGACCCCGTTCGGAAATACGTCATTCACATGACCCCGTCTCGGAAATACGTCATCCATATGACCCCGTTTCGGAAATACGTCATTTACATGTCAATCCCACTAAACACATACGGATCATCTCGATTCGTAAAGAAGAAAACTCTCTTATAAGATCCTTACGACTTATAAGGGAAAACGCACTTAAGAATTCTCACGATTGCCTGGGACAAAATACATCTACGAGATCCTCACGACTCGTAGAGAGAAAAATCTTTATGAGACCCTCACGGCTCATAAAATTAAAAAGTCTTAGGTGACAGATCCTAACCCTGTTTCCTAAGCCATCACCACCCTATAAAGAGTCCAAGATGGACAGCTATATACTATCTACAGGCCACACATGCTAAAATCACATGACAACAACACAGCAAGGAGAAGAAAGCAACAGTAGAACAAAAAATGTGTATCTTTTATTCATGAATTCAATTGAGTACAAGGCAAATCATATAAAAGAATAAAAATGGATGCATGTTATTCAAAGATTACAAGTGTTCAATCTATACAAAAACAGCTACTGGGAGGGAAGCGTCTTCAATAAATCAGCTAGCTGCTCGCGCACTCCTTTCAACTCCTTCTCACGATCAGCCGCCACGGCCAACTCTGCTTCAATTTAGGCCCGTTGATGCAGGCAGGATGAAAGTTTCTGATCAATTTCCTGCTGAGCAGCCTCCTGACTCTGCGCAACCTGCTCACTAAGATCAAGCTTCTTCCTCAACACCAGCCCGTCAGAGATACATCGTTGAAGGCTTTCAAAGAGGAAGTTCAGCTGGGCAACATTTGCTGCAACCTCAGCGCGCTGTTGAACAGATTCAGCGGAAGTCGCCTCACGTTCCTTTCGCTTAAGGGTTGCCTCTTATTCGAAATGGCGAATGAACGGAACACTCTGCTCAACCCATGCAGCTCGCTGAGAGTTCAAAGCCAACACCTCCGGAACAGGACGCCTAAGCTCAAGCTCATGCAGGCAGGCCTCAATCTTCCTGCAGTGGTTAACCCAAGACTCGACGACGCCTTCATTATGGAAGTTCATAAGCGTCGCCAGCATTAGATTAACCTCCGCAGCAAAGTCCGCAGCAAATGTGGGGGCCTCCACGTCAAGCTCCTCAATATAGTCGCTTAACATGCGCAGACTATTTGCGGCACCCTTCGAGGATGGACGTCTGGAAAAAGGTCTGGCCGGCATTCTGACGCAAGACTCGTACGGGGCTGGAGTCGATGTGACCGCTGCAAAACAAATCACAATCAGATGACGGCTCGAGAAATAAAGAAAATACATGAAAAATAGAGACTACTATACCGGCTGCAACAGGAGGCAGAGCTAGGAGTACTAGTGGTGCAACGATAGCCGCGTCCCCGCCTTCGATTTGTAAGGCTACAAGCAATACAAAGAGGGATTAGCAATAATGTGACTGCCCGTTAAAAATAGGACGTTGTTTAGAAAAGATACTCACCGACACCACCTGGCAGACTAATTTCTGACAGGAAGGAGATGTGTGGATGCAGCACCTGATACAGGTGGTCAAAAAGGACTCCTGCAAAGACGCTATAATGCAATGTCAGTAAATAAATTATACAGCCTAGAAGTAAGACTGATGGGTCACAAATCCGTACCTTCCAATATCTGAGACGGTGCGAGAGAAGGTAGAGGAGGAGTCACCATCAAAACGGTAACTGGTGGCGTTGCCTCGGGTAGCGCGACCTCAGCACTCGCCACACCTGCATTAGAAACAAGATAAATACTGTGAGGAAAGATTGAAAAGGATTGCAGAACAAAAAGAAAAACAATGACCCAAAATCTACCTGAAGAGTCGCCAGTCGGAACCGCGAAGAGGGCGTCACTTGATACAGCGACGGCTTCTCCCTCCTCCATCGGGATGGTCTCACCTCCCGTCGCCTCATCCCCTGACTCTACGAGAGCCGTCGTAACGCTTGCGACGCCAAGAGATGGCAAAGAGCCGCAGGCGAGAAGAGCGATGATTGGGGCGGTGCCCGACTCTTGAGAAGGAGCGGCCACCTCGGGGCACAGCAATTGTGGCTATCTCACCTATCGCCACCTCGGGCTCAGCAATAGTGGTCATCTCACCTGCCGCCATCTCGGGCTCGGCGATCGTGACTGTCTCACCCCCCGCTACCTCGAGCTCGGCGATCGCAGTCATCTCGCCTACCGCCGCCTAGGGTTCGGCAATCACAGCTACCTCCTCTACCGCTACCCTAGGCTCAGCGGTCGCCGCCACTTCTTCAGTAAGACTCGTCCCTGCAAGATAAGATATGTGAGAACTGGTAATCTAAAACTTTGACAAAGGAACCCCATGTCACATTACCTTGAGTTGATCTTCCGTTTGCTTTCCGAGCCGCACATGCTGCCCATCTGTAGGCAATGGACAAGGCAGCCGGAGATTCCTCTGAGGGAGTGGAGGCAGGGGTAGCGGTGCTCGAACCCGCACCCGCGGCTAAGGCAACACTACGCTCCCTTGTCGTGCGCATTCGGCGCTTCCTTTCTTCCCGGGCTGTCAAAGCGGACCTTCTTGAAGCCTCCATCAGCGGGACGTCATCGTCCGCACCCAGAGTTACCTCTGGAGCCGTTATAGCTTCCGTCATCGGTCGTTTGAGCAAGGCCTCTCTCGGCAATGCCGAAGAGGCCGGGACTTTGGTGGCTGGCCCAAGAAGAATCTCCGCATCACCTTGTGGGATTGGCATTGTAGTCCCTACGATAAGATAAAGAAGGGGTTAGATTGTCCATAAGAGAGGAGAATAAAGATGCAATGAGCCGAGACATACCAATGCCCAACAAAAGGCGATTCCTCTCCTCCTCCTCGAAGGTCCTGAGGGAAGCCGCAAGAGCCTCTTCGGTGGTAAAGCCTGTTACAAAAGGAAAAATGTCAGTCAAGACATGATAATAAAAATAAAGATATAATGCAATAACAGAAAGCGCGACTGATGTTTACTTGATTTCACGAGGGTGGTCATTTCCGCTTGGTGGCTTGCGGATCGCATAGAAGCTGCAATAGCAGCCTCGAGATCAGTATCTTCCGGCGCTATGAAGAGACCTTCGTTGGTCCCATATTCGCTCAGGCCCTCGTTATAAGGAACCTTAGGCTCCAGCTCGAGTACAGCGTATAGAGAGGACCGACTTCTTCTTCCTCTTCTGCGCGCGAGCTCTAGTCGCAGCAAGTACAAGCTTACGCTTAGTAGGCACCTTGGGACGACGAGTCCCAACTTCTTTTCCGACGTCCAACTCGGGGGACGCGACAGCCACTTCTTTTTCAGACACGCTGGAAGGGGGAAACCCGCGCGTAGGGCTTAGCACACGTGGAGGCTCAACTGCAGTGACCTCTTTTAGCGGAAGGGGGACAATGGTCCGTCGCTTCAAAGGGACGTTGCGATCGCCAGCGGGTGCACTTTTGCGATCGAGCAGCATCCGCCTCTTTTCTTTAATGACGGCGCCCATCGAATGCTGGTACCACGCTATATACACATTAAGGACCTTCGGGACACAGCTCGGTTCGCTGATAAAGAAACGGGACCCCGTGTTCAAGCGCATGAAATGATGTAGCGCGTTTCGCATCCCCTCTTCAGTGGCAGTGGGTTCTAGCAAGAAGGCCTCCAGCGGAATTCCTTGATTATAGCTCAATTGTTGGGCAAAACGATGCGGATTGTATCTTATGAAAAGAGCCGCATCATTTTGCCTAAACACTAGGAAGCCCGGTCTGATAGAGTATAAATGGAGGATCTCCCAAGCTTTCAAAACCGAGGCTCCATCTTTAAAAGTATCCCGCAATGGCCGCACCGTTGTGTCGGACTCTTTTCCGATGTTCAAAACCTTATCGGTGAAGGTCATGCCGTCTCCAACCGTGCGGGGATGAAGGAGCAAACCTCTAGCATCCCGTGATGACAGATTTACAATAGATGCGCCAACTAGTCGCATAGTCCGGGGGAAGCTGCACCTGTCATAAAATGAAGGCCTTTTATGAATACTAAAAACACCAAGTGCATGTAGCTTGAGCCATGACATGAAGTAATGCATCGAGAAGTTCACATGCTGCACTCCGGGTTCAGTGGTATCTGCCGCTTGACTAAGGCCGTAATATAAATGGGCAAAACCGGTGACTCCGACAGCCACTTTCACCCCAATAACCATTCGGTGAGCCGGATAGAAGACAAATGGCCTCATACGGCGAAGGTGCATTAGAAGCGCGAACTAGTCAACCATAGCCCAAGAAATCCCAAGAAAAATGTTTCCTCATCAATCCCAGGGACTGCAATCTCCGCGAAAGGAACAACTGGAGCGTTGGGAAGAAAGAAACACTTCTGATCAACCTCCGTCGTTGGCAGGTTGTTTAAACCAAAGCCGAAAGGGTCGTCAAGCGTGGCGAATTTAACAGCCTCCTTCGAGAGGACTTTTAGGTGAAGAAAGCGAGCGATGAAATCCTCAAAATTAACCCCGCGGGTTCCAGATTCGAGGAAAATGCCCTCATAAATATTCAACACTTTGGTCAGACTAGGAAAATGGTGTTGAACGGCGTTCTCCGGGGTAAGGCCCATTATCACTGGCTTGGCACCAAAAACGTATTCATCCGTAGGAAGCAGCTCCTCGTAATACTCCCCCATGGCCGATAAGCCAGAAACTTCTGCAAATTCCTCTAAGGAGATTGATACTTCTCGGTCCAACGAAAGGAAGGTGTGGGTAGGAATGTTCCACTGCTCCAGAAATGCCTTAACCCACTAGGTAGGAAACGTAGGATACTGGAAGAGAGAAACATAAATGGCCGGATACAACCCAAGCCTCAACAACTGCGACTTCTTCGCTGACAGAATGTAGCGGGCCCATTGCAGATAACCGGTCGGATGACGAGGAATCAGACCTATATTATATGGTTGCCCCCACGGCCGCGCCTCGCCTTGACAAATACGTCGTCCCAAGATATCTAAAGCCATGGGAGGCTGAACGGGTATCGAAGCTATAGCGGGCTGAAGAAGGCCTTCTGAAGTCCAATTAACCATCTCCACGGCGTAGTTCACCGGGGGTGAGTTGACGTAATGGATCGCCATGATGGGCTCCGAGGGTACCGTGCACGAAAAGCTTTGTCGACCCTTAATAATATAATTATACCATGACCCCCCGAGGTGAAGGTTCTCATGTTCCGGTCATGATCTTTGATCAAAGCTAGGACTTCCCAGTCCACAGGTACTCCAGGAAATCCTCCCTCTGAACGAACGAACGGAAACGAAGCATCGTAAGACATGTTGCCTGCAAAAAAGAAGGGCATAAATCAACTGTCAGTGATATAATTTAATTTTAAATTTCTGACACTCGGTACTTTAAAAGTTGTACCACACTGCAATGCAGTGGAAAGGGGACCAAAGGGGGACCCACAAAATCTAGATGACAATTCGTCAATTAATAATTAATAAAACAGCCTCATCATTGGATGAGACTGTCAATTAATGAGGAAATCCTCAAGAAAAATCTCGTTAAATGAGAGATCCCTCGGGAAAAGAGATAATCTCCCTTTGAGAGCAAAGCTCTATGACAGAGTGACACTTGTCAAAAAGGAATAAAATTCCTTAAGAGCCCGGCTCTGTAATGATGATGGAAAAATCCATCAAGAAAATTAAAATTAATTAATGAATTAAAAATTCTGGGATCTTCAATATTCATAAAAAAAACTCTTAAGAGTTCTTCATCAAAGATTAAGAAATCTACAAAGCAGAGCTCTGATTCATGGGCTAAGAAAACCCAAGAAAAGATCGCTTTAGATCTATGGGTTCATGAGAGTAAAGCTCTGCTAATGAAACCCTAAATGAGTTTTCTTTAGATAAAAGATCTTTGAAGAGCAAGGCTCTGTTAATGGGTAAAACCTTAATTTATTAAAAAATTTAAACTTTACCTAAGTTTTGATAGGGTTCTGACTCTTGAGAAGTTCTTAATGCTCTGAATGAAAATTCTCAAGAAGAAGATGAAAATCATCTAAAAGACCAAAGGTCCTATTTATAAGCATTAAACCGCCTCTTCAACTTCTGAGTTGATCCAAGGGCTCAGATGCTGCCACCGCTGCACTCACGTGTGCGCCACGTGAGCGCAACGGTGAGGGGCATTTGTTTCCCCCAATCAGAGCAAAGTTTTGTTTTAAAATTCAAAATTTGAAAATTGAAGCAACGCTTCAGATTCAGCGCTGGACGCTGGGCGCCACGTGTCAAATATAGATGCGCTAGCACCAGGTGCGCTGCGCTAGCACCAGGTGCGCTGCGCCCTAGGCAGTGCACCCCAATCAGAGCAAAATTCTGTTTTAAAATTCAAAATTCAAAATTGAAGAAACGCTTCAAATCCAGCACTAGGCACGCTGCACACCACGTGTCAAACACGGGTGCGCTAGCGCAGGCTGCTCTGTGCTCTGCGCTGCGCGCCACGTGTCAAACGTAGGTGCGCTAGCGTAAGGTGCGCCAACGCTGGAATTAGAAATTCTCCACCGTTAGATCAAAAGATCTAATAATGATAAATCATTAATTAATCAGAATTAAAATTCTATTACGGAAAGATCTTTTCAATCTTGTTAAAAACAAGAAGATTGTCTTCTGTAAAACAGAAGCCTTAGGATCAAAATCCAACGGTGGGGAAATATCCCCAAATCAATCAGAGAAAAATCTCTTTAACTGATTTAACAAATCAATTTGCCCTATATAAAGACCCCTAGACTTCAAGTCTCATATATACAGAAGCAGAGAGAAACCCCCCTACAAACTTTGAGAAAACTCAAAGAAAGAAAAGCAAGATTTTAGCAAAAGAAGATCACTTCTTCAAGGTAAAGAACATGATTCTTTAACACGGAGATGAAATCATCTCATGAAAAGAAGAACTATCTTCTAAAAAAGATCATAGATCTATAAAAGACCAAGGTCTTTGATAAAAAAAAAGATCAAAAGATCTCATCATAAAAACAAAAGAAGTAAATACTTCATTCATAGATCATTGATCTACAAAGGCAAAGTCCTTTCCAAAATAAGAACTATTGTTCTTGAATCTTGAGGCAAAGCCTCCTCTAAAAAAGAACATAAACTTGTTCTCTGATCATAAATTTGATCAAATACGCTTTGCGCTACTGAAAAGTGCATTGCACTTGTAAACTGCGCTTTTTGCGCTCCTTGGACCGGCGCTCAGCGCCAAAACGTGCCACGTGTCAACTACAGACACAATTTGCGCTTCTGAAACAGCGCATTGCACTCATGGGCTGGCGCTCAGCGCCAAGTGCGCCACGTATCACTCACTGGTGCGCCATTAAACTAGTGCAACACGCTCACAAATTGAAAGCGCGATGCGCTTATAAACTGGCGCTTAGCGCTAAGCGCGACACGTGTCCTTTTCGTGTGCGCTACTTGGCAGAAGCGCAATGCGCTCTTTAATTGGCGCAGAGCGCCTGACACGCCACGTGGCGTGCTGCCAGAACACACATTGTTCTGATGAATGCTATACATTCAATACAAGACAAAAATTGTCAGGATCTAATGCTCAGCATTATTAAAAGGGCCAAGCCCAAATAAAGGCTCAATAGCCAGAACAATAAAATGTTAAATATTTTAATCTTATTGGAGTTAGTCCAATTCTGGCCATAAGTCCTCAACTTATATTGAACTGAGCCCATCTGCTCACGAATATTTAACAGATCTCAGTCCCAAACCGGACTACAGATCTTTCAACCAACTCACACCGGTTCAAGGATACATCTCTTTACTCCTCTGATATCTGTCGTTGTAATCCTTCAACGTCTTCAGAGAGGTGACGGGTCCCGACAACCACACATTTCACGGACTGTGGGGTCCTTAAACTCATGGACTACGATGTCCTTAAACCTTATAGACTACGATGTCTCTAAACCGGACTGTGGGGTCCTTAAACTCATGGACTATGATGTCCTTAAACTTCATAGACTACGATGTCTCTAAACTATGGACTGTGGGGTCCTTAAACTCATGGACTACGATGTCCTTAACCTGGACCGAGATGTCCTTAAACTAACATTGGACCGCAATGTCCTTAAACTAATCTACCGCAATGACCCTAAACTAAACAATAGAGCCCAATTGCTCTCTTGTTAGATCTAAATGATCCTGTTAACTAGATCTTAGTCTAGAAATTAGACTAACTTATCCTTAACAAACGTCTAAGTTGATCTTAGTCTCAAATGAGACCAACGTATCCTTAAACCAAACCCCCAAACCCAAATCTAAGAAGATACGGATTTGGACTAATCCACGCCCTACGGGCGACAACATAAATTAGTCTCCGTATACACACCACGGGCAACCAAAAACAAAACAAACACCCACGACACGAAGTGACCATCCAGAGAAGGAGAAAGTTGTTACCGCGATGCGGTAGCGTAATTAACTGCAGGGGCTTGCGCCTGCATGGAAGAGCGTCCCCACAATCAAAAACCTCTCAAATGAGGGGGAATCTGACGAAGCCTGCTATATCGGCCGCATCCGTTTAAAACTTCGATGCATGGTGTCATAAATCAACTTGGTATCTTCGGAGAGGTGGACGGATAGCACCAATTAGCAACTGCCCCGAATTTCAGGCAAGACGGACCTGCGCGTCGCCGCGTCTGTGTTCGGCGGGGAACAAGGCTCTTGTAGTGCCTTGATCAAAGAATTTCTCGCCTCTTTGGATAGCAGAAAGGCGTCGAGAATGCTGAGCTGTGAGGGTAGCTTTCTCAAATGTGCCAGAACGTTGTAATCCACCTTGTTTTTCTTTGGCGGATCCTTGGCTGTCAGCTCTTTGACGACTTGATCATCTACGGCGATGTCCTAAGGAATTTTTTCTTTCCCCTTATCTTTTCTATTCGAGCCACTGTTCGCCGGCCCCGAGATTCTTTTTAGGCAGCATACGATTGCGCTGCTAAATGTTCTCACAGGTCTTCATTTCTTCTGTTTCGGATGTGGGTTCTTTGAAAAGAGGGCCAAAGGCTATTTTTTCATCAGAATCGCTCCCGAAGGTGAGAACTTGCAATCCCCAGCGTTGACCATGTGACAGTTGACGGTAGTTCTTTTGCGCTCCTCGGTCGTAATTCTTTGTTCCCGACGAGTTTTGCATTTCATCCGCTTGAAATGTTGTCGGTGAGCAACATATCCCTGCCACCAGCTTTTAAAAGCGTTGCACTCTTCGGTGGGGTGCGCAATCTTTCGATGATACAACCAGTAGCTAGGATGTATATCCGCTTTATCAGGAATGTTTCCTTCGGAGGGAGGCAGCTTCATTCCCATCGATATGGCTTTGGCGAACCTCTTTCTCGTCTTGAACCTGCTTTTATTTGCAGCGAATGTACTTTGATCTGCTGGAAGTGTTTCGGCCCTTTCGTCCAGTCACCGGCGTTTGGCCTTTTCAAATATGGCTATCTCACACTCTCGATCAGCTTTGCTTTTAAGAAGAGCTTTGTTCAGGAATGCATCAATCATTTCATCTGATGGTCCTAGAAGTTCCGGCTCAGGATCTGCCCCCGATTTCTCTGCGTCAGGAGCTTCTTCACCGTCTATCGACGAGTGAGAGATCACATGACAGCTTGCCACATAATCGTCAGACTCATCCGACGAGTCTTCTCCATTGTTATCATCTCCGTCCTCAAGGACGTGGCTGAGAAATTCTTAGAGTGTGACTGGGATCCGCGCCTTCTGGTTATATTCTTCCAGCGCGTCGATATATTTTTGCTGGTCCGTGCGCTTGTCAATAAGCTTCACGGGCTTTTTGGTTTTCTTCTTCTTTTTCGAAGACTTTAACGGCTGGGTGCGGGCGCTTTGATTATCACCACCAATTTTTGGAGTTGGGTGCGGTTTCAGCGTTCTCTCGATGATCTCGGATTCTAGTGGATTTTTCCACCTGATCGCCGGGCATGTTTGGAGATCCTTCAGCATTCTTTTCGTCTTGGCTGAAAAAACGACCTCCCATGGAACTTCTTCCACAAAAGAGCATGATGCCCCCGGTGTGTTCGTCCTTTTAAGCGCGTGCAGCTGCGGCGGGCTTACTTTCCAATTCTCGGACAGTGCGAACTTGCCCTGTTGGTATTGATTTTCGATCCAGCCTTTAAAGACGAAACAATCTTCAATTGGATGGCCTATCGCTTGGTGATAGGGGCAATAATTGGGATTATTAGCCTCACCGGGTTGCAATGAGCGCTTTGGATCCGGTAAGTTGATGAGCCTGTTGCGCACCGCCAGCTCGAACACTCTCCTCGTTTTGTCCCGGAGAAATGAATAAGGGCGCTTTATTTTCTCATTATAGAATCGCCGTCTCTCGTCTAGGCGATCAGTTAATTTTGGACTACTGGGTTGCTGTTGAGCATTGGCAACGAATGTCACTTTCCCTTTCCCTTTTTCATTTCGTGGCTCCGGCTTCGAAGAAGAGGGCCTGTGACCCATCTGGTCCATTTGGGTCAGCTTATCAATCAATGATTGAAAAGTGGTCGGCTTAAAAAACATCATAAATTGGGAGATGGTCGCTTAAGGGTCAAGAGTGCCCACGAATATGCCTACCGCAGGCGCTTCTTCGATGCGCTGCTCACATTTTGACCACAGATTCCACCATCGTATTGCGTATTGAACCCATGTCTCGCCTGACTTTACCCTGGCGTTGATCAATGCGGTGATCGGGGTGCGCTCGATAGCGCTTGCGAATCTCTGTGTAAACAGCAACTCCATCTCCGCAAATGTCTTGATAGAGTCATTTGGAAGTTCAGGATACCACTCGAACGCCGTCTCCGACAAGCTGCCAACAAATTGGCGGAGCAGAAGTTTATCATCACCCCCAGTGTTGCCGCACAAGACTCTGAATTGAGCGACATGCTGATGCGGATTTCCCGTCCCCTTATATACGTGGAATTTGGGGATCGTATATCCAGGAGGGTACCTTATTTGGTCATACCAGCCCGGATAGGGTCGTCCAGTCTTAACGATTTGCCCAGCCGCTTCATTCGCCTGGTGAGCTCGTATTTGCTGAGCAATGTAATCATCCAGAGCGGCCTTGGAGATAATCTCATCCTTGGCTGCTGAAAGAGTCAAAGGAGGGTTCAATGTCTCTCCTCTGTCATCTTCAATAATAATTGGGGGGTCTTCTGCAGGAGGTTCTGGCTGTAACATCATCCCGGCCATGTCTTGGAACAAAAGAGCCATTCGTTTTATATTGGCCGCCTGTTCCGCGGCCTCCTTTTCTTTCCTCTCGAGCATTTTTCGGAGAAATTCAGCATCATTTTCTTGTTCCTGACGCTGCTCTGAGGATTCTAGATTTTCTTTCGGCCCCGTGAGTGCGGCCATTGCAGTCAGCATCTCCTGAAGTTTTTGCTGCTGTTGCTCCTAAGCCTTTGTTATCGATCGAGTAAGCGGTCGATGACCCGTAGAAGCACAGCTTTCCTCTTTTCCGGAAGCCATATAAACGGTATGTGTTATCATTCCCCCAAACTTGGGGCGTTTAGATTCAGCGTCCTTGCGGTTCGCTGCAGTCATAGTGGCTTTCTCCGGCCTCCTTCTCTTGTGAGCGGTTGAAGTTGAGAGAGCCGTTGCAGTGAGCACCCAGACGGATGACATCTTATGTGGTACCATAGGATGGCTCTTTTCTTGCCGAGTTTTAATCTTCTTTGGTCGGCGAGAGTAGTCCTGGTCAATCACCGATTCCTGGACATGTCGCCAGACTTTGTAAATTTTGGAGGACAGCCGCTGAGGAGGCTGCTCTGGCTTCTTTTCTGTAGCATTCTCCACAGGTGGAGGAGATCTTTTCGGCATGGCAGTCAGAGAGTTCTTGCGGACCCTCCTAAGCGGTTCAAAGTTGTTCCCAGTTGGAACAACAGCATTGATTTCCACCATGGGAGCTAGCGGAGCCAGTCCAGAAAAGGAGCTGCCCCCAGCCTTCCTACTCGGCGCCAGTGGCGACGACGAGCATGTCGTGCAAATGGGATTGTCTCAGCTGTAGGGGTGGCTTCATCATGCCCCCTGTTTTCGTGAAGGGTTGTCGTCGGCGTCAGCCTCCTAAAGACCGATGTCCGTTGAGAAGCAATATCCAATCTGTCAAAGACAGGCCTCTGGGCAGGGGAAGCAGTTTTGGGGACTTCACCTGGAGCAGGAGCCGGAATGGCCAGCCTTGTGAAGACTGACTTCTTGGCAGAAGAAGCATCTCCGATGATTTCGCCTGCTAGAGCCAGGATGGCTATCCGCTTTGGGATGGCTGCTTCAGCTATCGCGGGCTTGTGGCGTTCTGGCCCAGTCTGTTGAAAACTGAGGCATTGATTTTGGGCGACCCGTTGAGAGGGGTAGCGGCAGTGGTAAGTCGATCAAAGACCGACTTCTTTGGGGCTTCTTGCGACAACAGTGGGGCATTGAAGCTCACCGGTGGGATCATAGTCCCAAAGAACAGTCCAGTGGTGGCCTGAGTTACTTGCTCCACCGGCATTTTGAACAGGGAGGCCGCTTGGGGCCCGTAGGTTATTCCTCCGGATGAGGTGGCACTGGAGTTGTAGTTGCAGCTGGAGCAGTTAGAAGCCATTGATGTTATATTTTCTGCACGGGAGCAAAACCAAAACTTAGTACCTCGAACCCAAGGGCAACCATATCAAACCGTGATTCGTTCGCGAACACGACACACGAAGTGTGGAGTGGAAAGAGAAAAAGGTCCCACCGGGCGTGCCAGAATCTGTTCCCCTCCGAAACACGGAGACGCGACCGCGTAGGTCCGTCTTGCCTGAATTTCGGGGCAGATGCTATTTGGTGCTATCCGTCCACCTCTCCGAAGATGCCAAATTGATTTATGGCACCATGTATCGAAGGTTTAAACTGATGCGGCCGATATAGCAGACTTCGTCAGATTCCCCCCTCGTTGAGGGGGTTTTGATTGTGAGGACGCTCTTCCCTGCAGGCGCAAGCCCCTGCAGTTAATTACGCTACCGCATCGCGGTAACCATTTTCTCCTTCTCCATATGGTCATTTCGTGTCATGGGTGTTTGTTTTGTTTTTGGTTGCCCGTGGATTGTATACAGAGACTAATTTATGTTGTCGCCCGAGGGCGTGGATTAGTCCAAATCCGTATTTTCTTAGATTTGGGTTTGGGGTTGGGTTTAAGGATACGTTAGTCTCATTTGAGACTAAGATCAACTTAAACGTTGTTAAGGATACATTAGTCTAATTTTAGACTAAGATCAACTTAACGGGATCATTTAGATCCAACGAAAGAGCATTTGGGCTCAATTGTTTAGTTTAGGGACATTGCGGTCGATTATCAGTTTAAGGACATGGTGGTCCATCATTAGTTTAAGGACGTTTCGGTCCAAGGTTAAGGACATCATAGTCCATGGGCTTAAGGACCCCACAGTCCGAGGTTAAAGACATCATAGTCCGTGGGTTTAAAGGACCCCACAGTCCGAGGTTAAGGACATCATAGTCCGTAGGTTTAAAGGACCCTACAGTTCAGGTTAAGGACATCATATTCCGTGGGTTTAAAGGACCCCACAGTACAGTCCAGGTTAAGGACATCATAGTCCGTGGGTTTAAAGGACCCCACAGTCCATGTTATGATTGATTATCGGGACTCGTCACCTCTTTGAAGACATTGAAGGATTACAACGACAAATATCAGAGGAGTGAGATGTACCCTTGAACCGAAGTTGATTGGGAAATCTGTAGTCTAATTTTGAAATAAGACCAATTAATTAGATTATGAGCACATTGGCTCAGTTAAATCTGAATTGGGGACTTATGGCCAACTTGGGCTAAGTCCAATTAAGTTTGAAATGTTGGCCCTTTGTTGGACTGTTGAACATTTGTCTGGGTTCAGCCTTCCTATTATTTAGCAATGCTAAATAGGGGTTTGGGGGCTCTGACAACATTTTTTCTTTGGCTGAGCAATATCCATTCATTATAGCTCTAGACTTTACTTTGCATATCATATGAACTGATTAATTTTGAGGTTCAGTTAAAGGGGAGATTTGCCTCTGGAAAACTTAGTCAGTTTGGGCTAAGCTTGGCTTTAAAAATAGTGTTAAACACTAGAGGATACTTGGCGATGACGTGCTCCCATGTGATGTGCTGAAAAATAGTGTTAAACACTAAAGACGAGGTGCTTAAAGTAGTATTAAACACTAAAATTGAATTGGTCACGTGGGATCACGTGAGGCATCTGAAGATAGGGCCAGACCTCCTTTATTTTGTTCTCAGAATATTCAAATAATTGTTAAACACTTTGTCTTTGAAATCATCACGTGTGGACACGTGACAATGCCTCTGCGTTGGGCATCAATTCCTCTATCTTCCCCTATTTTATTCTTTTGAAAAAGGTGTTTGTCAGGGGTCACGTGGGGACACGTGAGGCACCCTAAATCAATACTGCCTTTGGCTTTGTTCTCTTTTATTTTTAGGGTCGCGTGGGAGCACGTGAGCCATTGCCTCTGAGCTAATTCCTTCTTATTTTGAGGAGTCCATTAAAGGGTCACGTGGGGGAACGTGAGTATGCCTTACTCATTCCTTTTTGTTCGTTGGGATGAAGGGTCACGTGTTACCACGTGATCATGTTGGATACTTAATCTTTACGTGCATGGAGAGCTTCAAGTCTCTTGTTTTAAGAATTAAATTCTTAGGTAAGGTTATAAACCCTAGTTTCATTTGGAGGAATTAAATTCCTATGAATTTGGAAGAATTAAATTCTTATGTAGGGTTAAACCCTAGTTTCATTTAGAGGAATTAAATTCCTATGAATTTGGAAGAATCAAATTCTTTAAACTCAATTCTCCCTCTAAAGTTTAGATCTGCATGGCAAAATCTCCCCTATGAGAATTAAATTCTCAACTTGTGGGGAGATCTGCTTCTGCAGATTTTCAACCAAAGGAAGAACTAAGTTCTTATTTAGAAGAGTTAAACTCTTAATTTAAGAATTAAATTCTCTTTTGTTTTATGGAGCTTAGATATCTTTCCCCTTTCTCACCTAGGGTTTCTTCTCTCTTCTGAAGAAATCTTATTTTCTCTCTTGAGAATTAAATTCTCCTCTCTCTTTTTTTTCTCTGTTGTTGTGTATCTCCAAAAACCAGAAATCGATCCCCCCTCTTCTCTTCTTGGCTCCTATTTATAGGAGAAAGAAAAGAATCAGTTTATTTAGTCAATCTTTCATTTAAAAATTTTAATTGATTGTGTAACCAACATGATCTTTTAGATTACTCGGTGAATTTTATTCACCATTGGATTTTTAATCCAAAAGATATTCTGTTTGTTATTCTTGGTGAATTTCAGGGAAATCTTTCTTTGTATAGAATTTTTCTATAAATTGGTGATTTTTAATCACCATTGGATTTTTAATCCAACGGTGCTCCACTTTACAGAGCACAATCTTTTTTGTTTGGAAAGATTTAGAGAAATATTTTTCCAGTTAGGCTTCTCGATTCCCTCTTAATTAGAATTTAATTCTATTAGTTCAGAAGGCTTAATGCCTATCACGTGTTGGCACGTGATCCCATTGTTTGATCATTTTAAATAGAATTTAATTCTATTAATTAAAAGGCTTAGGAACCCATCACGTGTTGACACGTGACCCCACCTGATTAAACATTTTAACCAGAATTTAATTCTACTGTTTTAAAGAAATAAGGAATCATCACGTGTCAGCACGTGACCCTTGGTCACGTGTAGACACGTGATGCTCCAGTGGGATCTTTCCTTGCTGTTTTATTATATTTTTAATTCTTATCAGTGGGTTTAAAGGCTCATCACGTGTGGGTACGTGACTCCCGTTGATTAGAATTCAATTCTATCATAACAGAGTCCCTAGGAAACCATCACGTGTCATCACGTGACCCTTGGTCACGTGTGAGCACATGATGCCCCCTTGGGGTTTTTCCTGATATTTTTATAAGGGAACAATTCCTCCGATCAATAAATGGACACTCTTCATAAGCATGAAATGGTCGGTCGGAGGACTGAGGAAGATGGCCTTGGCTGGGGAGCTCGGGGACGAGCGAGAGGGCCAAGGAGTCTTGGTCCTGTGGCAGCTCGGGGCGAGCTGAGAGGCCGAAGAGGCCAATTTTCAGGGGGCTCTGAGGAGAGTCGGCTCGTGCTTGCAGGTCGGGTACAGGGGTGGCCTGGTCGGCCCCTGTGGGCCCTTTCTTTTGAGTTCTGGGACACGTCATCTGCCACGTGTCCTGATCTTAGAGATCGCCAATATTGAGTATCATCATTAGCCTCTCACTCTTGTCCCGACCAGCTAGCGAGTCGGGTCAGGAGTGGACTGACGGGCCGCCCGGGATGAGCTCCCTCATAAGGTTTCGTCGGGACGCGTCCCCGGGCCGTCAGCTGTCTTTTCTGCAAGCGAATCAGAGCGAGATCTCTGCATTTAAGGTGCGCCGGTTCGAGCATCCTGCCACTGAAGCGACGGTCCACGTGTAAAGCGTCGGTTGGCCGACACGACGTGTGCAGACCTGCGGTATCTGATGGGGTGCGATCCAGTGTGGGAATGACAAGTGGAGTAATCGGAGCCGTTGGACGCGAGGAGGCGTTTTGGCAGGAGATGAAGGGCGCCGTTGGATAAGGTCGTTTGCGGTGATAAGTAGGGGTGGGGCCCACTCCAGGGCCCCTACTCTTTTAAATTTCCTTTCCTTTCTTCTAAGTCTTGGCTGCTCGACGCTCTTCTTCTTTTGGGTTGAATACATGGTTCGTTCCGACTCTTTGGGTTTCTCATTCCAGAGGGAGGCCAGCGGCGCGGCTGTGCCCCTGGCTTGCTCATGCCCTGCGCCGAATGTTTCGCCGGCGATAGGGTCGTCTGCTTCGTTGACGGCTCCTGGTGATTGTTCCGGCGGCGGCCAGAGACGTCCACGGTCATCCGAGCCCCAGACGAAAGACAGAGGGGAAGGCGAGGATGGGGTCCCCCTTAAGAGGAAAGGGACAATCTCTCGTGCGCCGCCGTCGAGGGTTCCTGAGGGGATTCCCGTACAGGGGGGTGATGCCGTCTCCATGGCTCCATCTGGGGTTTCCATCGCTGCCGGCCTTCTCGCCGGGATGGAAGAGTCAGCCGGGGGAAGGCTTCCGCATGCACCCTGAGGGTCCAAATGGAGGCCATAGCCCAAGGGGTGGTCGAGGTACGAACTCCTCTACGCGTTGTTTTTTGACCTTCCTTTCTTTGGCTTGAGCGCCTCCGAGTTTCTCATCCACTTTTCCGTCAGGTCCTTCAACACTGCGCCCTCGCTATCCGTATGGAGGCCGAAGGGGCGTTCCACGCACCGAGGCCGGTAGAAGCGTTTCCATCGGAGGTCGAGGTCCTGCGGCGTGACCTGCGTCTGGAGAGGGCGAAGGCCGATGTCCTAGCAGCCCGTGCAGAGGTTGCGGAGCTCGCCAATTCAGCGAATCGGGGTGCCAACCGTCGCCTGAGTGCATCCCACCGAGTTGCCGAGAGGAAGCTAGCGGACCTGGCCGATCATTTCGCTGCCATGGAGAAGGAGAGAGACGCCAGCAGGGAGGATGCCGAGGCAGCGCTTCTGGCTGCCGAGACTGCCAAGGTTCGGACTAGGAAAGATGTGGTCGATTACAATGTGTCAGAGCAGTTTTACGCCGAGCTTGGCGAGTATTCCGCCGTCACGTGGAATAAGGCTATGGATGCCGTGAAGGAGCAACTTTCCGAGTTCGCCGATGGCGAGCTCCGTGCTCGGGTCCCACTCCCGGTGGCAAGGCCTCTGGCAGACAACGATGAGGAAAGCGAGGTGCACCCCTGGTGGCAAAACCTCCGGTAGTGAAGCCTCTGGCAGGCCGCGATGACAGTGATGAGGGAAGCGAGGCGCGGGGGGGTTTGCGACTTAGGCCTTTTTTGATATTTCCGCGTCCCTCTTTTGTAAGCCTCCGGGCAGTTTGTAAGGCTGGGGAACCCAAAATACCTTTTGTAAAGACTTTGCCTTTGGTAATAAAACTTTTTTCTTTGGTTTCATCGGTTTGCACTTTATCTTCTGTTTGTGAAGAACGCTCGTAAAATATCTCTGCTTGCACTGTTAGGCTTCCATGTCTAGCGATCGTTCGTCGAGTTGATTTCGATCACTTGCCAAGCGTGCCAAGCGCTATTGAGAAGGAGGCATCTTTATGGCCCCGAAGTCGAGGGGTGATCGCTCAGACTTGGATAGACCTGATGCTTCTTGTTAGGGCCTAGGATCCACTGCATGTGATGGGCAAAGAGATGTCCGCCGTATTTGTGCCGAGCATGAATGGGCTCAGAGGCCTCGTTATGAGAGCTACAAGCCCGCAGCGTTTGTTAGGCATGAACGAGCCAGGAAGCTGCTCAGTTGCCCCTTAGCAAGGGCATTTGATTTCTGTCAGTTGTGGTAGGAAGCTACCAGCCGGGGATAGCCGAGCAGGGTAGCTGCTGAGCTGCCTCTGAGGAGGACTTGGATACTTAGCGTTGGAGGGACCGTAGAAGGCCTACTAAGGATATATGGGCAGTGAAGCTGCGCGGCTGCCTCTTGGCGAGGGCTTTGATCCCTGGCGTTGCGAGTAGGGAAGCTACCGGCCAGGGATAGCCGAGCAGGGAAGCCGCTCGGCTGCCTTTACGGAGGACTTTGATCCTTAGCGTTGGAGGGGCTGTAAGAAGCCCACTAAGGATGACCGGGCAGTGAAGCTGCACGGCTGCCTCTTGGCGAGGGCTTTGATCTCTGGCGTCGTAGGTAGGCAACTGCCAGCTTGGGATGACCGAGCGGGGTAGCCGCTTGGATGCCTCTTTCGAGGGCTTTGATCCCTGGCGTCATGGGCAGGGAGCTACCAGCCGGAAATGACCGAGCGGGGTAGCTGCTCGGTTGCCTCTTGCGAGGGCTTTGATCTCTGGCGTCATGGGTAGGCAACTACCAGCCTGGGATGACCGAGCGGGGTAGCCGCTCGAATGCCTCTTGCGAGGGTTTCGATCCCTGGCGTCATGGGTAGGGAGGTACCAGCCGGAGATGACCGAGCAGGATAGCTGCTCGGTTGCCTCTTGCGAGGGCTTTGATCCTTCAGGACGGGGACCGAGCAGGGTTACTGCCCAGTGCCTCTTAGCAAGGACTTTGATCCCTGTCGGTTGTGGTAGGAAGCTACCAGCCGGGGATAGCCGAGCAAGGGCTCGACTGCCTCTGGGAGGACTTTGGTCCTTAGCGCGGGAGGGGCTGTAAGAAGCCTGCCAAGGACCCTTGGCCGGGCAGGGTTACTGCCCGGTGCCTCTTGGCGAGGGCTTTTGTCCTGAAGGATAGCCGAGCGAGGGATCCTCGGGCTCGACCGCCTCTGGGAGGGCTTTTGATCCCTGTCGATCGTAGTACAGTCGGGGATAGCCGAGCAGGATAGCTGCTGAGCTACCTCTAAGGAGGACTTGGATCCTTAGCGTTGGCGGGGCCGTAGGAGGCCTGCTAAGGAAAACCGGGCAGTGAAGCTACGCAGTCGCCTCTTGGTGATGGCTTTGGATCGCAAAGACAGAACTCCATTCACAGTGTTCCGACGTTTCTTTATTCGCATGGACAGGATTTTTAGAAAACATTTACATCGTCTTTGCAAAAGGAGTGGTACACACTTGTTGGCCCTGGCCTCATTGGTATAGCTTGAGCTTCTCGGCGTTGTAAGGCCGCGAGAGCTTGCGTCCGTCCGCATCTTGTAAGCGATAAGCTCTGCCGGGGAGTGCCTCAGAGACGAGGAAAGGACCATCCTACTTCGGGGAGAACTTGTGAAGCCTGCCTTGATCAATGAACTCGTTTCGCCGTAGGACCAGATCCCCGGTCTGGAAGGAGCGGTGCTTGACCCGAGTGTTGTAGTATCGGGTCGTTTGTTGTTGATAAGCGGCAGCCCTGATCTGAGCCCGGCCTCTCTTCTCCAACAAGATGTCCAGGTTGGTCCGTAGCGTCGAGGTGTTCGCATCATCATCGAAGTGCTCGACCCGATGACTGGGTAGCCCGATCTCCGCTGGGACCATTGCCTCGGTCCCGTAGCAAAGGCTGAAGGAGGTTTCCCCGGTAGGGGTCTTCTTTGACGTGCACAGTAAGACCCGGGGCAGTTCTTCGACCCAACTGTCTTGTCGCCCTTCTAGGCGGGTCCGGAGACCTCGGAGGGCGTCTCGGTTAGCGACTTCGGCCTGCCCGTTGCATTAGGGATGCGCGACCGCGGCGAACTTCATGAGGATATGGTATTCTTTGCACACTTCACTTTCTCGTTTTCGAAGTTCGTCCCGTGGTCGGTGATGATACATCTCGGGATGCCGAACCGAAGTATCAGATTGTTTTGCAGGAACTTGATGGTCGTGGTGGCGTCCAGTTTCCTGATGGGGACGGCCTCGATCCACTTGGTGAAGTAGTCTACTGCGACGAGAACGTATTGTGCCCGCCTGTACCGGTAGGGAACTGGCCGATCATGTCCAATCCCCACTGGGCTAACGGCCATAAGGATGTTAAGGCGGTCAGCTCGGTAGCGGGGAGGCGAGGGATGCTGCCGTGGAGCTGGCAACTCTTGCATCTCCTGACTAGCTTCTGGGCGTCCTCATGAATAGTGGGCCAGTAGTACCCCAGGAGCAACGCCTTTTAGATCAAGGTTCGGGCCCCTTGGTGCGCACCGCCAACCCCCTCATGGATTTCCCGGAGGACGTAGTCGGCTTCATGGGGGTCAATGCACCGGAGTAGGGGCTGAGTGAAGGACTTCTTGTAGAGGTTCCCATTGCTCCAGATGAAGTGGCGGGCTTTAGCCCGGAGACGGCGGGCGGCTCCCCGATCTTCTGGGAGCGTACCGTCCTTCAGGAATTCCACGAGTGGCTTCCTCCAATCTTGGTCGCCTTCCTGCGTAGCATATACGTAGAGTGTTGTCGCTCCGTCTTCCACGCTGGGCTGAGGCAAGGTTTCGAAGAGGATAGACCGTTTATTGAGCATGACGAAGCCAGCTTGCTCAGGGCGTCGGCTTGGGCATTCAGCTGCCTGGGTATTTGATCTACTTGGACTTCGTCAAATTTTCTCCGGAGTTTCCACACCTCGTCCAGGTACTTCATCATCAGAGGCTCCCGAGCTTCAAAGCGGCCAGTCACTTGACCGACGACAATGGCCGAGTCGCTGCAGATTCGAATTATCTTCAGTCCCAGCCCGGCGGCCATGCGCAGTCCAGCCAGGAGGGCCTCATACTCTGCCGCGTTGTTCGAGGCTTTGAAACCGAGCTTCAGAGAGTACTCTATTTCCGCTTCGTTCGGGCCCCGGATAATGAGGCCGGCACCACAGCATTCCTCGGTTGAAGACCCGTCAACGTAGATGACCCATCAAGAACCGAGCCAGGCCTCTCCACGATGGGGCACTAAGAGGGGCTGCGTGGACTCCGGTTTCTTGCTAGGGATGATGCATTCAACGATGAAATCGGCTAGGGCCTGCGCTTTGATGGCCTGCCTCAGGCGATATTTTATGTCAAACTGAGATAGTTCCCACCTCCACTTTTCTAAGCGGCCTGAGGATTCTGGTGAAGCAAGGATAGCCCCCAACGGGCGCTCGGTGAGGACAATGATGGTGTGTGCTTGGAAGTAGTGTCGTAGCTTCCTTGAGGTCACCACGAGGGCTAAGACAATCTTTTCTATGGCTGGATATCTCGTTTCTGCATCCTTAAATACGTGGCGTGGCTCACATAGTACACCGGCTTCTGCGCTCCACCGACCTCCCGGACGAGCACCAAGCCTGCTGCTTGGTCAGATATCGCCAGATACAGCGACAGCTCGTCTCCTTCAACTGGTCGGGTAAGCAGTGGTGGCGTCACGAGGTGCTTCTTCAATTGGTTGAAAGCGGCTTGGCACTCCTCCGACCACTCGAACCTCAGGATCTTCCTCAGAGCTTTAAAGAACGGGAGGCACTTCTCCCCCGACCTGGACATGAAACGGCTCAGAGCGGCGACTCGTCCCGTGAGCTGCATGATCTCGACGTTGGTCTTGGGCGCGGCCATATTGAGGATAGCGTCGAGTTTCTCTGGGTTAGTTTCGATTCCACGGTGAGTGACCATGAAACCGAGGAACTTTCCCCCGGTGACTCCGAATGCGCATTTGGCGGGGTTTAGCTTCATCTTGAACTTGCGGAGCACTTCGAAGGCCTCGCCCAGATCCCTGGCATGGTCGGCTGACGAGACAGATTTGACGAGCATATCGTCAACGTAGACCTCCATATTCCTGCCAATCTGTGGCTTCAACATGCATTGACCAACCGTTGGTACGTAGCCCCGGCGTTCTTGAGGCCGAAGGGCATCACCTTGTAGCAATATACCCCCGGTCCGTTGTGAATGCGGTGAGATCTTCATCTTCCGCATTCATACAAATCTGATTGTAGCCGGAGAAAGCATCCATGAAGCTCAACAGCTCGTGGCCGGCCGAGCTGTCGACGAGCTGATCTATCCGAGGGAGTGGATAGTTGTCCTTGGGGCAGGCCTTATTGAGGTCGGTGAAGTCAGCGCATATACGCCACTTTCCGCTTGACTTCTTGACCAGAACTACATTCGCCAGCCACTCCGAGTAGGGTACATTCCTGATGAAGTTGGCGGCAAGAAGTCGATCAACCTCATCTTCGATAGCCTTCTGTTTGACCGGGGCGAAACTTCGCTTTTTCTGTCTGACGGGTCGGGCCGCAGGATCAACCCCGAGCTTGTGGGAGATGATTTTGGGATCAATCTCAGGCATGTCAGCAGACGCCCAGGCGAAGACGTCAGAGTTATTTCTGAGGAATCTGTCCAGGTCATCTCGCCGAGTCCCTGTCAGGAGTGATCCGACCTGGACGGTTTTTTCCTCGTCCCCTTCTGTCAGGGGCACCTCGGTCAGTGGTTCGACCGGCGTCCCCCGGACCTCCTTCCGCTCGTCTCGGGTGTCCAGAGAACCCTTGAAGTCGTTATTTACCTCGGCGTCGTCGGCCGGCTGCTCGAACGAAGATATTTCGGTAAGGCATACCTTCGCGACTCGCTGGTTCCCGTAGACCTGACCTATCCCGCCTTGATCGAGAGGGAACTTCATCGTCAAGTGGTAGGTCGATATCTGGGCCTGGAGGAAGTTCGGCGTCGGGCGGCCGAGTTGGACGTTGTAGGCCAATGGGACCTTTGCTACGATGAAGTCCACATGCAACGTACGGGTGCGGCCGGGCTCCCCGACGTTGAACTGCAGGGTGACTACCCCTTACGCTGGGATGGAGTGGTTGGTGAACCCTGAAAGGACGTGGGAGGTCGGTCTCAAGTCTGCTGGGGTGAGCCCCATGCGGAGAAAGCAGTCGTGGAAGAGGATGTCTGCCGAGATGCCCAAGTCGACAAGTATCCGGTAGACCTCGTACAGGTGGATTCGGGCCGTGATCACCAGAGGGTCGTTGTGGGGCATGGATATTCCGTGGAGGTCTCCGTCGCCAAAGGTGATAGGCTCGTGGCCCCTAGCCTTTTTGCTCGGGCGGTCGTTGGCGTTTGTTGCCGGCGTGGGGTGCCGAGTCTCGCAGGGGCTCGACCGGTCCCCTGTCGTCATGACCATAGTTCTTGATGGGCCCCGGTTCCTTCCGGCGAGGTCCCTTGGGCCCCGCGGTAGAGTGGTCCTCGAGCTGCCTTGGCGGGCTTCGTAGGTGCGACCCCGTCGAGGGAGAGGATGCCGGTCATGCCTGGAAGCAGGCGAGCTGACCGCCACCGCCTTGGTAGGGACAAGGGGGCGACAAGGCTCGAGGCGAGGCTCTCCGACGTGGGACTTCGAGGTTGAATGGGAAGGATCGAGGGGCCTGCGACCGCCGGAGTCCGTGAGGCGGTGGCCGGCGGAGGAGTCAACGACATTCGGTTGAGGTTCACCCGCGTCTCCGTTGAGGGGGAGGTGGCGGCTGGTACCTGGATCTTCAAGGTGATTGCTTGCCGTGTGGATGGAGATCGGAAGGCCAACTTTGTTTTTGTAGAGTTTGCTTTCCCACAGACGACGCCAACTGATGGAGGTTCTTTTCGGGTCTCCTTCAGATGTTATCTTCCGTCGATCTCCCAGTGGATCTTGGAGGTGATCTCCTGTTGCGTGTGGATCTCAATGGGTTTGGAGGAGATTGGTGATTTGAGGAGTTTAGCGCCGAGTACTTGCAAAGAAGTCCCGAGATGGTTTGGTACCACCGAAGACCCTCCGACGATCAAGTTAGCACGAGATCCGAGCAAAGTAACAGCTAAGTGGAGTAAAAAATGGCTTACTTGACCCCTCTATGATGGGGGTTTATATAGTGGCAGCAACACGCAGCAGCAGGCGTGAGAATCTCGCCGGCAGTTACGCTCCCGACTTCACGCCCGCGTAAAGAGCGGATCCCCCGTTAATGGGGATCGTGATGGCGTGGAACGTGGAATGTTGCTGGCGAAGAACCTGCGCATGGCGAAATTCGCGGAGCAGCGGTTACGCCTGTGAGTGGTGGAGTTGGTCGGTCGGAGGACTGAGGAAGATGGCCTCGGCTGGGGAGCTCGGGGACGAGCGAGAGGGCCGAGGAGTCTTGGTTCTGTGGCAACTCGGGACGAGCTGAGAGGCCGAAGAGGCCAATTTTCAGGGGGCTCTGAGGAGAGCCAGCTTGTGCTTGCAGGTCGGATACAGGGGTAGCCTGGTCGGCCTCTGTGGGCCTTTTCTTCTGAGTTCTGGAACACGTCATCTGCCACGTGTTCTGATCTTGGAGATCGCCAATATTGAGCATCTTCAGTTCCTATATCTATTTGCTTTAATTCAAGATTCAAGTGATTGATTAACTGAATAACATAAATCATATAAACATGATTTTACATGTTCATCACCTATTTCTATTTTTATTTTTAAAAAATTTAAAATTAATATTTTAAAAAAAATATTTAAATCTTTTTATAAAAAATTAAAAGAAATTTTTAATAGAAACTAAGAAAAAAGAATTTCAGAAAAAATTATTTTAACTTTTTTAGCACTAAAATTAATAAAAATAATTATATATAAAAAAAACTTAATTCGTTAAATTCAATTAAATAAACTGCCTTCCCCGACAACGGCACAAAAAACTTTATAGGTGATTTTTAATAGTCCTATTATTTATCCAGAAGTGCACGGTCGCGTTGTAGCACGTGTGCAAGAGCGAGTCGATTCCACTGAGAAGATGATTTCTAATTAAACTTAGTCGAATTAAAATAAGTCTTTTTATGAAAGAGATTATTACTAAAAACTAAGTGCAATTTTAATTGAAATAAAAATAAATACCTTTGAAAAGATTAATTAATAAAAAAGCATACCTAGGGTTAAATGCTATAGCCCTTGTTCCCACGTTACTTAGATAATTCTGCTGGACATCTGATGCATGAGCAGTTTATGGATGAGCCGAGATATGACCACTACTGACTCAAAAACTATAACATAAATGTCAATAGCATGACCCTAATACTCCATCCTCAATAGCCGAAAACTCGCGCACACAGCAAGCGTGCGTGCTTGTTATGAACTTTCACGGTCTACCAAAAAATATATATTTATCGTCTCCACAAGGTCCCCAAACCCATCATCAACAAGGATGTCAGTAATTGTAAGCAAGTTACTGAACTCGCAACTTGAAACCAATTTTACAACTTTTGCAACTAAGGACCCGTTTGGATGAACGGAAATACTGGAAGTGTCGGAAGTAATCTTGAAGTTACTTCTAAAACAAGTTCATGGAAATGGTAACTTCTTATAATTCTTTTGTTTGTTTTGTTTATGGAAGTGACACTATTGAAGTAATAAATGCAATTATTTTATGCAAACTTTTATCTAAAAGGCATGAGAGAGGACGGAAGAAACTTAAATAAGTACTTAATTTTATGAATAAAATATTACTTTCTTCATCTTTCCTTGTGTTACATGCCACTTCCAAGCCCAAAAGGTCATGAAGAGAAATCTAGAAGTAGGAACTCCACATAGGATCCACATCATGTATGGAAGTAACTTTGAATGCTACTTCTTGTCAAAACAAACACTTGAAGTGTCTGAAGTAAGCCTTCTTCCATTACTTTCAAGCTACTTCATGTCAAACAAACACGCCTTGAGCTTAAAAGTACAGCTATTTTGATTGAAAACATCATCTGATCAACAAGTACAATGAGCCACGTCAAAGGGTAATGTGTAATGATAAAGGATCCAGAGTCAGTAGGCAGACTAAGTATCACTTAATAAAATATCAGCACAAGTATTTGTCCAGATATAGTAAATAATCAAAGAAATAAAGAAGAGAACATGTATTCCAGCATAAAAATAAATGTGACTGTCGATTGCTTAATTTATCCAAGGGGGTCAGTATTTTAAACATCTAGCTATTTAATGATATAATAAAACTCTGCATTTTTGGAATCTAAAGCATCATATTTAAAGCTAATTCCAAGGAAGACTGGATTTTTGAGAACTGAACAGTCACTGTGCAACTTTAAATTTCTCAAGTCCCAACTGTTAGAAGTTTGTTCCACTAAGCCTTCATAAATTGTGCAGATCATCTAGATCCCCGTCTCCAACAACAATGAGTTCTAACAATAGACTTGTGCCTGGCCCCATCTTCTAATCCCAACCAAGATTCCAGAATCAGGGTAAACCTAGCTTCCTTCAATCCCATAACGTCGATGAACCTTCTGTGTTTGCCCTAGGCAAACACGTGATTTCATATTCTAGGGGATCTGAAGAGACTTTGACCAAACTTGCCAAAAGGGTCATGGAAAATATTGGTTTCCAGGTGGAGGAGATAGCCATCCCTTCCCAGGCTGCCACAATGAACATTGTGATACCCCCAAAATCGCAAGACCTGAGGCTTGAAATTCTCATGCTTGCACAGATGTGTCTCTTGCCATTTCAAAACTTATTTGATTGGAAGTTTGGAAGTCTTTGGCGGGGCTGTCATAACAGGCATAGATCTTTCATCCTGCATGTTGTGCAGTGCAGACTATACAAAAATTATAAGCTCTGCTATGTTGGCGAGTGGACTAAGGCCTGAACTTCAAAGCAGCATTGCTTCTTTACAGAGAGCTTCAGCCACAGCAAGAACACCTTTAGGTATTTTTTTCTTTCTGAAGCAGCAAAGCTGAACCAAAATGATAACAGCTTTGAAAAGGTAAATAACTTTGAGAAATGCCAAACCTAGGCCAGTTTAGGTATCCTGCAGCTGTGATTTGTTATGTGGCTGTTTAATAATTTAAATAATTAAATATTAGTTTATTATTCAAAAGATGCAAGTGTGAAGGGGGTGTCTCTCCTTGTTAAATTAGGTCTTTGAATAAGGGGTGTTTTGTGAAGGGTTGTGTGTCTCTTGAACCGCTGTCTTTATTTACTACTTAGAGGAAATGCAAGGGAAAGGTTATTAAGTTGTAATCTGAAACTTTTATAGTATCAAGGAGTAAGGCTTACTCAAAGAAGCCAGGTTATTTAAAAGAACTCCCTTTTAGAAGTCATCTATCTTTATTATCAAAATGTTATTTCTCTTTTATCTCATCCATTGTTTCTAATTCCCTTTTTGTTTTTAAAACACGTAACAAATTTGGTACCAAATCCTTCGATTTTAGAAATGGCGGATGGTGCTAGTTATCAACACTTACATGAATTAAAGGAGGCACATGAGAGAACCCTAGCCCAACTCATGTATATTCAATCATCAACCATAAGAAGTCCAATGCATTGATGCAAAATATGAATGCATCATCACAAGCATGGAACAAATACAATTGCACTCAAAAGAAGATTCTACAAAGCAGTTGCAACCTGAAATCAAAGGTTTGAAAATACCAACTCATTCGTTGGGATTCAAACATAATGAAGTTAAATTTTTCTATATTCTATGGCAACAATCAGAAATGATGGCTATATAGGATAAAACAATTCTTTAATTATCACCGGTGTTTTAAATGTCGGTTGACATTGATGAAATTTCGGTTTTGGAGAGTAATTGACATGAAATTGCCAGATTATTTCTTTTTCCGAAATTAGAATATATCTGTCGAAATTTCGGCATATCGGCCGATATTCCGGTATATTAGCAAAATTTATATATACCGGCCAAAATTTCATTATTCTTGCTAAAAAAATATTATGGTTTTTTTGTTTTGTTTTTTGAGTTTCAGGTCATAAAACTTACCCAACCATTCTACCATCGAGCTATTGAGAAAAAATCATTTAATTAAGTCAACAATTTATATTAAATTATAACAATGACATTTTTGTCAAAACCTTAAGTTCTATTAATGGAATTTATAATACAAAATTGTAAAATCTGATATCTAGCTGATAACATCTAAATTTCTCCGATATCCGATATCAAAATATTTCGACCGACACGACACCGATATCTGACATTTAAAACATTCATTATCATCAATTCCAACACCTCAATGGTTGTTTATTGAATCATTCCATATGGAGAGAAAATCATTAAATTGATTTCGATGGATGAAAATTCCGATTGCCTTATCAAGTCAGAACGCATTGGAAGTGAGTTTGATCCAAAGTCATATGATGATCCGATTGCCACTCACCAATTTACGCCAAGATTCATCAATGGAAGCATACCATTCAAACATCGAGTCTCTATCTAATCGTATTCAAGGCTTAAATTTAGCTGTTACATTAAGGGTTTCAATGATGTTATCTGCTATGATGTTAAGATATAGTCTACATCAACATTGTTTGTCGCAATTGACTTGCTTTGATGTATGAAGGTCAAATCTATGGTCCTAACAATTTTGGAAAGACGGAGACTAATTCATCAGTGTGCGTTGTTAATACCTAAAGTCACACTCCAAAGAAAAGTTAACTTTTGCTGAGATTGGGGAAAGACATAGTTATGGTTGTGATGAGAAGTTTAGGCATGGCCAACGTTGTAAAGTGAAAAAACTTCATTATCTACATAGAGACGAAAAGAAAATTGCGACTAAAGATGAAAAAAGAACAAAAGAAAAAACATGATTGATAGGTAATCACAAATTTTAACCTAGAAGATCAGGTTGTTCGATTAACAGTATATTGTTATGTGGCTATTTAATAATATAAATAATTAAATATTAGTTTACTATATAGAAGATGTATGTGCCAAGAGGTACGTCTCTCTGTTAAATTATGTATATGTAGGATGGGTGTTTTGTGAAGAATTGTATGTGACTTGAATAGGTATCTCTATTTTATATTTAAAGAGCGATATGTACGGAAGAGGAAAGCAAGTTGTCATCTAAAAGTACTATATTAAGGATCAAGGCTCACTCGAAGAAATCAAGTTGTTTAGGAGAAAGCTACCATGAAGAAGCCATCTATTTTTATTTACAATTAAATATTTATATTTCTCTTTAATCTTCTCCATGTTCTTATTTTCATTTTCTTAAAACACATAACAATAGGGCATTAATATGAAAGAGTTTATTAATTCCAATTAGCTTTTGGAAGTTTTGATAGTAAATGCTTTAAGGCATTTATGTGTACTCAATGCTAAGCTTTTATTATCTAGTCTGCAAAGTGATGATTGTTCTACTAGATTCTTATACACCTCTAAACAAATTTATTAGGACTAAAATCATCCCAAAGCATTCAAGCATATAGGACCTTTACTTGCATTGGCTCTAATTTTGAATGCACACTCCTGTCGCTACATGCTCTGTAATTACCAACTTGAAATTACAAATATCACCTCAAATCACTGAATATGTCTGCTTATCAAATTGCTTTCCTTCTAGCCCTTTCAACATTGCATGCTTTGACTTTGCCAAATTCCATATTTTGGGGACACCAATAGACTTATACCTAGACGCCCTGTATCAAGCTTTGCAGTTTCCCGGTATTTCTCCAACTAAATGCATCCAGAAATCTTAAAATTCGAATTAAATTGTTTTTAACAAGAAATAAGCAATAGTATTTTCATTAGAATAACTACTACTTATTCTAGCATTGAATGATCAGCTATGCAGGCAAGGAAACCACTCCCCGATATTGTAACATAAGCTACACACAAAAAAAATCTCTTATACTCAGCTGTATTAATAGATATTTCCTATATTCGATAGGATGCTTGCTTGTTGTTAGAAGATCAAGCTCTCGAAAGTCTCTAATGGCACCATTATCCGCCTATTAATTAAGAAGTGTATCCAAGTCTTGTGTTGGTCTAAATTGCTTGGTATACAAGTCTTATTAATTCCCTCTCCCACTAGAAGCTCAAATTTACATGTCTAAACATCATCTATTCCAAAATTGTAAGTGTCTTTGTAATAATGTTCCCTCCATATTATGTCGTGTTGTGATAATCCATCTCAACATTCTAGTTTCAGCCATTATCTGATCATGTTGTTCTAAATCATCTAATATTTGATTGCTAGAACTTCATTTGGTTGTCAAACACCAATAAAAAAAATCTTTAATTTAATAGGTGTTCTTATGGTCTCAAAATACTCCAAAACTACTCCACTTGTCAATTATGATTTATTCTAACAAACAATATCTTCATCATTGTCATCGCCATATGATGATCCTGTACAATTGACATAAATAATCAGTCATGAATTTACACTACTGTCAAGTCCCGTCCTTAAAGTTTAATTTTGAGTATTTGACTTTTGTTCTTAAAAGGTCATTTTTGTGGTTGATCATCTTCCTTATGACCAAGGTAAATTTACTAGACAACTTGAGACACAATACAACATGTGCGTGTCTTCGATTTTTGTATTATTCTTTAAGTGGAATATCATAATTTCCAGTGAGCAATATTCATCTTTGCAATTTTTTTCCATCAAAATAGAGCCAGCCGTGAAAGAAGGCCCCACAAAAAAGTTGGCACGGTTTCCGTCAAAATAGAGCCATGAAAGAAGGCCTCACAAAAAAGTTGGCACGGTTTTGAGGCTGATTTTAGAGATCAAGTCAATTCTCTTATATGTAGTGCAAAATTTTCACTAGGTGAGGAGACTACAGCCAAGAGATGGGCTTGACTATAATTCTCTTAAGTAGGATGTAGTTCACGTAGTTTTCCTAGACCCGAAAAAAAGATGTTGCATTTGCTTTAGGGAGTTTGTTAAAATTAAACTCGACTTTAATTTGGTGCTTGACTGTAATTCCTGCTCACCTCACCAAGTACGTAAAAAAATTTCAATCCAACAAAAATACTTGATGCTAATGATAAGAATTCATACTGTTCGGGTTTGCATAAAACTAATTGCATAAACAATTATTTACATACTATTCTCGTTGTAATAAAATTCCAATCTAAATTGATTGTTCACAAACTATAGAAGGCTTGAATTTTTATTTATTTATTTTGTGTTTGGGGGGGGGAGGGGGGTGGGTGGGGGGGGTTCAACGCAACAGAAATATCTGAGGTCAATAATGAGAAATTTTTGGTATAAACCTAATTGTAGAATCAAGCATATAAACACTGTTCTTGTTGAAGTCGTTTCCTATCGAAATCAATCATTCTACAAGAGCCCAATTCAAATTAGCTAACTTCAATATCAGAGGGCAAGATCGTTTAGGTGCAGAGGTTAGCTCAAGATTCCGCAAAAGAAAAAAGCCAGTAGTTAACTCAAAGAAAGTATCAGAAGCATACCTGGCAATGGCTATGGAATAATCACCTCTTTATTGTTTCTTTATCTAACAATCAAAGTGTATGTTACAAACACCATATTATTATATGGGAATGGGTTGAAAAACGATCGCATCATCTTCGATCTATACACGCTGAAATCAATCAAGCCTCCTCCAAGTAATCAAACTCATCCTCCTTGAGATGCGCCAGTACCTTCACAGGTGCAGGCTGCCCTTCAACAGGCACAAAGAACTCAACTTTGAAGGGCAAATTCGCCGATATGCTTTTCCCTTTCCAAACCCCAACATACTGCTTGATGACACCTTCGAGGCCGTTGAGATCCAAATCCGGCGCCTTGTTCACGTGGTACACTTTCAACGGCACCTTGACGCGGATCTTCTTCCCCACTTTGCTCGCCGCTTCCGATTCCTCTTCAGTGACTGAAGACGACGATGGGACGTCCGTGGTGACCGCGACCTGGCATGAGATTCTGAAGCTGTGGGGCCTTATTCTTGAGGGTTTGATCAGGGGGAGAGATGAGATGCTGGGTTGTTTAGGGATGAAAGAGGCGGTGAAGGCTGCGGCGGCGGCGGAGGCGGAGGTCGGCATTAGATCTGGGGGATTGGTTTTGGGAGGGGATATTTATGAGTCCGGGGTTAGAGGAGATGTCGAGTGTTTTTTGGGGGATAAAAATGGGAGCTTTGATGGTTGGAGAGGAAAAGGGGGAAGAATAAATAAGGGTGGGGAAATTAGTGGAGGGAGTGGTGAGGGCAGTGGATAAGGGAGGAGAGGTGCAGGGAGATGCAAGCGACTTGCTGATGCTTTGAGTTTGGGACTTTGGGAGTTGAGACGTTAGAAGACATAACAAATTAGTGCTCTCTTTTTTTCCATTAAAATTATAGAAAATATAAAAACAAGATGGATAATTCTAGAAACAACCCCAAATCTTTTCAGTAAAACACAAGAAGATAGTTGAAAGCAGCTCTTTGATGTAAACCTTAGGGTTAGCAGCTTAATAATCCCTTCATCTATGTTTCACCACTTATGCACTTTAACACCTAGTTTTTTCCTCCACTTTTTTGATACGCTGATGTATTTCCTCATAAGCGTTTTCCCGCCTTCTGTTTTTTTACCAGCCGTGTCTATTTTTGCTTCGATTTTTTTGTAGCTTCATGTAGACAAGAAATTAAGATACAGTCCGCAATAAATAAACTGATGTGGAAACTGAAGATAGCAAAGAAATACATGAGGGTATTAAAGTGTTGAAAAAAAACTATAAGATATTAAAATGCAAAGTGGTGAAACACCGAGACATGAATCAAGTGGCGTTTAGGGTTTATTCTATCCACTCAAGCAGCTTTCTGTAGAAGACCGTATTGCCAGAGGTCCTGCTAAAGTAGATGTGAATTCCTTGCCGTCCAGTAAACCTGCCATCACCATGGCGCCGGCATGATCAGATCCTATCGGAGTAGAGTGTGATTCCCTCACTAGTAAAATTATGTCCGTGGCTAACCACAGCTCCTAAGTTCTCTCTAAAGCAGGGTTAGAGGTGTACGGTGCAAATCCTTGCATCTGGGGTCTTATCGAGGAGGGTGATGAGGGTATTAAGGACCGATCTTTCACGAGGGGTTTGTATGATGGAGATTCCTACAAGTTGAACCCATGCACAGTGTAAATCTCGGATAGACTTTAGTAAGCCCTGAACTGACATAGTGTTGGTAGACGGTTATGTCCGAAGACTTGTCTGTCGCAACCTGTAAATCCCCGTTTCCATTTTAATAGAAGTTTCCCTATTCCCTGAATTCCAGTGGTTTCTTTCTTTTCCTTCATATTTTGAACTGGTTGTTTAAGCTTAATATATATATTTTTTTCAAACCCTAAAAAGTTAAAAACCCTAGACTTATTTTTTCCAATTAAAACCCAGCCCAAACCATTAATAAACTAAAGAAAATAAAAATAAAATCCCTAAATTCTTAAAGCCCCCGGCCCGCTTACTATTCTCAGCCCACTCTATTTTTGATAAGGAATTCTTATTTAATTAGCCGGCCCGCTTATCATTCTCAGCCCACCAGAGTTTTAAAAAAAATACAAGGGGAATTATCTCGAGCCCGGCCCAATCTCTCCCCGACCCGCTTCCTCGACCAACCCGACCCGCTTCTTAATCCTCCTTCTCCCCTCGCGATAAAAATTCCCGCTCGTTTTCCTTCTTCCTCGCGACCCACGTTCCCGAGCTCCCCACCTCGCCCTTGCCGTCGCCCACGACCCCGGCCACGACTCCCTCTAACTCTCGCTCCCCAACTCCTCATCTCCCTCTCACTTTCCAACTCCTCAAAACCCTCCAACACTCAAGTTTTTCCCCCACGAACCCTCGAGCAACCCACTGCACCCTACCGACGGCGATCACCCACCTCTTCGATAACATATCGACAACCCTCGCTCCCTCCTCCTCCACCAACCTTCTCCCCTACGACTCCACTCTCCATCTAAACGAGCACACCTCTGCCGAGCATTCCCCTGCACACAACCCCACACCTGAGTTCGGCCCCTCTTACACTCGACGACGGCGAGCCCCCAACTGACCTGAACCACGACGTCGACACCTCTTCACTTCAGCAGCATCACCATCTCTTCTCGAGCCCCACTATCTCTCTCTCTCTCCCTCTCTCCAAAAACCTACACTAACCCAATTCTTGTCCCGAGCACTCCACTGTGCACGTCGCCGGAGCGACCACCGCCGATATCGTCGACCCCAGCAAGCCCCAGGCCAACCACAGAGCACCACCTCCTCGTCCAGAGCGCACTTGACGGCTCCGGGGAACTCCGACGTCAAACCCGTGTCGCGAGCCGAGCTCGCGCAATTCGTTTTGCGGCGTACATCGCGCGTTCGTGACACCGTTGCTGCCGTGCGACCCCGAGACATCTTCCAGGCAAGTGTTTACTGCTTCATGCTAAAATATTAGTGGTACAAACCTGAGATCATATAGTTATAAACTTACCGAATAACGATATATATTGTGACATATGTGTTCGATGCAAGCCTCCAATGGAAATAATTGTTTATTTTGACGGAAATGTATGTCTTCTGTTGGCCCTCATTACGATGAGTGTCATGTATAAAAATTACTGGAAAATACAATTGTTCGTGACAAAAATTGATACCCCCATATATGTCGTTAAAACTAGAATTCTCTCGTACCTGAAAATGAATAAAATCACCATAAATCATATACATAATGGAAAGATGTGTTCGAGGGCTTAAATCGAAGACGACTCGATGAACTTTAACCCTATATAAAATTCTGATGATTTCTGTTTTGTAACCATAAAGATAATTGGATCGGAATACGACTCTGGACTGTAGTCCAGAGCTTTTCTGATTATTGTGTTCTGTCCAAAGACCTGCGTCACTGTGTTTCCTGAAATCGTATGTTACGGAACTTTACAGTAGATTAGAGATAATTCTGTTATCTAAAAAAAACAAGTGGTTCCATTCCGATTCATCGCCGTTTGCTATTTTAAACTATATTTAAAAGGGCAGAACGTATAACTGTTCAGAACAGATTCTGAAATGACATATTGAGGTTAAACTGTGTATAACCTTCAACGTACAAATGGGATTGAGGATCCGTCTGTTGCGTTGAATACTTTATTGAAAACCCTAGATTTCATTCAACTGCATTATCACTAGATTCTGAGCCCAACTGGGTGCAATTCTTGTCGCGAAACAGACGTTCAGTTCTGAAACTGAATTTCCAGCCGCGCGCACTTAAAATGAAACCGCTATATCTTGAAAACCAGAATCCCGATTGAACTGAAACAAATTTTGATGAATCACTGACTGAGTGTTATATTTATCTTACTTGTATCATTTTGCTGAATTCTTAACATAGTGGTTCATGCAATTTATTTTAGTTAATGATATGCATGTTGATTCATAACATACAGGGCTCATTGGTAGCATACATACATATATCATACCCTTGCCATATACTCGGTGTTAGTACGTGTGGACATTGCATTATCGTACGTGATAGATGTTGGTTTAGTTGTGACGAGTACACCAATGGAAAGTGAATATTCGTGACAGTGATTGATACAGTGAACAGTAATAAAACCGTGCCATTGGTATACTTGTACACAACTAGATCAAGATCCTAACTAGTGAGGACCTGGGGGAAAAGGGGAAATCAAAGTGGAAAGAGTATCGTATTTAGCGGGACCGTGTTTAGAGGATGATCATTCGAACAGAGATACTGATACATGTAGGGTAGGATCTAGCGATCCGGCTGACAGGGTTATGTCCCGGGCATGTGGGTCGTTGTCTCGGGTATGTACGAGACTCCTGTTAAACATGATCCTCCTTCCACTATGTGATTTCAAACATGACCTAGAGACCGATAGGGACACATAACATATTCTGCATCATATAGTGACATAGTGATTACTTGCATTGCTCTTACACCAGTATTACCTCATATACCTGTTTCACCTTATTATAATAATATTGTTATTGTGTCGCTCTGACGACCTGAGTATGCATGCTCAGATCCCGCGGGAGGACCAGCACAGGAGACGGATATACCCTTCGAGTTCACGGAGATTTAGACTGGTGTACTTTCTATTTTTCTGCTTTCCATAAAAGTGATCGTAAGTTTGACTTTGGTTAGTATTTGTTCTTGTTATCTGTAATTTGTGAACAATGGAATATTAATGTAATAAATTAGTGATGTGATTCCTTTACCACTGCGCTTTATTTACTGATTACCATGCAATGCTAGAAGCCGAAGTGTGACTACGGCGGGATGATTCCTTGACCGTAGGAGCATGGCTGGCCTAGTCATCTCTCGTTTCCCGTATTTTGGGAAGCGGGGCGTGACATGGTTTAGTTGGTATTAGAGCCTGTGTTTAGTATCAAGGGATAACATTAACTATGCAGTATTACGTTATTCTTGTTTCACTACTCTTGATTTCCATCCTTGAATCTGATCCTATCCTTTTGAATCTTCCAGTGATATGACGTCCCCGAACGATCCCTCCTCGGACTCCAGCTCTCAGGACCGCACGGAAAGGATACTCAGCGCACTGACCACTCTTGCGGAAGCTCAGGAGAGGAAGACCGACTTGCTCACTGAGGGACTCAGGGCGATTACCGCCACAGGAGGACCCTCCGCACTTATTACCGCCCCCGAGGGCGTTGTTCCACCAGCTTATCATGCTAGGGCTGGTACAGTAGCAGACTTCCGACGGTTACACCCAGCTGCGTTTACAGGGCTAGCTGAACCCCTTGAGGCTGAGTAATGGCTGGTGAACATGGAGAATTTATTGACTGCCGCCAGGGTTTCAGAGGAAGACAGAGTGGACGTGATAAAGATACAATTAGAAGACGAAGCCCGTACATGGTGGTCGGTGGAAGAGAGCAGACTTGACAGGCCGATCGAATGGAGTAAGTTTAAGGAGTGCTTCCTAGATCATTACTTTCCTTCCACAGCCAAGGAAGAAATGGAGGAGAGGTTTATTCTTTTGAAGCAGAATGGATGCCCAGTGGATGTTTATGCGGCAGAGTTCAACCGCTTGAGTCGTTTCGCTCCGTACATGGTCGCCTCAGAGGTCACCAGGGCCAGGCGTTTCCTTCAGGGGTTGGATTTTGAGTTGCAGCAGTTGATTGCATCGTTGGATTTGCAGACTTTCGCACAGGTACTCAACGCGGCGAGAGTTCAGGAGCAATTGATTAACAAGTTCAGAAGACCCCCAGTCGTTCCAGCACGTACCCACACGCCATCTCGAGGAGCCATACCGGTTCACAGAGCAGGAACGACACAAATGAAGCGCCCGTTCGTACCACAGCATCGCCCCCAGAGACAGGGCGTAACTTGCGGCTATTGCGGTAAAGGAGGACATACCCAGAAGGACTGTCTCCGTGCCAAGGGACAGTGCTTGATTTGCGGTTCCAGTCAGCACAGGATTGGCAGTTGCCCTGAGCGAGAAGAGGTATAGGGAAGTTCTGGACCGCCACAGCAGAGGCCGCAGGAGCAGAGACAACCCTTTACAGGTCGCGGTCAGGGACGGGCTTTCACCTTGACCGCCGAGCAGGCAGAGGCGTCCGGAGACGTGGTTACAGGTACTCTGCTCATACATTCCTTGCCAGCTAGAGTATTTTTTGATTCAGGAGCATCGCATTGTTTCTTGTCTGAGCAATTCACTGATACACACTCAATACCATATGAAACACTAACAAAGGGATGGGAAATTCATACGGGTAATGGCATCATAATATCTAGTCGAGAATGTAGATTATGTCCGGTTGTAGTGTGTGGCAGGGAATTCTATGCGAATTTCCTCCTAATTGGGACAGGCAGTTACGACGCAATTCTTGTGATGGATTGGATGAGCACTTTTCATGCGGTTATCGATTGTCGTGCAAGGAATGTGATCTTCCGCATTCCCAATCACCCGGAGTTTATTTTCGAGGGCGGAAGCGAATCTTTGGAGCCAGCTAAATACAGAGCAAAGCCTAAGGAGCTGACAGCTATGGAGATTGATAGGAGCCCAGCCCCAGAAATTGTTCGGGACTTTCTGGACGTATTTCCTGAGGATCTACCCGGTCCACCACCTCCTCGAATCTTGGAGTTCTCAATCGATTTGATTCTAGGTACAGCCCCAGTATCCAGGGCCCCATACAGAACGGCACCGGTTGAATTGGCGGAATTGAAGAAGCAGGTTGAAGAACTATTGGAGAAAGGATTCATTCGGCCAAGCGCTTCACCGTGGGGTGCACCAGTTCTATTGGTAAAGAAGAAGGATGGATCGTTGCGAATGTGTATAGATTACCGGGAGCTGAACAAGGTCACAATAAAGAACAAGTACCCAATACTGCGCATTGACGACCTATTTGATCAGCTAAGTGGAGCCAAGGTTTTCTCGAAGTTGGACCTCCGTTCTGGGTATCATCAAATCAGGGTAGCAGCCGAGGATGTGTGCAAGACGGCTTTCAGGACCCGATACGGACATTACGAGTTCCTTGTGATGCCGTTCGGCGTTACCAACGCCCCAGCAATATTCATGGACTTGATGAACAGGGTGTTCGCAAAATACTTGGACACGTTTGTCGTTGTGTTTATCGACGACATACTTGTCTACTCGAAGACTCGGGAGGAGCACGCTGAACATTTGCGCACGGTCCTACAAATTCTTCGGGAGGAGAAGCTGTATGCGAAGCTAAGCAAGTGTGAATTCTGGTTCGACGAGGTACAGTTTTTGGGACATTGTTTCGGGCGAAGGCATCTCGGTGGACCCGGCAAAGATAGAATCTGTCAGAGATTGGCCGACGCCGAAATCAATGGCTGAGATAAGGAGTTTTCTGGGATTGGCAGGTTATTATCGGAGATTCGTCCAAGATTTCTCCAGAATCGCGGAACCATTGACGAGGCTAACACGGAAGGACGTGCCGTTTACATGGACAGAGGAGTGCACTCAGGCATTCGACATACTAAAGCAGAAATTAACCACGGCACCTATTCTTACTGTACCAGATGATTCAGGTGGTCTGGTGATACACAGCGATGCCTCAAGGAAGTGTTTAGGCTATGTTTTGATGCAGCACGGCCGTGTGGTTGCTTACGCCTCTCGACAACTGAGAAATCACGAGAAGAACTACCCCACAAATGACTTGGAGTTAGCTGTGGTCGTCTTTGCATTGAAGATTTGGAGGCACTACCTATTGGGTGAGAAAGTGGAGGTGTACACAGATCATAAAAGTTTGAAGTATGTTTTCACCCAGAAGGAATTAAATATGAGGCAGCGCCGATGGCTAGAGCTGATGGCAGATTACGACTTGGACCTTCGGTATCACCCGGGGAAGGTGAATGTGGTACCAGATGCGCTCAGTCGCAAGCCAGCGGTCATGATGTTGACCGATCAGAGGAGCATTATTGAGGACTTTCAGAGGCTTGAACTTGAAGTCGTTACGCCGAACGCACTCAGTCAACTTTGGCAGCTGCAGGTGCAATCTTCTCTGGTGGATCGCATCAAGACTGCGCAAGCGGACGACCCCGATTGCAAAAGTTTAGAGAGGAAGTGGAAGCTGGACTAAGAACGGATTTGATTATACATGAAGATGGCTCTCTGAGATTCAGTAGCAAACTCTGCGTACCTAAAGGAGATGTTCGAGAAGAAGTGTTGGCTGAAGCACACAGTTCAGCTTATTCTGTGCATCCGGGAAGTACAAAAATGTATCAGGGCCTAAAGCAACACTTTTGGTGGAACGGAATGAAGCGGGAAATTGCGAGGTTCGTATCCAGGTGCTTGGTATGTCAACAGGTGAAGGCGGAGCACCAGAGGACAGCAGGACTGTTACAACCCCTGCCGATACCGGAATGGAAGTGGGAGCACATTACTATGGATTTCGTGACGGCCTTACCACGGAGCCCTAGGGGCAATAACGCCATTTGGGTTATCGTCGATCGCCTCACAAAAGTTGCACACTTTCTACCTTTCCGAGTGGGACAGTCGACAGAATCACTGGCAGAAAGATATATGCAGGAGATTGTACGACTTCACGGTGTTCCAGTCAGCATTGTGTCAGACCGAGACACGAGATTCTTGTCGCACTTTTGGAAGAGCTTACAGGAGAGCTTGGATACCCGCCTTAATTTCAGCACAGCTTATCACCCACAGACGGATGGACAATCTGAGCGTACGATTCAGACGCTCGAGGACATGTTGAGAGCCTGTATGTTGGACTTTCAAGGTTCCTGGGAGGACCATCTGCATCTAGTCGAGTTCTCTTATAACAATAGTTATCAGGCTAGTATTCAGATGGCTCCTTTTGAAGCACTATACGGGCGGAAATGTCGATCCCCAGTATGTTGGGATGATGTGGGAGAACGAAGACTACTGGGCCCCGAACTCATTGTTCAGACAGTCGACAAGGTTCAAATGATCAGACAGCATATCAAGGCGGCTCAGGATCGACAGAAGAGTTGGGCGGATACCAGCAGAAGGGCACTTGAGTTCGAAGTCGGAGATCATGTGTTCTTAAAGATTTCCTCTACTCGTGGAGTTATCAGGTTCGGAGGTCGGGGAAAGCTTAGTCCCCGCTTTATCGGACCTTTTGAGGTGTTAGAGCGAGTAGGAGAGGTGGCCTATCGACTTGCCTTGCCTCCTGATCAGTCGAAAATATTGCATATTTGAGCCGGCAATTTCCTCATCATTTGCATTCATATAGAAGTGTTCGGTATCCGTATTTCACATATTAGCAAATCTATCACAGATTATCAGATTACATGTATTAGACCGTAAAACCGGCATTTCTAGGGAAATTGACTGCATTGCATGGCATCGCAATATTTCTATATGTCGCAACCCGTGTTTCGAAGTCTGTGCAGGAAACCGGAAGCGTGCTCGAATCAACTCTGCTAAAAAAGATACGTCAATTCACTAGCTTCAGATCTGGTATCAATACAGAAGGAAAAATACAAATCCAAATATCAGAAAAAGGCCCAAATGTGCAACCAAGTCTACAGGAGAAACACCAAGGCTCAAGCCTCCAACATGGCCGCGGAACCGCGGCCTAAGCCTCCTTGTGCCGCGGTTCCGCGGCCAACTTGCCATCTCACCTCCTCAATTTTGCACCACAATGCTTCATCCAGGGCCCACTGTTCATAAATGCACTCCAAATTCCAGAAGACTCCTGAACATTCTGCCAGATCAGCAAGCTTTGGGATCAACACTAAACTAGCCTTGTAATCTAGAAACTCCCTCTTAAACCCTAGCTTAAACCCTAAGCTAAGCCTAACAAACTACTTCTAGAAGACTCAACAAACTTTTGGAGGGAACTCAAAGGCTTAGGGTTTGAGAGATCTATAAATAAGATCCTAGAGTCACTTGTAAAAGATATCAAGTAGATCATCATTTTAGAGAGAAAGAAAGGAATCAATCCATTACAAGTTCTCTTTCTTCATCTCCTTCCTCCAAAAGTCTAGTGAGAGGGCTTGTGGGAAACCCTAACCCTAATTCCTAATTCCAATTAAGATCAAGATCCCGAGTACCCATTAAGCAAGAAGCCTACAACCTTTATGAGCGGAGCCGATCTTCAACGGAGCAAGCGATCCAAGCCGATCCACGACTCACGAAGCCGAGCGACGCCCGATCAACAACTTCGATTCTTCCTCTTGTAGTTCTTGAAGCGAATGTAATCAAAATTGTTGAGATAAATAAAGGTGATATTCTTTTATCTTGTTTTCTTTAAATTCTGCATCATGATATCTTTACAATTTGTGAATATTTTCTGTGTGGTGATGTGTGAATAATACTCCGCTCGTCGAGGAGTCGAGACGATCAATAGAATGATGATGTAACATAGAATTAATCGATTCTTGAGTCCTACGTGTTTTGAAAACCCTAGCAAGTTCAAGAAACGACAACCCATTTCGTTTCGATGCTTTCTTGATTGATATCGTTCGAAATTGGGGAGTTACGATCGTTTCTTGAATTTGGTAGAGGCTAGAAAAAGAATGATATCGACAAAAGAACAAGGGTTAAAAGATGAAACCCTAGTTTCATCAAGAAAGCCCTAACTCTCGTCGAATGATCATCGATCTAGCATCAATACTTCGAAGGACAAGAACACGAAATCTTGAGATTACATCACGTCTATATATCCGATCGATTCCTACGAGCCTCTTTTAGATTCTTGATTGTTGATTGGAAATATTATCGATACATCGATTCTTGATTGTTTATCATTTTCTTGATTCTTGAATAGAATGTGACACTTGAAAATCAAAATTCTTGAATCATGTTTTCGTTTATCTTCGCTTAACTTTTCAATTCAAAAAACTTATAATACAAACGAATCGTGCAATCCCTGTGGACGATCCGCACTCATTCATGAACTACAATTGACACCGTAGTTTGATTGCGGTCAAAATATTTTTTGGTTATGAAAGTTCTTTATAATTTTCTGAATACCGATACCTAGATAAAGATCAATCAAATTGTTTGATCAGATACTTTTAATTCCTAACCTTGAAACAGTTTCAATCAAAATGGTGCCGTTTTAGGGGACCTTTTGAATTGATCTTCACAACACGAGAGAAATCATTACAATCAAAATGGCGCCGTTGCCGGGGATCGCGCGCTAATTCGTTTACATTTTAGTTTGAAGTGAAAGATTTATTGCATTTTATTTCTTGAGATCAAAACTCGCACAAACCCTAATACGTGTGTTGTGATTTGATTGCAAGGAGATCTGGAGCTGTCTGTGCATGTGAAATAATTGTTGGGATATACCAGAGAGTAGAGGAAGGCAACAGAAGCCTTTTGGAGAAAATTGGTGCACTGTTCCCACCATAAGACCGCGGAAGCGCGGCTATTGCCTACTATTTGTGGCGGAACCGCCGCAGTCTTGGAGGTTCTCTGTACAAATTTTCTTCAGGTAATTTCTTGCTCTCTCATCTCTCCTCTTTTTAGCTCCAACTAATATTTTCTGCAGGCATCTTTGCAAAAATCGCAGCGCCGCTAAAAAGCAATTTAAATTTGTGCGTATTTTTGTTTCTTGGTTGTTTGCATTACTAATACGGAAATTAAAGGGCAAACACCAAATCCAGATTAGGTGGGGAGTTCATTACCCTTCCTAAGCCCCAAAAATCACAAACTTGCATACGCATTTGTCCCTCATTAACTAAAAAAGATCTAGAGATGACTCTAAGGACTGTCGCACTCAATTAGGACAGAAGAAGACCGTGGGTAATTCATTGCTTATCCGCGTTTTCTTGTGGTGCCTAAGGCGAGTGTATCTAAGGCTAGTGGTTATTAATTAGGCCCACTACTTACGTAGTGGAGTACCTTCCCACTTACCTGTCACTTATCCGGCCAGAGGGGAACAACGAGGCAGTGGAGGATTCTATCCTGCGTCTTGTCTTCTGGCAGTTAGGAGCGGTCTAGAGATCTGACCTAGGCGACCCCTAGATTTAGGGATTTGTGTGTTGCATCATCATTTTTTCAAAATCCGTCCCTTTTTCAAAAGCAAGCACCGCATTCAGCATTTACCCCTAATTATAAGTCAACGCTGCCACTTGTACTAACCCTTTTTAGTACAAGATAGGCTGGACACGGGATTCTAGTGCCCGTTTAGTCCGCGTACCTCCTATCGACTCTGAAGTCGATATTTCTCCATTTACCTTTTCTTTACCCACTACCACACCCACATCGATGGATTCGAATCTATCAAATTTCTTTTCCACTAATCTGCCGCCGTCCGTTGGTGCGCAGAATTCACCCCGCATCTCCCTCCAGGAGAGATGTTACCCTATGTGTAATACCCGGACCTTTTTATACACCTAAATATGTATTTCTTTGTAAACAATAAATTTGTTATTTTTAATCCTTCAATTATTTAAAGAAACTTTCTTTAAACCCTAAAACCCCAAACCCAAATCTTTACGCCTCTCTTATCATTATTTCCTCAACCCAGACCTAATTCCCTAATCCTATATTTTTCTTTACAAATACCCGAGCCCAGCTTTTCAGTTTTCTCAGTTATTGATTTAAACCCAGAATCTGTGTCTCAGCCCATTGCCTCAACCCACTCTTTAATTCATTATTAATTAATTTTTGACCCAGCCCAGCCCGTTCATCCCTCAGCCCATCTCTTTTTTTTCCCTTCTCAATTTCCTTTATATTTTTCTCTTTATTCCCAAATCCCAAGCCCATAACTTATTTCCTCTAACTATTTTTCCCAGCCCTCAATTTTAGCCAGCCTGTTAAAATCCCTCAGCTCATATATTTATTTTTTTTTTAAAATCCTTTTAAACCCCCGGGCCCGAGCCCACGAAAATTCATTTAACTTTTTTTCCTTTTAATTCCTTGGCCCAGCTTTCTCCCCGGCCCAATCCTTATTCCTTCCATTTAAACTAATTTTCTCCTGGCCCACACCCAGCCCAAGCCCGTGTCTTCTTTTTCCCGTTTTAATTTATTTTTTGGTGTGCAGGCCCAGCCCACTCTCCCCTCATCGCGCCCGCTTCACACCAAGCCCGACTCCTGTTCATCTTCTACCCCCAACGGTAACATCCCCCATTCCCGCTCGCGATCCCCTTTCCCCGCCGCCTCCTTCGCCTGCGCCCACGTCGACGCGCACGTTTCCCTATGACCCGCCCCCTCAACTGCTCCTCCTCCTCACTCTCTCTCGCCCTCCAACCTCTCGATCTCACAAACCGCCTCCTCCCTGCAAATCCACTTCTCGCGACGACGACGACGACCAATTCCAAATTCTTCCATCACCTCCTCCACGTCGTTGCTTCACCACCGCCGACCACCGTCACTGCCCTCCATCCTCCACTGCCCGAGCGACCTCCACCCGCTCACCCACTGCTCGAGCGACCTCCCCTGCACCTCTCACCTGAACCGTAGCCTCTCGTCGACCCCCGCCTCACCGCCGTTCAACCACGCCGTCACCCCATCATCATTGTTGCCATCGTCTCTACCTCTCTCTCCCTGCACCTCTCTAACTCTCTCTTTCCCCTGTTCTTTCACCCTCCATCTCTCACTGTTTTTCATCCCCCCTCTCTCTCTCTCTCTCTAAATCTAACTCTCTCTCTCTCTCTGTCTAACTCTAACTCTCTCTCTCTCCTTCTATCAACCGACCACCCCCACAGTATCGCCTGAGCTCGCAACCGTCACTGCCATTGCACAGAGCCCAAGTCAATCCTCCTAGCTCTCGAGCCCAAACTCCACTAAAGCTCAAACCCAACCGATTTACTACCGTGACGGATACAAGTCGTCGTACTAGCCGTTGCCGTGCCGCACGTGTGTCGTGCCGCTGCCGTGTGCCCCAAAACGTGTCCAGGCAAGTTTTTACTTGCTTTCATGCTATTCTATATATGTTACCAGTCAATATCGTATATATATCCCATGTTTGCCTTATGTTAAATATTGCAACACAACTGTTCGATATTTGTTCTCTTAGAAAATCTTTATCAAATTTGACGGAACTGGATATATTGCATTGGCCCGTGTAGGGATGGATAACGTGTGCAAGTTTCGCTGGAAATTATGACCGTTGACGACTAAAATAACTACCCCCAAGTTTAATCGTAAAACTGTAATTTTATTGTACCTGAAAACTGTTAAATTCTCCATAAATCATATACACACTAGAATGGTGCGTTCGAGGGCTCAAATCAAAGCTAACTCAACGAACTTTAACCCTATTTTAGTTTCCAGACATTCCTGTACTTAAATCATGATGATAATTGTATCGGAGTGCGACTCTGGACTGCAGTCCAGAGCGACTCAAATTGTGCTTGCTGTTCCGTAATGGATACCATAGGATTTCCTTAACTCGTAGGTTGCGGAACTCCATTGATTATTGTAGGTAACTCTGTTAGCTAGACAACACATTTGGTTTCATTCTGTTTCGTTACCGTTTGATATTTAATCTGTAATTTAAAATATCGGGACACATAGCAGTCTCAGCAGAATCAGAATTGACATGTTAATATTAAACAGATTATAACTCCTAACGTACAGACGCGATTGAAGATCCGTTTGTTGCGTTGAAAACTTTACTGAGAACCCTAGAATTCATCCAATTGTAGCATCGCTAAATTCTGATCCCAACTGGGGTTAAAATACGTTGCGAAACGGACTTCTGATTCTAAAATTGGATTTCCAGCCGCGTGCGCTTAAAATGGAATAGTTATAACTAATGATCCTGAAACCCGATTGGCTTGAAACTAAATTCTATGGATGGACAACTGAACATACTAATTACTACCTGTTTATCATTTCGCCAAATTATATACTTATGTTTCATGATAAATCGTGCAAGTGAAAGAATGCTGCTTCATAACATCCTCATCATGTTTATATACTTGTTCACGCATCATATCATACCCATATCATCGTATTGATAACCTAGTGACATCGTGCATTTACCCAGTGTTAGATTTTAGTGATGATTGTGGCAAGTACATCAGTGTTCGTGTATCCGTGATTAAGTGAAAGTGATACGTACTTGTGCACAATCAGTGACCCTATTATTCTATTGCATTGTCGACGTCTGTGGGATGCGTGCACGTGTGACTAATAAGTGAAATGGGACATTTATGGAAGCGTTTGCACGGGTGTCACAGATAAGACATTCGACACTGCCATTTTCTTAGGTATTAGTCGGGACGTGCTTGATGGAGGTCCTGCCTCCAGTTCTCGCGCAGACTTGACACGGATCGATTAGTATTTAGGGTGATGGTTAGCGTTTGATGTAGACCACGGGGTGTGGGGTAGTTTAAGTGTGAGTTCAACAGAATCTCGGGAGTCCCATGCCGGCTTATATATTTAGGGAGTTATATGGAGATTTACAGGGTACGTGATATATACACCGTGATACACTCGTTACATGTTGGGCCCGTGGTCCCTTGCCCTTGGGTTCTACCCTTGGGTGGAGGACATTCGCGAGTGGTTGACTCTCACACTTGGACTGACGATAGGCTTATTGACCTGTGCAGTGAGACTTAGAGACTGATAGGGTTACTGTCATTTACATTCCTTATATACTGTGTTGACATACATGACATATCGTTATACTGCTTTACTGCTCCGCTGCATTGATTACTGCACATTCATATTCATGCTGTTTTACCGTTATTCACATCTATTACCACTGTTAGAACTGTCATTTGATTTCATATATAATATATTGCTATTGTGTCGCTCTGACGACCTGAGTATGCATGCTCAGTATGAGGAGAAGATTTAGCTTGGATCAGAACTAGACGTGCATCACGGACCTCCTGACTTGCTACTCCGAGTTACTTTCGTTTGTTCCTTTTCAGGTCAGTTTATGTTACTGTATCTTTCAGTTACTGCATTTCTCATTACCTGCGCATCGTTTACTGTTTACCATGATAAACTAGAAGCCGAAGTGTGACTACGGCAGGACTTTTCCTTGACCGTAGGAGCATGGCTGGCCTTGTCTACCCCGTATTTCGTATTTTGGGAAGCGGGGCGTGACATGGTTTAGTTGGTATCAGAGCCCAGGTTTTGCATCGATTGAGATTGCAGTTTTCCGTGTATAGTTTGGCAATCTAAGACATCACTCGGTCTAGGTTGTAAACTTGTCACTCTTGATCCATATTCACTTTGTGTGTCCAGCCATCCATTCGCTATGGTTTCGGGTGACTTGGCAAGGATACGTGGTTGCAATTGCACTACCGTATTTAAATCAAGTGACTTAAAGTCATACGGTTGATTCTCCACTTGTAATAGAATTCATCATCTCTGATATTCTTGAATCATTGTCCTATCCATATTATATTTTGATTCATTTAGCGTGTGACTTATATCATTTTCAATATTGTTGTCTCAGGATCATGTCTTTCAACGACTCTTCGTCTATATCCGCTCCCCAGAATCAGACTGTTGAGATTCTGAGAGTACTGCAAGGTCTAAAGGAAGCCCAGGAGTGAACAAATGACTTGTTGGCCGAAGGACTGAGAAGACAGGTGAATCAGGCACCAGCGGGAGTCTCCTATCATAAAGGGATCCCTATTGGACGAGGAAAGGAGAAGAAGATGAAGCGTCAACAGAAGCATCAGAAGAACCCTTGCTGTGGATATTGTAAGAGGCTAGGACACCTTCAGAGGGATTGTCGCCGCGCCCAAGGGAGATGTCTGATATGTGGTTCCAACGAACACCTCATCAACGGTTGCCCGGAAAGGAAAGAACTGCAAAGAAGAAACTCGTCCACTCTCCCCACTTCTGCCAAGTGAGGATTGCCGCGTAGTCGGACTTCGACGATAAGGCGGATCAAACGCAGGATTCAACTCACGCGACGAGAATGCAATGTTATGGTAGTCGAAGAATGATTTTTCATGTTATCTACTTTCAGTAATAATATTGTCGTTTTTATGAATGTTTCCTTCCGTTTGAATCTTTGTATCCGTCGAACTTTTAGTTGGATAAAATAAAATTTGAATCATAATATATGTATCATTCTCATGCTTTCTCTATGTCAAATTCTATTCATTATCACAGTACTTTCATTCTGATCTTTCAGTTCCTGCAACCGCACATTTTCCTATATTTTGTACCCTGAGCTTTCCATGATGTATTCCACTGTCTAATCATGACTTCTCTTTTCAGGCCATGGCCCACCCTGGAGCAGCGCCGTATCTAGACGAGGATGCACAGTCATGCAGTTCCTTAGATCACACACTGACGAGTTCCGATGATGAGGTCAACGGTCCCCAAGCCAATCTCGGAAACCACATTCCAGAGGGCGAAAGAGCAGCCGCCCCAGAGTTCGACATGATAGCTGATTCCGACGAAGAGGAAGGAGACCCCGAAGAGGACCCGATAGAGGAAGACTCCGAGGAAGAACCGATAGAAGAAAATCCAATTGAGGAAAATCCCGTGGAAGAAAATCCAGGAGAAGAGAATCACATGGAATCAGATCTCGATGAAGAAGCTTTATCCGAGGATGAAGGACCAGAAGATCAAGACCCTGCCGTGGAAGAACTCCCTTTGGCAGTCCCTGCGAGACGCTATGGAAATGGACGCCCCTACCTGAGCGCGCGAGCCTACCGCAACCTGCTGAATCTCCACAACCGCGACTGATGGGGATTTCTTTTGATGTTGTCTTTCTGGCCAAATGAAATGTGTATAGTTTAGGGCCACTTATCGTCCTTGAGAATGTCTTGTTTCAAACTTTCTTGAATGAAATAAATCTTCTAATATTCGTAGACCTTTTGATTGTTGGTTCGTTTAATACTTGTTTATTGCCCTTATCCATTTATCTTTCTGCTGAGATCCCTGATAGTCCACCCCTACTCGTTGTATAGTTTTCATCCTCGTTCCAATTGGAAGGTACCGCACTCTGATCCTTGGAATGAGCCACCATTCATCCTTCGTCTGTACCCTGTTTGAGATCCTTATGGGAGGAGGACCTTTCTTATGAAATACCGAGTTCGTTAACTTGTCAAATTCTTGATTCCCATGATGTACCAACCAGTATTCTCCCCATACATTCTCTCCTTATAGTCCTCTACTGCTCACTCTTCCATCTTGTGCTGACCCGATCCCAATTCCCTGATTCTCAACCTAAAGCCGCCACTCACCAACCTTTGATTGATCCACAATTCCTTGTAGTCAATACCCTAGCTAACCTACATTTTTTTTTGTTCTTCCTATTACCCTAACTATATATAGGGACAGTGTTATTCAAAGATTTAGTTTTCATTATTTTGGTTCGTGTTATTGATTACTCCGTTTTGTATTTTAAGTACAACTATTATTTTTTCATTTTCAGTAGCGCAAACTTACACTGCGCATATATTGTTCCATGTTTCCTTTTTCCGTTATGTGAGTTTTCTAAGTTGATTTAAACTAATCAATCGATAAATTACCTTAAAATGTTTTAACCTATCGCCTAAGCTTTCACTATCTCATTGTCGTTACTATAGTTCCGGGTGTTGTGTCTATATTTACTATTATAAATGATTGTGTCTTATACTTATTATTTCTACCTTCCTACTTTTGATATGCTTATTGTGCACATATTTGGGTTCGATTCTATCGAACAAGCCTTGAATATTATTATTCACTATTGTTATCTAAATTCTTGTATACACGTATCTACCCATATAGTTGTTCCTGCCTTATACCTATTAGGCCTACCCTTCCGTATGTTGTTTTCACTTGTATACATATTTTCAAATTTCTTCGTCCACGTACTGCTAATAAATCTTCGGTGTTAGTGTGCAATCTAATAGTTTTCGCTTATATTTGTATAACTAATCGTTTATTTTAAATTTCGAGGACGAAATTTTTGTAAGGGTGGTATGATGTAATACCCGGACCTTTTTATACACCTAAATATGTATTTCTCTGTAAACAATAAATTTGTTATTTTTAATCCTTCAATTATTTAAAGAAACTTTCTTTAAACCCTAAAACCCCAAACCCAAATCTTTACGCCTCTCTTATCATTATTTCCTCAACCCAGACCTAATTCCCTAATCCTATATTTTTCTTTACAAATACCCGAGCCCAGCTTTTCAGTTTTCTCAGTTATTGATTTAAACCCAGAATCTGTGTCTCAGCCCATTGCCTCAACCCACTCTTTAATTCATTATTAATTAATTTTTGACCCAGCCCAGCCCGTTCATCCCTCAGCCCATCTCTTTTTTTTCCCTTCTCAATTTCCTTTATATTTTTCTCTTTATTCCCAAATCCCAAGCCCATAACTTATTTCCTCTAACTATTTTTCCCAGCCCTCAATTTTAGCCAGCCTGTTAAAATCCCTCAGCTCATATATTTATTTTTTTTTTAAAATCCTTTTAAACCCCCGGGCCCGAGCCCACGAAAATTCATTTAACTTTTTTTCCTTTTAATTCCTTGGCCCAGCTTTCTCCCCGGCCCAATCCTTATTCCTTCCATTTAAACTAATTTTCTCCTGGCCCACACCCAGCCCAAGCCCGTGTCTTCTTTTTCCCGTTTTAATTTATTTTTTGGTGTGCAGGCCCAGCCTACTCTCCCCTCATCGCGCCCGCTTCACACCAAGCCCGACTCCTGTTCATCTTCTACCCCCAACGGTAACATCCCCCATTCCCGCTCGCGATCCCCTTTCCCCGCCGCCTCCTTTGCCTGCGCCCACGTCGACGCGCACGTTTCCCTACGACCCGCCCCCTCAACTGCTCCTCCTCCTCACTCTCTCTCGCCCTCCAACCTCTCGATCTCACAAACCGCCTCCTCCCTGCAAATCCACTTCTCGCGACGACGACGACGACCAATTCCAAATTCTTCCATCACCTCCTCCACGTCGTCGCTTCACCACCGCCGACCACCGTCACTGCCCTCCATCCTCCACTGCCCGAGCGACCTCCCCTGCACCCGCTCACCCACTGCTCGAGCGACCTCCCCTGCACCTCTCACCTGAACCGTAGCCTCTCGTCGACCCCCGCCTCACCGCCGTTCAACCACGCCGTCACCCCATCATCATTGTTGTCATCGTCTCTACCTCTCTCTCCCTGCACCTCTCTAACTCTCTCTTTCCCCTGTTCTTTCACCCTCCATCTCTCACTGTTTTTCATCCCTTCTCTCTCTCTCTCTCTCTAAATCTAACTCTCTCTCTCTCTCTGTCTAACTCTAACTCTCTCTCTCTCCTTCTATCAACCGACCACCCCCACAGCATCGCCTGAGCTCGCAACCGTCACTGCCATTGCACAGAGCCCAAGTCAATCCTCCTAGCTCTCGAGCCCAAACTCCACTAAAGCTCAAACCCAACCGATTTACTACCGTGACGGATACAAGTCGTCGTACTAGCCGTTGCCGTGCCGCACGTGTGTCGTGCCGCTGCCGTGTGCCCCAAAACGTGTCCAGGCAAGTTTTTACTTGCTTTCATGCTATTCTATATATGTTACCAGTCAATATCGTATATATATCCCATGTTTGCCTTATGTTAAATATTGCAACACAACTGTTCGATATTTGTTCTCTTAGAAAATCTTTATCAAATTTGACGGAACTGGATATATTGCATTGGCCCGTGTAGGGATGGATAACGTGTGCAAGTTTCGCTGGAAATTATGACCGTTGACGACTAAAATAACTACCCCCAAGTTTAATCGTAAAACTGTAATTTTATTGTACCTGAAAACTGTTAAATTCTCCATAAATCATATACACACTAGAATGGTGCGTTCGAGGGCTCAAATCGAAGATAACTCAACGAACTTTAACCCTATGTTAGTTTCCAGACATTCCTGTACTTAAATCGTGATGATAATTGTATCGGAGTGCGACTCTGGACTGCAGTCCAGAGCGACTCAAATTGTGCTTGCTGTTCCGTAATGGATACCATAGGATTTCCTTAACTCGTAGGTTGCGGAACTCTGTTGATTATTGTAGGTAACTCTGTTAGCTAGACAACACATTTGGTTTTATTCTGTTTCGTTACCGTTTGATATTTAATCTGTAATTTAAAAGATCGGGACACATAGCAGTCTCAGCAGAATCAGAATTGACATGTTAATATTAAACAGACTATAACTCCTAACGTAAAGACGCGATTGAAGATCCGTTTGTTGCGTTGAAAACTTTACTGAGAACCCTAGAATTCATCCAATTGTAGAATCGCTAAATTCTGATCCCAACTGGGGTTAAAATGCATTGCGAAACGGACTTCTGATTCTGAAATTGGATTTCCAGCCGCGTGCGCTTAAAATGGAATAGTTATAACTAATGATCCTGAAACCCGATTGGCTTGAAACTAAATTCTATGGATGGACAACTGAACATACTAATTACTACCTGTTTATCATTTCGCCAAATTATATACTTATGTTTCATGATAAATCGTGCAAGTGAAAAAATGCTGCTTCATAACATCCTCATCATGTTTATATACTTGTTCACGCATCATATCATACCCATATCATCGTATTGATAACCTAGTGACATCGTGCATTTACCCAGTGTTAGATTTTAGTGATGATTGTGGCAAGTACATCAGTGTTCGTGTATCCGTGATTAAGTGAAAGTGATACGTACTTGTGCACAATCAGTGACCCTATTATTCTATTGCATTGTCGACGTCTGTGGGATGCATGCACGTGTGACTAATAAGTGGAATGGGACATTTATGGAAGCGTTTGCACGGGTGTCACAGATAAGGCATCCGACACTGCCATTTTCTTAGGTATTAGTCGAGACGTGCTTGATGGAGGTCCTGCCTCCAGTTCTCGCGCAGACTTGACACGGATCGATTAGTATTTAGGGTGATGGTTAGCGTTTGATGTAGACCACGGGGTGTGGGGTAGTTTAAGTGTGAGTTCAACAGAATCTCGGGAGTCCCATGCCGGCTTATATATTTAGGGAGTTATATGGAGATTTACAGGGTACGTGATATATACACCGTGATACACTCGTTACATGTTGGGCCCGTGGTCCTTTGCCCTTGGGTTCTACCCTTGGGTGGAGGACACTCGCGAGTGGTTGACTCTCACACTTGGACTGACGATAGGCTTATTGACCTGTGCAGTGAGACTTAGAGACTGATAGGGTTACTGTCATTTACATTCCTTATATACTGTGTTGACATACATGACATATCGTTATACTGCTTTACTGCTCCGCTGCATTGATTACTGCACATTCATATTCATGCTGTTTTACCGTTATTCACATCTATTACCACTGTTAGAACTATCATTTGATTTCATATATAATATATTGCTATTGTGTCGCTCTGACGACCTGAGTATGCATGCTCAGTGTGAGGAGAAGATTTAGCTTGGATCAGAACTAGACGTGCATCACGGACCTCCTGACTTGCTACTCCGAGTTATTTTCGTTTGTTCCTTTTTAGGTCAGTTTATGTTACTGTATCTTTCAGTTACTGCATTTCTCATTACCTGCGCATCGTTTACTGTTTACCATGATAAACTAGAAGCCGAAGTGTGACTACGGCAGGACTTTTCCTTGACCGTAGGAGCATGGCTGGCCTTGTCTACCCCCGTATTTCGTATTTTGGGAAGCGAGGCGTGACACTATGCGAGGTCCTCTTTCGACCTGCTTATCCACACCACCAGCCAACGGGGATAACTTTGAAATTAAGCCCCAGTATATCAATCTTTTACCCAAATTCCACGGTCTCGAGTCTGAGGACGCTTACGTTTTCATTACCAAATTTGAAAACGTATGCGCAATGATGGGTACGTCATAACTTTTAGTGGATGCTACGCGTCTACGACTTCTTCCATTTACTTTGTGCGATATAGCCGAGAAGTGGCTATACAACACTACCGCACATTCCATTACGAATTGGGAAGAATTCGTCGCTGCATTCCTAAAGAAATTTTACCCAATGCAAAAGACAGCTCGAATCCGTAGCGAACTCAACCAATTTACCCAGCTTCCTAATGAACCATTCTCGAAATGCTTTGAACGTTTCAAGGATCTTTTGGTTCAATGTCCTCATCATGGCATCCCAAGATGGGATCTTTGCCGAATCCTATACGAGGGCATTAACCTAAACACTAAACAGAACCTTGAAAACATGTGTCAAGGTACTTTCATGACTAAGGATGATGGGGAAGCTTGGAAGTTTTTAGAAGAGTTCGCAGAAAAATCATTACAGTGGGAGAGTGGAACCCAACCATTGAATAGGGGTGGCGTACACCAAGTAGATGTATCCATTGGTGTTCGAGCTGAAATGGCAGCAATGCAAAAGAAGCTCGAAGCTATGGAACACAAATTTGCAGCAGCCTCCCTAAACCCGATGTCGCTCCCCAAAACTGTTTGTGGGTGCAGTTCTGATCCGTCCCATTTGACGGAAGAATGTCCATTAAATTCACAGTTTCAAGGTCACGAGCATTCTAATGCCGCATTTCAAAGACCTAGAAATGATCCTTATTCTTCCACATATAATCAAGGTTGGAGGAATCACCCGAATTTCGCTTGGAACCAAAACCAATCTCAAAACACGGTTCCAAACACGAATCAATTTCAAAGGGTTCTTCCTCCACCACAGCAACCCCTTCAACTCACTAAGCACCCCTACCAGTCACAAAACTTTCAAAATCAGGTCAACATGCCTACACAGCCTAATCCCATAACCTGTCCTGACGATTTCTCTCAATTCACTCAAACCATGAAATCACTTTTATCAAATTTCATAGAGGTTTCGGCTGAGGTTAGATCTTCCGTCGGTGAAATAAAGAAAAACTCAGCGTCCCAAGCTGAGAGTATTAGAACGATGGAAGCTGAAATCGCACGACTTAAAGCCGAAATGAGTGCGAGAGAAAAAGGGAAACTTCCTTCTCAACCCCTACCTAACCCTGGGCATTACAATGTAAATGCCGTCACAACGTTGAGATCAGGAAGAGTGCTGAATAATCATGTTGGGGAAGAAGTTGATAATACTGAAAATCATATCAACGTCCCGGCTGAGACTTTCCCTCCCACACACACTTCTCCTTCTGATCCTTCTTCTTCTACCACACTATCTTCTCGCGAGCTTATTCTCCATTTCCCATTAGGCTCAACACCTTCACCCAACCCTTATAGTTCTCCACATACGGTCCCCACACCTTTTTTGGGATCTCGTCTATCCCCCTTTCCTTCTCCTATGATGGACCCGACGCTTATTGCAAAAGCACCTTACCCGAATCGGCTAAGGGCTAACAGAATGAGTCCTCATATGGAGAAAATAATAGAAATGTTCAAACAGGTTATATCACGCCTCGCTTCCCAAAATACGGAATACGAGGGGTAGACAAGGCCAGCCATGCTCCTACGGTCAAGGAATGTCCTGCCGTAGTCACACTTCGGCTTCTAGTTTATCATGGTAAACAGTAAACGATGCGCAGGAAATGAGAAATGCAGTAACTGAAGGGTACAATAATATAAACTGACCTGAAGTGGAACAAACGAAAGTAACTCGGAGTAGCCAGTCAAGAAGTCTGTGAAGTACGTCTAGTTATGATCCAAGCTAAATCTTCTCCTCAAACTGAGCATGCATACTTAGGTCGTCAGAGCGACACAATAGCAATTTAATATGTATAAAGTCAAGTGGCAGTCCTAACAGTGGTGTTCCCCTCCGAACGGTGGCCGGGACGTTGGGACGTCTGAGGCGTTAGGTTCGGGGCAGATGCTAATTGGTGCTATCCGTCCACCTCTCCGAAGATGCCAAGTTGATTTATGGCACCATATATCGAAGGTTTAAACGGATGCGACCGATGTAGCAGACTTCGTCAGATTCCCCCTCGTTTGAGGGGTTTTTGATTGTGGGGACGCTCTTCCCTGCAGGCGCAAGCCCCTGCAGTTAATTACGCTACCGCATTGCGGTAACAACTTTCTCCTTCTCCAGATGGTCACTTCGTGTCGTGGGTGTTTGTTTTATTGCCCGTGGATTGTTTACGGAGACTGAGTTATGTCGTCGCCCGTAGGGCGTGGACTAGTCCAAATCCGCATTATCTTAAATTTGGGTTTGGGGGGGGTTTTGGTTTGAGGATACGTCAGCCCTACTCGAGGCTAAGATCAACTCAAACGTTTGTTAAGGATACGTTAGTCTAACTTTGTGACTAAGATCAACTTAACGGGATCGTTTAGATCCGACAAAAGAGTGTTTGGACTCTAATGTTCCAGTTTAGGGACATAGTGGTCCATCGTCTGTATGGCTGTCGGGACCCATCACCTCTCTGACGACGTTGAAGGATTACAACGACAGATGTCAGAGGAGTTCAGAGATGTACCCTTGAGCCGGAGTTAATTTGGGGGATTCGTAGTCCAGTATGTTTGAGGGTTTAAGGACGCGTTAGCCATCTTCGAGGCTAAGATCAACTTAAACGGGACCGTTTAGGTCCGACAAAAGAGCATATGAAGGGCTCTATTGTTCTAGTTTAGGGACGTTGCGGTCCGTGGGTAGTTTAAGGACATTGCGGTCCGTGGGTAGTTTAAGGACATTGCGGTCCGTTGTTAGTTTTAAGACATCTCGGTCAAGGTTAAGGACGTCGTAGTCCATGGGTTTAAGGACCCCACAGTCCGGTATGTGCTCTGGATGCTTCACACGGGTTCACTGCCGTGCTTAGCGAGGACCAGGCTCCGCTCTGGACGTTTTCCGTGGGGTCAAAGAGTGACGTTATCCACGTTCCGCGTGACCAGGAATTTGTATGAGTTTAAGGACCCCACAGTCCATATCATGGGTGGTCGTCGGGACCCGTCACCTCTTTGAAGACATTGAGGGATTACAATGCCAAGTATCAAAGGAGTGAAGAGATGTACCCTAGAACCGGAGTGGCTTGAGCAGTCCCTGGCCCAATTTGAGGTCAGGACTGATTAATTATGTTATGAGCCCATTGGCCCAATTAGTCACGAATTGAGGACTTATGGCCAGCTTGGGCTAAGTCCCATCATGTCTGGAATATTGATTCCTTGTGAGTCCATCGAGGGAGAAGCTTTGCCTCTATCCCTTTAGCCAATTGGGCTATAGACTAGTGTTAAACACTTCAAAGCAATCAGTGTTGAACACTGGGAATGAGTTTGACAAGCTAGTGTTTAACACTAGAAGAATAATTGGTGTTAAACACCAGCAACAAGGCCTTGAAATGATCATAAGCACTAAAACAGCTCAGTGTTGAACACTGGCAATGGGGATCTCAAATTAGTGCCGAATATTAAAACAATTAGTATTGAACACTACGAACAAAATTCTTTAATTAGTGTTGAACACTAAGGCCCGATAGCATTTCAATATTGGATTCGAGGGTTTTAACTTAGTGTTAAACACTACAGCAAGAACGGTCACGTGGCCCCACGTGGGAGTGCCTTCCCTTCAATGATTCTGCCGAGATTACTGTGTCTTTGATAGCATCACGTGTCAGCACGTGACGGGCATTCAAATGCCTATGTGTTAAGGCTTCTGTTGAAAGTCACGTGGGTCACGTGGGGTGCTGCCTCAAAGGGGCTTTCTGTAGGGCTTTTGGGGGGGTCACGTGGTGACACGTGACCCTGCCTCAATGTTGTTTTTTTTTTTGGAGGATCTGTTACTCCTCTTTCAGGAATTAAATTCCTCGAACTTTTAATTTCAGAGGAATTAAATTCCTAATTCCTTTTGAAGGCTTATATTCTTGAATAGAGTTTAAATCTGAGTTTTCTGTGGGAATTAAATTCCTTGTTTATGCGAAGAGCCGAATAGGGTTAAACCCTAACAAAAGCTTTTAAGGAATTAAACTCCCCTTTTCTGAGGATTATGATTAAAGGAATTAAATTCCCACTGTTTCGACAGAACTATGTTCTTGATTAGGGTTCAACCCTGTTTCTTTTTGTTTTGAAGGAATTAAATTCCCATGATACAGGGTCGAACCCCAACTTTATTTTGGAGGAATTAAATTCCTATAGTTCTATGAGAGTTAAATTCTCATGCTTGCATTCCTTCTCTATGTTTTGGATCTGCATGGCAGGATCTCGACCCATTGAGAATTAAATTCTCAACCTTAAGGGGAGATGTGCACTTTGCAGATCCTCTATCAAAGAGGGAGGAGATATGCTCTCTCGTTTTATGCCTCAGAGTTAAACTCTGTTGAGAATTAAATTCTTTTTCTTTCCAAAAGGCTTTTCCTTTCTTACCTAGGGTTTTTGCAGAAGATCTGAGTCTTTTTCAAGTATCAAAGCTCTTCTCCTTTTCTCTTTTCTTCTCTGCGTATCTATATCTTTTTTATGTCCCTTGGCTCCTATTTATAGGAGAAGCAGCCGAATCAATCAGTCTTTTGTGAATCTTCATTGAGAGATTTGATTTGCGTCCATCATTCATTTTGGGCCTTTGGATTATCAGGTGAATTTTATTCACCATTGGATTTTAAATCCAGAGATTTTCCTTTGTTATTTTGGTTAGATTTTTAAGGGGGAAATCTTTCCAAACCCGAGATTTTCCATAGATAGATGATATTTAATCATCTCTGGATCTTTAATTTGATTGGTCCCAAATAATTACTTTCCTTTGGAAAGATTCGAATTTCCTTCAGAATTTAATTCTGTCGTCAAAAATGGGCTTTGAAAGCCGGTCACGTGTGACCACGTGACCCATGGTCACGTGTAGACACGTGACCCTCTTTGGAATGAAGAATCCTCTTCCTTTCTGCGCTATCTTCCGGTTGCTGTTGTAGCCATCACGTGCTACCACGTGACACCTGGTCACGTGTGAGCACGTGACCCCTGTCTGGCACTTCTTTCTTTGGTTCAATTGGAGAGCGAGTTTGCTGCTTTGAACGTCACGTGTCGACACGTGACCCTGGTCACGTGGGAGCACGTGACCTCTTCTGAAGCTCTTTTCCTTGACTTGATCAGCGAATCAAAGTGCGCTTTTTCTGTATTTTATAGGTCACGTGTCAACACGTGACTGCTGTCACGTGTAAGCACGTGGCCTCTTTTGAAGCTTTTCCTAGAAGCTTTCCTGATTTTAAATCAGGAAACAAGTGGTAATGGATATGAATCACAGTAAATCAATGACAGCATGTATATGAATGTGCAGTAATCAACGCAGCGGAATAGTAAAGCAGTATAACGATATGTCACATATGCCACACAGTACATCATGAATAAAATGCCAGTATCTCTATCAGTCTCTAAGTCTCAATGTACAGGTCACTAAGCCTATCGTCAATCTAAGTGTGAGAGTCAACCACTCGCGAGTGTCCTCCACCCAAGGGTAGAACCCAAGGGCAAGGGACCACGGGCCCAACATGTAACAAGAATATCACGGTGTATATATCACGTACCCTGTAAATCTCCATATAACTCCCTAAATATATAAGCCGGCATGGGACTCCCGAGATTCTGTTGAACTCACACTTAAACTACCCCACACCCCGTGGTCTACATCAAACGCTAACCATCACCCTAAATACTAATTGATCCGTGACAAGTCTGCACGAGAACTGGAGGCAGGACCTCCATCAAGCACGTCCCGACTAATACCTAAGATAAATGGCAGTGTCGGATGCCTTATCTGTGACACCCGTGCAAGCGCTTCCATAAGTGTCCCATACCACTTATAGTCACACGTACACGCATCCCACAGACGTCGACAATGCAATAGAAATATAGGGTCACTGATTGTGCACAAGTACGTATCACTTTCACTTAATCACGGATACACGAACAATGACGTACTTGTCACATTCACCACTAAAATCTAACACTGGGTAAATGCACGATGTCAATAGGTTATCACTACAATGATATGGGTATGATGTGATGCATGAACAGTATAAGAAGCACAATTAAGGTGTCATAAAAACAATCGTTTATCACTTACACGATTTATCATGAAACATATGTATATAATTTAGCGAGACGATACACAGGTAGTAATTAGTATGTTCAGTTAGTGATCCATAGAATTTTGTTTCAAGCCAATCGGGTTCCAGGATCAATAGTTATAACCATTTCATTTTAAGCGCTCGCGGCTGGAAATCCGGTTTCAGAATCAGATGTCCGTTTCGCAACGCATTTTAACCCAAGTTAGGATCAGATTTTAGCGACGCTACAGTTGGATGAATTCTAGGGTTTTCAGTAAGGTTTTCAACGCAATAAACGGATCTTCAATCACGTCTGTGAGTTAGGAGTTATAAACTGTTTAATATTAACATGTCAATTCTGATTTTGCTGGGACTGTTATGTGTCCCGATCTTCTAAATTACAGATTAAATATCAAACGGTAGCGAAACAGGATGAAATCAATTGTGTTGTCTAGCTAACAGATTTATCTATAATAAACAGTGGAGTTCCGCAACCTATGAGTTAAGGAAATCCAGTGGTATCCAATACGGAACAGCAAGCAATGACTGGAGTCGCTCTGGACTGCAGTCCAGAGTCGCACTCCGATACAATTATCATCACAATTGAAGTACAGGAATGTCTGGAAACTAACATAGGGTTAAAGTTTGTCGAGTTAGCTTCAATTTGAGCCCTCGAACGCACCATTCTAATATGTATATGATTTATGGTGAATTTAACGGTTTTCAGGTGCAACAAAATTACAGTTTTACGGTTACACTTGGGGGCAGTTGTTTTAGTCGTTATCGATTACATCATCCAACAAAAATCACCCACTATGTTCACAGCCCTACGGGCCAACCTACACCATTGAGTTACGTCAAATTAGATAACGTTTTCCTAAGAGAACAAACATCGAACAGTTACGGCACATATTAGTTTTAAACTTGTAACATTATAATTCATGTATTTAACGATTGTAATTTAGATAAATAGCATGTAAGCAAGTAGAATACTTGCCTGGAAGAAGTCTCGGGGTTGCACGGCAGCAGTGGCATCACGACACGCGACACACGCGCGGTACGGCGCAGCCTTTTGGAATCAGACAATCGCATCCACTCCGGTTACTCTCCGTGCGACCGTCATCATCACCGCCCGAGTTGCTTTTGGTGTTGATTTGCGAGGGGAAGAGAGAGAAATTCTCTGAGAACAGGGGGAAGATTTAAAGAACTGGAGAGAGAGAACAGAGTTTGAGAGAGAAAGAGAGAAAGAGAAATGAGATGGAGAGAGAAAGGGTGTGTGTATGCATAGAGAGAGGGAGAGAGTGCGGAGGCAGAGAGAGAGAGATGAGTGAGAGAGTGAGAAGACTGAGAGAGAAAGAGGAACAGAGGGATTGGGAGCAGGGAGAGAGAGAGAGACTGCAGAGTGAGAAAGAGAGAGAGAGCAGAGTGAGTGGGGAGCGGTAACGATGTCGACGACGACGATGTTGATGATGAGGTCGACGAGATGCGAAGGATGTCGACGACGAGACGAGGGTTCGCCGGTCGTCGGCACAGGGGTGGCCGAGCTCGGGTCCAGGGTTGGTGCGCAGGGCGCTCGACAGGGGTGCTCGGGTGTGGGTTGTACGAGGTGATGGTGGTGCTGTTGGCGACGAGGAAGGTGTGGGTATGGGGGTCGCTGTGTTGGGAGGAGGCGGATGAGGAGGGGAGGAGTTCTGTGATGGGTGCGAGGGTCGGGAGTGTAGCGAGAAGAGGAAAAAACGAGAACGAGGGAGGGAGCGAGCGAGGAAGAGCGAGTAGTGGGTAGAGGAGAGAGGGTCGTGGGGGAAAACGCGTGTGTCGACGTGGACGCAGGCGAAGGAGGCGGCGGGGAAAGGGGATCGCGAGCGGGAATGGGGGATGTTACCGTTGGGGTAGAAGATGAATAGGAGTCGGCTTGGTGGGCTGGGAATGGTAGGAAAATAAAGAATAAGAAATTAGAAGGGGCCGGAATATTTTAAAAGGGAAATTTGTGAAGAATTGAGTTGGGCTGAGGTCGGGCCAGAAATTAAATTAAAAAGGGAAAAAGAAGACGTGGGCCGGGCCAGTGAAAGAGTTGAAGATTAAATAGGAAAAAGAAATTGGGGCCGGCTAAGGGAGTTGGGTTAAGAAGGAATAGTTTAGGAATTTATTTAAAATAGATGTGTGTGGGTTGAGTGAAGGGAACGGGCCAGCTAAAAAAATTTTGTTTAAAGAATTTAAAACTAGGTGGGCTGACAGAAAAATGCTGAGGGCCATTGTGTGGGGATTTCGGATTTTAGAAAGGAAAAAGGAGGAGAACTAAAATAGATTGGGAAACTTTAAAATGAAAGATAATTATAAATAAAATCTTATAGGTGAAAATAAAATTACGGATATAGACGTACCAAGGGTGCTGGGTATTACAGGTTAACATCAATATCCCTCTCCTAGATGCAATTCAGCAAGTCCCCGCTTATGCGAAAATTCTTAAGGACTTGTGCACTAGGAAGAGGAAGACCCAAGTGCCAAAGAAGGTCTTCATGTCTAATAATATTAGCACTTCTTTTATCCCACAGCTACCAAAGAAACGAAAGGACCCAGGTTGTCCTACTATTTTGATTTCTATTGGGGATAAACACATAAATCGTGCTCTTTTAGACCTCGGCGCAAGTGTTAACCTGCTCCCTTATTCTGTATATGAGCAATTAGGGATTGGAGAGTTGAAACCTGCTCACTGCACTCTCCAAATGGCAGACCGTTCGATCACCAAACCTAGGGGTGAGCTCGAAGATGTGTTGATTAAGGTCGGGGAATTTGTATTCCCCGTGGACTTCATTGTTCTCGACACACAACCAGTAGCAAACCCCCGAAGCCAAATTCCGGTGATTCTGGGTCGTCCTTTCCTTGCCACTTCCAACGCTGTTATCAACTGTAGAAACGGTTCAATGAACTTATCCTTTGGAAATATGACTATTAAGCTGAACATCTATAGAGTTGGGAGTCAGCCATCACTACCCTCTGCTCATATTCTAGATGTATGCTCTGTCCACGAGATCGCTCCCGATAGTTGTGGAGCTGATGATCTTTGCTTTTTAGATCTCGACGACATTACCACATCTCTGCTTGATCTTACACCTGATCTTAGTGATGACACTTTTTCTACACTTGAGTCCTGCACTTCTGACATTACTCCACCCGAGTCTGTATCTTACACAGGCTACGAGCTTTTACTTGACTCCGAGAATCACTCGATGATCCCTCCTTCTATCATTTCTCCGCCAGTTCTAGATCTCAAAATTTTACCTTCTCACCTTAAATATGCATATCTTGGTGAGAACGAGTCATTACCAGTTATCATTTCCGCTTCTCTTGCATCAGAGCAAGAGAATGCACTTTTATCGGTATTGAGATCTAACAAAGAGGCGTTTGGTTGGACCATGGCGGACATCAAAGGGATTAGTCCCTTGATTGTTGAACATCATATAAATGTGATGGATGATGCCAGACCAACCCGAGAACCACAGAGACGGTTGAATCCCGTCATGAAGGAGGCGGTAATGAAAGAGATCGTCAAATGCTTAGATAATGGTATTATATACCCAATCTCCGATAGCCAGTGGGTGAGTCCTATACATGTCGTCCCTAAGAAATCTGGCATCACTGTTATAACCAATGAGGCGAATGAGTTGATTCAGACACGCGCCCAAACTGGGTGGCGTGTATGTATTGATTATAGAAAACTCAACGCCGCTACGAGGAAAGACCACTTTCCTCTACCATTCATTGATCAGATGCTAGAGCGCTTAGCCGGACGAGAGTATTATTGTTTCATGGACGGATACTCAGGCTACAATCAGGTCCCCATCGCCAAAAAGGATCAAGATAAAACCACTTTTACTTGTCTTTTTGGTACGTTTGCTTATAGTCGCATGCCCTTTGGGTTATGCAATGCTCCCGCTACCTTTCAGCGGTGTATGATGGGGATATTCTCTGATATGGTAGAGAATTTCCTGGAGATTTTTATGGACGACTTCTCGATTTTCGGAGATTCCTTTTTAGATTGCCTATCGAATCTTGACGCTGTTCTTTCTCGTTGCAAAGAGAAGAACTTAACCTTGAACTGGGAGAAATGCCACTTCATGGTCCAAGAAGGAATTGTGCTTGGACATGTTATATCACGAAAAGGCATTGAGGTAGACAGAGCTAAGATAGATGTCATTCAAAACCTACCTCATCCCAGAAGCGTCAAGGACATTTGATCCTTTCTTGGCCACGCGGGCTTTTATAGGAGATTCATAAAGGACTTTAGCAAAATTGCTAGACCTTTAACCTTACTCCTGGCCAAGGATACGACTTTCCACTTTGACTCGGATTGCGAGACAGCTTTCGACTCACTTAAACACTCACTCACCACATCCCCCGTGTTATCGTCTCCAGATTGGGACTACCCTTTTGAGCTGATGTGTGATGCATCCGACTTTGCAGTAGGTGCAGTCTTAGGACATCACATTGACAAGATGCCACACGTGATCTACTACGCTAGTAAGACCCTGAATGACGCGCAAATCAATTATACAACCACTGAAAAAGAGCTTTTAGCAGTGGTATTTGCATTGGAAAAATTCAGGCCTTACCTAATTGGCTCACCTATAGTTGTGTACACTGACCATTCCGCTTTAAAACATCTTTTGGCGAAGAAAGATGCAAAAGGTCGACTAATACGTTGGATCCTTTTTTTACAAGAATTCGATCTTGTTATTAAAGATAAGAAAGGATGTGAAAACGTAGTAGCCGACCATCTTTCACGCATCATTTCTTCACCTGTGACCCTGCCGATAATGATTCGTTCCCTGACGAACAACTCTTGAACGTATCCACTGAATCTTGGTTCAGAGATATTGTGAACTATCATGCCACGGGACTGATACCCAGCGATTGGTCAAAACAGGACAAATACCGTTTTCTATCCCAAGTAAAACACTTTTACTGGGATGAACCCTATTTGTTTAAATATTGTCCTGATCAGATCATTCGCCGGTGTGTCCCGAATGAAGAGTTCAAGAGTGTTCTTTCATTTTGTCATGATCAGGCCTGTGGGGGTCACTTTGGTCCTAAAGAGACAGCGGAAAAGGTTTTGCAAAGCGGATTTTATTGGCCGACCTTATTCAAGGACGCAATTGAGTATTGGAAAACCTGTACACAATGTCAATATACGGGTAGAATATCCCGGAGAAATGAAATGCTTCAACAACCCATCTTGGTTGTTGAAATCTTCGATGTTTGGGGCATTGATTTTATGGGTCCTTTTCCCAACTCCTTTGGGAATTTGTATATACTGCTGGCGGTTGATTATGTGTCAAAGTGGGTAGAAGCCATTCCATGTCGCACTAATGACAAGAAAGTTGTCATTAAGTTCTTAAAAGAGAATATCTTTTCGCGATTTGGACACCCACGCGCTATCATTAGCGATAATGGGACACATTTATGCAACAGATCTTTCGAGACTCTGATGCGGAAATACGGAATCAACCACCGACTTTCTACACCCTATCATCCCCAAACAAGCGGGCAGGCTGAAATTTCAAATAGACAGATCAAACTTATCCTGGAGAAGACCGTTGCTAAGAATAGGAAAGACTGGTCGACCAAACTGACGGATGCACTTTGGGCATTCAGGACTGCATATAAAACCGACCTAGGAATGTCTCCATATAGGATAGTGTTTGGAAAAGCATGTTATTTACCCGTCGAGATAGAAATAAAGCATTGTGGGCTATAAAAGAAATAAATTTTGATCTAAAAAAAGCCTGCAACTTTCGGAAGCTGCAACTTAATGAGCTAAGCGAACTCCGCGATGAAGCTTATGATAATGCTGTAATCACAAAGAATAGGACTAAGGTTTTTCACGATCAACACATTTTGAGGAAAACATTTTCACCTGGTTAACAAATCCTTCTTTATGATTCACGATTACACCTTCACGCGGGTAAGCTCCGATCTCGATGGAAGGGACCTTTTGTTGTGCGGTCTGTATACCCGCACGGGGCAGTAGAGATAGAAAATGTTAAAAACGGCACATTTTTCAAAGTAAATGGACATAGACTAAAACCGTATTTTTCCACTGACCCCACGGAGGAGCTCTTGTTCTTACAAGAGCCAGTTTATTTTGAGTAAAATTCCTCCGTCTCACCTTCATATCATGTATATCATTGCATCATGTTTTGAATGAAGATGAGTAAAAAGAATAAGTTTGGGGGAAGTTCTTCACTTATATATTTTGCCCCCACTAATAATTCCCCCCAGTCTTACAGATTTTGTAGGTATAACGATTGGCAACAGTGAGGACACTGTTGAAAACAAGTTTGGGGGAGGTTTGTGCTTATTTTTGCATCATTTGCATATCATCTGCATAAGCACAAAACATTCTTTTAAAAATCTATAAAAATTTAAATATTTTCAAAACCCATAAAAATTTGAAAAATTTTCAAATATAAAAATAATTTTAATATTTACACTCTTTTTGTATATAAATAAGATAATGAAAGTTTAGATAGTGAACAATTACATCCATGAGATTAGAAAAATTTTAGAAAACTAAGAAAATTAGAAGTTTTCTTATACGAACTAGTAATAAGTAGTTATGAGCCGTTGTCCCAAAGGTTAGTAAGATGAAGGACGTCGCTAATCTAAGGATAAAACTAAGTCTGAAAAATAGTTTCTATTCTGGAATCCAAACATTTTGAACGTGGCTACCCTGCTATTCGCACTTACACACGTCTTAAAGCCTGGGATAGTAGAGGATACCTTGAAATGCTCTTGTCTTAAAGCCGATGTATGAAGGAAATAAAAGAAAAAAATGAATAAAAAAAAGTATAAAGTGGTGAGAAAAATGGACACTGGTTTTGTTATCACCAAGGGCAAGAAAAATGTATAGCGAGGGTGCTTTTTCACCTAGTGCCCTAAGGCCAACTGGTCTGGGAGTCACTGCTATGCCTGAGGTGGTGCAAGACGAGCAAAATACACCAAATAAGCAAGCACATGAGTAATCGGTCGGTTAGTACCTCAAGAAATATTAACGGTCGCATGAAAGTGTGTGAGCAATCTCATCTAAATATTCATTAATTAAAAAGTACTGAGGCTGATGGACAAGAGTATGATAGCTTGAATTGAACTCTCCGGGTGTAGGGATGTACTTTACACACACGCAGGGTGATATGATCGATGTTTGGAATAAAGATAGAAATGAAAAATAAGATGATGTTTTATTGAGGGAGGACGTGATTTCTAACATCTTTTCATGACTATTAAGATAGGGCTCATGACAACCAAAAAGCTAGCTTAGTTGGAAACCCTAATTTTCAAGGATTTTCTTTTACGATTCTTTTCTTTAAATGTAATATTCATGATCTTTCTTTTATTATTGGATTTTGTGGGTGCAATCCGCTGAAAACCCTCAGGAGACAACACTCCTCCTACTAGGGACACCTAGAGGTTTAAAGGCTTGTTGCACGTGCTCAGTGCAATCGTGTTGCCTACGAAAGTGTGCTAGTTAGTTTTTCTCTTTCTTTATTTTCTCCTTCTCTTTTTAATAAAACATTCGCTCGAGACGATCGAAATTAAGTTTGGGGGTATTTGATCAGTCGAAAATATTGCATATTTGAGCCGGCAATTTCCTCATCATTTGCATTCATATAGAAGTGTTCTGTATCCGTATTTCACATATTAGCAAATCTATCACAGATTATCAGATTACATGTATTAGACCTTAAAACCGGCATTTCTAGGGAAATTGACTGCATTGCATGGCATCGCAATATTTCTATATGTCGCAACCCGTGTTTCGAAGTCTGTGCAGGAAACCGGAAGCGTGCTCGAATCAACTCTGCTAAAAAAGATACGTCAATTCACTAGCTTCAGATCTGGTATCAATACAGAAGGAAAAATACAAATCCAAATATCAGAAAAAGGCCCAAATGTGCAACCAAGTCTACAGGAGAAACACCAAGGCCCAAGCCTCCAACATAGCCGCGGAACCGCGGCCTAAGCCTCCTTGAGCCGCGGTTCCGCGGCCAACTTGCCACCTCACCTCCTCAATTTTGCACCACAATGCTTCATCCAGGGCCCACTGTTCATAAATGCACTCCAAATTCCAGAAGACTCCTGAACATTCTGCCAGATCAGCAAGCTTTGGAATCAACACTAAACTAGCCTTGTAATCTAGAAACTTCCTCTTAAACCCTAGCTTAAACCCTAAGCTAAGCCTAACAAACTACTTCTAGAAGACTCAACAAACTTTTGGAGGGAACTCAAAGGCTTAGGGTTTGAGAGATCTATAAATAAGATCCTAGAGTCACTTGTAAAAGATATCAAGTAGATCATCATTTTAGAGAGAAAGAAAGGAATCAATCCATTACAAGTTCTCTTTCTTCATCTCCTTCCTCCAAAAGTCTAGTGAGAGGGCTTGTGGGAAACCCTAACCCTAATTCCTAATTCCAATTAAGATCAAGATCCCGAGTACCCATTAAGCAAGAAGCCTACAACCTTTATGAGCGGAGCCGATCTTCAATGGAGCAAGCGATCCAAGCCGATCCACGACTCACGAAGCCGAGCGACGCCCGATCAACAACTTCGATTCTTCCTCTTGTAGTTCTTGAAGCGAATGTAATCAAAATTGTTGAGATAAATAAAGGTGATATTCTTTTATCTTGTTTTCTTTAAATTCTGCATCATGATATCTTTACAATTTGTGAATATTTTCTGTGTGGTGATGTGTGAATAATTCTCCGCTCGTCGAGGAGTCGAGACGATCAATAGAATGATGATGTAACATAGAATTAATCGATTCTTGAGTCCTACGTGTTTTGAAAACCCTAGCAAGTTCAAGAAATGACAACCCATTTCGTTTCGATGCTTTCTTGATTGATATCGTTCGAAATTGGGGAGTTACGATCGTTTCTTGAGTTTGGTAGAGGCTAGAAAAAGAATGATATCGACAAAAGAACAAGGGTTAAAAGATGAAACCCTAGTTTCATCAAGAAAGCCCTAACTCTCGTCGAATGATCATCGATCTAGTATCAATACTTCGAAGGACAAGAACACGAAATCTTGAGATTACATCACGTCTATAGATCCGATCGATTCCTACGAGCCTCTTTTAGATTCTTGATTGTTGATTGGAAATATCATCGATACATCGATTCTTGATTGTTTATCATTTTCTTGATTCTTGAATAAAATGTGACACTTGAAAATCAAAATTCTTGAATCATGTTTTCGTTTATCTTCGCTTAACTTTTCAATTCAAACAACTTATAATACAAACGAATCGTGCAATCTCTGTGGACGATCCGCACTCATTCATGAACTACAATTGACACCGTAGTTTGATTGCGGTCAAAATATTTTTTGGTTGTGAAAGTTCTTTATAATTTTCAGAATACCGATACCTAGATAAAGAACAATCAAATTGTTTGATCAGATACTTTTAATTCCTAACCTTGAAACAATTTCAATCAAAATGGTGCCGTTTTAGGGGACCTTTTGAATTGATCTTCACAACACGAGAAATTATCAACAATCACCTCCATCGCTAGCTGGTGTGCATAATACCTTCCACGTGTCACAGTTGCGGCGTTACGTTCGAGATGAGAGCCATGTCCTGGACCATTCGGAGCTAGTTTTGGGTACCGATTTGTCGTACGAGGAGCAACCTACTACTATTCTCGACCGCAGAGAGAAAGTGCTGAAGAATAAGGTCATTCCGTTAGTCCGAGTGTCTTGGGGCGGTCGTTCCCCAGGAGAATCCACCTGGGAGCGGGAGGAAGACATCCGTGATCGTTATCCACATCTCTTTGTTTAGTACTTATGTTTCTTTGTATCCTTATTAAATTTCGAGGACGAAATTTTTGTTAAGGGGGGTATGATGTAAATCCCCGTTTCCATTTTAATAGAAGTTTCCCTATTCCCTGAATTCCAGTGGTTTCTTTCTTTTCCTTCATATTTTGAACTGGCTGTTTAAGCTTAATATATATATTTTTTCCAAACCCTAAAAAGTTAAAAACCCTAGACTTATTTTTTCCAATTAAAACCCAGCCCAAACCATTAATAAACTAAAGAGAATAAAAATAAAATCCCTAAATTCTTAAAGCCCCCGGCCCGCTTGCTATTCTCAGCCAACTCTATTTTTGATAAGGAATTCTTATTTAATTAGCCGGCCCGCTTATCATTCTCAGCCCACCAGAGTTTTAAAAAAAATACAAGGGAAATTATCTCGAGCCCGGCCCAATCTCTCCCCGACCCGCTTCCTCGACCAACCCGACCCGCTTCTTAATCCTCCTTCTCCCCTCGCGATAAAAATTCCCGCTCGTTTTCCTTCTTCCTCGCGACCCACGTTCCCGAGCTCCCCACGTCGCCCTCGCCGTCGCCCACGACCCCGGCCACGACTCCCTCTAACTCTCGCTCCCCAACTCCTCATCTCCCTCTCACTTTCCAACTCCTCAAAACCCTCCAACACTCAAGTTTTTCCCCCACGAACCCTCGAGCAACCCACTGCACCCCACCGACGGCGATCACCCACCTCTTCGATAACATATCGACAACCCTCGCTCACTCCTCCTCCACCAACCTTCTCCCCCTACGACTCCACTCTCCATCTAAACGAGCACACCTCTGCCGAGCATTCCCCTGCACACAACCCCACACCTGAGTTCGGCCCCTCTTATACTCGACGACGGCGAGCCCCCAACTGACCTGAACCACGACGTCGACACCTCTTCACTTCAGCAGCATCACCATCTCTTCCCGAGCCCCATTATCTCTCTCTCTCTCCCTCTCTCCAAAAACCTACACTAACCCAATTCTTGTCCCGAGCACTCCACTGTGCACGTCGCCGGAGCGACCACCGCCGATATCGTCGACCCCAGCAAGCCTCAGGCCAACCACAGAGCACCACCTCCTCGTCCAGAGCGCACTTGACGGCTCCGGGGAACTCCGACGTCAAACCCGTGTCGCGAGCCGAGCTCGCGCAATTCGTTTTGCGGTGTACATCGCGCGTTCGTGACACCGTTGCTGCCGTGCGACCCCGAGACATCTTCCAGGCAAGTGTTTACTTGCTTCATGCTAAAATATTAGTGGTACAAACCTCAGATCATATAGTTATAAACTTACCGAATAACGATATATATTGTGACATATGTGTTCGATGCAAGCCTCCAATGGAAATAATTGTTTATTTTGACGGAAATGTATGTCTTCTGTTGGCCCTCATTACGATGAGTGTCATGTATAAAAATTACTAGAAAATACGATTGTTCGTGACAAAAATTGATACCCCCATATATGTCGTTAAAACTAGAATTCTCTCGTATCTGAAAACGAATAAAATCACCATAAATCATATACATAATGGAAAGATGTGTTCAAGGGCTTAAATCGAAGACGACTCGACGAACTTTAATCTTATATAAAATTCTGATGATTTCTGTTTTGTAACCATAAAGATAATTGGATCGGAATACGACTCTGGACTGCAGTCCAGAGTGTTTCTGATTATTGTGTTCTGTCCAAAGACCTGCGTCACTGTGTTTCCTGAAATCGTACGTTACGGAACTTTACAGTAGATTAGATATAATTCTGTTAGCTAAACAAAACAAGTGGTTCCATTCCGATTCATCACCGTTTGCTATTTTAAACTATATTTAAAAGGGCAGAACGTATAACTGTTCAGAACAGATTCTGAAATGACATATTGAGGTTAAACTGTGTATAACCTTCAACGCACAGATGCGATTGAGGATCCGTCTGTTGCGTTGAATACTTTATTGAAAACCCTAGATTTCATTCAACTGCAACATCACTAGATTCTGAGCCCAACTGGATGCAATTCTTGTCGCGAAACGGACGTTCAGTTCTGAAACTGAATTTCCAGCCGCGCACACTTAAAATGAAACCGCTGTATCTTGAAAACCAGAATCCCGATTGAACTGAAACAAATTTTGATGAATCACTGACTGAGTGTTCTATTTATCTTACCTGTATCATTTTGCTGAATTCTTAACATAGTGGTTCATGCAATTTATTTTAGTTAATGATATGCATGTTGATTCATAACATACAGAGCTCATTGGTAGCATACATACATATATCATACCCTTGCCATATACTCGGTGTTAGTACGTGTGGACATTGCATTATCGTACGTGATAGATGTTGGTTTAGTTGTGACGAGTACACCAATGGAAAGTGAATATTCGTGACAGTGATTGATACAGTGAACAGTAATAAAACCGTGCCATTGGTATACTTGTACACAACTAGATCAAGATCCTAACTAGTGAGGACCTGGGGAAAAAGGGGAAATCAAAATGGAAAGAGTATCGTATTTAGCGGGACCGTATTTAGAGGATGATCATTCGAACAGAGATACTGATACATGTAGGGTAGGATCTAGCGATCCGGCTGACAGGGTTATGTCTCGGGCATGTGGGCCGTTGTCTCGGGTATGTACGAGACTCCTGTTAAACATGATCCTCCTTCCACTATGTGATTTCAAACATGACCTAGAGACCGATAGGGACACATAACATATTCTGCATCACATAGTGACATAGTGATTACTTGCATTGCTTTTACACCAGTATTACCTCATATACCTGTTTCACCTTATTATAATAATATTGTTATTGTGTCGCTCTGACGACCTGAGTATGCATGCTCAGATCCCGCGGGAGGACCAGCACAGGAGACGGATATACCCTTCGAGTTCACGGAGATTTAGACTGGTGTACTTTCTATTTTTCTGCTTTCCATAAAAGTGATCGTAAGTTTGACTTTGGTTAGTATTTGTTCTTGTTGTCTGTAATTTGTGAACAATGGAATATTAATGTAATAAATTAGTGATGTGATTTCTTTACCACTGCGCTTTATTTACTGATTACCATGCAATGCTAGAAGCCGAAGTGTGACTACGGCGGGATGATTCCTTGACCGTAGGAGCCTGGCTGGCCCAGTCATCCCTCGTTTCCCGTATTTTGGGAAGCGGGACGTGACACAACCGCCCCCCCCCCCCAACAACTCGAAAAGTGTTGCATCGCCCTCGTTAGAGCGACATGTCTGGATCGGCCTTATCATATAAGACCGAATCACCGGGTGCATTGTACTATGTCTTGTGAACGTGATTGTAATAGTTATATTGAAACCGTTAATAACTTGTCCGGCTGTTTATAATGAGAAGTAGTAAGCACTATCCTGTTTATCATGACATCACTCTTTTGATGGCCATAAATACTATGTTTTGATAGGCATGTTCAGCAATAACTAAGCGAAAATATGAAATGTTCTTGATCTGCTAATATAGGCCATTGTGGGTGAAACTTAATAAGAGACAACCCCTGAACTTATATTCATTGGGAGACATGTGCTGCTTCAAATATCTATATTTCTGTTTTTCTGGACACTGTTTGTTTATATCATTTAGATATATTTAGCGCTGACAAGCACAAATGACCATCATAAAACAGAAAACAATCCATGAACCCTATGCCTGTTCAGTTGTTCATATGTTAGAATTGGCGATTAACCAAAATTCGGTCAAACTCCATAAATATCTGCCGGTGGTTAGCTAGATATGAATCGGGCTTTTACATACTTTAAAAATCAATAGACAAACATTTACTCGATGTATTCAAAACCAAAACCTTACATGTAATATTTATAAAATTGGTCATATAAAATGTTGCATTCTTTTTATTTTTATTCAACCTTTTGAACTACCAGGGTATTAACAATTTTGGCTATTAGTAAAAAGAAGCTTGTTGGTTTATTTTTTATTTTCATCTTTTCGAAAACATAAAATTAGTTGTAAGTTGGTGTCTTATGTAAAATTGTATCTTGAACAGTCTTTTCTCTCTCACAGTAACTGAAAAATTCACACCTCACTCCTCATGTATGAAACACACGGTCCCATTAGCGGGCTGCCGGCCGCTCGTCCACCTCGAAATCCTCCTCCTTCCCTTTCTCCCCGCTTTTACTTCAGATCTAACCATTAGGGTTAGGGTTTTCAAATCACACACCATCTACCTCCTCCTTCCTCAATTCAAACCCTAACCCTCGTTTTCCAAGGGTTTCCTTCAACAATGCAAGCCCCCAAGCCCGAAGAGATCATCGAATGGCTCCAGAAGGAGATGAACTACCCGTCTCCTCTCCCGACCCCCGACCAAATCCGCAAGGTTTGCCGGGGGAACATGATCCCGATTTGGTCCTTCCTCATCGGCCGGGTGAGATCGGAGAAGACGGCGGCGACGGTTCGCCGGAACATCGTGATTCATGGGGCGAAGGGGACGAGGAGGTCGTCGGAGGAGGCGAGGGAGAGGGACGCTGCCGAGGAGGAGGCGGAGAGGATGAGGGTCTCGGTGAGGAGGACGAGGAGGGAGGTCAGGGGTAAGATGGCAGAGCTTGTGAGGGAGGAGGCTGATCGGAAGCGGAATATCGATGAGAGGGCCAATGCTAGGTAATTGATTGGACCGATCCTTGAAAGAAAGATTGTTCTTTTTTTCGGGAATTGTTTTTGTTGGCAATCCATGAAATTAGCTGCAGAAAGGATGGCCTAATTTTGTTTATATCAATTTAAAGTTTGATGTTAGTGAGTTAGCCAAACATGTAATTCGCTGCTTCGGCCCTGTTTGGGAATGGAGTTAAGTTTCCTAATTGGAGTTTCATAAAGTTAGAAAAACTTAGATCCAAAATGCTAACTTTACCCTATTTGGCAATCACTCTAGGGAGGAAGTCTTACCGCATGAGCAATCTTTGGATTTTTTTTGGGTTTCTTTTTTTTTCGTTTTTGGGTTTCTTTTTTTTTCGTTTTTGGGTTTTTTGTTGGCAATGCTTGAAATTAGATGCAGAAAGAATGTCCTAATTTTGTTTATATCAATCTAAAGCAAGTTTGATATTTATGAGATAGTCAGGCATGTAATTGAAAGCGCTCTAATAACCTTAGGGGGAGGGTGAATAGGTTTTTAAAAAAAATAATATCAGATTTTACAACAATAGCAATATGTTCGAGCAATTTTAAGCACAATTAAAATTAAATCAATTGCAATGTTAATAAAGTAAAGAGATAAAAAAAAGATCCAAACTGTGACACGGTCGATTTAGAGTGGTTCAGCACCTTTTGCCTAGTCCACTACCTAAGGCTCTGCCTTTAGGACTTTCCCTTTCACAATAACCTTCATTCGAACGGGTGGAAAAATCCTTACAAACACTTCATTTTCCGGATAGCGGAACACCCCTACACCTCATTTTCACGGGTAGAGGATCACCCTTACACTTATTTTCATAGACAGAGGATCGCCCTTCTCTAATCAGGCGAGAGAACGTTACAGTTCGAACAAGTTACAACCTTTTTCTATAGGGATAGGAAACTATTGAGCTTGAGAGAATTTAAAAGTGATTAAGAGCTTTTACAAAATGAGATGTTTTTTTAAGACTAAAAGTATAGTATATATAGATAAAAAAATGTTGCTGTAAAAATGTTTACACTCAGTGCATGAATGGAGCTAACGGCTCTATTAAAATTACGGTCATGAATCAAGGATGAGTTGTTCATAGGGAAATAGAAAGCGACGGTTTAATTGAATGAATATGGTATGATTGCTTACTATATATGCTAATAAATAACCAACGGTAAAAATATATATTTGATTCTTGCATCAAAAGTTGGCAGACATGATATGATAACAAGCATATCAAAAATTCAAATAAAGAGGAAATCTCATCATGATTATATTTTAAAACTTGGTTAAAAACATTCAGTTTAGGCCAATCTTTTAAAAAAAGCTTTTTAATGTGAAGATAGTTTAAATCTTAAAGAACCTTTTTAGATTTTTATAAAACATATGGACCATGAAAAATTAAGTGTGTGTGTTTTTTCTTCTCAAGCTCATTAGAATCTAACCCTTTTACATTAAGATCCTTAAAAGAATGAATAAAGAAATAAAGAGAATAAAAATAAAAAACAAAACCCCAAAAACCTAACTATACACCTTAACCGATTTTTTAGTCTTATTTTCCATGTTGACTTCAACTTTGATCATGAAAAATTTGTGTTATGAAGTTGCAACATTTACCTCCATCCTCCTTTTAAATATGACATTTCAGCATAGTTCTTCGACCTCCATTTAAATGTTTCATATTATATAATCCTGCAAAATGATTAGCTTGAATGTGGAACAATATGTTTGGTAATAATCAAAACTTAACTGGGGCAAGTCCAACAATCTTCCCTTTTTTGATTATTGACAAACTATAATATGATGCATGTTAAAAAAACTAAAAACAACATATGTATCATCAATTTCTCTTCTCCTTTGGCAAAATCAAAATGGGGATGAGAAAAAATTATAAAGAGAGACGGCTCCCCCTATCAATATCCATAATATAACTAGATATCAGAAGTAGAGAAAATTTAATCATTAGGATTGCACATGCTTATATCACGTCTAATACGACAAAATTCGTATTCAGATAATGGTTTTGTGAAAATATCTGCTAGTTGAATTTTTGTGTCAATAAATTCAAGCAAAATATTTATCTTTTCAACATGGTCTTTCAAAAAATAATGCCGAATATCTCTGTGTTTAGTCCTGGAATGAAGTACAGAATTCTTAGACAAATTAATTGCACTAGTATTATCATATAGAATTCGTGTAGTGAAAATTTTTATACCAAAATCTAGGAGTGTTTGTCACATCCAAATTATTTGGGCACAACAAAGTCCGGCTGCAATATATTCCGCTTTGGTTGTTGATAATACGACACAATTGTGTTTCTTAGAATACCAAGAAACATGACAATGGCCAAGAAACTGGCATGTCCCGCTAATGCTTTTATGATCGGTCTTGTTACCTGCAAAGTTTTCATCAGTATAACCAAGCAAATCAAAAGAACATGCCTTTGAATAAAATAATTTTAATTCCAAAGTATCTTTAATATATCTAATAATATGTTTAGTCGCAATTAAATGTGTTTCTTTAGAAGCCGATTGGAATCGAGCACATAAAAAAATATTAAGTAATATATTGGGACGGCTAGCTGTTAAATACAATAGACTTCCAATCATACCTTTATACAATTTTTGATCCACATTGTTACCTTTCTTGTCCTTATCTAATTTCGTTGTAGTGCTCATTGGAGTTGGCATGGATTTGGCATTATCCATTCCAAATTTCTTTATAAGCCCCTTTGGCATATTTTTCCTGATTTATGAAAATTCCTTTTTAGTTTGTTTGACTTGTAACTCGAGAAAGAAGATTAATTCTCCCATCATGCTCATCTCGAACCGATTCTTCATCAAGTTGGAAAATTCTTCACACAGACATTAGTGGCACCAAAAATGTCTACATATATTTGTACAACGAGTATGTGATCTAGCTTTAGATTTAACGAAAAGAGTTGTATCAATTCTACCTTTTAAAAAACCATTTTCAATATGGAAAGTAGATAATCTCTCATATCAAGCTCTTGAAGCTTGTTCAAGACCATATAAAGCTTTTTTAAGACGATAAAAATAATCAGGAAATTTATGATCTTCAAAACCGGGTGGTTGTGCAACATGAACTTCATTAATAAAACCATTTAGAAAAGCACCTTTAACATTCATTTGAATAAGTTTAATATTTTGAAAGATGCATATGTTAAAAACATTCTAATAGACTCAAGTCTGGCAACTGGAGCAAATGTTTCATCAAAATCCATACCTTCCTCTTGTGTATAGTCTTGAGCAACTAATCTAGCTTTATTTCTAGTCACTATGTCATACTCATCAAGCTTGTTACGAAAAATCCATTTTGTTCCAATAATAGTATGATCTTTAGGTCGAGGCACCGAAGTCCAAACATCATTTCTAGAAAAATTGTTAAGTTCATCTTGCATAGACAAAATCCAAAACTCATCATTAAAAGCGTCATCAAAATTTTTGGGCTCTAATTGAGATAAAAACACTAAATGGCCGCATTCACGTAAACCCTTAGATTGAGTCGTAATACCACTAGATGGATCCTCAATAATAAATAGGATCACTTGACTTATGTTTCCAACTATGAGGAAGTTTTGAATAGGTTGAATATTTTCAACCTTGTTAGCAGTAATTTGAAAATTATCCACCTTTAATGGTTCATCCTTATCGTTGTAACTATTAGAACTTAAAATATTTATTTCATCAAATTTCACATGCATAGATTCTTCAACAATTAAAGTTCGCTTGTTAAAAACTCTATAAGCTTTGCTTGTTGAAGAATAATCAAGAAAAATACCAATATCAATTTTTGAGTCAAATTTTGCTTTTCTATCTTTAATGTTTAGAATAAAACATTTACAACAAAAAAATCCGAAAATAGCCAACATTGGGGAACTTTTGATAAAAAAGTTTATAAGGAGTCTTTTTAAGCATTGGCCTAATAAGTACATAATTAAGTACATAACATGCCGTACTAATTGCTTCGGCCCAAAAATATGTGGGTAAATTGTATGAATTAAACATACCGTTGGGGTCAAAATTTGCACCCTAGTTGACCAAGTCAAAGTCAAGGTCAACCTCAAGTAAGCGGGCCCAAGCCTAAGCAAGTGGGTCTATGCCCAAGTCGAGCCCCGCGGCCGGCCTCCTCCATGCAGAAATAAAAAATCATGTAATAAATAATTTTGATGTATTTTTTTATGCATGAATGCAATCTTTATGGGCATAAAGCTAAATTTCTGTAAAGCTCATGGCTTATGTGCAAAAAGAAATAACACATGAGGCATGTGATGGACAAAATGCCATTTTGTAAAGCCCAAGGGGCTATATTTGAATGTGTAAGTTTATATAAGGCAACATGATTATGAATAAAATACTTTTTCATTCTCTAAAAAACTCTAGGGTTTTTGTGCCTCCTCCTTCCTTAAGGTTCCAAATCTTCTTTCTTTTGAGTTAAATCAAGAGTTTTACTCTTTCTTTTCTAAAACTAAATAGTTTTCACCACAAAACCCACAAAAGGAAGCTCAGATCTTCCATTAGATCTCAAAAAGGGGAGATTTTGAATCTCATCCTCTTTTCCTCCAAGATCCGGCCAACAAAGAGGAGGAAGAAGGAGATCCACTTCCAAGAACCCCTTTTTGGGGAAGATCCAGGGCTCAAGGGAGAAGCCCCTTTCATCAGCTCCAAAATATCTTAGGAGTTCAACCCCTCAAATATACACACACAATAATAAATATTTCCTTTCAGGAGCATAGCTCCCAGTGCAGGGACCAAGTCCCTTTTGCTGCTGACGCCTTGCGTCTGCATGCCAAGCACGTGGGGCGCTGGGTGTCGACACTCGCGTGCCAAGGACGTAAGGAGCTGGCACTTACGCATCCTTTGGATGCCATTTTCCCCTCTTTTACACACTCCACACTAAAAAATACCTCACCCGTTCGAAAAAATTTCTAACGGGGCGCTGTCCCGCACCCCGCAAGTGGGCTGCTAGCCCTTTTGACCCCCAGCCCGCTATCCGGGTAGCGGGACCCCTGTAAAAACTCTGCGGGGCCCCCGATATATCCAAAACCCCTTCAAAACACAACACTGCACATTGAGTTCGCATGACCTGCTTGACCCGTCAATCGGAGATTCTCTCGCTCCAAAGGCGAGGGGTAATTAACGGCAGCTTAGTCCGCGGCTGTCGGAGATTCGGATCCCCACGATCAATAAACCCCCGCCTACCCTAGGCAGGGGAATCTGTAATGCGTCTGACAAACGCGCGCGTATTCCCATCTCAATAGGGTGACGAAAAACACCTTGTAGATTCTGGCACGCCCGGTGGGACCTATCTTTCCTCCCATATTTTGGGTTAAATATTCATGCGAACTCAATCAATATACATATCTATATTTATACTAAAATAATGCTCTTTCATGCAACTTTCCAAGCAATCAATTTTCAACAATGTCTCCAAAGATGAACTCAGCTCCCATCTCCTACACGATGAAGATGGACGCTAGGACGGTCTTTTTGTCCAGTCTCGGACGACAATGGGAGGAGCCGCCTCTACCATTTGGCTCTATTCTGTTTGTGTCAGGTAACGCCATCCTAGCTCCTTAAGCTCCGGTAACAGACAAACCGGCCTCGAAAGGCAAGAGGCCAAATGTGGTGACCTTGAGGGCACCATTACCCAAACGCAAGTCGGTGTTTGAACGACTTTCCTTTGCTCGAGCTGGGGGCAAGGCCATCAACACCAACAAAGCAATAAGGCGTCTCGAGCAGGCTCCAGCATTGCCCTCGACAACTGCTCGATCGGGTATCTTCTCCAAGCTCTCCATCAATCAACTCACGGTGACTTCCCAGAAAACGGATGTCCGCCAAGCCCTCAAAATCGAGAAGCTAAAACAGAAAAGGCTCAGATACAGAGTCAACAAAAGGGCTAGGGCTCATGCTATGCTGAACTTCATGAGGTTTCATGAACAGGGTCACCCCGCCAAAGATAAAGAGACGGCTGGAGATGTGGTCCACACTGTCTACATGGTGGGCATGCGCAGCAAGAGTAAGGATGGGGCTACTACATCTTAAGTCCAATCTGGTGAATATTGCTGCCACATTCCAAGACAAGCCTCCTCTGAAAGGTAATGAAGACCCTCCCAGTGAAGCTGATAAGTGGAGAGATCCCTCGGTTCATAAGGAGTCAGGTTCGGAAAGCGAAGAGGAGCCAATCTTCCGTCCCAAGAACGCATAGCAGCAACTTTTCCGAAAGCTCCGAAAATAGCTCAGAAGCAAAGACAAGGAGATGGCCGAACTTTACTCCAAAATTGACTGATGAATGTCGTCTTGCAGCTCACGACCCGACTTGCCTTTCAGTCGCCCAATCAAGCGCGGGCTATGCTCATGAACCGGGAAACGATGTCCCAAGGCAGTCGACGCCTATTCCCTCAAATCCAAAGGTGGACGGACCGCATGAAAGTCAGTCGCATCCTATCTCAGGAAATGTCTTGGCTGCCGATGACAGTAGCCCGCTAACTCAAGATCAAATCATGGTTTTGGTTGCCAATAAAGTTAAAATATTCGTAGCCGAAGCTGAAGTGCAAAAAGATGTTGGCAGTAGCGGGAGACCATATCCTGCTCAGTATGATCTGGTAGAATTTCCTAGCGGCTATGTCATTCCTAAATTCGGAAGATTCGATGGGACGGGAAATGCAAGTCAGCACATCGCCCACTTTAAAGCCTCATGCGGGAATACTGGGGGCAATGATGCGCTTCTCCTTCGCCAGTATGTTAATAGCCTGGCCGATGTTGCTTTCGACTGGTACGCGAGCATACCGGAAGGCTCCGTCACAACTTTCGTCCAAATGGAGTTTCTGTTTCGGCAGAGGTTCATGAACGTCAGCGATAAGATCACCGTTGCTGATCTTGTAAGGACCAAGCCAAAGGATAACGAAAGCAGCACGGATTTTATAACCCGATAGCGCAATATCTCCGTCAAATGTGAACCGCCGATAAAGCAGGACCAATATGTCAGTCTCCTCGTCGGAAATCTCAAAAATTGGATGGCCCCGTTTCTATGCACCGCGGGTCTCAAAACATTCCAAGAGCTGACCAGAAAAGTTCAAATATTGGAACGCTCAAAGCAGGAGTCCTCCTCTGACTCCCAAAATAACAATAGGTCCTGGAGAAACCGAAAGGACGAAAATCGTAAAGACGGAAATTCCGACGATAGTGAATCTTTCAACACTTCGGCTAACCGAAATAAGCGAGGGATGAGCGGACCTAATGCCAACCAGCCTCGGAAGTCGGTGTTTGGAGAAGGAGGAGAATCTCCACTGAAAGAGAAACTGGATAAGGTCTATTCCTTCAAAAGGGACAAAGTCCACGGGATATGTAAGGACGCCCTAAGAAACGGTCTACAATTGCCAGAATCAAAGAGACCGCAAGAAGCGAACATGACCGACGACCCCAAATATTGTCCCTATCACAGAGTGATAGGTCACGCCATTGAAGGCTATTTCGTCTTCAAAGATTGGGTTGAAAAGCAATACAAGGCAGGAGAGATAGAACCGTCTAAAGGCGTGTTAACAAACAGTCAAGCTGGGACCGCCAATTTCATACAAACGGAGATCGAAGTCTTTCGTGAAACTGATTCTCTCAGACATCTGTCCTTCTCTGAAAACCGTTGACCACTATGTCATTAAGCTGGGAATAATCGACCTCTAAGTCGTTAAACTGGGGATGTAAAAATGTGTAATAAAACAAAAATAAAAAATAAAAAGCCGAAATGATGGGACAACCGTGAATAAATAGCCGAAATGATAGGGTAATTGCGACCTTCGCGATAAGAAAGGCTGAAATGATAGAGCAATCGCGGTAAAAAAACATAAACAAAAACAAAAAAATGGCGAATGATGAATCACTCCTGGTACCATATTCCAGTGAAGCGATGCAGACGCTAACCAAAATCCGATTTTTCAAAATTCCTCCAGCCCTACGGTCGGTCCTCAAGTTGACTGCCGTATACAATCCACGGGCTCAAATAATTCTCATCATACCCATATCCCACTGCAATCACCAGTCCAGCGGCCGGTCTCTGCCCTCGGAATTATGCTCCATTCGGGAAGACCCACTCATGTGTCCTCACGATGCATGAGGAGAACAAAACTTACGGGATCCTTACGAATCGTAAGAAAACACCTTCATGGGATCCTTACGACTCACAAAGGAAACACACTTGGGAGTCCCCACGACTTCTAAGGAGAAAGTACACCTACGAGATCCTTACGACTAGTAGGGAGAAAATGCTTTTATGGGACCCTTACGGCCCATAAAATTGAAAAGCCTTATGTGATATGGATCTAAACCTGTCTCCTAAGCCATCGCTTCCCAATAGGCAATGACGAATGATCAGTCGCTCCTGGTACCATATTCTCGTGCAGCAATGCAGACGCCGGCCAGAATCCAAATCCTCAAGTGGCGAATGATGAGTCGCTCCTGGTACCATATTCCAGTGCAGCGATGTAGACACCGGCCAAAATCCAAATCCCTAAGTGGCGAATGATGAGTCGCTCCTGATACCATATTCCAGTGCAGCGATGCAGACGCCAACCAAAATCCAAATCCCCAAATGGCGAATGATGAGTCGCTCCTGGTACCATATTCCAGTGCAGCGATGCAGACGCCAACCAAATTCCAAATCCCATACCCCAACGGCGAATGATGAGTCGCTCCTGATACCATATTCCAGTGCAGCGATGCTGGCGCCAACAAAGTCCTGAATTTTTTCCGGCCCTACGGTCTGAATCATACATCCTGCAAAACCGTATACAATCCACGGGGGTAAAACGATCCCAATCTCTACCAAGTCCTACCAGCGAGACCACATTCAAAGTCCCACCGGCGATGAAGATTCAAAAAAAAGAAGGTATGTCCACAAGCAAAATGAGCATGGATGAAAACCCGAAAGGGCTCCGTGAGTAAAAACAGCAGGACTGCTGGCGAGTTTGTGAAAACCCGAAAGGGCGCAAACTCGTGAAAAAGAGAGGAAATGCACCCGCATAGTCCTTTAGACTTTGTGAGAAGAAAATTCCCGCGTGAGATCCTTACGACTCACAAAGGAGCAACACGCTTAGGAGTCCCCACGACTCATAAGGAAAAAATACACTTACGGGATCCTTACGACTCGTAGGGAGAAAATGCTTTTATGGGACCTTTACGGCTCATAAAATTGAAAAGTCTTAGATGATAGGAACCTAAAACCTGTCTTCTAAGCCATCGCTTCCTAATAAGCAAACGCAAATGATGATTCGCTCCTGGTACCATATTCCAATGGGGCGATGCCCATGCCAAACAAAAACCGAAATCCCCGAATCCTCTCGTGACATATGATGATTTGCTCCTGGTACCATATTCCAGTATAGCGATGCTGACGTCAACACAAGTCAAACCAAAACCAAAATCCTAAGTCCTCCCCGGGTAAATGATGAGTTGCACCTGGTATTATTTTAGTGCAGCAATACTGATCCTAAACAAATTTCAAATTCCTCTCAAATTCAAAAGTCCCGCCGAACAAGGCAAAAATCAAACAAATCAAACCAACCAATTCCAACAAGCTTTGCACCGGAATCATGCTTCGTCTCAGAGTGTACCCCGCGTCGAAATCAAGCTTCGCCTCGGTATATCTGCCTTCCCTGTCGGAATTATGCTTCGGCTCGGAATCAACCGGCGACCTCCTCGTCGGAGTTAAGCTCCGTCTCGGAGTCAAGTCGACCAACAAGCTTTGTGTCGGAATCATGCTTCATCTCAGAGTGTACCCCACGTCGAAATCAAGGTTCGCCTCGGTGTATCTGCCTTTCTTGTTGGAATTATGTTTCGGCTCGGAATCAACCAGCGACCTTGTCGGAATTAAGCTCTGTCTCGGAATCAAGTCGACCAACAAGCTCTGCGCCGAAATCATGCTTCGTCTCAGAGTGTACCCCACGTCGAAATCAAGCTTCGCCTTGGTGTATCTACCTTCCCTGTCGGAATTATGCTTCGGCTCAGAATCAACCAGCGACCTCCTCGTCGGAATTAAGCTCCGCCTCGGAATCAAGTCAACCAGCAAGCTCTGCGTCGAAATCATGCTTTGTCTCAGAATGTATCCTGTGTCGAAATGAAGCTTCGCCTCAGAGTATCTGCTTGCTCTATCGGAATTATGCTTCACCTGGGAATCAACCTCTGCATCGAAATTATGCTTCGGTCAGAATGTCTGACACCCGTCGGAATCATGCTCCGACCCCTTTGGAATCATGCTCCACCCTTCGGAATTATGCTCCTCCGACCCTTTGGAATCATGCTCCGCTCATCGGAATTATGCTCCGATCTCTGGAATCATGCTCCGCTCTTCGGAATGATGCTCCGATCCCCAAAATTATGTTCATGGAATGATGCTCCGCCCCCGGAATGATGTTCCATCTTGAAGTCCAGCTTCAAGATCCATCAATTTCATGCACCCAACTCATATACGTGGTATGCATTTATTGATGGGGGGCACTTTGTTGGGGTCAAAATTTGCACCCCAGTTGACCAAGTCAAAGTCAAGGTCAACCCCAAGTAAGCGGGCCCAAGCCTAAGCCCAAGCAAGTGAGACCATGCCCAAGTCGAGCCCCGCGGCCAACCCCCCATGCCGAAATAAAAAACCATGTAATAAATAATTTTGATGTATTTTTTTTATGCATGAATGTAAGCTTTATGGGCATAAAGCCAAATTTCTGTAAAGCCCATGACTTATGTGCAAAAAGAAATAGCACATGAGGCATGAGATGGGCAAAATGCCATTTTGTAAAGCCCAAGGGGCTATATGTGAATGTGTAAGCCTATATAAGGCAACATGATGATGAATAAAATACACTTTTCATTCTCTAAAAAACTCTAGGGTTTTTGTAGTCCTTCCTTAAGGTTCCAAACCTTCTTCTTTCTTTTGAATTAAATCAAGAGTTTTACTCTTCCTTTTCTAAAACTAAATAGTTTTTCACCACAAAACCCACAAATAGTAGCTCCGATTTTTCCATTAGATCTCAAAAAGGGAAGATTTTGAATCTCATCCCCTTTTCCTCTAAGATCCGACCAACAAAAAGGAGGAAGGAGACCAACTTTCAAGAACCCCATTTTAGGGAAGATCCAGGGCTCAAGGGAGAAGCCCCTTTCATCAGCTCCAAAATATCTTAGGAGTTCAACTCCTCAAATATATATATATATATATACAAAATAATAAATATTTCCTTTCAGGAGCACAGCTCCCAGTGCAGGGACCAAGTCCCTTTTGCTGCTGCCTGCGTGCCAAGCACGTGGGGCGCCCGGGGCCGACGCCCAGGGCCTGTGTGCCAAGCACGCGGGGCACCGACGCCCACGCGTCCTTTGGACGCCATTTTCCCCTCATTTTACACACTCCACACTAAAAATACCTCCCCCGTTAGACAAATTCTAACGGGGCGTTGTTCCGCATCCCACAAGGGGGCTGCTAGTCCCTTTGACCCCAGCCCGCTATCCGGATAGCGGGACCCCCGTAAAAACTCTGCGGGGCCCCCGATATATCCAAAACCTCTTCAAAACACAACACTGCACATTGCGTTCGCATGACCTGTTTGACCCGTCAATCGGAGGTTCTCTCACTCCAAAAACGAGGGGTAATTAACGACAGCTTAGTCTGCGGCTGCCGGAGATTCGGATCCCCACAATCAATAAACCTCCGTCTACCCTAGGTGGGGAATTTGTAATGCGCCTGACAAGCGCGCGCGTATTCCAATCTCAATGGGGTGACGTAAAATACCCTACACATACACCTTGCCATTTCTTGAATGGTTCTATTTTTCTGTTCACCATTCTGTTGAGGTGTTCTTGGAACGGAAAATTGATGAGCGATGTCATTTTCTAAACAAAAATTTTCAAAAACTTTATTTTCAAATTCATCCCATGGTTACTTCTAATTTTAACAATAGACAGATTGCATTCTTTTTCAACTTGTTTCAAAAAATTTGAATACATGAGAAAAGCTTCATCTTTATTTGCTAAAAATAAAACCCATGTAAATCTAGAAAAATCATCAATAATAACAAATACATAATGCTTACCACCTAAGCTTGTAGTACTCGTTGGACCAAATAAATCTAGATGCAACAATCGTAAAGGTCTAGAAGTAGAAACATCACTTTTAGAATGAAAAGACGATTTAACTTGTTTACCCTTTTGATATTTCTTTCAAATGTAGTGATCGATACAATTAAGTTGAGGAAGTTCACGAACCAAACCTTTCTTCGTTAACTTCACTAACAAGTCCATGTTAGTGTGTCCTAGTTTTTTGTGCCATAACCAAGATTTCTCATTCATATCTGCTAAACATTTGATACTTTGTGCAACGAATTCATCAAACTCAAAAGCATACACATTATATGCGATACAAGCAACTTCTTTATTAATTTTCACAATCCATTTATCAGGTTTGAAATTAACTTCATAACCTTTATCACATAATTGGCTTATGCTAAGAAGGTTATGATTTAAATCTTGAACTAAATAAATATCGTCAATAACAGAATTAGGTTCCTTACCAATCGAGCCAATATCTATAATTTTTCCTTTGTCATTACCTCCAAAGGCGACTGTGCCCTCTTCCAATCTTGATGGCAATGCGAATAAATTAGGATTGCCTGTCATGTGATGTGAGCATCCACTTTCGAGATACCATATTTCCTTACGTCTTGAAGCTAGACACACCTGCCTGCATAAGAAGAGATTGGCGTGCCTTTGGTACCCAAATTTTGTTCGGTCCTTGACAGTTGGTTTTGACATCTATTGGTGTTCACGTCAAACCATAATAAGATAAATTATTTTTTATTTTACAATGACTAGATAAATGCCTATGATTCATGCAATAAATACAAATAACTTTAGATCTAATATGACCACGAAAATAAGAGTAAGAGTGAGAATTATAACCAGTGTTCAAATTTCTCTTTTGAAGAGCATTATTATGAGATCTAGTTTTAGCTTTAAATTCATCTACTTGCTTTTGAAGCAAATCGATCAATTTTTGCAAATTCTCATTTTGAACCTTTAAAAATTTATTTTCATGTTCAAGATCATCAGAAGCCTTGCTCTTAACGAGCAAATCATTCTCACGTCCACTAAGTTTACTTTCACAACTAGCATGATCCTTTTTTAGCAAACTATATTTTAATTCTAATTTTTTGTATCCATTGTTCAATTCACATTTAGCATCTTTAAGGTCTTCGTAAGAAGGAAAATCGGAAGGGTCTTGATTTACTTCATTTTCATGCGTCATAGAACATATGTTGGAGTTTGACCTAGCAAATCTAGCCGTTTCGCAAGCTTCATTTCCTTCCGAGTCATTTGGATTCTTCCCTACCAGCATACATACTCTTTGACTTGCCAAATTTCTTTTGCCCAATAGAGGGCAATCTCTTCTTATATGACTTGGTTTATTACATTCAAAACAATTGCTAAAGTTTTCTTCTTTCTTACCGAATATTCTTTTTGCACCGTTGTTTTTTTGGTTCTTGCTTTTGCGCATCATCCTAGCAAAGCGTCTTGAGAAATTAGCCTCCTCTTCTAAATTACCATAACTGTCATCGGAAGAGGAACCATCGATTTCACCTCTTAGGGCTACATCGTGCTTCTTTGTCGCTGGTGCACATGATTATTCTTCTCTTACCTGTTTTTGAAGAGTAAGTTCTGCTGTTTTTAACTTGCCAGTCAATTCGTCAAAAACATTTTTTAGATCCATAGTGATACTAGGTTGAATGATAGAATTCCACTCTTTAGGAAAACATTCAAGCAAATGTTGATTCATCTGACTGACCGGAAAAACAATACCTAGAATATGCATTTCATTTATAATAATTTTGAATTTAGTAGCACATGCATCAAGAGTATCAACATCCATTTAAAATGTTCCAAGTCGTAGATAAGCAAACGAACTCTACTCTCCTTTAACTTAAGAAGTGCTCTCATGATTAACTTCTAAAATATTCCACATTTCCTTAGCGGTTTTTAAATACATAATTTATGAAATTTTACTTTAGAGATACCGCAAATAATAGCACTAACAGCACAAGCATTTAAATTGGCTAATTCCAATTCATTATCATTCCATTTGCTACGAGGTTTGGGATAGGTTACCCCATTAACAACTTTTGATGGAAATTCATATCCATTTTTTATTCTACCCCATACTCTCCAATCTATAAACTGAACATGAAACATCATGCAGGTTTTCTAATATGGGTAATCAGTACCATCAAAATAAGGTGGCCTAACAGTAGGCCTATCTTCATGAAATCCGATGGCATATCCCGAAGTGGGTGTGAGTCATATGGTTGGCCTGGATCGTTACTCTTAGGGTGTTAATTCAATATCAAAAGCCTAAGCTTTGATACCAAATGGAAGTGCGCTAATAACCTTAGAGGGGATGAATAAAGTTTAAAAAAAATTAATATATGATTTTATAATAGTAGCAATATGTTTGAGCAATTTTAAGCACAATTAAAATTAAACCAATCGTAAACTGATAAAATAAAGAGATAAAAAAGATCCAAACTGTGATACGGTCGATTTAAAGTGGATCGGCACCTTTTGCCTAGTCCACTACCTAAGACCCTGTCCTCAGGGCTTTCCCTTTCACAATTACCCTCCTTCGAATGGGTGTAGAAACGCTTTCAAACACCTCGTTTCCCGGATAGTAGAACACCCTTACACCTTCTTTTCACGAGTAGTGGAACACCCTTACAATATCTTGATTCTTCTCTCTAAACAGGCAAGAGAACGTTACAGCTCGAACAAGTTACAGCTTTTTTTTATAGGGATAAAAAACTATTAAGCTTGAGAGAATTTAAAAGTGATTAAGAGCTTTTGCAAAATGAGATGTGTTTTCTTAAAGACTAAAAGTATGTATATATAGATAAAAAAATATGTTGTTGTGAAAATGTTTTCACTCAGTGCATGAATGGAGCTAACAGCTCTATTCAAATTATGGCCATGAATCAAGGATGAGCTGTTCATGGGGAAATAGTCAGCAATAGAAAGCGACGGTTTAATTGAACGTATGATTGCTTACTATATATGCTAATAAATAACTAACATTAAAAATATATATTTGATTCTTGCCTCAAAAGTTGGCAGACATGGTATGATAACAAGCATACCAAAATTAAAGCACATGAGTAAAGAGAAAATCTTATCATGATTATATTTTTAAACTTGGTTAAAAACATTCAGTGTAGGCCAATCTTTAAAAAAATACTTTTTAATATGAAGATAGTTTAAATCTTAGAGAACCTTTTCAGATTTTTATAAAACATATGGACCATGAAAAATTAAATGTGTGTGTGTTTTCTTCTTAAGCTCATTAGAATCTAACCTTTTTACATTAAGGTTCTTAAAAGAATGAATAGAGAAATAAAGAATAAAAATAAAAACAAAACCCCAAAAACCTAACTACACCTTAACCGATCTTTGAGTCTTATTTTCCATGTTGGCTTCAAATTTGATCATGAAAAGTTTGTCTTGTGAAGTTGTAACATTTGTCTCCGTCCTCCTTTTAGATATGACATTTTCAGCATAGTCCTCCGACCTCCATTTAAGTGTATCATATTATATAATCCTGCAAAATGATTAGCTTAAACGTGGAACATATGTTTGGCAATAATCAAAACTTAACTGGGATGAGTCCAACAACAATTCACTACTTCTTGGTTCTGGCTGCATTAAGACTCCCTGGCTTGGAAAGGAATTTTTCGAGTTAGACATGGTAGTAGTTCCATGGAAATATCATGTATTTCTTTTATTTGGTTAAATTTCCTGTTAGTCTTAGCTGCTTTAACTGAAATGAGCTCCGAATGGCACTCATGCTTTCAATTTTAACCATTTAAAGAGAGAGAAAAATAAGATTGTTGTCAACTGTAGGTTCTTCTGATGTTTTATAAGTGGATACTCGTGTGCTCTTCAATTAGAATTTAATAGATAAACAATGATGTTGCCTTGCCTTGTTGCTTCAATGTTTATGATATGATATATATAAGCTATGCATTATAGAAAGTAATTTATAGCTTTATGTTTGTTGATATATGAACCAAATGGTAAAGCAAGTTATGGCATTTGTAGTCATATACACTTTTGCATGGTCCACTAGCTAAACCAACTACCATTATATACATGTATTCTTTTATTTAGATAATCATCATGTTGATATTTTTCTTATTTTTTTCCCTCACATTTAGGCACATGCAGGTGATGCTGGATGCCTATGATCAACAATGCAATGAAGCTGCTAAGATTTTTGCTGAGTACCAAAGACGTCTTCATCAGTATGTTAACCAGGCAAGGGATATCCGAAGGTTGAGTACAGAGAGTGGGGATGCTAATGTACTTGATGATCTCCATGCTATTAGAGAGAAAGATGCTGTATACTTAACTGTTAAGGGAAATAAGTCATCAGATGACATGATTCTTATTGAGACCTCTAGCGAAAGAAATATTCGAATGGCATGTGAAACTCTTGCTGCACAAATGATTGAAAGAATACAAAATACTTTTCCGGCATATGAAGGGAATGGTATTAACTTGAATTCTCAGCTAGAAGCTGCTAAGTTAGGCATCGAGTCAGATGGCGAATTACCAGCGGATGTTAAAGCAACAGCAATTGATGCTCTACGAAATCCATTCCTTTTACTTCAGTCAATTAGTTTATACACTTCAAGATCTAGTTCACTTATCCATAGGGAATCTGAGAAGATTGATATCAGAGCAGATGCTGAACTCTTAAGGTAGAAACCTTTCGTGTTGTATCTTATAGTCATGTCTTCCTATTGTACTTATACCTGATTCTAAGCTTAAAGTGCTTTATATAGGTTCATTCATAATATGAAAATAATCTACCAATCGCCCAATATATTCAGGATGTTTACTAAAGCAATAATTAGAAGTATCAATATTCTTCATGTTTACTAGAATAATAACTAGTAGCCACACCAACTACATGGGTTTGTGCTTGTCCAAAAACAAGACCGTTATCTTTACCTTCTGCCTCTGTATTGTGATGGAAATATCAAATGTAATTTATGTTATATACTGCTGATGTGCTATTTTTTTGCTATCGTATGATGTTTATCTGGTTGTACTATTTTTGCTGCTGAAGCTGCTGTTAACTTTTTGTTGCTATTCACTTGTGTGACATCTTATTTTACAAGGAAGCTTTGTCTAGTCCCAAATAAAATTTATCACATTTCCCAACTTTCAACTCTCTTCTAGTGTACTGTTTCAATGCTCTGTAGCATATTCTTGTAGCATTCTAGCGCTCTCTGATTATTTTATTGATTCGTCTGCATAACAGAAAGTTTCATGTCATTGATTAGATATAAGTACGAGAATGATCGAGTAGTAGATACTGCATCTCCTGATGTAAGCTCTCCCTTACCCTATCAAGTGTATGGTAATGGGAAGGCTGGAGCTGATCTGACCACGAAAGGAACTTACAATCAGCTTCTTGAAAGGCAGGTAATCTCTTTTTTGGTAGCCATAATCAGCTCCCTGCAATGTTTTCTGCTACTCAATAAGCTTTGTTATTTGTATATAAGGCCCAAATATTATCAGGGAAAAAAGGGCCAAATCTTAGTAGGCATGGACTGGAGTACGGATATGGGACACAATATGAATCGGATTTTGGCATTCACATTTATCCAAAAATCTATGATACGATTTGTTAGGATACACCGATTTTTTGTTACTTAAATATATATACATAATAACAAATAATCACCATTTTAGCAATCTAAACTACAATTAAAAATAATTTGCAAGTATTGATGCATAGGTTGTTAGTATCTTTTGTCATTGATACATGCTTAATGCATATAGAATGAAAGATAAATTTTAGGATGTGCCAGAATGAGTTTCTCAAGTATTCTCGGCGAGCCCAAAAATTCCTACTTGGGAACGTATCCGATACCGATACGGATATTCACCTTGATAATGTATCCGAGCAACATAGGGTCAAATCGATTCAGTTCTTGGAAAGCGAAGAACTTGTGATGAATATGGGTCAAATATTACCAATTCTATACATGAGCATAAGCAATATGAATATCTTGCAACACCGTAAGCATGTGAACAGAAGGGATACGTCTTTGAACAGTGAGTTGTTCGGGTTTAGCGACTGCTTTTTATGACACGTGGGCGATTGATTATTTTGTGATGTTTCATTGATGCCCCGCTTAACTAGTTTGCAATGCATAATATTTGGTACCTTTCGTTCACATGCTTTTTTTCTTTGCTGTCAGAAAGCACATGTGCAACAGTTTGTGGTTACGGAAGATGCACGCAACAAGGCTGCAGAAGCTAAAAGCTTATGTCAAAAGCTTATAAAACGCCTGCATGGAAGCAGTGATGTGGTTGCATCACAGGAAATACACTCTGGAGGCACCTCACAGAACGTAGGCACAATCAGGCATTTTGAGGTATTTCTTCTTTTCTAATTTAGGATTTTACCCATTCTTCATATTGATTTCTGTCAATGTTTTGATGATGAAACCTATTTATTAGATGAAGTTGACAGACATTACTGGTTGTCCATGCCAATCTAACAGTTACTTCACACGCGCGCGCGCGTGCACATTTCATACCAACCTGGTAAATTCCGTAGTATGATTCCCCCCCCCCCACACACACAGTTCATACCAACCTGGTAGATTCCAGTCTACCAGGTTGGTGATTGACAATAGAGGTGAGGTAGCTTTGGGTCTTAAGCTCTTATCCCACCTCTCTAACCAATCACCAACCTAGTAGCCTAGGTGTAGGGTAAGTGCTTTTATTATATTAAGGGTATGGTAGGAAATTTTGTAGAGAGGACAGACTGGCAGCCAAAAAGCTAATGACATGCCTTTTTTTATATATATTATCATTATGCTTATCACATTTTTAGTGTGTGAGGGAGGGCTTTTCTTCCTATAACGGCGGTCACTAGGTCAACCCTTAATAACTTCTATGGATGATTGGCATTGACTAACTTTATCTTTATGGCATAAATCATATGTTCACCAATTTTCATGTGATTTTGATAATCTTTGCCCATTGATTTTTTGATGGAAACCGTTTTCTGTTATCTATAATCCGTTATCGTTGCAGTTATCCAATGCAAGGGCAATGAGTATCGAAATCACACAATATTTGGTGTGTTTTATTCTGAGACGTTTAAATTGAACTGTGCTAGTCATCCAAAAACGGTGAACAATTGACATTTGACTCCCTCCTATGGCATGTGTTACCCATGCGTACGCACATACATACATATGTATGTATGTACATGGGTGGAGCTCCATTGAGTGCAACTTTGCAAGTGTGGGCAATTTCCCACACTTAAGCTGTTGACTAGCCTTTATATGTCGGAGTTTCCCCAACTATATATGAAGACAGTCACACAAATCACAATGGCCAACTATATGAAGCCACAAATCACAATTTCCATCTATAAATAGAAGAGAACATCAAAAGATTTTAAAACCGGTGAAGGCATTTTGATTTGTGTCTTTGGCTCTGTTTAGAACATAATAACCACCCTTGGCTAATTGTACTTCACTTAATATGTACATCTTAATTTACGTGTACTTCTTAATTTAAGAATTTGCTCACCTTTGATCATACTAGCTCAAATAATATATATCTAGGTATCTTAAATAATGAATCAAATGATAAATGAACACTAAAACAAACATGTGATCGAACAACTGTATGAAAATGTGATTGAGCAATCCTACAAAGACGTTAGTAGCAAAGATACCATTGGCAGCTATGATTATAATATGTTTCCTAACTATGAAATTCATTAGTACGAATTTTTGTTTACAACATATTCTTCTTGGTTATGTAAACTTAATACTGTGTTTCATCCCCACTGGCAAAAGTTATTAGCTCCATCTCTACGTGTATATCTTCTATGTTACGTTCAGTTCATACTCTGTGTGTGTGTGTGTTCAACTTCTTCTTGTTATATACTTCTTCCGCAAGTCTAGGGAATTTGTACTAACTGGCAAGTGGTCATTTAAAATCAAGCATTCACTGAATCACTTGTTCATAGTTTTCTCGGACAAAAAGTCGGCACTAACTAGGTGAGGTTTTACTTTAGGTAGACAGCTGGTTGTAAAAATATGTCAAATTTCTTTTGTGAAGCCTTGCTTTATACCAGATTCCATTTGGTCTGTAGAAAGGTTAGATGATGATATATGTGTTTATATTTTTTCCCTCAGTATTGACAATATTTATGAAGGCTGGTTTCATGTCTTAGATGTATCATCGAACTTCGCGGTGAGTGCCAGTATCATTAAGTTATGAAGAAGCACTTCATCTTGTTTTTTTACATAAAACCCTCAAGCATTGCTCCTTTAGAAAAATAGTAACCATCAGTGTTCAGTTTTAAGCCGAATATCTCTACTTGCTTGAATCAAAGCTTAGTTAGTGCAAGCACTCGAGGAATAAAATACCTGAAGTTTGGTTAGTTGGCATCGAGGTTAGAAAGCAATTCACATCACCATGTGAAAGATCTGCATGACCAAGACCCTTGGATGTAATTGCAGATGTAATCGTATCTTCTTTTAACTTGAAAAGCTGCATGTAGAAACCTGTATAGTTTCTCAGTGAAAATTCAGGAACGACGCAATTTTGAGAGCATGCGGGTGTGCATGCTTCATGTTTCAATTGCTGACTTTTGAAAGTGTTGAATACTTGATGTGTATACTGTTCCTATTTCCCTTTTCTTTTACAATGTCTCACTATTGCTGCATCTATTGATTCCTTTTGCATTTATGTTATGATGCATGGACAAGTTTCATATGCTACATATGTAAGTCTCAAAATATAATATTTATACTACAGTCATGTGCATTTGCATTGCTGCTTTTTCTAATGTTGTTTGTTCCTCATGGACTGTCTTCTATTCATTCAGTTGGATGTCTGGAGCAAGGAAAGAGAAGTTACTGGACTGAAGGCAAGCTTAAGTACATTAACATCTGAGGTTCAGCGTTTGAATAAGTTGTGCGCAGAATGGAAAGAAGCAGAAGATTCATTGAGGAAAAAATGGAAAAAGATTGAAGAGTTTGATGCTCGTAGATCAGAACTCGAATACATTCATACTGCTCTTCTTCAGGCTAACATGGTTAGTTATCTTCTTGTCATCTGTCATTGTTAGAAGATCAGTACAAATTCTTATAGCAGTATCATATCTCATAGACGCAGACTGTTATGGTATTTTAGATAGAATATAAATATAACATTGCCTGGTTGATGGATGAATTCAAGAAGCGAGCCAAAAATGATTACCAACATTTTTCCACCCAATGCAACCCCTGGGAAGTATGAACTTAGGTGTACTATGCATTTTTATCTGCATGAAGCATTGTAATTATTTTAGTGTTTCTGTGGGGGTGTTTTTGCCCATAATCTAGTACTAGAATATCATTTTCTAATAATTAGAAAATTTATTTTGGTGCTTTCCCTTATTTGTGCATTTTAAATTGCATACTCTTGCCACCGCTAGATGAGGCAAGTCAAACAGTCGATTGTTTCCATGTCTAGTAATATAAGAGGTCCAGTGTATGTCAACTTTACCGCCAGATCTGTGATGTGTGTTTGGTTGGTGGCATTCAAGCATTGTGCTTAATAGTAGTAGCTTGCAAGTCTATAATGTACCTACTTATTGCTATGAGAAAATACGACTCTTATTTCATAAAATTATGAAAACATTTAAACAATTATAATTAAATTAATTAAGCCAATTTAAACCAAATTTTTTTAAGCCTATAGTATGTTTTGGAAATTGAAATAAGTAAAATTTAGAAAGTTAAATAGTAAATACTAATGGTACAAAGGATTATTTTGTCTTTTACTCATTTTACTTATTGGGCTGCTAATCTTGATAATCTGGATCAAAAACACACCGCAAATAATTTGCTTGAAACGCCTTTTCATCGTTTACTACAGTATATATGGAGAGCGATAGAAATTGATTGCACACTATCCATTGCATGTTTTTTTTTTTTTTTCTTTTTTGGGCTGAAGTCAATTTATGTTAACATGTTTAGATTGGTGATTTAAAGGCATCTTACTTGGGGCCTCTAGTGCTCGTCTGAGGCAAAAATTCATCTAGGCATTTGAAAACATATATAAGCACCACAGCAGGCGGACATTTTTCTTATACCAGGCGCCAAGTCAAGCGCCTATGTCATGCAAGGCGAGGCTTGGTAGGGTCTCCTCAGTTTAATTAGAGGCGCAGGGCTTCAGACCCAAATTTGTCAAAAAATACCTAGTTCCTAGTGATATAATATCATTTTTTGAATTGATTACCACGCTACCCTAAAATAATACTAACAAAAAATAAATTGCTTTAGCTGATATCCATTGCTAGACCTGCTCAAGCTTACGTAAGAATGAGTTTTGATTTCCGTGAAATCTCAATTTGAAGATAATAACCTTTAGGCGTCAATTCCCTCCATGATGCACCATACCATTTCTGTTAAGGCATGGTGGAAACCTGAATGGCCAAAATATTATTGGCAACCTTTCAATTGATTGCAAGAAATGATAGTAAAATTAATAGCAGATACAACACACGCAAGCCTTCTCTTCCTCTGCACACGAACACATATATACACATGCAGAAATGAGCTCTCAATCATACACAGGAAAGTTGAAACTTAAATAGGTTAGCGAAAAGTTACTCTCATCATACACATCAATCCTTCTATTCTTGGGAATTAAGTGACACTTTGTACTCAAAAAGCTTCGAGTATGCCCACTTATTATGAAAATTCTAAACCTATTGAAGAGAAAAGAGAATGATGTGTCTTCTGTGTCATCATTATGCCATCTTTTTTAAGATCCATTGCAATTATACTATAAAATGCTTGTAGTCTTCTACTCAGCACGAGGGACGAATGAGCCTAAGTTTGATGTTTTTACTGAAAACTAATATACCTGTTCAAGATCTGCCCCAATATCTTTTCATGTTAGTAGAGTTAATTATCCGATGACACTCTTGGATCTTCATTTCTTGATGGTACACTAAGCAGTTTTCCTTTGTTATTTGCTGATTTACTTTACTTAAGGACATCATATTTCCTGTTCATGGGCCTACTCTGATCATACACTGATCAGTTTTTTAGAGTCCTCATGACATTCGTATGATGTGGATTGTCATTTACCTTTGTTAGGAATACAAATTGTTGATTATCTCATTGTGCTGTAGGGTGCATCGGCTTACTGGGACCAGCAACCATTAGCTGCACGAGAGTATGCTGGAAGCACCATCATTCCAGCATGCACAACTGTGGCAAACATTTCATCCAGCTCCAAAGATCTCATCGAGAAGGAATTATCTGTCTTCTGTCAAAGTCTAAATAAGAGCCTGTACAGGCTTCCGTCAACACCACAGGTTATTACTCCCTAGGCAATTTTATTTGATTTTTACAAAAAATGTGCTAGCTGTCTCTTGTCCTAGATGATAATTTGGCTGCTACTCAATGTCGCATATACTATACGTAACTCTTCATGGAGCTTTTAGAGTAATAAAACAACCAGATGACTGCATCTTCGTGGCATGTGTCATAGTGATTATGCTATATGATGGAAACAATCCTAAATTTGTTTTTTTACTCATATAATGTTACGATTTTCCCCATTTCTAATAAATTGACATACAATAATTTTGTTTGACCAGGCTCTTATCGAGGCTATGGGTGCCACTGGCGCAACAGGAGCTGAGGCTCTGGCAGCTGCAGAGAGGAATGCCACTCTATTGACTGCTAGAGCGGGTGCTAGGGACCCATCTGCAGTTCCATCTATTTGTCGTATTTCTGCTGCTCTTCAGTATCCAGCTGGTAAACTGTCATACTTATATCAGTCCTCCTCCAACAAATAGTCTAAATGCTTGCTTTCATGTGCATCTTTTCTTAATCATTTGAATGTATAGTTGAACTTGAGATGACTAGTTAACTGCAAAGTTCTGGAAAGACCATTATCCAATGAAAATGATTTGTCTGTTACCCTGGTCATCATTATCACCTTTCAAGTTCCGTCTCATATGATTATGGAGCATGAATCAGTTGAGAAAGCTCCATAATCTTACCATGTTTCTCTGATCTGTTGTCAACTTGAATTTAATTACCTATGATTTGGTTTGTAATTCTAGACTAAGGGAAACTGTGTTCATGACAAATGAGCAGGAGGGAATCTTTCCATAACATTGAGGGCTGGCTGATGGGTAGGTGAACTACATTTTTTTCTGTAATGCATCGGGAACATGAAATTATCAAGCCATCAAATTTGCTGTGACTGTAGGAAGGGTTCTAGAGTTTAGACAATAAGAGTTGATATGGAACCATGTCTCATATTAAAGTTACCTTCCTTCTAGCACGTGCGATGCATGTTGTTAAATTAGTAAAATATAAAAAAATAAAGGAAATTTTCCATGCTATAATTTGAATATATCTGTCTTGCAACTTTAATTTGTTTTTAATTTATTAGGCATATATATATATATATATATATATATTTGATGAAATTTGTTGATAAACTTGGATTTCAAATTTTTTTAAACTGTTGAAGTTTTTGTAACCATAATAATCTTCAATATTTTTTTAAAACTTTGTTTTAGGCTTTTAAGTTTTTGATTCTTCAGGATTTTCTCATCAAAAGATTCGATGACATGGACCATCTTAGAATTTAGAATTTTCTCATTTAAAAAAATATTTTATACGATTTAAATGCGAGAGCGCCAAATACCCCTTGTGTTCTAGTTATAATAATAGAAATTTGTGTGTATAAGATAGAGAGGGAGGGATAAAATGATTAGTTAATGACATGGACAACTTGTTGGGGTAAAAATTTGCACCCCGGTTGACCAAGTCAAAGTCAAGGTCAACCCCAAGCCAGATGGGCCCAAGCCCAAGCAAGTGGGCTAATGCCCAGGTGGAGCCCGAACACGAAGCGTCCGGTCTTCCGCCATACCAAAATAAAAAAAATCATGTAACAAATAATTTTTATGTAATTTTTGTGCATGAATGTATGCAAAATGGGCATAAAGCCAATTTTTTGTAAGCCCATGGCTTATGTGCAAAAAGAAGTGGCGCATGAGCCATGGAATGGCCAAAATGCCATTTTTGTAAAGCCCAAGGGGCTATATGTAAAGTGTATAGCCTATAAAGGCAAAGATAATGAAAATATCTCAACAACTTTTTCTCTCTTCAAAAAAAATTTAGATCTGAGATCTTTTTCTTTCCTCAAGGTTCTAAAACCTTCTCTTTTTTTTTGAATTAAATCAAGAGATTTACTCTTCATTTTATAAAACTAAATAGTTTTCACCACAAAACCCATAAAGGGGAACTCGGATCTTCCATTAGATCTCAAAAAGAAGAGATTTTTAACATCTCACATCTCTTGATCTTTAAGATCCTGCCAACAGAGGAGGAAGGAGACTCATCTCCAGGAACCCCATTTTGGGGAAGAACTAGGGCTCAAAGGGAGAAGCCCTTCATCAGCTTCAAAACAGCTTAGGAGTTTTCACTCCACCCTAATTTCTCTTTAGAGAATTTCTGGGGCTAACAGCCTCTTTTTCTTGCCTGCGCTCAAGCGTCCACGTGCCGACACGTGGCGCGCTAGCGCTCGAGCGCAAAGCGCCCATATGCCGACACATGGCGCGCTTGTGCCCTGCGCTCAAGCGCCCACGTGCCGACACGTGGCGCGCTTACGCTCAAGCGCCCAGCGCAAGCGCAAATTGCCCATGTGCCGACACGTGGCGCTCAAGCTCCCAACGTACACGTGCCGATACGTGGCGTGCTTGCGCTCCAGCGCTCAAGCGCAAAGCGCCCACGTGCCGACACGTGGCGCGCTTGCGCTCAAGCGCAAAGCGCCCACATGCCGACACGTGGCGCGCTAGCGTCTAAGCGCACATCACCTAAGAGCACAGCGCTCAAGGCGCTGACCCCACGCGTCCTTTGGGCGCTTTTTTCCTTTTTTATATATATACATGTATATATATGTACAGATATACACACACTCCACAACACTGTTCCCCCCAAAAAAATTTGGGCCGGGGCGTTACCCCGCACCCCGCAAGGGGGCCGCTAGCCTCTTGACCCCCAGCACGCTATCCGGGTAGCGGGACCCCCGTAAAAACTCTGCGTGGCTCCCGATATATCCAAACCCCCCTCCAAAACAAAACACACATGCACTGCACATTGAGTTCGCATGACCAGTTTAACCCGTTAATCGGAGGTTCCCTCGCCCCAAAGGCGAAGGGTAATTAACGGCAGCTTAGTCCGCGGCTGCCGGAGATTCGGATCTCCACAATCAATAAACCCCCGGCCTACCCTAGGCAGGGGGAATCTGTAGTACGCCTGACAAGCACGCGCGTATTTCCATCTCAATGGGATGACGAAAAACACCCTACAGATTCAGGCACGCCCGGTGGGACCTATCTCTCCTCCCATATTTCGGGTTAAGCTTTCATGCGAACTCAATTAATATGCATATCAATTGCCTATACTAAAATCATTTTTTTTTGTTGTGCAGGTTCACGTTCTCGAATTGCAATCTTCGGACGCAGCAAAGATGTCTCCAAGGATCAGCTCAGCTCTCGACACAGCTCTCATCTCTTACACAATGAAGATGGACGCCAGGACGGTCCTTCCGGCCAGTCTTGGACGACAATGGGAAGAGCTGCCACTACCATTCGGCTCTATTCTGTTTGTGTCAGCTAACGCCGTCCCAGCTCCTCAAGCTCCGGTAACAGACAAGCCGGTCTTAAAAGGGAAAAGGCCAAATGTCATGGTTGCGAGGGCATCTCAGCCCAAGCACAAGTCTGTTTCCGGACGACTCTCCATTGCTCCAGCAGGGGGCAAGGCCATCATCGCCAACAAAGCAACAGGGCGTCTCGAGCAAGCTCCGGTGGTGCCCTTGACAACTGCTCGACCGAGGGTCTTCTCTAAGCTCCCCGCTAATCGACTCATGATGGCTTCCCAGGAAATGGATGCCCGCCAAGTCCTTAAAATTGAGAAGTTAAGACAGAAAAAGCTCAGATATAGAGCCAACAAAAGGGCTAGGGCTCCTTCTAGGCTGAACCTCATGAGGTTCGAGGAACAGGGTTACCCCGCCAAAGATGAGGGGATGGCTGAATGTGTTATCCACACCGTCTACATGGTGGGCACGCGTCCCTGCGACAACCTTCGCAGCAAAAGCAAGGATGGCACCACCACATCTCAAATCCAACCTGGTGTGAATATAGCTGTCACTTCTCAAGACCAGCATCCTCCGGAGGGTGATGAAAATCCTCCCAGTGAGGCCGATAGGCAGAGAGAGTGCTCAGTTCATCAGGAGTCGGGCTCGGAAAGCGAAGATGAACCAACTTTCCATCCTAAGACCGCAGAGCAGCAACTTCTCTAAGAGCTCCGAAAACAGCTCAGAAGTAAAGATAAGGAGATGGCTAAGCCCTACTAAAAAATTGACGACTTGACAAACGTCGTCTTACAGCTCACGGCCCAACGTGCCTCTCAGTCGCCCAATCAAGCACATGGTTCTACTCATGAACCAGGAAACGGTGTCCCCAGACAGCCGACGCCTATTCCCTCAAATCTAAAGGTGGGCGGACCGCATGAAGACCAGTCGCATCCTATCTCGGGAAATGTCTTAGCGGCCGATGACAGCAACCCGCTAACTCAAGATCAAATCATGGATTTGGTTGCCAACAAAGTCGAAACATTGGTAGCCGAAGCCGGAGAGCAAAAAGATGCCAGAAGTAGCGGGAGAGCATATCCTGCTCGGTACGATCTTATGGAGTTTCCCACTGGCTATGTCGTCCCCAAATTTGAAAGGTTCGATGGGACGGGAAATGCGAACCGGCACATTGCCCAATTTAAAGCATCATGCGCAAATACTGGAGGCAATGATGCGCTCCTTCTCCGTCAGTTTGTTAATAGCTTGACGGATGTTGCTTTCGATTGATATACAAGCATACCAGATGACTCGATCACGACGTTCGCTCAAATAGAATCCATGTTTAAGCAAAGGTTCATGAGTGTCAGCGATAAAATCACCATTGCCGACCTCGTAAGGACAGAGCCAAAGAACAACGAAAGCAATATGGATTTTATACTCCGATGGCGCAATCTCTCTGTCAAATGCGAACCGCCGTTGGAGCAAGACCAATTCGTCAGTCTTATAGAAAATCTGAAGGACTGGATGAAACCTTTTCTGTGCATCGCATACCTTAAAACATTCCAAGAGCTGACCAAAAAGGTCCAAATGTTGGAACGCTCAAAGCCCGAGTCTGCTCAGGATCTTCAGTTCGCAAACGTACCAAAACCTTGGAGGGACGACAACCGAAAAGACGGAAGTTCTAACATCACCGATTCTCTAAATAAGTAGAGAGCGGGCGGAGCAAAAACTAACAAATCTCAAGAGCCAACTTTGGAGGAAAGAAGAAATAAGGTCTACTCATTCCGAAAGGACAAGGTCCACAAAATTTTTAAAGATGCTCTGAAGAATGGCCTGCGGCTACCAGAACCAAAAAGGCTAAGTGAAGCGAACAAGACTGATCATCCTAACTTTTGCCCATACCACCGAGTGCTGGGACACACTATTGAAGACTGTTGCATCTTCAAGGATTGGGTCGAGAAACAATGCAAGGCGGGAGAAATATCATTGTCCCCTGGTGTGCTAACAAACAATCAAGCTGCGACCGCCAATTTCATACAAACGGGGACCGAAGTCCTTCAGGGACCTCAGACATCTGCATTTATCTAAAAAGAGCGGACCAAGGCAACAAGCTAAGAGCCAAGCGAGCAACATTGCCAATGAAGAATCAATAGACGGGTACACAACCCATACGGTCTATATGATGAAGCTCAGGGGAACAAATCCTCCTACGCCTTATAACCATGACGATGACGCGGTTGTTGCCGTCCAATATCGGCCCGATCCAAATGATGAAGAGCCCGCTCAGGCCATTGAGCCAAAGGAACCCGTGGTTCATGCTGAGTCAAGTTCAGGCGGTAGGGATGACCCCGTTGTCATACCCGGAACTATAGAACAAGTATTATTCCAATGGCTTCAAAGGCAACTTCATGACAGGGATGAGAAGATGGCCAAGGTCCATTCTAAAGTCGACGAGCTGGTAAATGTCGTGGCGGACCTCACGACCCAAGTCACCCGATTGCAATTACAGCAAAGTCAAATTTTGGTTCGTGAGATGGGGGTTGATATCCGAAAGCAGCCGACCGATGCTCCCTCCAGCCCGAGAGCGGAACACCTTTGTGAAAAACGGACGCGATCAGCATCCAGTCCCTCGGATACGTACACTGAACGTGGTAAGCGGACATTAGGCGAACCAAAGACTTATCGTCCTCGGGGTCCGGCATCAGTAAGGGCACCTACTCTAATAGAGAGAAAGAAAGTATACTCTTTCAGGAGGGATAAAGTACGCGAAATATTCGTGGACGCCTTGAACAACGGTCTTCAACTGCCTATTCCAAAGAGGCCACACGAGATGAATATGACCGACAATCTCATATACTGCTCATATCATAGAATGGTGAGTCATACCATTGAATACTGTTATGTTTTTAAAGATTGGGTGGAGAACCAATACAAACTCGGGAAAGCCTCACAGTCGTCAGATGTATCGGCAAGCCACAAAGCTGCGATCATTAATACAGCTCCGCCAAGATCAAAATTCAAGGAGCTGGGATAAGCAAAGATGACCACCACGTCGTTAAACTGGGAACAATCGACCACCACGTCGTTAAACTGGGAACAATCGACCTCTAAGTCGTTAAACTGGGAATGTAAAAAATATATTTATGTAAATAAACAAAAAAATGTGTAAATAAAACAAAAATAATAAAAAGCCGAAATGATAGGGCAACTCGCAATAAAAATCAGCGAGTAAAAATAAAAATGAAAATAAAGCCGAAATGATGGGGCAACCGTGAATAAATAGCCGAAATGATAGGGCAATCGTGACCTTCGCGATAAGAAAAGCTGAAATGATAGAGCAATTACGGTAAAACAAAAAAACAAAGCAAAAGAAAAACAACGGCGATTGATGAGCCGCTCCTGGTACCATATTCCAGTGCAGCGATGCAGACGCGAACCAAAATCCAATTTCCCAAAAATTCTCCCAGCCCTACGGCCAGTCCCCAAATTGACTGCCGTATATACGATCCACGGGCTCAAATAATTCTCGTCACGCCCATGCCCCACCGCAACCACCAGTTACGTGGCTGGTCTCCGCCCTTAAAATTATGCACCATTGGAAAGACCCACACATGTGTCCTCACGATGCACGAGGAGAACAAACCTTCGTGGGATCCTTACGACTCATAAAGGAAAAACACACTTAGGAGTTCTCACGACTCCTAAGGAAAAAATACACCTGCGGGATCCTTACGACTCGTAGGGAGAAAATGCTTTTATGGGACCCTCACGGCCCATAAAATTAAAAAGCCTTAGGCGATGGGAATCTAAACCTGTCTCCTAAGCCATCGCTCCCCAATCCCCAAATGGCGAATGATGAGTCGCTCCTGGTACCATATTCCAGTGTAGCGATGCAGACGCCAACCAAACCCAAACTCTTAAATGGCGAATGATGAGTCGCTCCTGGTACCATATTCCAGTGCAGCGATGCAGATGCCAACCAAATTCCAAATCCCATACCCCAATGGCGAATGATGAGTCGCTCCTGATATCATATTCCAGTACAGCGATGCAGACGCTAACAGAGTCCGAAATTTTTCAGGCCCTACGGTCTGGATCATACATTCTGCAAAACCGTATACAATCCACGGGCGTAAAATGATCCCAATCTCTCCCAAGTCTTACCGGTGAGACCGCATTCAAAGTCCCACAAAAAATAATTAGAAAAAACAAAGAAAATAAAAAAGGTATGTCCACAAGCAAAAGGGGCACGGATGAAAACCCGAAAGGGCTCCGTGAGTAAAAACAGCAGGACTGCCGGCGAGTTTGTAAAAACCCGAAAGGGCGCAAACTCGTGAAAAAGAGATAAAATGCACTCGCAAAGTCATCTCGACTTTGTGAGGAGAAAATTCCCGCGTGAGATCCCTACGACTCATAAAGGAGCCACACACTTAGGAGTCCTCACGACTTCTAGGAAGAAAATACATCTACGGGATCTTTACTACCCGTAGGGAGAAAATGCTTTTATGGGACCCTCACGGCCCATAAAATTGAAAAGCCTTAGGTGATAGGGATCTAAACCTGTCTCCTAAGCCACCAATTCCCAAATCCTTCTGGGGCAAATGATGAGTTGCTTCTGGCATTATTCTAGTGCAGCAATGCAGATGCCAAACAAAAAACCAATCCCCAAATCCTTTCAAAGACAGATGATTCGCTCCTGGTACCATATTCCAGTGTAGCGATACTGATGTCGACTCAAATCAAGCAAATCAAACCAACCAATTCCAACATCGACCTCTGCGTCAACCAGCCGATACTCCGCCTCGGGGAAACGTCAAGCAGACACTCCGTACCGAGAGCACATCGACAACAGACACTCTGTCTCGGGGACACGTCAACCAGCTGATACTCCGCCTCGGGGAAACGTCAAGCAGACACTCCGTGCCGGGGGCACATCAACGACACTCCGTCTCGGAGATACGTCAACCAGTCGATACTCCGCCTAGGGAAAACGTCAAGCAGACACTCCGTGCCGGGGGCACGTCGACTACAGACACTCCGTCTTGGGGAAACGTCAACCAGCGACACTCTGCATCGGGGAAACATCCAACACAGACACTACGCATCAGGAAAACGTCCAACAACGACACTCCGTAACGGGAAAACGTCAAGCAGACACTCCGCATCAGGGAAATGTCCAACAACAACACTCTGCATCAGGGAAACGTCCAACAACGACACTCCGTAATGGGGAAACGTTAAGCAGACACTCCGTGCCGGGGACACGTCAACCAGCCGACACTCCACCTTGGGGAAACGTCAAGCAGACGCTCCGTGCCGGGGGCACGTCGACAACAGACACTCCGCCTCGGAGAAACGTCGACCAACGACACTCCATGCCGGGGGCACGTCTACCAAATCACTCTGGACCAGAGAAACGTCTACCACAGACACTTCATCTCGGAGAAACGTCAAGCGTCGACCGTCCATGTTGTAAAAAGGGCAGTGCATCCCAAAAAGTGGGAACCAAAGCAAGTCGCCTCCACGCAAAAGAAGATCCATCAATTTCATGTACACGACCCACATATGCTGTGTGCATTTATTGATGGGGGCAATTTGTTAGGGTAAAAATTTGCACCCAGTTGACCAAATCAAAGTCAAGGTCAACCCCAAGCCAGGTGGGCCCAAGCCCAAGCAAGTGGGCTAATGCCCAGGTCGAGCCCAAACACGAAGCGTCCGGCCTTCCGCTACCAAAATAAAAAAGTCATGTAACAAATAATTTTTATGTAATTTTTGTGCATGAATGTATGCAAAATGGGCATAAAGCCAATTTTTTGTAAGCCCATGGCTTATGTGCAAAAAGAAGTGGCACATGAGCCATGAGATGGCCAAAATGTCATTTTTTGTAAAGCCTAAGGGGCTATATGTAAAGTGTATAGCCTATAAAAGTAAAGATAATGAAAATATCTCAACAACTTTTTCTCTCTCCAAAAAATTTTTTGATCTGAGATCTTTCTCCTTCCTCAAGGTTCTAAAACCTTCTCCTTTCTTTTTGAATTAAATCAAGAGTTTTACTCTTTATTTTATAAAACTAAATAGTTTTTCACCACAAAACTCGTAAAGGGGAACTCAGATCTTCCATTAGATCTCAAAAAGAAGAGATTTTTAACATCGCACATCTCTTGATCTTCAAGATCCTGCCAACAGAGGAGGAAGAAGAAGACCCATCTCCAGAAACCCTATTTTGGGGAAGAACTAGGGCTCAAAGGAAGAAGCCCTTCATCAGCTTCAAAACAGCTTAGGAGTTTTCACTCCACCCTAATTTCTCTTTCTAGAATTTCTGGGGCTAAAAGCCTCTTTTTCTTGCCGGCGCCCAAGCACCAAGAGTCCACATGCCGACACGCGGCGCTCGAGCGCCTGGCGCACCAGCGTCCTGCGCTCAAGCACAAGCGTCCACGTGGCGCGCTTGCGCTCCAGCGCAAGCGCAAAGCGCCCACATGCCGACACGTGGCACGTTTGCGCTCCAGCGCCATGCGCTCAAGCGCAAAGTGCTCACGTGCAGACACGTGGCGCGCTTGCGCTCAAGCGTCCACATGCTGACACGTGGCGCGCTAGTGCCTAAGCGCACAACACCTAGACGCACAACGCTCAAGGCGCTGACCCCATGCGTCCTTTGGACGCTTTTTCCCTTTTTTTTTATATATATACATGTATATATGTACAGATACACTCCACAACACTGTCCCCTCCCAAAAAAAATTTGGGCCGGGGCGCTGCCCCGCACCCCGCAAGGGGGCTGCTGGCCCCCTTGACCCCCAGCCCGCTATCCGGATAGTGTGACCCCCGTAAAAACTCTGCGTGGCTCCCGATATATCCAAACCCCCTCTCCAAAACAAAACACACGTACACTGCACATTGAGTTCGCATGATCAATTTAACCCGTTAATCGGAGGTTGTAATTAACGACAGCTTAGTCCGCGGCTGCCGGAGATTCGGATCCCCACAATCAATAAACCCCCGGCCTATCCTATGCAGGGGGAATCTGTAGTAGCCTGACAAGCACGCACATATTCCCATCTCAGTGGGATGACGAAAAACACCCTACACAACTTAAAATTATAAAATTCATTTGGGCATTGCTCTCCTTTTTATCATTCCTTTTGTAAGAAGGATTGGCCATCCTTTAATGGCACAAGCTACATCTTGGAGTTTTCCTTACAAGAGTAACTAGAGAGTCAAATGGTTCCATTTCCCTATCCATTAGCTCCAGCATTTTGTAGCAATACCTCAGCACCCTCTTTTAAAATATGGTTGATAGTATTCTGTGTATGATGCTGTATCAGAACTCTTATTCTTGTATCACTAATAAGTTGTGTGTGTGTGTAAATACATATACATACAATTGTACATAGACATATGTAATATACATATGTGATAAACATATGAATATACATACAAATGTACATATGAATATACATATCAGATGAGTATGAAAATCACATAAAATTTGACGGATCTATGTTTTAAACCGTAAGGGTCAAAATGAGTGTAGATGGTCATCCAAAAGTTGGTGTGATTTTGGATTGGTATTGAAGACATGTATTGTTATGAATCCATATGTTTGCTCCATCTTTCTATATGACTGCATAATTTGATTTTATGTGCTCATTTTCCTGTTCCTGATTTAATATACTAGTGCATGGAAAACAAATTCCCTATTATTGCATTGCAGCAGACTTGAATTGTAGCTTCCATTCACATTCATCTTCAGTGAAACTTACATGACTGCTTTTGACTGTGGAAATTTATTCTGTCACTACTTTTGATTTATTTTATATTCAAGTTTGTTTTCATTAAGAATATCGTAACGGATTTAGTTAAATCTTGTTCGTGTAATCTGAGCTTATGAGTTTGTAATGTAGTGGAGCTTTACTTTTATACAGGTGCTGAAGGTTCAGATGCTGCGCTGATTTCAGTTTAGGGTCATTGGAATTCTGTTTAAAGCCCCGGGGTTCTGAAGCCAGCGTATTGGAAGAATTGTCCAAAGCAATTAATCTAGTTCATACACGGCGGGACCTTGTTGAGAATTATCGCGTTTTGCTGAACCATGCGCATCGTGTGCAGCTAGATTATGAGAGGTAAAAGATTTTTTAACTTGTGAGATACTTTGAGCACAACTTTTGATCTATACATTATGCATGCTATAGCTGAGGCAGCTTTATGAGGGTTGCACCTTCTAAAATGTCAACATCTATTTTTTTGGGTGTAGACCTAACCATGTGCAATGCATGGACAACCTAAACCAAGGGCCCTATTTGTTAGCAAAGAATCCAAATTGGACCATATATCAATTACTAGTGGTATTATTATATAGCTTGGAAAAAAAACCAATCAATTTTTAGCGGTTTCCATATACATCTTGCGCTGGAAATATGAACCATGAATCAATAGTAGAGGTAGTTTGAGAATATACATCTTTTTGATCTGGTAATGTGTCTTAAATTCAAGATATAAACGAGCTTGTTAAAATTAGATAAAGAAAGGATAGACCTGGGAATGTCAACCGTTGGAAGACCTAAGATCAAAGGCCTAATAAAGGACAACAAAATTAATAAAGGCGGATTAGTTTTTTCTCGCCAATAAATTTCTTTGTAAGAATCACACTGGAGAATTCATGGTAGACCTAACAGCTCAAGCCATGTTATGAACATAAGATATCAGATATCATAAAAAATTAAGGCGATGTAGAGTTACTGATGCTTTAATTAAAAGGAATCTGTACAAGTTGTACGATATGGTGGTATTTCATTATTCCTATTTTGAGTTGGGACTTGTTTGTGATATATATTGGTTTAATGTGGCTAAATAAGTTTACTTTTTAGTTACCAGTTAACAAAAAATCCCCAATAGAGGATAAGCACATTGGTTCCTATATATAATAATAAACGAGATAGACAAAGCTGTACAAAAACCATCATGGAATCAATCTTTGCCATACAAAATATTTGGAAGAGTAAGTGAACAAAAACTAACATACAAAAAGTATAACCAATTTGATTTTATATCGAGCATGAACGAAGGTGACATTGAAAGATACCTATCAACCAAGACAATTAATTGAGTTATATTGGGAGAAGAAAATAGGCCTGCATTCTTTTATATAACTAGCAAGTGGGCCCGTGCAAATTCGCAGGATGGCTATACAACAACAACAACAACTGAGCCTTTTATCCCAACCATATGGGGTAGGCTACATGAACCAACATGAGAATCACGCCGGGTCCAGCACATGAATCCTCCGCCTCCACTCACTCCTATAGAACAATATACTTTCATCGAATCCTTTGGCATCCATATCGTTTCGTACCACCTCCATCCATGTTTTCTTAGGTCTTCATTTTGCCTTTTTACCATTGCCCATATCTAGAGTATCTATTCGTCGAACCGGTGCTTCCATAGGTCTGCGTCGCACATGACCAAACCATCTTAGCCGGTTTTCCCGCATCTTCTCCTCCATAGGTGCTACACCAACTTTTGCACGATTATCCTCATTTCGCACCTTATCTTTTCTAGTGTTACCGCGCATCCAACGAAGCATGCACATCTTCGCTACATGCATCTTCTGTGTATGATGCTTCTTAGGAGCCCAGCATTCTGTACCATATAATAAGGCATGCCGAATAGCGCTCCGGTAAAACTAACCTTTCAATTTTAACGGAAAGTTACGATCACACAAAATCCCTGTTGCACTCCTCCATTTCAACCAATCAGCTTGGATCCTTTGATTAACATCATTATCGATCTCCCTATTCTTTTGGATGATGGAACCTAGATATCTAAACTGGTCGCTCGGTGATATCTCTTGCCCTTCCAATGTTATACCAATATGGTTTCGACTTCTCTGGTTACTAAATTTGCAATGCATATATGCTGTCTTGGACCTGCTCAATCTGAATTCCCGAGATTCCAATGTTTGCCTCCATAATTCCAATTTGGCATTAACTCTTGCTTTCGTCTCATTTACTAGAACAATATCATCAGCGAATAGCATACACCAAGATAACTCATCTTGGATAGTTTTAGTAAGTTCATCCATCACGATGGTAAACAGGAATGGACATAATGCAGATCCTTGATATAAACCAATTGTAATCGGAAAATCACTCGTTAAGCCGCTGCAGGTTCTGACATTTGCCACTACTCCATCGTACATTCACGGGATGACTATCCAAGAAAAAAATGATTCAAGGCCAAATGATGTCCTATAATTCACAGTGATATGCATAACAAAATTGATGAGTCATGTAAAACTATTGCATTATCTAAAATAAAAAATTTACATTAACAGAAAAAATTCAAGCCGAAGATTGACAATAGCGTCATTTTTTTGCTGATAATTCTGTGTTTATCCTCTTTATGACTTCTAACGATCGTATCATTAAAAAAAAGATAGAGCTTAAACAAAACAAGTTTGAAAGTTTGACCAGGAGATCCTGAGGTTCGAGACTTCCGATAAGCACAGGCACTTGCCGTTAATTATACGGTGTTGTCTTAGGAAATACCTAGATGTGATACCTTGTTAGGTTGTTCTAAATCATATCAGTTTGAATAAAGATCACATTACAGATATATGTACTTGCAAATAACAGAGAATATAAAAGAATCATCAAAGGGAATTTCATTTATATTAACTTCGTAAATTTTTGATACATTACATTTGTTTATATCTCCAAGCTTATACAAATCATTACAAGAGATACAGATATATCATAAAATAAATAGGGGGTTTACTATCAAAATTGATGTAAAAAAGATCAACATTTAGCCAGTTTGAGCAAGTTGCGGGATCCTTTATATGGGACACACGACATGTATACCTCAGGGCATAGGGGTGTAACTCCAAATGGAATCCAGATCCTAAGTTGAATGGATACAGACATCTTTAGGGAAATATCCCCTCCATTTCCCTATTTGTTTTTAAGATATTCGACGTGGATATCTTTAAGATACCCGATGCGAGTATGCTTGAGATACCCGACCCGGGTATGTTTTGTAATACCCAATGCGGGTATCTTTAAAAATACCCATTCTTGCATTCCTTGTAGAGGAATTTGGGTTATTTGTGACAAGCAACTTAATATGTGGATATCTTTATTTTTAAAGTTATCCGCTTCATTGTTTCTTTTAAAGAATTGTCAATTATAACCAAACTTCTTATTCCATTTTTAACTTGTTAAAAATTTAGGCAAGTTTCCCCTTATATTTTGGGTTTTCTGTGAAGAAAAAAGATTTTTTAATGTCTATATTCTTATATATACAGAAGATAGGGTTCCTTGGTAATCTAAAAGAGTATTTTCATGAACTCTATTTTTGTCAAAGAAACACTAGTTTTAATCATGTTCTTAAGTTCATAGGGTGATTTTTGGTCGTGGGAACCCATGAGCATTCCTTAAGTCTTCAACCCTTGAATGTTCCCCATCAAAAGATAAAAGCAAGAAGAATAAGTCTTTACTAAGAGTTCTCATCAAAGTTCACCATCTCTTTCCTCTTCTTTCTTGAACCAAGAGCACTAAGTCTTGAAAACTCCATCCAAGTTTTAGAATTCTATCCTTGTGTGTTCTCTGCCTTTTGAAGGAGCGTTTATATCCTTTTGCATGAATGGGGTAGTTAACAAACCACCGCCTATATTTTTAGGGAGAGCGGGGGTTGAAAATTCCCTTTTTAAAGCCCATTAAATGCCCTGCAGTGCTTCAGTAAAAAGCGGGATTTCTCCTTTGACTTGGTCGAAGTATCAACTGAAGATTCCCACAAGCAAAGGTATCTGCTTTTTAGATATACCCGCAAATAATTTATGTTGGGTGTTTTTGGCTTCAACAGTCCGAACAAGGCTTAATTCTAAAAAAACCCCAAATCTTTTAGCTAAATTACGAGAAACACCTAAAAACCTTTAAAATACATAAGAAACTATCACAAAACTTTCAAAGTACTTTAAAAAACTACCATAAAACTTTCAAAAACTACGAAGAACTATCAGAAATAAGATGTGCCACATTAGCAAAAAATTGCAGGAACTGCCAAAAAACAGGGGAAAATTGCACCATGGTAGTTTCTTGTAATTTTGAAAGTTTTTGGCGTTTTTCGTAGTTTAACTATAAGGTTTGGGGTTTTTTTTGGAATTAAATCTCCGAACAATAGATGGGCTGTAAACATGAAAGGTGGAGAGGTTTCAAAATCTTAAAAAATTTGAATTAGCAAGAAAAAAATTGAATACTTAGACTGATAACTTTATTGGCAAAATTGTAAGAAATGAGTATATAATCCAAATTAAGGATAAAGAAATACCTGCGATGGCCATTCATCATGTTCAATGGGGCTTGGGTTATAAAATCAGATCATGATTATCAATATGGAGAATACGTCTGGAATACTATTGTGCCCTTCGAATATTCATAAAATTGAAGAAAAACTCTGTACCTTAAGGCAACATTGCTTTATGGTGCGAGTATTGGGCAAGAAGAAAACATGTCCATAGACGAGTATGTTGAGATGGAATGTCAATGTTCTACGAAATATGGTAAGACATGAGTGCATCTATAGAAGTTCGGAGTATTTCTAGAGGATGAATTGAAAAGGAACCGATTGAGATGGTTTGGGTATGTATAAACAGAAACCGATTAGTACGCTAATTAGAAGTATTACAAGTGGAGTTACTAGAGTAGTTAGATCTAGAGGTAGGCCTAAATGGATATCAAACATTATGGTAATTTAATTGAAGGGGTAACCTTTAGTACAACTGAATAAAAGAGAGTTCATGTATCTGAATCCATAAAGTTGAGATGAAAATTTGTATCATAGCAAGCAAAATATTGAGATTTTGAAAATTTCGTGATTTTTGTATGCCATAGCATGCATAATATTGAAAAAATAGAAAAACACTACTTTGAGATTTTTGAAAATTTTGCAATTTTTTGTGTTATACATGTATATTGTAGAAAAATAGAAGAAAACTAAAAATATTAAGACTTTTGAAAATTTCGCGGCTTTCGTGTATTACAACATACATAATATTGAACAACGGAAGAAGACGACAAACTTTGATATTTTTAAAAATTTTGCGATTTCCGGGATGCTATAACAAACAATATATTGAAAAACCAAAGATAATAGAAAATTTTAGGAGTTATGAAAATTTCGCATTTTTCGTATGCTCCAACATGCAAAATTTTGAAAATTTGAAAATAAAAATTTGGGATTTTTTAAAATCTTATGATTTTCGTGTAGTCAGGGTTTTCAGTCCCCCGGAGTACGGTTCACTCAAACCGTATTTTCTTCGTTTGATTAGGTTCTTAGCAGTATTCAACGACCTTTTCATCTTTTTCTTCACATAGCTTTGTCGCGTTGATATCTGGAAGTATTCTAAAATTACGAGCAAGTAAAATATTGAAAAACAGAAGGAAATTTCTGAATTTATGAAATTTCAAGATTTTTATGCGCTATATATATGGCATGCAAAATAATGAAGGAACGATGAAAATAGATTTTTTTTAGATTGTTTGAAAATTTTGCCTTTTGTGTTGGACTATGCAAAATATTGAAAACATGAAATCGGAATTTTTTAGAATTATGGAAATTTTGTGATTTTCGTTTGTTAGTAAGCCAAATGTTGAAAATCGAAATAAACAAAAAATTTGGAATATTTGAAAATTCACAATTTTCTTGCTCTATACAGCTAGCAAAATAATAAAAAACATAAGAAAACAGAAAATGTTACAATGTTTGAAAACTTCATCATCTTTCGAGTGCTATATATATATATATATATATATATATATATATCATACAAAACAGTGAAAAATCTAAGAACAAATTTTTGAGATTTTTTAAAATTTAGCTATTTTTGTGTGTTATAGAAGCAAAATATTGAAAATGGAAGATAATTGAAAATTTTGGTATTTTGAGAAGTTTGTGATTTTTGTGTGCTATAAGAAAATATTGAGATTTTTGAAAATTTAGCGATTTTCATGTGCTATAGAATGCAAAATATTGAAAATTTGAAGTAAACGGAAATTGTTGAGAGATATTTGAAGATATCATGATTTTCGTGTGCTAGCAAACAAAATATTGAAAAAGTAAAGAATAAATTTTTTTTGAGATTTTTGAAAATTAACCGATTTTCATGTGCTCTAGAATGCAAAATATTGAAAAATCGATTAAGACTGATTTTATTTAGAATTTTGAAAATTCCACGATTTTCGCGTATTATAGCGAGCAAAATATTGAAAAACCGAAGAAAACAGAAAAATTTGAGATTTTGATTATCATGTAATTTTTGTGTGGTAGCGTGCAAAATATTTTAAATTTGAAAAACAAACAATTTTGATGTAAATTTCACGATTGGCGTGTGCTATATATCGTATTGAAAATATTAAAATACCGAAGAAAACAAAAATACATGATATTTTTGAAAATTTCATGATTTTGTATGCTATAGTTAATGTTGAAAACAACAATAACGTAGAGCGTAACGTTCCCTCTCCAACAATTCTTTTATCCCAAGCATATGGTGTAGGCTATATGAACCAACATGAAAATCCCATCGGGTCCACCACATGAATCCTCCACCTCCACTTACTCCTATCGAACAATATACTTTCATTGAGGCCTTTGGAAACCATATCTTTTCGTATCACCTCCATCCATATTTTTTTCGGTCTCCCTTTCATCCTTTTGACACTGCCTATATCAAGAGTATCCATTCGTCAAACCGGTGTTTCTATATGTCCGCATCGCACATGACCAAATTATCTTAGCTGATTTTCCCGCATCTTCTGCTCTTCTTAACAGGTGTTACACCAACTTTTGCATGAATGTTCTCATTTATATCTTATCTTTTCTAGTGTTACCATACATCCAACGAATTATGCGTATCTCTGTGCATTTTCTGTGTATGATGCTTCTTAGAAGCCCAGTATTCTGTATCATATAGTAAGGTAGGCCGAATAGCGCTCCGATAAAACTTACCTTTCAATCTTAACGGAAAGTTTTGCGATCGCACAAAATCCTTATTATACTCCATTTCAACTAACTACCTTGGATCCTTTGGTTGACATCGTTATTAATCTCTCCATCTTTTTGGATGACGGAACCTAGATATGTAAACTGATCGCTCGGTGATATCTCTTGCTCATCCAGTGTTATAACAATGTGGTCTCGACTTCTCTGATTGCTAAATTTGCAGCGCATATCATATGTAAAATCTTATTTATTAATAGCGTAGTTTATGATATTGCTATCAATTCATAGCCTAACATAAGCTATTTGTAGAAATAACGTAAAGGAGCGCAAGTTACTTTGTATTTAAGTTAGCGGTTGAGTAACGTAGCAAATAGATTGGGTTATGTTATACAACGCAAAATAACAAATTACATAACGGGTTTTTTCAACATTCCTATATCATGCATAATATTGAAAAAAGGAAAAAAATCTAAGATTTTCTAAAAAATCTTGTGATTTTCATGTGCTATATGACAAAACATATTAAAAAACCAAAGGAAACAAATAATATTATTTTTGAAAATTGCACGAGTTTCTTGTGCTGGCAAAATATTGGAAAACCGAAAATGCAGGAATTTTAAGATTTTTGAAATTTTGCCGTCGTGTTCAGTTACAGCATGCAAAATGTTGAATATTAAAAGAAAACAACAAATTTTGGGATTTTTGTGCATTTCGTGGTTCTCATGTGCTATAATAATCAAAATATCGAAACACCAAAGAAAAAAGAAAATTTTGTGATTTTTATAAATTTCATGATTCTCGTGTGCTATAGCAAGAAAAATATTAAAAAGCTGAAGAAAAATGCTGAAGTATTTGCAATTTAATCCTTTATGTATTTTACATATGAAGTTCATAAATATGAGATATTGCAATTTACAATTTGTATGACAATAAACTTTTAAATTAATATGATTTTTCTTTACTTCAGACTTTTGCTTAGACTTTTGCTAGTAAAAGTAAGTAGTTGTAATGGTTGCACCCTCAATGGTAGAATAATACTTTGATATACACCTAACCTAATAGGTATGATGCTTATAATTTGTTCAGGATCAACATGTGCCGTCATGTTCTATAGTGACAGAGAGCATAAGATGACTTATTAAATTGCTTCTAAATCTGCAGGATGACCAACTATTGCTTAAAGGTAGCTGCTGAACAAGAGAAAGTTGTTTCCGAAAGATGGCTGCCAGAACTTAGGAAAGCAGTTCTGGATGCACAGAGATGCTTGGATGATTGCCAACGTGTTAGGGGATTGGTAAGCAATGCTATTTACATCTTAGTGCATTATCAGTTAGTGAAAGAAAACAGCTACATTTAAACTTTTCTCTTCCGACACAGTCATCTTTTACTCGAGTTTTATTTTTAATCTCGAATTGTCACGTAAGATCAAGAAATGATTAACTTCAACCACTCATATCTCCGACAATATGATCAGTCAAGAACCTTAAATATATTACATATGCATAGGCCTGAATTCTCGTAGCTTTCCCCTGCTTAGCGAAAGTGTCCTTTATATATTCCGAATATCGCACAACGTCCATGGCCTTTGTAAAAACAGCAGGTGCATTGAACCATACTGTAGCGATTTTTTTCTGTTTTAATCTCGGAAACTTATAGTTGCAACAATCTATTAACAGTTGTAAATCTCCACCATGCCATTTGATGTACGTAGATGCCAATGTTTTGGCATAATGCGCTGTTTTCTTACATAAGTGGTTCAACTTCTCACCACTTTGGATTATACAGGTCGATGAATGGTGGGAGCAACCCGCAGCAACTGCTGTGGACTGGGTCACCGTCGATGATCGAAATGTTGGCGCATGGCTCAATCATGTGAAGCAACTTCAAATGGCATTTTATGACCAGCAGCTCTTGTGAAGGTTCTGCATTCTTCTTTTCTTGTTGTATATCTCGAGCCATGCATTTTTATTCCAATCCGCGCTGAATATGAACATGATGTTGTCGTAGCAGGGTTCGATCTATGCTTCTTATTTATTGATTTATTTTTCTTGTTGAATATGAACATGATGTACACAAAACCTGAATTTATTTATTGATTTATTTTTCTTATTTTGAAGCGTTCCATTGCATTCGTTCTTTCTCTTTTCTTTTTCCTTTTCCTCTCGCAAATGAGTAGAAGGCGATTATGGGCTTCTCCATGGAGCCACGGTTCTTCCATAAAACCTGTGCACTTTTGGAATGCTATACTGTTCTGATCGAATGTGAAAATCATCAGCCTTCTTATGCTTGAAATTTGTATTGTTATCTTCTGTTGCTTCCTGAAGATTGAAATTGGTTGTTTTGCAGTGGTAGGACATTAAAGATAATTTCTAAGCAACAATCTTGAAGGACTTTGTGCTCTACTCTCTTAGACCTTTGATATTCTTAGACATTTATCTTTATCAGAATATAAAACAATAATTCTCAATGCTCGTAACTTCGGAGTTGTCCAGCAGAAGGGCGTTGAGATAATTTCTAAGCAACCGTGGTTCAAAACGCGTCCAGGTGCTTTGAGCTCAAGTCTTGGCCAAGCCAAAAGTAATACTTTACCTACCGGGTTGAAATCTCACCGCAATCTACCCGAAACAAAATGGTGGGATCCATAATATCTAGCTGTTAGTGCCAAACAAGCGGGCTCATCATATATATATTTTGGATAGATTGTGGTAGGATTTCAAGCCCTGATAGGTTATGCATTCAACTGGATTATCATAATTTGGGTATCCATGTGGTAATGGCTCTATAATGTTTTACTGATTGGACACCAAGTTATAATTTGTCCAACAATTTAGAGGAATCTAAGAAGTAAAAACTCTAAAACAGTACACAGTTTCCTACAATTTTCATTTTCATGATATCATTGTTGCGAAACTCTCTACCCTACAAACAGACCGAAACCTTTAAATCAAATTAAAAAAATCTTCCATGAATTAAAATTAGAAAAGTTAGAACAAAAACAAATATGATACATCAGAATTAGCGGAATAGTTGTTTCTATAATGCTTCACTAGTTGAAATAATTGGATGTATATAACTTGCTCATTCATTTAATCTACATTCAAAAAAAGAAAATCTAGAAATTCCACAATATTGTATATCTCTACTATAATGCAAACCCAAGTATGTGATCTCTTCTTTTTAATAACAGAATTTAAGAAATGAGAAAAGTACTCCAAATTATTCCTCATATGAACACCATTAATCAATTTAAATATTTATCGCCATCTTTTGGTTTTGTGTTGGAATCTCTCCCCTTGCAGTAACAAGAGGGAAATTTCAATCAAATATGTGAAGCATTTCCGGTTGCAACCCCCTCCCAACCAGCACCAAATATTCATCCTCTTTTTTTCAATTTTTAGATGCATCTTTAGAACTCCATCCTCATAATATTTGTTTAAACAATACTATATTTAGGCTATACATCAGGCGCATAGCAAAAAATATTAGCTTCTTCATGTTTGGCCTCTCCACTCTAAAATCTGAATGCAAAACAAGATAATCAAATCAAATTAAAGTTTATATGAATCAATATTGTTATTATAAATCATGTAATATTAAGAGTTAGGATACTCTAGCTAATGTCTATACTTAGGAATTCATGCATCACTAATAAATTCATCCACCACTCCAAATTCCAAATTAACCGTGCCACTCCAAAAACTAACTAAGAAATTCATTCACCATTCCAAATTCCAAATTAACGGTGCCACTCCCAAAAACTAAGAAATTCATGTAATGTCGATTTTATGGTTTCACAATCAACGGTTTATAGAACATCGATAAACCATGAATTTTTAGTATAATTAAATCAACATGCAAACGATTTTGAAAGCATATGAATTTCGGTGTACCCGTGTATTTTACCGTTTAGATCAAGATGACCGGTTCTGATGATGTTCAATATTGGCGACGCCTGGGATCAGGACACGTGGCGGATGGCATGTCCCATGAACCGGAAGAAAGGGCCCACCGAGGCCGACCAGGCCTCCCTTGTACCCGATCTGCAATCACAAGCTAGCCCCCCTCGGGGCTCCCGCATATTAGCCTCCTCGGCCCCTCAGCACGCCCCGAGCTGCCACAAGACCAAGATTCCTCGGTCTTCTCGCTCGTCCCCGAGCCCCCGACCGAGACCGTCTTCCTCGGTCCTCCGACCAGCTTTGCCGCTCACATGCATAACCGCCGCTCCGCGAATCTCGCCATGCGCGGATTCTCCGCCAGTAACATCCCACGTTCCATGCCTCCGCGATCTCCATTAATGGACGATCCGCTCTCTACGCGAGCATGACGTCGAAAGCATAACTGCCGGCGAGATTCTCGTGCCTGCTGCTGCGTGCCACCACCGCTATATAAACCCCCATCACAGAGAGGTCAAGTAAGCCATTTTTGACTCATTTAGCCATTACGCTGCTCGGATAACTTGATCGTCGGAGGGTCCTAGGTGGTATCAAACCATCCCGGGACTTCTTTGCAAGTACTTGGCGCCTAACTCCTCCAATCACCAAACCTCTTCAAAACCCATTGAGACCCACACACAACAGGAGATCCCCTCCAGAATCCATTTGGAGATCGACGGAAGACAACATCTGAAAAAGATCTGAAAAGCACCTCCATCAGGTTCGGATCGTCGAAAATTTTCGATTTTGAAGTGGGGTGGATTTTTTTGTTTAGGTCCTGGTCTAGAGGATCCTGACTCATATTGATAAATATCCTACTAAAATTTTGAATTCCGCTAAATCATCAAATATACATTTCTTCTGTTCTTGATTTCATTTATAAATCTCTAAATACTAAATCTTTCGAAAATGTAGGATCCAAGAATCGTCATTCCAATAACTTGATCCTTAAAGCGCGAGACTTATCATCATCATCTTTCAAAAGACACTCGTGTGCCTAAATAGTCTCAAGCAAATCAAATATCTCCGCACACTCCAGCAAAAAATCCAACAGCTGAACTAAACCCACACATGCAATAATCGAAACACCCAACCACCGCGTTAGATACAACCCTTGATCTATGCTCGCTTTCTGTGACGGTCTATTAGTGCGGTCTGGCTATACACCGGAGAGTGAAGAGGTAAATAGTAAGGAATTTCTGTTATTTAAATTTTTATTTAGCAGATTGGTTTTTCTCCAATAACTCACGATTTAAAAAACAAAAATGGGTTTCAATTTTTAGATTATGATTTGACAGAATAAATGATCAGATCTATTATAATGTTTATCCCATGTTTTATCTTTATATAAACAACTAGATTTCTAAACACATGCAATGCATGTGAAAGATAAGAGGGATTAGTTAAATAAGAGTGAAGAGAGAGGATTAGCAATTATCTTGTTTTTATTTATTTTTCCTTTTTGGCTTTTGAAAAGAAAGGTAGATCATTGTTTGCCGCTAGTCATATATTGCTGTTAAAAATTTAATTATGAAATTATTAATATATTGTATACTTGTATAAGGATTAGAAACTCTAGATGTGTAAAATTAAAGTTGAATATACATAATATCAAAATTAAAGATGAATTAAATTTGAGCACTGTAGCTCAAAGGGCTTGAGTTATAATAGTGGAGATATAGTATTTACAAATTATAGCAATAAATTCTAATAAGATATATATAGTACTATATTGAATTATGTATGAATAATGTTTTATATTTATTTAGGGTTGCTTGTATTGCTTTACAAAACCCTCTTAAATCTCATACATTTTAAATTTCTTCTTAAATTTATTAAAGCACTCCATATTGCCCCGTTTATTTGTTTATCTATTTATTTTTGTCTAAAACTTAACTTGCCATTATCTTAACAAAGGTCAATTTTAACTAATATTAATAAAATTATCTTCATATGCCCCTCCATATAATTGTGTTCGATCAATTATGCCCCCCTTCTTAATTTCTTACAAACAAACTCTATTCGCAAATACACTTGACGACGCGAAGAGGGAAAGAAATGAAGCAGAAACTATATGGAAAAGTTTGAATATTTAGAGAGTAATATAAAAGAAGATTGAGATTTACAATAGAAATCCATATCTCCACTCATATAACCACAGAATTTGAGGGTCTCTAAATTGATTTCAATTAGATGACGTAGACCCCAATAGAAATCGAATGTAGAATTTTCTTTAACAAATATTTAATAAATGCAATCATCACATGAATAAGTTTTAACTATACGATCATCTATACTGATTTTAAATAACTATTGTGAATCATTTTGAAAATAAACATCATTTTTATTTGAACACGTGCATCGCACGTATAAGATACTAGTGATATATAACTGTATTGGCAAAAGGAAGGGAAGGTTAATTTTAAAATTGTTGGTGATGTGACTTCTTATTTTTTCAAAGAAATCAGACAAAATACACCTTTGTGTTATGTGCAATGCATGTAATTAAATGCCACATTATTATTATTTTACTAGTGCGATACCCGTAATTAAATTAATCAAGAAATTTATCATAAATATTTTATAGCAAAAGCGCTAGTGAAATAAAAGTTAACCATATGGAGGAGTGCAGGTAACTTAAAGGGTTAAAAGAAACTAGTATTAGTATTTAGCACGGGCACTTTCGTATATTTTAACATGGATAAAGATTTGAGATTTTCTTTAAAATAATTAGTTAAAATAATATAGTTTTAATATTTTCGCAGGATTTATTTTTTAAAAAATCAATAAATTAGCTATCTTAAATAATTTTAAAATATCCTTATTATCTTAACAAAAATTATTTAAGATATTTTCCCAAACAAAAAATTAAAGTGATTTAAATTTAAAAACTAACAAATCTCTTATTTCTATTTCTTATTAGTTTAATTATGTGCACTGCACATGCCAGTTGACACGTCATCATTGCTTAGGTGGCAGCAAATTAGAGAGGTTTATTTTGACTTAGAACATGAAATAAAAGTTAAGCATAGTAGTATTTTGCACATGCGATGCACATGTTCAAATAAAAATTGTGTTTATTTTTTTTAATTTGAATTCAAAAAAATTAGAGAAGCTTAAAACTTATGTGGTGGGAGTGGTTAATTTGTTTTCAAAATGATTCATAATAATTCTACTAGTTATTTAAGATTTGTTGAGATGATTGTATAGTTATAACCAAGATTGTATTTATTAAATAAAATTATATATCTAATTTTTTTATTGCTGATTAGGCAGTGTTAAACCATCAAATTAAAATCAATTGAAATGAATTTGGGATCCTCAAGTTTTGTGATTATAATGGTAGAGATTATATATTTAAGATCAGTTGAGATGATTGTATAGTTGCGACTGTTTCGGTTGATTGATGATTGTATATATATTAAATATTTGTTAGAGAAAATTCTATATTTAATTTTTTACTGCTGTTGTGGTGCAATTTGAGACTAAGTTAGATAATCAAATTAAAATCAGTTTGGGACCCTCAAGTTTTGTGATTATAATAGTAGAGATGGAGGAGTGTGGTGGTTATAATAGTAGAGATGGAGGAGTGTGGGTAACTTGAAAGTGTTAAAAGAAACTAGTGTATTGCACGCGTGATACACGTTTATATATAATTTGTTTTGTAGCGAAAAAAGCAAAACATACTTCGGTCAATGTTGATATATATAGCAATCTTTAAGAATAGATGTGTTCATCGTCTCGTTATATTATCATGATTGATCAAATAAAAATATTCTGAAAAAGAATAAAAATTAGAATTAAGATCTAATTCATCATCTAAAAATAAAATCTTGAAAAATAAGAAAAATAAGAAAAATCAATTAAGGGAAAAATCTCATAATCATAAGAAAAAGGAAAATAAATATTAAAAGCATTATTTGTCAAAAAAAATTATTAGTAGCATTTGTTTGCCTTCATTTGCCTATCCTAATATCCTTTTCCCTAGTGCTTCATTTTTTCTTCCTTTTTAAAAAGGTCTTTAAACAATAACTATTTGTTTAAGCGGTAGTTTAACGAAGGTAATATAAAATTTTAACTCATCATCTTTTATCTTTATTATTAAAGGGCAAAATGAAGGGGTTATTTAATTTTGAAATTGATCGGTGATATGACTCTTATTTATTCAAAAAAATCAAACAAAAAATATCATTGTTTTATGTGAAATGCACGTAATTAGATGCCATGTCATTATTATTCTACAAGTATTGTGATGCACGTAATTATATTTGTCACTTCATTATTATTTAAAAAGTGTGATGCATGTAGTTAAATTAATAAAAAAATCATCAATAAAATATTTATAATGACGTGCAACACACATGACAAAAGCGCTAGTTTAAAGAAGTATCAATTTTATATCTTTTGTGTAATTATCGTTTCTCTTCTTTTTTACTTGTTTTTTTTTAATTATAAGAATTACACATGTCACTCAACGGGTGTTTGTTAGTCCAATTGGAAATTAAATTTGAGGACCCCAAGTTTTGTTGTTATAACAGTCAAGAAGAAAGATAAAAGTAACTATATTAATAAGAGTTTCTATTTTTCCTTAAGACAAAATTTGAATAATGATAACCATTTGTTTAATTCTTGATTCCATTTCAATTTTTGGTCAGGTTTCAAATTTAAAATTAAGGAAAAGAATCACAACCAAAAATCCAAGATCTTTTGGTTCGATTGCTATGGTCGGTCCAAACATATTAACGTTCACCTCTGGTCTTCTGATGAATCTCGAGAACTGGGAGTGCACCAAAAGGCTTGTGAGATATGGTAGAATGAGATGATAAATGCTGATTTAATACAGAGCAGAATGACAAGAAACGACTCACATTTAGAACCCAAAATGTTTGAGTTACATGTTAAAAAAAAACACACACACACACACCCCACCCGCGATTAACCAAAGATGAAGATACTCATGTCAAAGCATTCATTCAACAAATGCTTAAGAATCTATCTATTCAAGTACAGATGTCACCGATCCATATAAATATTTTCTAAGCAAAACCCAATTAGACAGGAAAGATGCTTGAGCATCTAATCACACAATACAAGGAGAATAATCAACCAGTTATAAAATTTCGACTCAAAACATGCATTATTATTCGCATCAAATCTTCTTCGGCTTTCTTAATTTTCTTGCAGCTATCCTTGCATTCTTCTTGGGACGTTTCTTTTTATTAGACGGATTGCTCAGTGCACTCTCTTTCCTGCTGTTCATTTTAGATGATTCGTCGAGCTTCTGTTTCTTATTTGACTGTTTCAATGGGGGTTGATTAGATTGATCTTCTTCATCTTCAGAAGGAGAATCGAAATTGGGCTTGTCGGCCTCGTCCTCGTCATCTGAACTCAAGACCAGATCCTCCACCAGATCCTCATCGCCTTCCACTTCATACTCTTGATGGGGGCGTTTCTTTTTCGATTCCTTAGATTTTTCCTTAGTAACTCTGCACACCAAATTCATTGATTAGAATTACTTTGTGCAGGCTAAATTTTTACCAACATACCATGAACTTTCAGCATATTCAGATAAATGCCATCAACTTTATAAATTGCAAATACCTCGACCCTTTTTTCCAAATAAATACCACGACTTTGGTATGTTGTCAAAAGAAAAACATGAATTATCACCGTTTGTCAATTTAGTACCATACAACATTTTTCAATTGCAATTTTTCCTATGGTATAAAATCTGAGGCTAATAGAAAAAACCTCCAGTAGTGTTGAACTTCAAAATCGCCGATGGTACAAGATTGAATAATGAAAATTGCTGAAAATCCACTGTGTTTATATACTCTAAGTCATATTGTTTGTACCTGTTTCATTACAAAGATCTTTTAATGAAGCGCATTGACATTTCCCTTCGTTTTAATAAAAAGAAAAAAGTTCATAGTGTATATAAATACTATGTTCATTGTCTTTATTTGCAATTTATAAAATTTATTGTATTATGAATAATGCCAACTTTTTATGGGCCTATTTTAATGAAACGTACCATTTATCTAAACATCACTAAGAGTTTTACAGTATGAACTAAAAGTGCATAAAATAAATTATTTTCTTCTACACATAAAATGTGTCTTACCTTGACTTTTTCAACTGAAATTACAGATGTAATCGTTTGCACGTGGTGCCAAATAACGCACATGTGCAGTGCTTGTGCAAAAAACGAAAGGAAAAAAAAATTCTGTTCATCAATAACAGCATGGGGGGCATAAATAGCGAAAGGAAGAATCATACTTGGGCTTTTTCTCCGGCAACCATGATGAGCCAAAAACAGCAGAAGCTTCCTCCTCATCTATATCTTCTTCATCTTCCTTGATTTCAGATAACTTTTTGCTAAAAACAGATGATTCTGCTCCCACAATAACACTGACAATAGGAGACGAAATACATCAATAACACAAAAATAACAGCTTTTAACAATTAAAAGAAAGGCATTTTGAGAACTGCAGCTAATTACTAATCAGTAAGCATCTTTCAGTTGAAAAAATGTAAAAGGGAAATTCTAATGCATATTGCATATAGCTAAGACAAACCTAGATTCGACCATCGAGTCATTCCTGCGTTGGGTTCTCTGTCGTAACTCAGCAGCAAACTGAGAAAGTGGGCTGGAACCGGACTCTTTTTCAGCCTATTGCATATCATGTATCATAATCTAGTTAAATCTATACAACAGAAAGCAATGGAATCAAACAAGTCTAGGATTAACTCATGCCTCGAGAAAAGATTCTATTTGTACATCATTTGGAGAGAAATCAATAGTTGCACGCTTGGAATTTGTTAACTCAGCACTGGCCTCGATCTGTAAAGCAAAAGATGCAAAACAAATTCGTAACAGTCCTAAAAGAGCTTCGCCACCACTTATTAGTACAATAACTGAATTTCGTATGGGAATGTGTTGCTGTACCTTTATTGGCCATTTCTGTGAGTCAGAACTCAAAGTTAGAACATAATTTCCTATAGCAAATCAATTTGTTTCATCTCTTTGTAGACTTTTATTCATTCATCTCTTTGTAGACTTTTATTCATAGTCTAGAGAAGTTTACATATCAACCGGCGATCGCTGTTTATGGTAAGCGTCACTTATTCATAATTTTTTTGGGCCAGAAATTTGACACTAATTAAGATTAGTTGATTTAAGCCAACACTGAGGCCTAAAACATTGTCAAATCTTTCATGGAGCAATGTTTCATGCTTCATAGCCGGCCCCATATTAAATGGAAGAAGCTTAGCAAATGATTATGAGGAATTCACATGCTTGCAGACAAGTTTGTATGAGAATACCTGCCGAATAAGATCTCTGATTTCCCTCCTGCTGCTATCCACACCAGTATACTTGCAAAAGCTCCGAAGCCTAACAAGTGGTACAAACGAAAGCTCAAAGAAGGCAGGAGAATAGCTCCACTGAGCCAAATGTTCAGCGAGTTCTTCAACCACAGAATATATGCATGCCTCCTGAAAGGCACGAGTTTCTAGTGTGGCCTTGTCTACCTGCCACATAAGTTGCATGTCAGCTCCATATATTGCATATTTGCAGTTTATTGGTCGGGTGTAATTGAAGCCTCATGAAGTTTTATTTGCACCGAAATCTAAATATTGGCTGTTAATTTCAAGTAGTTGGCTACCCTATATTTTTGGACTGCAATTTCATTTTAAAAAAGCATGCTTAAGAAATTTGCTCAAATCCAGCACTTTTCAGGTTAGCTATTGGAAGTTTGGAAGGCGGGAATTAAAGGAGCAAGTAGCGATAGTGCTGAAACTAAACCCAACCAATGAGATGTTTAGTAAAACATGTAGTTAAAAGCACAACCCAACTAACAAACAAATGTTTTCTTGAGCAGCTGAAGTGGTAGAACGTACATTTGGAATTGTACCATATAGGGTACATTTGGCTGTTTGCAATTGAAGATGCAATGCATGTGAAACTCATGTAATCCAACTATTATGGTTAAAACTACATTCTTTGTTTTGATGAAATGCTATTCAAATTACAGGTTTTACAAAAAATATGTTTGGTTGGGTATGCTTACAGTTCATAACCAATTAATTCCTTTCTGTATCCATCTGATGTAGCTGGAAAAATATTAGTTTTGCGAGGGGTTCCAACTTTTACAGTAACTACATGTTGGGGCAACAGCTACTACTTGAACCAAACACACGTCTAGTTAACTTTCATGCGTAGTTGGAACTGCATAAAGCTTTGACTACATCGATTAAACAACCATGTAGGGAGTGTTTGGTTGCTTGTGGTTGCAAGAGCAATGCATTTACCGCTGCACACAGATCGAACCACCACAATTGTAATGCCATTCTTTTGTTTGGTTGAATTGGTGTCTTCATGATGTGGTAAAATATGTTTTAGGTGTAGTTGCAACACAATAACTACCTGTATCTTTTGTGTTCCAGGAACTGTAGTTGGAGAAGTGGTCAATTTGGAATAGTTCCAACTACATGTTTTTTTTTATATCTCAAATTGTTGTTCTAACTACATGTTGGAGCAACAACTACATTAAACATTAATTCGAACTCCAGTGTACCAGTGTATTTGAAATTATGAAGAAGCAACTACACCGGACCAAACAGCTCTACAATTGCAGATGGAAAACATCTCAAACTCTAAACAAACAGACAGACTATTAGGGTGGGAGTGACAAAGCTTGCCTGTTTAACAGTGAGCAAATCAACTGCTTTTCCAATACCTCCGACAGGACGCACGTTCGACTCTTTCATTTCCAGCATATCTAAAAGGTAAGAAGACACAGGAATAAAGGTGCCAGTGGCAGCAGCAAGACGGTTGAGCATTCTCACGCATCGAAGCCTGAGGGGGAAGTATCGAGCCGTGGGAACTAGAGATGCAACCCCACAAATTATTTGGGTAAGCGGGTATGCTAAAGGCCGAAAATCTGTTTCTGAATTGTAGGCACATATAACTCCAGTCCATAACTCAAGACAACTTATGAACTGCCAATCATAAACCTTCTGGTATGCTTTCTGGAAAAAGGGGGAAAAGATTACAGAAATATATGTAAGTGTCGGGGTCCAAAATTTAGATAACTGAAGCAACGTATCAATACATGTCAGTGTATCATAGGTACGAGCATAAAGCAATCTATTCATAAGGGCGGGCAAGTTATAGTTAAATAACATAATTGCTTGATTCATAGGATTTTTTCCCCCTTGATTTAATAACAGTTTCCAGATATGTACAAATATACGAAGGTGCAATAATGTACTAATCGTTGTATTACACACATACAGGGAATTAATATAACTAGTAACATTTGATTTAGCTGAGAAGTGTGGAGTAGAGTAAGAAGGATCAGAGCAAGGGCAGAGCTACATCTGGGCAACTGCCCAAACTTGAATATTTCTTCCTTTGTATACCCCCACCCCCACCCCATGCCCCAAAAAAAAGAGAAAGAAGAAAAGGAAGAAATATCTTGAGGCCAAGGCATTTCCTTGTTAATCTGATGGTCATGCAGATATCATCTTATAATTATATTATCGTTATCTAGTCCAATCAAAACTTAATTTAGTTAATGTAACAACATGACAACGAGTTCAAGGTTAAAATGGAATTTTAAATATTAATTCGTCCACCTGCAACAATACCAGGTATGATAAGTTCCTCTGTTCATGTTCATTATCCAAGATCTTGTGTTGCCCAAAAAAATGAGAAAAGAATACCTAAAATATTTTCCCTTCCATAGAGAAATAGAACAATTGCTTGTTTCACTCGAGAAAGAAAACTCAGCAAATCGGAACTAAATAGCTAAAACAAATAACAAGGCAAAGTTTAATTATTGATTTCTCATAGTTGACTATTTGAAGGTTGATACCTTCTTATTTTCATTTTAACGTACATTTAAAATGAGAAATAAGGCTAAACTTCAGAGGATCAGATACGGCAAAGTAACTACAAATAATAGCTGATTCTAAAAACTATTACCCAACTTCTGGTCTGTGCAATTGATGCTAAGACAAATGTAGAAAGTTTATATGCAATTATTATAATGTCCCAGCAAAAAGTTGTGAAAGTGGCCACACTTCATATTGATTCCTCAAACTCTTGGTTCCTATGAAAGTCAGACTGTAACTGAAAGGTCATCTGACATGTTTGATGATTGTGACTGGGTTTTTTTTATCAATGAGTGAAAAGGCTAATATGATTAATTGGAACTGGGGGTTGTGGTGGCTTTTTTTTATATCAATAATCAATTATATAATTGCCTAAGCTGACATATATTTTAGCAGAAAGACAACTTGGTCTCCTCTGCTTTGTCTCAAACTTCAATGGATGAAAACAACTTACACATTTAACGGAGTTAACGGAATCATGACCGAGCAAGACATATGAGAAATATTATGTGGTCCATTTCTTCAGCAGACCAAAAAAGCATGCTCGCCTAAAGATTAAATTTGATATAACCGCTTCATATGGTCCTATCTCAATATTGAGTTGTGCCCATTACCAATGTTCTAAATGCCGTATAGTAAAACCGTGTCGATCGGGAAAATCCCAAATCCCATTGCGGATGGTAGGTGTCGGATATGTCAAGAACATTTACTAAATGCCGGCTTGAAAAAAACGGCTTCATAAACTTAGCTAAACAACCAGTGTAAACATTAATGGTTAAACATACAAGTTTGTTAATTACAATTCCGTTCAATCAATTAAAAATTAATTCAATCCCCCCCCCCAAAAAAAAAAAACAAAAGAAAGAAGGGTATTAGTTATAAAATTCATTCAATTTCAGAACAATGAGCGAGGGGAGGAGCGGGACAGAAGGAGACGGAGTACAGAAAACGGGCGATGGGGGGAGGGGGAGGGGGAGAGAGAGCATACCTTTCTTGAGCGGCAAAGGGAAAAAGCACGAAGAAAAAAAAATAAGGTTTTGTATTGAAATAAAAAAAATAGACATTTGCAGAGAAGTTGGCTTTCCTAACGGACTAGTGCAGGTCGATAAAGAATTGAACCCAAAACCATCATTGGCCCAACATATCAAATCTTGCCTGGCATTCGATTTTTTTCCGATATATTTCGCCAACAATCCGATATGTTGACTGAGATTTCCTTACTACAACTTGCGGATGATATCATAGCTTCCCAAATCTGACATATCAGCCGACAAGGCGGACATATAGCCAACATTTAAACACCACCTAATACTTATCAAAGTTGATGACTACGATGAAATTCACTAAAGAATTATTCACAATTAATTACAATATGTTGACTGAGATTTCCTTGCTACAACATGTGGATGATATCATAGCTTCCCAAATCTGACATATCAGCCGACAAGGCGGACATATAGCCAACATTTAAACACCACCTAATACTTATCAAAGTTGATGACTAAGATGAAATTCACCAAAGAATTATTCACAATTAATTATGATTACCGACTTCGTCTAAGGTGAAATATTGTCAAACTCGGTGTCATGGATGCACATGGGCTTTAATATAGTGGGACTCAATCCAAAAGACTCTTCGTCTAAGGTTAAATACTGTTAAACTCGGTGTCATGGATGCACATGGGCTTTAATATAGTGGGACTCAATCCAAAAGACTCTAGCCTTATGGAGGTTTATCCTATCTTATATCTTATCCCCATATGTATCCCATAGTTTTTCCAATGTGGGACTATGTTAACCACATTCTCAACACTCCCCATCACGTGAGGTTCACGTGAAACGAGGACTTCACGAGGTTTATCCCATCTTATATTTTATACCCATGTGAATCCCATAGTTTTTCCAATATGAGACTATGTTAACCACATTCTCAACACTCCCCCTTCCTCACATGAAACGAGGACTCAAGCCCTTTGTGCAACATGGACAAACAAACATCCGAACTCTGATACCATGTTAAACTCGGTTTTGGAGCCATTCCAATGGGCCCAACCATGTATGCACATGGGCTTTTAATATAGTGGGACTCAATCCAAAAGAGATTCAAGCCTTATGAAGGTTTATCCCATCTTATATCTTATACCCATATGCATCCCATAGTTTTTCCAATGTGGAACTATATTAACCACATTCTCAACAAATACGAAGGTGTTGTCGCAGTACAGTGGTGGAGCTAATCTGTAGCCACCTATGACAGTGGTTGAAATCCTGCCTCCATTTAAAGATTTAATAGGCATGCATATATGTACTTCTTCGACATCTACCAAAAAATTCATCCAAAACAAATTTTCAAATATATATTTCATTGTACGCAAGTGTTGTTTACCTATGTGATACAGTAGTCAACATATGCAGTATATGAAAAGGTTTTAACTTATATGTATCATGGGGGTAGATTAACTAAAAGTTTACATAAATGAGACACGGGGAAGCTTGACTCACATCCAGATGATGCTTTGAACTCTTGCTGCCTTCTTGCTGAATTTTTCCCTTCTCTTTAACTACCTTTCATGAGGAACAAAAAGATATAGTAAGAAAAAAACAGATATAGTTGCACATGTAAATTATCTGTAATGCGGGGAAAAGAACAACACAATAGTTTGGGGGCCTAATATCACCTTATTCCCTCTTTCAGTAAGGGCACCTCGTAATATCACTGCCAATTGACGGATGAAAACAAAGGCATGTTGATATGCACTTGGTATATCCACACCAAAGAGCTCGGTTACACAATTCGCAAGAAATTGAATGTGCTGTTGCTTTGATCTACTTACGGATTTGGATAATTTGCAATTCATTACATAAGCCTTGTACACACCCTTCAGGCAAGTATCAAGACAATCTGAACCAAGCCGAACACACAAATCTCTTAGGAATAAGAATGAAACAACAGGAAGTGCACCTCTTCCAGTTCCCCATGAATGGAGTGCCACCTGAGACAGTATGCTTCAGATTTTGAAATACCAACATAAGCACTGTTTGTCGAAAGTCATGCATATTTGCCAGCATGTTGCATAAAACAATGTATGAAATATTTATACTTGGCAAAAATTTCGAAAGGGCACGGGGTCTCAAATTGAAATTCCAATTTGATTCTCAACATGACCCGTGGTAAAAGCATCGCACATGGTTATTTAAAAGTTTATACTTTCTAATTGTTCAAATCTTCTAATATCTTTACCAAATATTTTTTTTATCTAAACTTTCGAACTAATATTTTTCAAATTATTCTCAAATTATAATTATTTATCGCATGGTCTGACATATGTACAGGCATCACATATGCACATATAGTAGTACAATCATACCTTAATGTACTTCCTCAAGAGAGCAGGATATGCAGCTAAAAATACAGCTGATGCCTTCACACGCTTCAAGGTAAATGAGATCATCTGCTCATCGGTCATTTGGGTCAATATATGGAGTGCATTGCCAAGATATAGCTTCATTAAACTACCATGTTTCTTCCAGCTGTTTGTGGTTGTTAGATCCATAACTGTTTCCTTTTTCCCTCCAGAGTTTGGGGCATTCAGCACACCACGGAGAATTCCGTCCATCTCATTAAGAACAAACACCATTATTTTATTGAATACACTGCTGGATATTATACTAAATTTCGGGGCAGTGCCATTCTCGCTATCATCGCCATAATGGCAAGCTATGCGGAAGGCTCGCAACAAAGATCTAACTGCACTAATTCTTCCATCTTCTTTGATTGCTCTGCACCAAGAATCAACCATTGCAGTTGTAATTGCTTTTGCTGGCTGTATTTTATCAGCAGGCTGTGATTCCACATTATCCTCCAAATCAGTTTCCACTTCGCCCTAACCAAAACACCAGATAACAAGTTGGTCCACCAGTTTCCATAGATTAAGGATCAATACCCAAAATTAACATGAAAAACACTCACATCAATATCTTCGTCATTAAACTCCAGGAGCTCCTTATCATGTTCTTTCAGGTATTGGAAGAACTCGGGGTCCTGCAGAAGAATTGAATTGGAAAGTGATACAGATGAAAACATTGGAATTTACGAGGTAAAATATATATACATGATAAGACACTGTACACCGAGTTAATTATTATGATAACATGAGAAACCATGCATTAGTGGTAGTAGAAACGAAAGCCATGTCATATTTATAAGATGAAACTACAGTTTCATATGCAGCATAAACAAAAAGAGCTATAATTTTCCCCGGTTAAACATGCTAAGTAAATAATACAGTTCCCTTTTCTTTTCCTACAACTAACATCAAGAACAATTCTCCAAGATCTAAGGCAGATGACATGGACAAACAACTGGGATGTAAGCCAATTCAGTATATATTTCAACTTGTATGTGTTATTAACGAAAACAAAATCTAAAGATTAAAGGTATAAATATTCGTGCATTACAAGGTATCATAATCAGAAATGCATGGTCCGATCCCTTCTCGAGCAAGAACACTCCTTATAAGGTTCCACATCAAAATAAACAAGGTACAAACTTGAAGCATAAATTCTTCCTAAGTTACAAGAATGTATATAGCTAATGAGATTCAGCTACATGAAAATAGATAAACGAACATACTAATATGTATAGAAATACATTACTTTGAAATTCATATAAAATATATACAAAGTTGGTATAGGATAATTAAATTTGTTTCACATTTTCAGTTTACGCAATATGTTAGTTCGTGTAGGCTTTCTGTAAAATCAATTCTGGTTTCATTTGAAAAGTGGCTTAACCAAACTCTGGACATTCAACTATTTGGTGTTTGTGTGTGTGTGGGGGGGGGGGGGCGCTAAGGGGTGTAGATCATGGAAGAGGAGGAAATGAACTGAACTACACATATTCCGGCATATAGAAGTATGTAGAAAAGAACAAAGCTCAAAACGGTAGAATAATCCCCAACGCTTGTATGTCGTATACAAATGTAAGAACCACAAAGCAATTCTCTACAGATAACAAGAATATCTATCCAAAGAATGTGATATAATTCAACTGTATCGCCAATTCTCAAGTGCCAATACTTAACAAACATGACTGAAACTGTCATATATCCCCAATTAAAAGTAACATAACGAGGGAACTCGATTTCTCGAACAACAAAAAATAAATAACACATTATACCAAAATAAACAAATAAAAAGGTTAAATTTTTAGAATGTGCACCTTTTCTTGAAGCCTCTGCAGCTGCTTGGCATGCTCTTTAGCATTTTTACGAGAAAGGGAGAGGCTTTCTTCGCTTATAGAATTACTTATATCTGATTACAAATCAAAAATGATTTTTTTTATCAAAAAAATTAATAATAGTGATAAATATGCGTGATTAAAATTATTAAAAACGAAATTTTTACCAGATTTCTCAACATCCGGCATCGCTAGAGCTAAATCTACGAGCCCTTGACCTGTCCCTATCAACACACTCGAATTATGAAGAGCTATCAGTGGTTAGATTTTACTCATGAGAGAGAGAGAGAGAGAGAGAGCGAGCGGCGGAGGGAGGAGGAGGAGGAAGGAACGGGTCGGGTATGGGCTAAAACCCTAATTTTATGGGTTTTTTACATTTAGCCCCTTTTCTTAAGTTGATATTTTCCTCCGAAATTCATTGTAATTAATAGATTCCCTTTATTATTTCATATTTGCGCTTAATATTAACTATTATTTTTGCACGTGAATCTGGGTTTGGAAACCATAAATGTTTATATTTTTATAAGAAAATATATATATTTGAAATTAAACAAAGATGGAAAAGTTGTTTCTTTTGGAGAGAGATATATTATTGGGGAGAGAAGGCTTTCCTTGGAAAAAATAGAAATCAGATGTTATTTTAAAAAAAAATTATGGAAAGGTTGGTATGGGTTTCTAAGAATGCAAATTATTATCAAATTTTTCTTGTTGTTTATGTCTTTTCCTGAAAAAAGAGACTATCATCGTAGCTATGATTGTAAATTTGGTAGGGCTAAAATGGATTAGCATTACAATATAGGAATTAGAGATGCCGGAAATTATATAGGAATGTTATTTATCAATGCTAGGGGAAATTGCATTTTTTGCTTGTGAGGCAGATTCTTGACTTCCATTAACACATTAGCAAATCATAGGGTTTGAAGATTTGGGGATTTGAAAGGGAAATAAATTTGGGGAAAATGGGTCTAACTCCCTGTAACGCCCCCACGCCTCAGTACAGATGGTATTGTCCGCTCTGGCCGAAACCGTACGGTTTTTCCCTTTATAGCGAACCGGACCCGACCAGGGGCCACTTCCCAGGAGGTCACCCATCCCAAAGACTTCCCTGGCCCGAGCACGCTTAACTACGGAGTTTTCAAGCTCCTGTAGTTCCGGTTCACTTAAAAGGCGCCTCTGTAATTGAGGGTGGTATCATTATATTTATAATGCAGTTCGGTCCTCTTTCGGAATGTGCTTTAAGGACCCGATCCCATTGTTCTGAAATGGCTCCCTCACTCAAATCACCATGATGTCCGCAACAGCCCGCACTGAGTGTGGACAGAGCAGATCACCATGATATCTTAAGACTGCACTGCTCTGGGGACAGAGCAGATCACCATGATGTCTTAAGACCGCACTGCTCTGGGGTATTACACTCCCTGTGTCTAAAAACCAACAGAAAAAGCTTTCTGGACAAAAAATTCCAGTGAAAAACTTTCAAAATCCCAAATGTTGAATGTTTTAGTCCTTGTAGGACAACCAAACACTTTTTACAGTTTAATATTCCCGTATTATCCTTTGTTTATTTCTGGTAGGCACTGCTACATTTAACAAGTAAACTGCTACATCTGATAAATGTAGCAATTATCTGCTAAGTGTAGCAGTTAATGTAAGACTTTAACATCTAATAAATGTAGCAGTTATCTGCTAAATGCAGCATTTTTTTTGCAAAAGTTGACAAGAGTATTCTGTCAATATTAAAATGTAAAATATGATCGGTTGTACCATAAAGACTAAGATGCATATAAACTTGTTTGTTTCGAATAACTCAGCACGTTATATATAAAGGATTTTTCAGAGTTTCTGCCGTCGATTTTACCTTAAACAGCTCGTCATCGTTTCTTATTTTCAATGTGGGACAACTTGCAATTTCTTATGCAATATCTCTCTTGCTCTCTTTCGCTTCAAAATTCTCTATTCCAAATCCTAAAGCAGATCAAGGTCCTCGTTCCTGCGTTTATTTTTGAGAGATTCAAATCATTTTTAATGGAATATAATATTTTGGGTTTTGATCAGAAAATGAAGATAAAATTCTGGAAAGGCAAAATAATCCCTTCTTTGTAAATGAAGAAAGAGATGAGGGGTTTGAGGGTTTGGACATTGGGGGTTATGATGGGGACGAGTTTCTATAGAGATTTTAGGGTTTGAAGAATGGTTTCAATTCTTTTTAAAGTGGGTTTTGATTTTAAGGTTTGTATATGAGAAAATTAAAGAAAAGTTAAAGTTTGGAGAGAGTGAAAATGGACAGAGAAAGTGAAAACACCAAAGAGAAACTCATAGGCTCTTTGGTAGCCAGGGAACGGAGATTCAAGCAATATTTGTAACGAAAAATTTCCATTTCCTATATATGGTTAGCAATAAATTTGAGTTGGAAATGAAGATGCGAAATTCATCAAATTCTTGCAACATTTGTTGCACTCGCCGCAGGCCATGCGGGAGAAATTCTAAATCCCGGGCCATGCTGAAAACAAGGAGCGGTGAGGGCATGATCTGGAAAAAATCAACGGCTGTGCTTGAATAAGAATACCAATGCTGTTTTCCTTCACATTTGCATGGACCCCAAATTCGTCCACAAGGACCAGAACCCAATAAACATCATGTTTTTTTTATATGTATTGCACCCTTAAGGTTTTCCGGAGTTGTTACTTCCCTGAAAATCTTTGAATTTTTTTCTTACTTATTTCATGGTCCCACATTTTAGCTAGTTTGTGACTGAAATTGATGCAGGAAGCTAAGAATCCTAGTACGAACGCTATTTGTTAATTTCAGCAGAAACTATAAATTACTCTACTATGCCCTAAACTCCTAAAATACCTTAAAGTTTTTTATTAGAGTAGAATACCTTAAATAATGGTTTTTAAAGGAACTAATTTTTTTACTAAAATACCATCCAAATTAACACATATGGTACTTAACAGCAATATAAACACTTCAGAGCATTTAAGTGCAAAACCATGGTAGTAAAGGGTATTTTAGTGTAATTTAACCCTTTTTGTTTGGGCTGATGTAGCTTAATTGCGTTTTCGGTTTTTTAGTCCCGGTGACTCTACATATGTTTTTGCCAAAAAGCATTGCCACAATAGTCGGTAATATTAAGTCCAGTACATATACTTTTCTGCTTCATCCCCAAGTCGAACAAGAAGGCTTGAGAATCAATGCCGAATGAATTTATCTTAGACAAAAGTAGCAGACACAAGAAATCGTAGTATGAATCCTGCTCAGACTTAAAAAAAAGAAAGAAAAGCAAGGAATACATATATATTTATCCTATTTAATATGAATTTCCGTCTCTTTGCATCAAACAAAATCTCTTTTACACATACAGATAATAAACAGCACAAGTTCCCTCCAGTAGCTCTTTCTCTGACAAATGCTATAATAATAGTTACATTGGCCTTCACAAACCTCTTGCTCTGTTTTACAAAATGGAGACTTGAGGACAATCAATACTTCCATGCATCTCTCCCAAATTACTCATCAAAGGGGGGTAAAACTTTTGAATTTATGATTGAAAACAAAATTTCAGCATTCAGCTCTATTCTTCAATACAAGCTCCATTCTAATGTTCATTGCTGCAAGCTCAGTAGCCAGATACCTACAAACGTAAGGCATTGCCACAGTTTCCATTCCCTTAGATTTATTACAAGCAAGACACGTATACTTGCTCTTGGGGGTTTTAGTTCTAAGCATCCCTGGAATCACTCTCTTCTGCTGTTGCAGTAGTGTTGCTGAGATTATACTACCACAGTAAGAACAAACGGAGGCAATGTGATAATCCGAGCACGAGTGAAGCCGGTCATGCAATAGATAGGACGCTCCATGGGCGATAACCGAGTCTCGTTCCATCTCCCCGAACCGGATCCCTCCCCCCTTTTTCCTTCCACCGATAGGTTGCCTCGTGACTTCTTCCACGGCTCCAGTGGATCGAACCTGCGAAAAATCCATGCATAATGATCGTTACGACTTATGAAATTATTATTCCATAGCTCTAAAATATGCATAATATCCCTGCCACTGTACCATAGCTGTAAAGTTAGAATGAGGGTTGAGAAATATAGATTTATATTCCGAAGCACTAAATGGCGTCCATATGGGCTGAAACCGAGACTTTAGCACAAAAAAATATATATTTTTAAGTTGATCAATTTTAAATACAATGTGAGCTGCTCTCATAATATTAAAATGTCCTCGCCTCTGCACTAAAAGTACGTAATTATGTGAGGGTTGATGAATATAGTTCTATGTTTTGACCGCCTTTAAATGAGCCGAAAACTGGGTCTTTGTGCAGCAATATTGTATTACTTAATTTATTTTAAATACGCGTTAGGTGGGCAAGGTTGTACAAAGCGCCAGGAAGTTGGGATATCGTCTAGCGCCTCACGCCTTGGTGGTTTGAGTTTTTTTAGTTCAATATGTTTAGGAGTGGAGAGATGGTTTTCTAATTAGAAAAATGATAGATTTGGAGAATTAATCGAGATTGGTATGCATTTTTGTTGTTGTTGTGGAAGACAAAAATATACCAATTTTGACCAACTGAAATAAAATGAATCGGCCTTGTGCTTCTGCTTGAGAGTCCCCCTAGACCTTTTATAAAACATTGTGGGTGGATTTAAATGCAGAGCCGATGAATGTAAATACGGATTGCTCAGATAGAATCATATATCTCCTTGCTACTGCACCATGGCCACAAAGTAACGATGAGGGTTGAGAAATATAGTTTTATGTCCTTGCACACTCCCATCGATAGAGCATGCTCTATTTGATGGATTTTTTTATATCTACGGCCGAACACTTACTAAAGTAAGAAATGTAACATACATTAATAATTTTAATACTAGATCAAGATTTTGCAGATGAAGGCAAAAGATGAACAGACCATTAAGTTGGCAGTTTCTAGCCGCACTCGAGAACATTCAGTATGGCTGATAATGCCATTTGCTTTAAAAAAATGTTCCACAAGTAATCAAAAAATGTATGAACAAAATCTTTGGAGACTTAGAATATGTAGGCTGAATCCTTGGTTTTTGCGCACAAGTATTTTTTTATCAATTAATCCGCTTAAAATACACATCTTGTGGAATTCAAAAGTAGATTGCTCTCATACTATCATTATCATAATGTCCTTGGTACTGCACTCAAGTTATAATAAATGTTGAGTATATTTTTTATGTTCTAACAATTATATTCCTCAACCCTCGTCGCACGTTAATAAGTTCAAAGGTTTTGGGACTTCCTTTTAGATGAAATTGGACGCTTGTAGCAACCCAGGTCAAAAGATGATCAAAGGCAAAAAATACAGAACGATGGCAACATGCCTTTACTCAAATTCTTGGGGTCGGCCAAAAAAATGTTGCTTCAATATATTTCTCCATTTTGCTTGTTAAAAATCATCTCCTCAATTAAATTGACAATTAGCAAATCATTTTATTTCGTTATCCATGCAAATTTAGGTCTATCCGTAGTAGGGATGTAAGATACTTAAAACAAATATCCGATCGTATTCGGATAGCAAAATTTTAGAAATCCCGGATCCAGATTCATATACGGATAATTATATAAAAAATTGGATTCAGATATCCGATAAATTTATATCAGACCTAGTAGCCACTTCCCAACACCCGTTACTAATAATTTAAAGTGGTTTTGGTAATTCATTTGCAAACACAACTTGATTAAGTATTGCCCGGGTCAATTTACTAGATTTTCTCTTGAAAAGATACAAAAAAAAATTTTAATTAGGATTTTATATCTTTCCATAGTAAGCCAAAAAAAAAAGACATTTAATTGGGATTCTAAACTTTTCCTTGATGTTAAATTCGAAAAATAGTCGTTGATCTACTTAAATTTTTTATTATTTATAATTATAAATCATGACCTTTTTTTATACCTATCCGAATAATATCCGTATTCGATCTCAACAGATATCGTCTTTACAATATTTGATTCGTATCTGTATCTGAATTTTTGCGGATATGGTTAATAGTTTTTGTTTCCGACAACTATCTGTATCTGTATTCGAATCCGAAAATAAAAACGGATATGAATATGGTAATACCTATATCTAATCTGTGTTCGATCTGTTTACATCCTTAACCCATAGCCCTCATTACGCGCCATTAATCACAACTAAATTGACAGGGCCTTTTTTATATCTCATCTCAAAAATTTGCTAAATCTATATTTCACCCCCAAAACTATATATATATATATATATATATATATATATATATATATATATATATATATATATATATAATGGATGAAAGATGCCATAGAAAGGAATTTTCTCTTATAGCGTTGAAAAAATACACCCTCCACTATTTTTTTCGACGATCGACACCCATCATCATCATCTTCACCATGCAAGATATGGATACACCAAATTTCATGTGATTCCATCACTTTTTCACCGTTGATTCAGTGGGTAATTAACGGTTTACCGACAATTGAACTTTTTACATTGCTAATTCAACGGTGAAAAAGTTATGGAATCGCATGAAATTTGGTGTATCCACATCTTACATGATGAAGATGATAATGATGGGTGCCGATCGTCGAAAAAAATTGAGAATATAGATATTTGACGCTACCTAACGAAAAAGCCTCATATGGCATCTTTTCTTCATTATATATATATATATATATATATATATATATATATATATATATATATAAACTATTTCACCCCAACTTGTTTGGGTTGTCCAGATATCTCCTTGTGGTTACTTTTGAGAATATCAAAAGAATATTCTGTTGGTAACGTTTTAAGTTTTGGGGAACAATTAAAATGCCAGTTTGTCGTTAATATTCATTAGAGGTGTGAATAATAGCCTTACCCTCTATAAGAGAGTGCAGGGCTCAAACCCTGGGAGGGAAAGTGGTCACAAATTAACGCTTTCGGGACAAATTCCTGAGTCTCCTAAGTGCGGGTCGTTGTGTGCTTGTTTGTGATGTGTGTGTGAGTGTGTTGCATGCATAGGTTAGGGCTTACGGACCAGTGCCAAAAAAATAAAAATATTAATAGCCTTAATCGTTTAGCAAAGGGAACGACCTGTAAAACATAGGTAATAGGTCAAAGTTTTACTACCCGTACCCAGCCCGCTTGTTTACAAGTATCACTGAGCCAACCTAACCACAGGTTCATGGGTTTTATCCAGCCCGTCACCGGATCGACCGACCTGTGAGTTCGTGGGGTTTTACCCAGCCTGTATTGAACAAAGTTAAATTCTTTTCATTAATTTTCCTAAACATGAGAATAAATATTTAACATTAAAAATATTTATAATGAAAAAAATTGTAGGAATGTATATATTGTCTTAATTAAGTTTGTTAATGTATACGAACTCCATAAACCTATACACACAATTCGTTTTCCTTTAAATTGAGAAAAATGTTTTATGATACTCTTAAGTTACCTATTAACATGTACATACATGGCCCGTTTATCTATTTGCGGAATCTATTTGCGGGACCGTACACCCACCAGCCCGTAGTTGGTATAATCATGAGCACGAGATTTAACACCCGTTTAAATCCAGGTATTTTTACCCCTGCGTGTTTTACATACTACCCGCAATGACCTAGCAGGCGATGACCCGACCCACCTGTTTGACTCCTCTAATAATAATATTCATCTTCAACCTCCCATCTTTCCTTTGAATGAGTTATCACTTTCATATCTTATTTCCCTTTAAAATTAAGGTTTTATAGAAAAACAAAGATCACATTCTATTTAAGATTTCAAACACAAGTGTATTTGAACCAAATCTCAAAAATCATCTCAAACTAAACCAAATTCATACTTTAACATAGATTATACAGACAATAAAAAATAAAAACAGAGGGTAAACTCTCTATCAAATTCAACACAACATTACCAGATTGATATTTAATTTAATGGTATTGCAAGATATACTTCATACCCTAGATGAGAACAAATTAGGGAAAATCTTTATGCTCTTTTACTCTATCTGGAATTCTAAATCAAGATAAATTGATAGAATGCTTTCATATTGCAATTACAAATATAGAAGTAAATGGCAGGTAAACATTAATCGGAGAAAATTGGGAAAGATCAAGGATGATGTAGAGATGAAGTTTAATGAAAAGGTTGGAACAAATGAACATAAAAAGATAAAGGAAAGCAAGAAGATGATAGCTAAGTTATCTTTTTTTACCCAAATTCGCTACCCTAGTTCGATTAACCAAAGTCAACTTGACCCAGTAAATGATAACATGGAATGTTTTGGATAATGGAATCAAATGTGAAACATAACAATATTAAGTTTTGGGGGTGAAATATAGAAATAGCTAAGTTTCGGGTGGTGAATATAGAAAAAGCCCAATTGACAATTAATGTATTGTTTTTAGCTGCCTGTATCCAAATACGAACAAACATGGATAACAAAAAACAAATTAGAAAATATGTTGTGCAATAACTAAGGTCCAAGAAGAAAGGTTTTTTAAATTACAAATGTTTTGGAATACAATTTATCTCTCTTAACACTATACAATAACAACGACAAGCCTTTACCCTAAATAATTAGGGTCGATTATATGAATCTTTCTCTGTTAAGGTCGTCTCATCGGTTAAATTAACAATTAACATCTCGTTCTTAATTATCTTCATCCATGTTCATTTAGGTCTACCCCTACCCTAGTTGTGCCAATAGCCAAAAAATTGTTGCCTCTCAAGTCCAAGGCATTAATTGGTCATCGTCACACATCTCCAAACCATCCCAATCGGTTTTCTTCCGTACAATCATGTACAGAAGTGATCTCTAACTTGTTACGTTACATTCATTTCTCATCTTATCTTTTGATGTATAACCATTCATCCTTTTTAAGTTCTTAATGTTTCACAACCCACACCATAAGCGAAGATTTAGTCATTTTAAGAACAAGTATTGGTTCACCAACTATATTGAAACGATAATTTGCTTAACTAGATAGGATCACGGATGTGTTAGAATGTAAATTAATATCTCACGACCCACACCATAAGCAGAGTTCTAATGCAGTAGTTGAGATTTAACGAACGAATTTTGGTTGACTTAATTAGATGAGACCTCAGTTGAATGATTTGATTACATAAGGCCAAGGATGGGATTGCTCTTAAGATTAAAGCGCAACCACATATACATGTAATAATATCAAATCAATTTAACTCTATATATACCATGTAAAGCATACCGTACAATATGAACACTCGTAAGCTAAGTACGTTATATCTTTTTCCTTCTCTATTATGCAATTAAAATGAAACGTGCTAATTGATAATGAAATGACAAACTACCACAACTCAAATGTTAGGGGAAAAAAGAACTAATTTTCATGTTTCTACGCAATTATTTATTATAGTTCAGTCTTAACTTTACAAAGAGAGTACATAGTAGTTACATGCGAAATACTCATATTAGAGGGTAATGTCTCTATCAAGGTTGCTTAGACACGGTTTTCTAGTGTGTTCCGACACGGATTCGTGCCCGACACATGTCGGGCACAGAAATTATGTCCTGTTTCAAACTAGGGTGTATCTGGACTCGGACACTGGACGTGTCTTGGACGCAGGTTGAACATGTTTTAGTCGGTTTTTGCTAGAAAAATGCTGAAATTGTGATTTTTTTGGAATTATGTTGATTACAGTTAGGAAATCGTATATTTTTTCTTGAAATTATGTAAAATACTGTTAGAAAAATATTGAAATCATATAGTTTTTGCTGAAGTTAGAAAAATATCGATGTTGATGATGAGGTCGACGAGATGCGAAGGATGTCGACGACGAGACGAGGGTTCGCCGGTCGTCGGCACAGGGGTGGCCGAGCTCGGGTCCAGGGTTGGTGCGCAGGGCGCTCGACAGGGGTGCTCGGGTGTGGGTTGTACGAGGTGATGGTGGTGCTGTTGGCGACGAGGAAGGTGTGGGTATGGGGGTCGCTGTGTTGGGAGGAGGCGGATGAGGAGGGGAGGAGTTCTGTGATGGGTGCGAGGGTCGGGAGTGTAGCGAGAAGAGGAAAAAACGAGAACGAGGGAGGGAGCGAGCGAGGAAGAGCGAGTAGTGGGTAGAGGAGAGAGGGTCGTGGGGGAAAACGCGTGCGTCGACGTGGACGCAGGCGAAGGAGGCGGCGGGGAAAGGGGATCGCGAGCGGGAATGGGGGATGTTACCGTTGGGGTAGAAGATGAATAGGAGTCGGCTTGGTGGGCTGGGAATGGTAGGAAAATAAAGAATAAGAAATTAGAAGGGGCCGGAATATTTTAAAAGGGAAATTTGTGAAGAATTGAGTTGGGCTGAGGTCGGGCCAGAAATTAAATTAAAAAGGGAAAAAGAAGACGTGGGCCGGGCCAGTGAAAGAGTTGAAGATTAAATAGGAAAAAGAAATTGGGGCCGGCTAAGGGAGTTGGGTTAAGAAGGAATAGTTTAGGAATTTATTTAAAATAGATGTGTGTGGGTTGAGTGAAGGGAACGGGCCAGCTAAAAAAATTTTGTTTAAAGAATTTAAAACTAGGTGGGCTGACAGAAAAATGCTGAGGGCCATTGTGTGGGGATTTCGGATTTTAGAAAGGAAAAAGGAGGAGAACTAAAATAGATTGGGAAACTTTAAAATGAAAGATAATTATAAATAAAATCTTATAGGTGAAAATAAAATTACGGATATAGACGTACCAAGGGTGCTGGGTATTACAGGTTAACATCAATATCCCTCTCCTAGATGCAATTCAGCAAGTCCCCGCTTATGCGAAAATTCTTAAGGACTTGTGCACTAGGAAGAGGAAGACCCAAGTGCCAAAGAAGGTCTTCATGTCTAATAATATTAGCACTTCTTTTATCCCACAGCTACCAAAGAAACGAAAGGACCCAGGTTGTCCTACTATTTTGATTTCTATTGGGGATAAACACATAAATCGTGCTCTTTTAGACCTCGGCGCAAGTGTTAACCTGCTCCCTTATTCTGTATATGAGCAATTAGGGATTGGAGAGTTGAAACCTGCTCACTGCACTCTCCAAATGGCAGACCGTTCGATCACCAAACCTAGGGGTGAGCTCGAAGATGTGTTGATTAAGGTCGGGGAATTTGTATTCCCCGTGGACTTCATTGTTCTCGACACACAACCAGTAGCAAACCCCCGAAGCCAAATTCCGGTGATTCTGGGTCGTCCTTTCCTTGCCACTTCCAACGCTGTTATCAACTGTAGAAACGGTTCAATGAACTTATCCTTTGGAAATATGACTATTAAGCTGAACATCTATAGAGTTGGGAGTCAGCCATCACTACCCTCTGCTCATATTCTAGATGTATGCTCTGTCCACGAGATCGCTCCCGATAGTTGTGGAGCTGATGATCTTTGCTTTTTAGATCTCGACGACATTACCACATCTCTGCTTGATCTTACACCTGATCTTAGTGATGACACTTTTTCTACACTTGAGTCCTGCACTTCTGACATTACTCCACCCGAGTCTGTATCTTACACAGGCTACGAGCTTTTACTTGACTCCGAGAATCACTCGATGATCCCTCCTTCTATCATTTCTCCGCCAGTTCTAGATCTCAAAATTTTACCTTCTCACCTTAAATATGCATATCTTGGTGAGAACGAGTCATTACCAGTTATCATTTCCGCTTCTCTTGCATCAGAGCAAGAGAATGCACTTTTATCGGTATTGAGATCTAACAAAGAGGCGTTTGGTTGGACCATGGCGGACATCAAAGGGATTAGTCCCTTGATTGTTGAACATCATATAAATGTGATGGATGATGCCAGACCAACCCGAGAACCACAGAGACGGTTGAATCCCGTCATGAAGGAGGCGGTAATGAAAGAGATCGTCAAATGCTTAGATAATGGTATTATATACCCAATCTCCGATAGCCAGTGGGTGAGTCCTATACATGTCGTCCCTAAGAAATCTGGCATCACTGTTATAACCAATGAGGCGAATGAGTTGATTCAGACACGCGCCCAAACTGGGTGGCGTGTATGTATTGATTATAGAAAACTCAACGCCGCTACGAGGAAAGACCACTTTCCTCTACCATTCATTGATCAGATGCTAGAGCGCTTAGCCGGACGAGAGTATTATTGTTTCATGGACGGATACTCAGGCTACAATCAGGTCCCCATCGCCAAAAAGGATCAAGATAAAACCACTTTTACTTGTCTTTTTGGTACGTTTGCTTATAGTCGCATGCCCTTTGGGTTATGCAATGCTCCCGCTACCTTTCAGCGGTGTATGATGGGGATATTCTCTGATATGGTAGAGAATTTCCTGGAGATTTTTATGGACGACTTCTCGATTTTCGGAGATTCCTTTTTAGATTGCCTATCGAATCTTGACGCTGTTCTTTCTCGTTGCAAAGAGAAGAACTTAACCTTGAACTGGGAGAAATGCCACTTCATGGTCCAAGAAGGAATTGTGCTTGGACATGTTATATCACGAAAAGGCATTGAGGTAGACAGAGCTAAGATAGATGTCATTCAAAACCTACCTCATCCCAGAAGCGTCAAGGACATTTGATCCTTTCTTGGCCACGCGGGCTTTTATAGGAGATTCATAAAGGACTTTAGCAAAATTGCTAGACCTTTAACCTTACTCCTGGCCAAGGATACGACTTTCCACTTTGACTCGGATTGCGAGACAGCTTTCGACTCACTTAAACACTCACTCACCACATCCCCCGTGTTATCGTCTCCAGATTGGGACTACCCTTTTGAGCTGATGTGTGATGCATCCGACTTTGCAGTAGGTGCAGTCTTAGGACATCACATTGACAAGATGCCACACGTGATCTACTACGCTAGTAAGACCCTGAATGACGCGCAAATCAATTATACAACCACTGAAAAAGAGCTTTTAGCAGTGGTATTTGCATTGGAAAAATTCAGGCCTTACCTAATTGGCTCACCTATAGTTGTGTACACTGACCATTCCGCTTTAAAACATCTTTTGGCGAAGAAAGATGCAAAAGGTCGACTAATACGTTGGATCCTTTTTTTACAAGAATTCGATCTTGTTATTAAAGATAAGAAAGGATGTGAAAACGTAGTAGCCGACCATCTTTCACGCATCATTTCTTCACCTGTGACCCTGCCGATAATGATTCGTTCCCTGACGAACAACTCTTGAACGTATCCACTGAATCTTGGTTCAGAGATATTGTGAACTATCATGCCACGGGACTGATACCCAGCGATTGGTCAAAACAGGACAAATACCGTTTTCTATCCCAAGTAAAACACTTTTACTGGGATGAACCCTATTTGTTTAAATATTGTCCTGATCAGATCATTCGCCGGTGTGTCCCGAATGAAGAGTTCAAGAGTGTTCTTTCATTTTGTCATGATCAGGCCTGTGGGGGTCACTTTGGTCCTAAAGAGACAGCGGAAAAGGTTTTGCAAAGCGGATTTTATTGGCCGACCTTATTCAAGGACGCAATTGAGTATTGGAAAACCTGTACACAATGTCAATATACGGGTAGAATATCCCGGAGAAATGAAATGCTTCAACAACCCATCTTGGTTGTTGAAATCTTCGATGTTTGGGGCATTGATTTTATGGGTCCTTTTCCCAACTCCTTTGGGAATTTGTATATACTGCTGGCGGTTGATTATGTGTCAAAGTGGGTAGAAGCCATTCCATGTCGCACTAATGACAAGAAAGTTGTCATTAAGTTCTTAAAAGAGAATATCTTTTCGCGATTTGGACACCCACGCGCTATCATTAGCGATAATGGGACACATTTATGCAACAGATCTTTCGAGACTCTGATGCGGAAATACGGAATCAACCACCGACTTTCTACACCCTATCATCCCCAAACAAGCGGGCAGGCTGAAATTTCAAATAGACAGATCAAACTTATCCTGGAGAAGACCGTTGCTAAGAATAGGAAAGACTGGTCGACCAAACTGACGGATGCACTTTGGGCATTCAGGACTGCATATAAAACCGACCTAGGAATGTCTCCATATAGGATAGTGTTTGGAAAAGCATGTTATTTACCCGTCGAGATAGAAATAAAGCATTGTGGGCTATAAAAGAAATAAATTTTGATCTAAAAAAAGCCTGCAACTTTCGGAAGCTGCAACTTAATGAGCTAAGCGAACTCCGCGATGAAGCTTATGATAATGCTGTAATCATAAAGAATAGGACTAAGGTTTTTCACGATCAACACATTTTGAGGAAAACATTTTCACCTGGTTAACAAATCCTTCTTTATGATTCACGATTACACCTTCACGCGGGTAAGCTCCGATCTCGATGGAAGGGACCTTTTGTTGTGCGGTCTGTATACCCGCACGGGGCAGTAGAGATAGAAAATGTTAAAAACGGCACATTTTTCAAAGTAAATGGACATAGACTAAAACCGTATTTTTCCACTGACCCCACGGAGGAGCTCTTGTTCTTACAAGAGCCAGTTTATTTTGAGTAAAATTCCTCCGTCTCACCTTCATATCATGTATATCATTGCATCATGTTTTGAATGAAGATGAGTAAAAAGAATAAGTTTGGGGGAAGTTCTTCACTTATATATTTTGCCCCCACTAATAATTCCCCCCAGTCTTACAGATTTTGTAGGTATAACGATTGGCAATAGTGAGGACACTGTTGAAAACAAGTTTGGGGGAGGTTTGTGCTTATTTTTGCATCATTTGCATATCATCTGCATAAGCACAAAACATTCTTTTAAAAATCTATAAAAATTTAAATATTTTCAAAACCCATAAAAATTTGAAAAATTTTCAAATATAAAAATAATTTTAATATTTACACTCTTTTTGTATATAAATAAGATAATGAAAGTTTAGATAGTGAACAATTACATCCATGAGATTAGAAAAATTTTAGAAAACTAAGAAAATTAGAAGTTTTCTTATACGAACTAGTAATAAGTAGTTATGAGCCGTTGTCCCAAAGGTTAGTAAGATGAAGGACGTCGCTAATCTAAGGATAAAACTAAGTCTGAAAAATAGTTTCTATTCTGGAATCCAAACATTTTGAACGTGGCTACCCTGCTATTCGCACTTACACACGTCTTAAAGCCTGGGATAGTAGAGGATACCTTGAAATGCTCTTGTCTTAAAGCCGATGTATGAAGGAAATAAAAGAAAAAAATGAATAAAAAAAAGTATAAAGTGGTGAGAAAAATGGACACTGGTTTTGTTATCACCAAGGGCAAGAAAAATGTATAGCGAGGGTGCTTTTTCACCTAGTGCCCTAAGGCCAACTGGTCTGGGAGTCACTGCTATGCCTGAGGTGGTGCAAGACGAGCAAAATACACCAAATAAGCAAGCACATGAGTAATCGGTCGGTTAGTACCTCAAGAAATATTAACGGTCGCATGAAAGTGTGTGAGCAATCTCATCTAAATATTCATTAATTAAAAAGTACTGAGGCTGATGGACAAGAGTATGATAGCTTGAATTGAACTCTCCGGGTGTAGGGATGTACTTTACACACACGCAGGGTGATATGATCGATGTTTGGAATAAAGATAGAAATGAAAAATAAGATGATGTTTTATTGAGGGAGGACGTGATTTCTAACATCTTTTCATGACTATTAAGATAGGGCTCATGACAACCAAAAAGCTAGCTTAGTTGGAAACCCTAATTTTCAAGGATTTTCTTTTACGATTCTTTTCTTTAAATGTAATATTCATGATCTTTCTTTTATTATTGGATTTTGTGGGTGCAATCCGCTGAAAACCCTCAGGAGACAACACTCCTCCTACTAGGGACACCTAGAGGTTTAAAGGCTTGTTGCACGTGCTCAGTGCAATCGTGTTGCCTACGAAAGTGTGCTAGTTAGTTTTTCTCTTTCTTTATTTTCTCCTTCTCTTTTTAATAAAACATTCGCTCGAGACGATCGAAATTAAGTTTGGGGGTATTTGATCAGTCGAAAATATTGCATATTTGAGCCGGCAATTTCCTCATCATTTGCATTCATATAGAAGTGTTCTGTATCCGTATTTCACATATTAGCAAATCTATCACAGATTATCAGATTACATGTATTAGACCTTAAAACCGGCATTTCTAGGGAAATTGACTGCATTGCATGGCATCGCAATATTTCTATATGTCGCAACCCGTGTTTCGAAGTCTGTGCAGGAAACCGGAAGCGTGCTCGAATCAACTCTGCTAAAAAAGATACGTCAATTCACTAGCTTCAGATCTGGTATCAATACAGAAGGAAAAATACAAATCCAAATATCAGAAAAAGGCCCAAATGTGCAACCAAGTCTACAGGAGAAACACCAAGGCCCAAGCCTCCAACATAGCCGCGGAACCGCGGCCTAAGCCTCCTTGAGCCGCGGTTCCGCGGCCAACTTGCCACCTCACCTCCTCAATTTTGCACCACAATGCTTCATCCAGGGCCCACTGTTCATAAATGCACTCCAAATTCCAGAAGACTCCTGAACATTCTGCCAGATCAGCAAGCTTTGGAATCAACACTAAACTAGCCTTGTAATCTAGAAACTTCCTCTTAAACCCTAGCTTAAACCCTAAGCTAAGCCTAACAAACTACTTCTAGAAGACTCAACAAACTTTTGGAGGGAACTCAAAGGCTTAGGGTTTGAGAGATCTATAAATAAGATCCTAGAGTCACTTGTAAAAGATATCAAGTAGATCATCATTTTAGAGAGAAAGAAAGGAATCAATCCATTACAAGTTCTCTTTCTTCATCTCCTTCCTCCAAAAGTCTAGTGAGAGGGCTTGTGGGAAACCCTAACCCTAATTCCTAATTCCAATTAAGATCAAGATCCCGAGTACCCATTAAGCAAGAAGCCTACAACCTTTATGAGCGGAGCCGATCTTCAATGGAGCAAGCGATCCAAGCCGATCCACGACTTACGAAGCCGAGCGACGCCCGATCAACAACTTCGATTCTTCCTCTTGTAGTTCTTGAAGCGAATGTAATCAAAATTGTTGAGATAAATAAAGGTGATATTCTTTTATCTTGTTTTCTTTAAATTCTGCATCATGATATCTTTACAATTTGTGAATATTTTCTGTGTGGTGATGTGTGAATAATTCTCCGCTCGTCGAGGAGTCGAGACGATCAATAGAATGATGATGTAACATAGAATTAATCGATTCTTGAGTCCTACGTGTTTTGAAAACCCTAGCAAGTTCAAGAAATGACAACCCATTTCGTTTCGATGCTTTCTTGATTGATATCGTTCGAAATTGGGGAGTTACGATCGTTTCTTGAGTTTGGTAGAGGCTAGAAAAAGAATGATATCGACAAAAGAACAAGGGTTAAAAGATGAAACCCTAGTTTCATCAAGAAAGCCCTAACTCTCGTCGAATGATCATCGATCTAGTATCAATACTTCGAAGGACAAGAACACGAAATCTTGAGATTACATCACGTCTATAGATCCGATCGATTCCTACGAGCCTCTTTTAGATTCTTGATTGTTGATTGGAAATATCATCGATACATCGATTCTTGATTGTTTATCATTTTCTTGATTCTTGAATAAAATGTGACACTTGAAAATCAAAATTCTTGAATCATGTTTTCGTTTATCTTCGCTTAACTTTTCAATTCAAACAACTTATAATACAAACGAATCGTGCAATCTCTGTGGACGATCCGCACTCATTCATGAACTACAATTGACACCGTAGTTTGATTGCGGTCAAAATATTTTTTGGTTGTGAAAGTTCTTTATAATTTTCAGAATACCGATACCTAGATAAAGAACAATCAAATTGTTTGATCAGATACTTTTAATTCCTAACCTTGAAACAATTTCAATCAAAATGGTGCCGTTTTAGGGGACCTTTTGAATTGATCTTCACAACACGAGAAATTATCAACAATCACCTCCATCGCTAGCTGGTGTGCATAATACCTTCCACGTGTCACAGTTGCGGCGTTACGTTCGAGATGAGAGCCATGTCCTGGACCATTCGGAGCTAGTTTTGGGTACCGATTTGTCGTACGAGGAGCAACCTACTACTATTCTCGACCGCAGAGAGAAAGTGCTGAAGAATAAGGTCATTCCGTTAGTCCGAGTGTCTTGGGGCGGTCGTTCCCCAGGAGAATCCACCTGGGAGCGGGAGGAAGACATCCGTGATCGTTATCCACATCTCTTTGTTTAGTACTTATGTTTCTTTGTATCCTTATTAAATTTCGAGGACGAAATTTTTGTTAAGGGGGGTATGATGTAAATCCCCGTTTCCATTTTAATAGAAGTTTCCCTATTCCCTGAATTCCAGTGGTTTCTTTCTTTTCCTTCATATTTTGAACTGGCTGTTTAAGCTTAATATATATATTTTTTCCAAACCCTAAAAAGTTAAAAACCCTAGACTTATTTTTTCCAATTAAAACCCAGCCCAAACCATTAATAAACTAAAGAGAATAAAAATAAAATCCCTAAATTCTTAAAGCCCCCGGCCCGCTTGCTATTCTCAGCCAACTCTATTTTTGATAAGGAATTCTTATTTAATTAGCCGGCCCGCTTATCATTCTCAGCCCACCAGAGTTTTAAAAAAAATACAAGGGAAATTATCTCGAGCCCGGCCCAATCTCTCCCCGACCCGCTTCCTCGACCAACCCGACCCGCTTCTTAATCCTCCTTCTCCCCTCGCGATAAAAATTCCCGCTCGTTTTCCTTCTTCCTCGCGACCCACGTTCCCGAGCTCCCCACGTCGCCCTCGCCGTCGCCCACGACCCCGGCCACGACTCCCTCTAACTCTCGCTCCCCAACTCCTCATCTCCCTCTCACTTTCCAACTCCTCAAAACCCTCCAACACTCAAGTTTTTCCCCCACGAACCCTCGAGCAACCCACTGCACCCCACCGACGGCGATCACCCACCTCTTCGATAACATATCGACAACCCTCGCTCACTCCTCCTCCACCAACCTTCTCCCCCTACGACTCCACTCTCCATCTAAACGAGCACACCTCTGCCGAGCATTCCCCTGCACACAACCCCACACCTGAGTTCGGCCCCTCTTATACTCGACGACGGCGAGCCCCCAACTGACCTGAACCACGACGTCGACACCTCTTCACTTCAGCAGCATCACCATCTCTTCCCGAGCCCCATTATCTCTCTCTCTCTCCCTCTCTCCAAAAACCTACACTAACCCAATTCTTGTCCCGAGCACTCCACTGTGCACGTCGCCGGAGCGACCACCGCCGATATCGTCGACCCCAGCAAGCCTCAGGCCAACCACAGAGCACCACCTCCTCGTCCAGAGCGCACTTGACGGCTCCGGGGAACTCCGACGTCAAACCCGTGTCGCGAGCCGAGCTCGCGCAATTCGTTTTGCGGTGTACATCGCGCGTTCGTGACACCGTTGCTGCCGTGCGACCCCGAGACATCTTCCAGGCAAGTGTTTACTTGCTTCATGCTAAAATATTAGTGGTACAAACCTCAGATCATATAGTTATAAACTTACCGAATAACGATATATATTGTGACATATGTGTTCGATGCAAGCCTCCAATGGAAATAATTGTTTATTTTGACGGAAATGTATGTCTTCTGTTGGCCCTCATTACGATGAGTGTCATGTATAAAAATTACTAGAAAATACGATTGTTCGTGACAAAAATTGATACCCCCATATATGTCGTTAAAACTAGAATTCTCTCGTATCTGAAAACGAATAAAATCACCATAAATCATATACATAATGGAAAGATGTGTTCAAGGGCTTAAATCGAAGACGACTCGACGAACTTTAATCTTATATAAAATTCTGATGATTTCTGTTTTGTAACCATAAAGATAATTGGATCGGAATACGACTCTGGACTGCAGTCCAGAGTGTTTCTGATTATTGTGTTCTGTCCAAAGACCTGCGTCACTGTGTTTCCTGAAATCGTACGTTACGGAACTTTACAGTAGATTAGATATAATTCTGTTAGCTAAACAAAACAAGTGGTTCCATTCCGATTCATCACCGTTTGCTATTTTAAACTATATTTAAAAGGGCAGAACGTATAACTGTTCAGAACAGATTCTGAAATGACATATTGAGGTTAAACTGTGTATAACCTTCAACGCACAGATGCGATTGAGGATCCGTCTGTTGCGTTGAATACTTTATTGAAAACCCTAGATTTCATTCAACTGCAACATCACTAGATTCTGAGCCCAACTGGATGCAATTCTTGTCGCGAAACGGACGTTCAGTTCTGAAACTGAATTTCCAGCCGCGCACACTTAAAATGAAACCGCTGTATCTTGAAAACCAGAATCCCGATTGAACTGAAACAAATTTTGATGAATCACTGACTGAGTGTTCTATTTATCTTACCTGTATCATTTTGCTGAATTCTTAACATAGTGGTTCATGCAATTTATTTTAGTTAATGATATGCATGTTGATTCATAACATACAGAGCTCATTGGTAGCATACATACATATATCATACCCTTGCCATATACTCGGTGTTAGTACGTGTGGACATTGCATTATCGTACGTGATAGATGTTGGTTTAGTTGTGACGAGTACACCAATGGAAAGTGAATATTCGTGACAGTGATTGATACAGTGAACAGTAATAAAACCGTGCCATTGGTATACTTGTACACAACTAGATCAAGATCCTAACTAGTGAGGACCTGGGGAAAAAGGGGAAATCAAAATGGAAAGAGTATCGTATTTAGCGGGACCGTATTTAGAGGATGATCATTCGAACAGAGATACTGATACATGTAGGGTAGGATCTAGCGATCCGGCTGACAGGGTTATGTCTCGGGCATGTGGGCCGTTGTCTCGGGTATGTACGAGACTCCTGTTAAACATGATCCTCCTTCCACTATGTGATTTCAAACATGACCTAGAGACCGATAGGGACACATAACATATTCTGCATCACATAGTGACATAGTGATTACTTGCATTGCTTTTACACCAGTATTACCTCATATACCTGTTTCACCTTATTATAATAATATTGTTATTGTGTCGCTCTGACGACCTGAGTATGCATGCTCAGATCCCGCGGGAGGACCAGCACAGGAGACGGATATACCCTTCGAGTTCACGGAGATTTAGACTGGTGTACTTTCTATTTTTCTGCTTTCCATAAAAGTGATCGTAAGTTTGACTTTGGTTAGTATTTGTTCTTGTTGTCTGTAATTTGTGAACAATGGAATATTAATGTAATAAATTAGTGATGTGATTTCTTTACCACTGCGCTTTATTTACTGATTACCATGCAATGCTAGAAGCCGAAGTGTGACTACGGCGGGATGATTCCTTGACCGTAGGAGCCTGGCTGGCCCAGTCATCCCTCGTTTCCCGTATTTTGGGAAGCGGGACGTGACACAACCGCCCCCCCCCCCAACAACTCGAAAAGTGTTGCATCGCCCTCGTTAGAGCGACATGTCTGGATCGGCCTTATCATATAAGACCGAATCACCGGGTGCATTGTACTATGTCTTGTGAACGTGATTGTAATAGTTATATTGAAACCGTTAATAACTTGTCCGGCTGTTTATAATGAGAAGTAGTAAGCACTATCCTGTTTATCATGACATCACTCTTTTGATGGCCATAAATACTATGTTTTGATAGGCATGTTCAGCAATAACTAAGCGAAAATATGAAATGTTCTTGATCTGCTAATATAGGCCATTGTGGGTGAAACTTAATAAGAGACAACCCCTGAACTTATATTCATTGGGAGACATGTGCTGCTTCAAATATCTATATTTCTGTTTTTCTGGACACTGTTTGTTTATATCATTTAGATATATTTAGCGCTGACAAGCACAAATGACCATCATAAAACAGAAAACAATCCATGAACCCTATGCCTGTTCAGTTGTTCATATGTTAGAATTGGCGATTAACCAAAATTCGGTCAAACTCCATAAATATCTGCCGGTGGTTAGCTAGATATGAATCGGGCTTTTACATACTTTAAAAATCAATAGACAAACATTTACTCGATGTATTCAAAACCAAAACCTTACATGTAATATTTATAAAATTGGTCATATAAAATGTTGCATTCTTTTTATTTTTATTCAACCTTTTGAACTACCAGGGTATTAACAATTTTGGCTATTAGTAAAAAGAAGCTTGTTGGTTTATTTTTTATTTTCATCTTTTCGAAAACATAAAATTAGTTGTAAGTTGGTGTCTTATGTAAAATTGTATCTTGAACAGTCTTTTCTCTCTCACAGTAACTGAAAAATTCACACCTCACTCCTCATGTATGAAACACACGGTCCCATTAGCGGGCTGCCGGCCGCTCGTCCACCTCGAAATCCTCCTCCTTCCCTTTCTCCCCGCTTTTACTTCAGATCTAACCATTAGGGTTAGGGTTTTCAAATCACACACCATCTACCTCCTCCTTCCTCAATTCAAACCCTAACCCTCGTTTTCCAAGGGTTTCCTTCAACAATGCAAGCCCCCAAGCCCGAAGAGATCATCGAATGGCTCCAGAAGGAGATGAACTACCCGTCTCCTCTCCCGACCCCCGACCAAATCCGCAAGGTTTGCCGGGGGAACATGATCCCGATTTGGTCCTTCCTCATCGGCCGGGTGAGATCGGAGAAGACGGCGGCGACGGTTCGCCGGAACATCGTGATTCATGGGGCGAAGGGGACGAGGAGGTCGTCGGAGGAGGCGAGGGAGAGGGACGCTGCCGAGGAGGAGGCGGAGAGGATGAGGGTCTCGGTGAGGAGGACGAGGAGGGAGGTCAGGGGTAAGATGGCAGAGCTTGTGAGGGAGGAGGCTGATCGGAAGCGGAATATCGATGAGAGGGCCAATGCTAGGTAATTGATTGGACCGATCCTTGAAAGAAAGATTGTTCTTTTTTTCGGGAATTGTTTTTGTTGGCAATCCATGAAATTAGCTGCAGAAAGGATGGCCTAATTTTGTTTATATCAATTTAAAGTTTGATGTTAGTGAGTTAGCCAAACATGTAATTCGCTGCTTCGGCCCTGTTTGGGAATGGAGTTAAGTTTCCTAATTGGAGTTTCATAAAGTTAGAAAAACTTAGATCCAAAATGCTAACTTTACCCTATTTGGCAATCACTCTAGGGAGGAAGTCTTACCGCATGAGCAATCTTTGGATTTTTTTTGGGTTTCTTTTTTTTTCGTTTTTGGGTTTCTTTTTTTTTCGTTTTTGGGTTTTTTGTTGGCAATGCTTGAAATTAGATGCAGAAAGAATGTCCTAATTTTGTTTATATCAATCTAAAGCAAGTTTGATATTTATGAGATAGTCAGGCATGTAATTGAAAGCGCTCTAATAACCTTAGGGGGAGGGTGAATAGGTTTTTAAAAAAAATAATATCAGATTTTACAACAATAGCAATATGTTCGAGCAATTTTAAGCACAATTAAAATTAAATCAATTGCAATGTTAATAAAGTAAAGAGATAAAAAAAAGATCCAAACTGTGACACGGTCGATTTAGAGTGGTTCAGCACCTTTTGCCTAGTCCACTACCTAAGGCTCTGCCTTTAGGACTTTCCCTTTCACAATAACCTTCATTCGAACGGGTGGAAAAATCCTTACAAACACTTCATTTTCCGGATAGCGGAACACCCCTACACCTCATTTTCACGGGTAGAGGATCACCCTTACACTTATTTTCATAGACAGAGGATCGCCCTTCTCTAATCAGGCGAGAGAACGTTACAGTTCGAACAAGTTACAACCTTTTTCTATAGGGATAGGAAACTATTGAGCTTGAGAGAATTTAAAAGTGATTAAGAGCTTTTACAAAATGAGATGTTTTTTTAAGACTAAAAGTATAGTATATATAGATAAAAAAATGTTGCTGTAAAAATGTTTACACTCAGTGCATGAATGGAGCTAACGGCTCTATTAAAATTACGGTCATGAATCAAGGATGAGTTGTTCATAGGGAAATAGAAAGCGACGGTTTAATTGAATGAATATGGTATGATTGCTTACTATATATGCTAATAAATAACCAACGGTAAAAATATATATTTGATTCTTGCATCAAAAGTTGGCAGACATGATATGATAACAAGCATATCAAAAATTCAAATAAAGAGGAAATCTCATCATGATTATATTTTAAAACTTGGTTAAAAACATTCAGTTTAGGCCAATCTTTTAAAAAAAGCTTTTTAATGTGAAGATAGTTTAAATCTTAAAGAACCTTTTTAGATTTTTATAAAACATATGGACCATGAAAAATTAAGTGTGTGTGTTTTTTCTTCTCAAGCTCATTAGAATCTAACCCTTTTACATTAAGATCCTTAAAAGAATGAATAAAGAAATAAAGAGAATAAAAATAAAAAACAAAACCCCAAAAACCTAACTATACACCTTAACCGATTTTTTAGTCTTATTTTCCATGTTGACTTCAACTTTGATCATGAAAAATTTGTGTTATGAAGTTGCAACATTTACCTCCATCCTCCTTTTAAATATGACATTTCAGCATAGTTCTTCGACCTCCATTTAAATGTTTCATATTATATAATCCTGCAAAATGATTAGCTTGAATGTGGAACAATATGTTTGGTAATAATCAAAACTTAACTGGGGCAAGTCCAACAATCTTCCCTTTTTTGATTATTGACAAACTATAATATGATGCATGTTAAAAAAACTAAAAACAACATATGTATCATCAATTTCTCTTCTCCTTTGGCAAAATCAAAATGGGGATGAGAAAAAATTATAAAGAGAGACGGCTCCCCCTATCAATATCCATAATATAACTAGATATCAGAAGTAGAGAAAATTTAATCATTAGGATTGCACATGCTTATATCACGTCTAATACGACAAAATTCGTATTCAGATAATGGTTTTGTGAAAATATCTGCTAGTTGAATTTTTGTGTCAATAAATTCAAGCAAAATATTTATCTTTTCAACATGGTCTTTCAAAAAATAATGCCGAATATCTCTGTGTTTAGTCCTGGAATGAAGTACAGAATTCTTAGACAAATTAATTGCACTAGTATTATCATATAGAATTCGTGTAGTGAAAATTTTTATACCAAAATCTAGGAGTGTTTGTCACATCCAAATTATTTGGGCACAACAAAGTCCGGCTGCAATATATTCCGCTTTGGTTGTTGATAATACGACACAATTGTGTTTCTTAGAATACCAAGAAACATGACAATGGCCAAGAAACTGGCATGTCCCGCTAATGCTTTTATGATCGGTCTTGTTACCTGCAAAGTTTTCATCAGTATAACCAAGCAAATCAAAAGAACATGCCTTTGAATAAAATAATTTTAATTCCAAAGTATCTTTAATATATCTAATAATATGTTTAGTCGCAATTAAATGTGTTTCTTTAGAAGCCGATTGGAATCGAGCACATAAAAAAATATTAAGTAATATATTGGGACGGCTAGCTGTTAAATACAATAGACTTCCAATCATACCTTTATACAATTTTTGATCCACATTGTTACCTTTCTTGTCCTTATCTAATTTCGTTGTAGTGCTCATTGGAGTTGGCATGGATTTGGCATTATCCATTCCAAATTTCTTTATAAGCCCCTTTGGCATATTTTTCCTGATTTATGAAAATTCCTTTTTAGTTTGTTTGACTTGTAACTCGAGAAAGAAGATTAATTCTCCCATCATGCTCATCTCGAACCGATTCTTCATCAAGTTGGAAAATTCTTCACACAGACATTAGTGGCACCAAAAATATCTACATATATTTGTACAACGAGTATGTGATCTAGCTTTAGATTTAACGAAAAGAGTTGTATCAATTCTACCTTTTAAAAAACCATTTTCAATATGGAAAGTAGATAATCTCTCATATCAAGCTCTTGAAGCTTGTTCAAGACCATATAAAGCTTTTTTAAGACGATAAAAATAATCAGGAAATTTATGATCTTCAAAACCGGGTGGTTGTGCAACATGAACTTCATTAATAAAACCATTTAGAAAAGCACCTTTAACATTCATTTGAATAAGTTTAATATTTTGAAAGATGCATATGTTAAAAACATTCTAATAGACTCAAGTCTGGCAACTGGAGCAAATGTTTCATCAAAATCCATACCTTCCTCTTGTGTATAGTCTTGAGCAACTAATCTAGCTTTATTTCTAGTCACTATGTCATACTCATCAAGCTTGTTACGAAAAATCCATTTTGTTCCAATAATAGTATGATCTTTAGGTCGAGGCACCGAAGTCCAAACATCATTTCTAGAAAAATTGTTAAGTTCATCTTGCATAGACAAAATCCAAAACTCATCATTAAAAGCGTCATCAAAATTTTTGGGCTCTAATTGAGATAAAAACACTAAATGGCCGCATTCACGTAAACCCTTAGATTGAGTCGTAATACCACTAGATGGATCCTCAATAATAAATAGGATCACTTGACTTATGTTTCCAACTATGAGGAAGTTTTGAATAGGTTGAATATTTTCAACCTTGTTAGCAGTAATTTGAAAATTATCCACCTTTAATGGTTCATCCTTATCGTTGTAACTATTAGAACTTAAAATATTTATTTCATCAAATTTCACATGCATAGATTCTTCAACAATTAAAGTTCGCTTGTTAAAAACTCTATAAGCTTTGCTTGTTGAAGAATAATCAAGAAAAATACCAATATCAATTTTTGAGTCAAATTTTGCTTTTCTATCTTTAATGTTTAGAATAAAACATTTACAACAAAAAAATCCGAAAATAGCCAACATTGGGGAACTTTTGATAAAAAAGTTTATAAGGAGTCTTTTTAAGCATTGGCCTAATAAGTACATAATTAAGTACATAACATGCCGTACTAATTGCTTCGGCCCAAAAATATGTGGGTAAATTGTATGAATTAAACATACCGTTGGGGTCAAAATTTGCACCCTAGTTGACCAAGTCAAAGTCAAGGTCAACCTCAAGTAAGCGGGCCCAAGCCTAAGCAAGTGTGTCTATGCCCAAGTCGAGCCCCGCGGCCGGCCTCCTCCATGCAGAAATAAAAAATCATGTAATAAATAATTTTGATGTATTTTTTTATGCATGAATGCAATCTTTATGGGCATAAAGCTAAATTTCTGTAAAGCTCATGGCTTATGTGCAAAAAGAAATAACACATGAGGCATGTGATGGACAAAATGCCATTTTGTAAAGCCCAAGGGGCTATATTTGAATGTGTAAGTTTATATAAGGCAACATGATTATGAATAAAATACACTTTTTCATTCTCTAAAAAACTCTAGGGTTTTTGTGCCTCCTCCTTCCTTAAGGTTCCAAATCTTCTTTCTTTTGAGTTAAATCAAGAGTTTTACTCTTTCTTTTCTAAAACTAAATAGTTTTCACCACAAAACCCACAAAAGGAAGCTCAGATCTTCCATTAGATCTCAAAAAGGGGAGATTTTGAATCTCACCCTCTTTTCCTCCAAGATCCGGCCAACAAAGAGGAGGAAGAAGGAGATCCACTTCCAAGAACCCCTTTTTGGGGAAGATCCAGGGCTCAAGGGAGAAGCCCCTTTCATCAGCTCCAAAATATCTTAGGAGTTCAACCCCTCAAATATACACACACACAATAATAAATATTTCCTTTCAGGAGCATAGCTCCCAGTGCAGGGACCAAGTCCCTTTTGCTGCTGACGCCTTGCGTCTGCATGCCAAGCACGTGGGGCGCTGGGTGTCGACACTCGCGTGCCAAGGACGTAAGGAGCTGGCACTTACGCATCCTTTGGATGCCATTTTCCCCTCTTTTACACACTCCACACTAAAAAATACCTCACCCGTTCGAAAAAATTTCTAACGGGGCGCTGTCCCGCACCCCGCAAGTGGGCTGCTAGCCCTTTTGACCCCCAGCCCGCTATCCGGGTAGCGGGACCCCTGTAAAAACTCTGCGGGGCCCCCGATATATCCAAAACCCCTTCAAAACACAACACTGCACATTGAGTTCGCATGACCTGCTTGACCCGTCAATCGGAGATTCTCTCGCTCCAAAGGCGAGGGGTAATTAACGGCAGCTTAGTCCGCGGCTGTCGGAGATTCGGATCCCCACGATCAATAAACCCCCGCCTACCCTAGGCAGGGGAATCTGTAATGCGTCTGACAAACGCGCGCGTATTCCCATCTCAATAGGGTGACGAAAAACACCTTGTAGATTCTGGCACGCCCGGTGGGACCTATCTTTCCTCCCATATTTTGGGTTAAATATTCATGCGAACTCAATCAATATACATATCTATATTTATACTAAAATAATGCTCTTTCATGCAACTTTCCAAGCAATCAATTTTCAACAATGTCTCCAAAGATGAACTCAGCTCCCATCTCCTACACGATGAAGATGGACGCTAGGACGGTCTTTTTGTCCAGTCTCGGACGACAATGGGAGGAGCCGCCTCTACCATTTGGCTCTATTCTGTTTGTGTCAGGTAACGCCATCCTAGCTCCTTAAGCTCCGGTAACAGACAAACCGGCCTCGAAAGGCAAGAGGCCAAATGTGGTGACCTTGAGGGCACCATTACCCAAACGCAAGTCGGTGTTTGAACGACTTTCCTTTGCTCGAGCTGGGGGCAAGGCCATCAACACCAACAAAGCAATAAGGCGTCTCGAGCAGGCTCCAGCATTGCCCTCGACAACTGCTCGATCGGGTATCTTCTCCAAGCTCTCCATCAATCAACTCACGGTGACTTCCCAGAAAACGGATGTCCGCCAAGCCCTCAAAATCGAGAAGCTAAAACAGAAAAGGCTCAGATACAGAGTCAACAAAAGGGCTAGGGCTCATGCTATGCTGAACTTCATGAGGTTTCATGAACAGGGTCACCCCGCCAAAGATAAAGAGACGGCTGGAGATGTGGTCCACACTGTCTACATGGTGGGCATGCGCAGCAAGAGTAAGGATGGGGCTACTACATCTTAAGTCCAATCTGGTGAATATTGCTGCCACATTCCAAGACAAGCCTCCTCTGAAAGGTAATGAAGACCCTCCCAGTGAAGCTGATAAGTGGAGAGATCCCTCGGTTCATAAGGAGTCAGGTTCGGAAAGCGAAGAGGAGCCAATCTTCCGTCCCAAGAACGCATAGCAGCAACTTTTCCGAAAGCTCCGAAAATAGCTCAGAAGCAAAGACAAGGAGATGGCCGAACTTTACTCCAAAATTGACTGATGAATGTCGTCTTGCAGCTCACGACCCGACTTGCCTTTCAGTCGCCCAATCAAGCGCGGGCTATGCTCATGAACCGGGAAACGATGTCCCAAGGCAGTCGACGCCTATTCCCTCAAATCCAAAGGTGGACGGACCGCATGAAAGTCAGTCGCATCCTATCTCAGGAAATGTCTTGGCTGCCGATGACAGTAGCCCGCTAACTCAAGATCAAATCATGGTTTTGGTTGCCAATAAAGTTAAAATATTCGTAGCCGAAGCTGAAGTGCAAAAAGATGTTGGCAGTAGCGGGAGACCATATCCTGCTCAGTATGATCTGGTAGAATTTCCTAGCGGCTATGTCATTCCTAAATTCGGAAGATTCGATGGGACGGGAAATGCAAGTCAGCACATCGCCCACTTTAAAGCCTCATGCGGGAATACTGGGGGCAATGATGCGCTTCTCCTTCGCCAGTATGTTAATAGCCTGGCCGATGTTGCTTTCGACTGGTACGCGAGCATACCGGAAGGCTCCGTCACAACTTTCGTCCAAATGGAGTTTCTGTTTCGGCAGAGGTTCATGAACGTCAGCGATAAGATCACCGTTGCTGATCTTGTAAGGACCAAGCCAAAGGATAACGAAAGCAGCACGGATTTTATAACCCGATAGCGCAATATCTCCGTCAAATGTGAACCGCCGATAAAGCAGGACCAATATGTCAGTCTCCTCGTCGGAAATCTCAAAAATTGGATGGCCCCGTTTCTATGCACCGCGGGTCTCAAAACATTCCAAGAGCTGACCAGAAAAGTTCAAATATTGGAACGCTCAAAGCAGGAGTCCTCCTCTGACTCCCAAAATAACAATAGGTCCTGGAGAAACCGAAAGGACGAAAATCGTAAAGACGGAAATTCCGACGATAGTGAATCTTTCAACACTTCGGCTAACCGAAATAAGCGAGGGATGAGCGGACCTAATGCCAACCAGCCTCGGAAGTCGGTGTTTGGAGAAGGAGGAGAATCTCCACTGAAAGAGAAACTGGATAAGGTCTATTCCTTCAAAAGGGACAAAGTCCACGGGATATGTAAGGACGCCCTAAGAAACGGTCTACAATTGCCAGAATCAAAGAGACCGCAAGAAGCGAACATGACCGACGACCCCAAATATTGTCCCTATCACAGAGTGATAGGTCACGCCATTGAAGGCTATTTCGTCTTCAAAGATTGGGTTGAAAAGCAATACAAGGCAGGAGAGATAGAACCGTCTAAAGGCGTGTTAACAAACAGTCAAGCTGGGACCGCCAATTTCATACAAACGGAGATCGAAGTCTTTCGTGAAACTGATTCTCTCAGACATCTGTCCTTCTCTGAAAACCGTTGACCACTATGTCATTAAGCTGGGAATAATCGACCTCTAAGTCGTTAAACTGGGGATGTAAAAATGTGTAATAAAACAAAAATAAAAAATAAAAAGCCGAAATGATGGGACAACCGTGAATAAATAGCCGAAATGATAGGGTAATTGCGACCTTCGCGATAAGAAAGGCTGAAATGATAGAGCAATCGCGGTAAAAAAACATAAACAAAAACAAAAAAATGGCGAATGATGAATCACTCCTGGTACCATATTCCAGTGAAGCGATGCAGACGCTAACCAAAATCCGATTTTTCAAAATTCCTCCAGCCCTACGGTCGGTCCTCAAGTTGACTGCCGTATACAATCCACGGGCTCAAATAATTCTCATCATACCCATATCCCACTGCAATCACCAGTCCAGCGGCCGGTCTCTGCCCTCGGAATTATGCTCCATTCGGGAAGACCCACTCATGTGTCCTCACGATGCATGAGGAGAACAAAACTTACGGGATCCTTACGAATCGTAAGAAAACACCTTCATGGGATCCTTACGACTCACAAAGGAAACACACTTGGGAGTCCCCACGACTTCTAAGGAGAAAGTACACCTACGAGATCCTTACGACTAGTAGGGAGAAAATGCTTTTATGGGACCCTTACGGCCCATAAAATTGAAAAGCCTTATGTGATATGGATCTAAACCTGTCTCCTAAGCCATCGCTTCCCAATAGGCAATGACGAATGATCAGTCGCTCCTGGTACCATATTCTCGTGCAGCAATGCAGACGCCGGCCAGAATCCAAATCCTCAAGTGGCGAATGATGAGTCGCTCCTGGTACCATATTCCAGTGCAGCGATGTAGACACCGGCCAAAATCCAAATCCCTAAGTGGCGAATGATGAGTCGCTCCTGATACCATATTCCAGTGCAGCGATGCAGACGCCAACCAAAATCCAAATCCCCAAATGGCGAATGATGAGTCGCTCCTGGTACCATATTCCAGTGCAGCGATGCAGACGCCAACCAAATTCCAAATCCCATACCCCAACGGCGAATGATGAGTCGCTCCTGATACCATATTCCAGTGCAGCGATGCTGGCGCCAACAAAGTCCTGAATTTTTTCCGGCCCTACGGTCTGAATCATACATCCTGCAAAACCGTATACAATCCACGGGGGTAAAACGATCCCAATCTCTACCAAGTCCTACCAGCGAGACCACATTCAAAGTCCCACCGGCGATGAAGATTCAAAAAAAAGAAGGTATGTCCACAAGCAAAATGAGCATGGATGAAAACCCGAAAGGGCTCCGTGAGTAAAAACAGCAGGACTGCTGGCGAGTTTGTGAAAACCCGAAAGGGCGCAAACTCGTGAAAAAGAGAGGAAATGCACCCGCATAGTCCTTTAGACTTTGTGAGAAGAAAATTCCCGCGTGAGATCCTTACGACTCACAAAGGAGCAACACGCTTAGGAGTCCCCACGACTCATAAGGAAAAAATACACTTACGGGATCCTTACGACTCGTAGGGAGAAAATGCTTTTATGGGACCTTTACGGCTCATAAAATTGAAAAGTCTTTAGATGATAGGGACCTAAAACCTGTCTTCTAAGCCATCGCTTCCTAATAAGCAAACGCAAATGATGATTCGCTCCTGGTACCATATTCCAATGGGGCGATGCCCATGCCAAACAAAAACCGAAATCCCCGAATCCTCTCGTGACATATGATGATTTGCTCCTGGTACCATATTCCAGTATAGCGATGCTGACGTCAACACAAGTCAAACCAAAACCAAAATCCTAAGTCCTCCCCGGGTAAATGATGAGTTGCACCTGGTATTATTTTAGTGCAGCAATACTGATCCTAAACAAATTTCAAATTCCTCTCAAATTCAAAAGTCCCGCCGAACAAGGCAAAAATCAAACAAATCAAACCAACCAATTCCAACAAGCTTTGCACCGGAATCATGCTTCGTCTCAGAGTGTACCCCGCGTCGAAATCAAGCTTCGTCTCGGTATATCTGCCTTCCCTGTCGGAATTATGCTTCGGCTCGGAATCAACCGGCGACCTCCTTGTCGGAGTTAAGCTCCGTCTCGGAGTCAAGTCGACCAACAAGCTTTGTGTCGGAATCATGCTTCATCTCAGAGTGTACCCCGCGTCGAAATCAAGGTTCGCCTCGGTGTATCTGCCTTTCTTGTTGGAATTATGTTTCGGCTCGGAATCAACCAGCGACCTTGTCGGAATTAAGCTCCGTCTCGGAATCAAGTCGACCAACAAGCTCTGCGCCGAAATCATGCTTCGTCTCAGAGTGTACCCCACGTCGAAATCAAGCTTCGCCTTGGTGTATCTACCTTCCCTGTCGGAATTATGCTTCGGCTCAGAATCAACCAGCGACCTCCTCGTCGGAATTAAGCTCCGTCTCGGAATCAAGTCAACCAGCAAGCTCTGCGTCGAAATCATGCTTTGTCTCAGAATGTATCCTGTGTCGAAATGAAGCTTCGCCTCAGAGTATCTGCTTGCTCTATCGGAATTATGCTTCACCTGGGAATCAACCTCTGCATCGAAATTATGCTTCGGTCAGAATGTCTGACACCCGTCGGAATCATGCTCCGACCCCTTTGGAATCATGCTCCACCCTTCGGAATTATGCTCCTCCGACCCTTTGGAATCATGCTCCGCTCATCGGAATTATGCTCCGATCTCTGGAATCATGCTCCGCTCTTCGGAATGATGCTCCGATCCCCAAAATTATGTTCATGGAATGATGCTCCGCCCCCGGAATGATGTTCCATCTTGAAGTCCAGCTTCAAGATCCATCAATTTCATGCACCCAACTCATATACGTGGTATGCATTTATTGATGGGGGGCACTTTGTTGGGGTCAAAATTTGCACCCCAGTTGACCAAGTCAAAGTCAAGGTCAACCCCAAGTAAGCGGGCCCAAGCCTAAGCCCAAGCAAGTGAGACCATGCCCAAGTCGAGCCCCGCGGCCAACCCCCCATGCCGAAATAAAAAACCATGTAATAAATAATTTTGATGTATTTTTTTTATGCATGAATGTAAGCTTTATGGGCATAAAGCCAAATTTCTGTAAAGCCCATGACTTATGTGCAAAAAGAAATAGCACATGAGGCATGAGATGGGCAAAATGCCATTTTGTAAAGCCCAAGGGGCTATATGTGAATGTGTAAGCCTATATAAGGCAACATGATGATGAATAAAATACACTTTTCATTCTCTAAAAAACTCTAGGGTTTTTGTAGTCCTTCCTTAAGGTTCCAAACCTTCTTCTTTCTTTTGAATTAAATCAAGAGTTTTACTCTTCCTTTTCTAAAACTAAATAGTTTTTCACCACAAAACCCACAAATAGTAGCTCCGATTTTTCCATTAGATCTCAAAAAGGGAAGATTTTGAATCTCATCCCCTTTTCCTCTAAGATCCGACCAACAAAAAGGAGGAAGGAGACCAACTTTCAAGAACCCCATTTTAGGGAAGATCCAGGGCTCAAGGGAGAAGCCCCTTTCATCAGCTCCAAAATATCTTAGGAGTTCAACTCCTCAAATATATATATATATATATACAAAATAATAAATATTTCCTTTCAGGAGCACAGCTCCCAGTGCAGGGACCAAGTCCCTTTTGCTGCTGCCTGCGTGCCAAGCACGTGGGGCGCCCGGGGCCGACGCCCAGGGCCTGTGTGCCAAGCACGCGGGGCACCGACGCCCACGCGTCCTTTGGACGCCATTTTCCCCTCATTTTACACACTCCACACTAAAAATACCTCCCCCGTTAGACAAATTCTAACGGGGCGTTGTTCCGCATCCCACAAGGGGGCTGCTAGTCCCTTTGACCCCAGCCCGCTATCCGGATAGCGGGACCCCCGTAAAAACTCTGCGGGGCCCCCGATATATCCAAAACCTCTTCAAAACACAACACTGCACATTGCGTTCGCATGACCTGTTTGACCCGTCAATCGGAGGTTCTCTCACTCCAAAAACGAGGGGTAATTAACGACAGCTTAGTCTGCGGCTGCCGGAGATTCGGATCCCCACAATCAATAAACCTCCGTCTACCCTAGGTGGGGAATTTGTAATGCGCCTGACAAGCGCGCGCGTATTCCAATCTCAATGGGGTGACGTAAAATACCCTACACATACACCTTGCCATTTCTTGAATGGTTCTATTTTTCTGTTCACCATTCTGTTGAGGTGTTCTTGGAACGGAAAATTGATGAGCGATGTCATTTTCTAAACAAAAATTTTCAAAAACTTTATTTTCAAATTCATCCCATGGTTACTTCTAATTTTAACAATAGACAGATTGCATTCTTTTTCAACTTGTTTCAAAAAATTTGAATACATGAGAAAAGCTTCATCTTTATTTGCTAAAAATAAAACCCATGTAAATCTAGAAAAATCATCAATAATAACAAATACATAATGCTTACCACCTAAGCTTGTAGTACTCGTTGGACCAAATAAATCTAGATGCAACAATCGTAAAGGTCTAGAAGTAGAAACATCACTTTTAGAATGAAAAGACGATTTAACTTGTTTACCCTTTTGATATTTCTTTCAAATGTAGTGATCGATACAATTAAGTTGAGGAAGTTCACGAACCAAACCTTTCTTCGTTAACTTCACTAACAAGTCCATGTTAGTGTGTCCTAGTTTTTTGTGCCATAACCAAGATTTCTCATTCATATCTGCTAAACATTTGATACTTTGTGCAACGAATTCATCAAACTCAAAAGCATACACATTATATGCGATACAAGCAACTTCTTTATTAATTTTCACAATCCATTTATCAGGTTTGAAATTAACTTCATAACCTTTATCACATAATTGGCTTATGCTAAGAAGGTTATGATTTAAATCTTGAACTAAATAAATATCGTCAATAACAGAATTAGGTTCCTTACCAATCGAGCCAATATCTATAATTTTTCCTTTGTCATTACCTCCAAAGGCGACTGTGCCCTCTTCCAATCTTGATGGCAATGCGAATAAATTAGGATTGCCTGTCATGTGATGTGAGCATCCACTTTCGAGATACCATATTTCCTTACGTCTTGAAGCTAGGCACACCTGCATAAGAAGAGATTGGCGTGCCTTTGGTACCCAAATTTTGTTCGGTCCTTGACAGTTGGTTTTGACATCTATTGGTGTTCACGTCAAACCATAATAAGATAAATTATTTTTTATTTTACAATGACTAGATAAATGCCTATGATTCATGCAATAAATACAAATAACTTTAGATCTAATATGACCACGAAAATAAGAGTAAGAGTGAGAATTATAACCAGTGTTCAAATTTCTCTTTTGAAGAGCATTATTATGAGATCTAGTTTTAGCTTTAAATTCATCTACTTGCTTTTGAAGCAAATCGATCAATTTTTGCAAATTCTCATTTTGAACCTTTAAAAATTTATTTTCATGTTCAAGATCATCAGAAGCCTTGCTCTTAACGAGCAAATCATTCTCACGTCCACTAAGTTTACTTTCACAACTAGCATGATCCTTTTTTAGCAAACTATATTTTAATTCTAATTTTTTGTATCCATTGTTCAATTCACATTTAGCATCTTTAAGGTCTTCGTAAGAAGGAAAATCGGAAGGGTCTTGATTTACTTCATTTTCATGCGTCATAGAACATATGTTGGAGTTTGACCTAGCAAATCTAGCCGTTTCGCAAGCTTCATTTCCTTCCGAGTCATTTGGATTCTTCCCTACCAGCATACATACTCTTTGACTTGCCAAATTTCTTTTGCCCAATAGAGGGCAATCTCTTCTTATATGACTTGGTTTATTACATTCAAAACAATTGCTAAAGTTTTCTTCTTTCTTACCGAATATTCTTTTTGCACCGTTGTTTTTTTGGTTCTTGCTTTTGCGCATCATCCTAGCAAAGCGTCTTGAGAAATTAGCCTCCTCTTCTAAATTACCATAACTGTCATCGGAAGAGGAACCATCGATTTCACCTCTTAGGGCTACATCGTGCTTCTTTGTCGCTGGTGCACATGATTATTCTTCTCTTACCTGTTTTTGAAGAGTAAGTTCTGCTGTTTTTAACTTGCCAGTCAATTCGTCAAAAACATTTTTTAGATCCATAGTGATACTAGGTTGAATGATAGAATTCCACTCTTTAGGAAAACATTCAAGCAAATGTTGATTCATCTGACTGACCGGAAAAACAATACCTAGAATATGCATTTCATTTATAATAATTTTGAATTTAGTAGCACATGCATCAAGAGTATCAACATCCATTTAAAATGTTCCAAGTCGTAGATAAGCAAACGAACTCTACTCTCCTTTAACTTAAGAAGTGCTCTCATGATTAACTTCTAAAATATTCCACATTTCCTTAGCGGTTTTTAAATACATAATTTATGAAATTTTACTTTAGAGATACCGCAAATAATAGCACTAACAGCACAAGCATTTAAATTGGCTAATTCCAATTCATTATCATTCCATTTGCTACGAGGTTTGGGATAGGTTACCCCATTAACAACTTTTGATGGAAATTCATATCCATTTTTTATTCTACCCCATACTCTCCAATCTATAAACTGAACATGAAACATCATGCAGGTTTTCTAATATGGGTAATCAGTACCATCAAAATAAGGTGGCCTAACAGTAGGCCTATCTTCATGAAATCCGATGGCATATCCCGAAGTGGGTGTGAGTCATATGGTTGGCCTGGATCGTTACTCTTAGGGTGTTAATTCAATATCAAAAGCCTAAGCTTTGATACCAAATGGAAGTGCGCTAATAACCTTAGAGGGGATGAATAAAGTTTAAAAAAAATTAATATATGATTTTATAATAGTAGCAATATGTTTGAGCAATTTTAAGCACAATTAAAATTAAACCAATCGTAAACTGATAAAATAAAGAGATAAAAAAGATCCAAACTGTGATACGGTCGATTTAAAGTGGATCGGCACCTTTTGCCTAGTCCACTACCTAAGACCCTGTCCTCAGGGCTTTCCCTTTCACAATTACCCTCCTTCGAATGGGTGTAGAAACGCTTTCAAACACCTCGTTTCCCGGATAGTAGAACACCCTTACACCTTCTTTTCACGAGTAGTGGAACACCCTTACAATATCTTGATTCTTCTCTCTAAACAGGCAAGAGAACGTTACAGCTCGAACAAGTTACAGCTTTTTTTTATAGGGATAAAAAACTATTAAGCTTGAGAGAATTTAAAAGTGATTAAGAGCTTTTGCAAAATGAGATGTGTTTTCTTAAAGACTAAAAGTATGTATATATAGATAAAAAAATATGTTGTTGTGAAAATGTTTTCACTCAGTGCATGAATGGAGCTAACGGCTCTATTCAAATTATGGCCATGAATCAAGGATGAGCTGTTCATGGGGAAATAGTCAGCAATAGAAAGCGACGGTTTAATTGAACGTATGATTGCTTACTATATATGCTAATAAATAACTAACATTAAAAATATATATTTGATTCTTGCCTCAAAAGTTGGCAGACATGGTATGATAACAAGCATACCAAAATTAAAGCACATGAGTAAAGAGAAAATCTTATCATGATTATATTTTTAAACTTGGTTAAAAACATTCAGTGTAGGCCAATCTTTAAAAAAATACTTTTTAATATGAAGATAGTTTAAATCTTAGAGAACCTTTTCAGATTTTTATAAAACATATGGACCATGAAAAATTAAATGTGTGTGTGTTTTCTTCTTAAGCTCATTAGAATCTAACCTTTTTACATTAAGGTTCTTAAAAGAATGAATAGAGAAATAAAGAATAAAAATAAAAACAAAACCCCAAAAACCTAACTACACCTTAACCGATCTTTGAGTCTTATTTTCCATGTTGGCTTCAAATTTGATCATGAAAAGTTTGTCTTGTGAAGTTGTAACATTTGTCTCCGTCCTCCTTTTAGATATGACATTTTCAGCATAGTCCTCCGACCTCCATTTAAGTGTATCATATTATATAATCCTGCAAAATGATTAGCTTAAACGTGGAACATATGTTTGGCAATAATCAAAACTTAACTGGGATGAGTCCAACAACAATTCACTACTTCTTGGTTCTGGCTGCATTAAGACTCCCTGGCTTGGAAAGGAATTTTTCGAGTTAGACATGGTAGTAGTTCCATGGAAATATCATGTATTTCTTTTATTTGGTTAAATTTCCTGTTAGTCTTAGCTGCTTTAACTGAAATGAGCTCCGAATGGCACTCATGCTTTCAATTTTAACCATTTAAAGAGAGAGAAAAATAAGATTGTTGTCAACTGTAGGTTCTTCTGATGTTTTATAAGTGGATACTCGTGTGCTCTTCAATTAGAATTTAATAGATAAACAATGATGTTGCCTTGCCTTGTTGCTTCAATGTTTATGATATGATATATATAAGCTATGCATTATAGAAAGTAATTTATAGCTTTATGTTTGTTGATATATGAACCAAATGGTAAAGCAAGTTATGGCATTTGTAGTCATATACACTTTTGCATGGTCCACTAGCTAAACCAACTACCATTATATACATGTATTCTTTTATTTAGATAATCATCATGTTGATATTTTTCTTATTTTTTTCCCTCACATTTAGGCACATGCAGGTGATGCTGGATGCCTATGATCAACAATGCAATGAAGCTGCTAAGATTTTTGCTGAGTACCAAAGACGTCTTCATCAGTATGTTAACCAGGCAAGGGATATCCGAAGGTTGAGTACAGAGAGTGGGGATGCTAATGTACTTGATGATCTCCATGCTATTAGAGAGAAAGATGCTGTATACTTAACTGTTAAGGGAAATAAGTCATCAGATGACATGATTCTTATTGAGACCTCTAGCGAAAGAAATATTCGAATGGCATGTGAAACTCTTGCTGCACAAATGATTGAAAGAATACAAAATACTTTTCCGGCATATGAAGGGAATGGTATTAACTTGAATTCTCAGCTAGAAGCTGCTAAGTTAGGCATCGAGTCAGATGGCGAATTACCAGCGGATGTTAAAGCAACAGCAATTGATGCTCTACGAAATCCATTCCTTTTACTTCAGTCAATTAGTTTATACACTTCAAGATCTAGTTCACTTATCCATAGGGAATCTGAGAAGATTGATATCAGAGCAGATGCTGAACTCTTAAGGTAGAAACCTTTCGTGTTGTATCTTATAGTCATGTCTTCCTATTGTACTTATACCTGATTCTAAGCTTAAAGTGCTTTATATAGGTTCATTCATAATATGAAAATAATCTACCAATCGCCCAATATATTCAGGATGTTTACTAAAGCAATAATTAGAAGTATCAATATTCTTCATGTTTACTAGAATAATAACTAGTAGCCACACCAACTACATGGGTTTGTGCTTGTCCAAAAACAAGACCGTTATCTTTACCTTCTGCCTCTGTATTGTGATGGAAATATCAAATGTAATTTATGTTATATACTGCTGATGTGCTATTTTTTTGCTATCGTATGATGTTTATCTGGTTGTACTATTTTTGCTGCTGAAGCTGCTGTTAACTTTTTGTTGCTATTCACTTGTGTGACATCTTATTTTACAAGGAAGCTTTGTCTAGTCCCAAATAAAATTTATCACATTTCCCAACTTTCAACTCTCTTCTAGTGTACTGTTTCAATGCTCTGTAGCATATTCTTGTAGCATTCTAGCGCTCTCTGATTATTTTATTGATTCGTCTGCATAACAGAAAGTTTCATGTCATTGATTAGATATAAGTACGAGAATGATCGAGTAGTAGATACTGCATCTCCTGATGTAAGCTCTCCCTTACCCTATCAAGTGTATGGTAATGGGAAGGCTGGAGCTGATCTGACCACGAAAGGAACTTACAATCAGCTTCTTGAAAGGCAGGTAATCTCTTTTTTGGTAGCCATAATCAGCTCCCTGCAATGTTTTCTGCTACTCAATAAGCTTTGTTATTTGTATATAAGGCCCAAATATTATCAGGGAAAAAAGGGCCAAATCTTAGTAGGCATGGACTGGAGTACGGATATGGGACACAATATGAATCGGATTTTGGCATTCACATTTATCCAAAAATCTATGATACGATTTGTTAGGATACACCGATTTTTTGTTACTTAAATATATATACATAATAACAAATAATCACCATTTTAGCAATCTAAACTACAATTAAAAATAATTTGCAAGTATTGATGCATAGGTTGTTAGTATCTTTTGTCATTGATACATGCTTAATGCATATAGAATGAAAGATAAATTTTAGGATGTGCCAGAATGAGTTTCTCAAGTATTCTCGGCGAGCCCAAAAATTCCTACTTGGGAACGTATCCGATACCGATACGGATATTCACCTTGATAATGTATCCGAGCAACATAGGGTCAAATCGATTCAGTTCTTGGAAAGCGAAGAACTTGTGATGAATATGGGTCAAATATTACCAATTCTATACATGAGCATAAGCAATATGAATATCTTGCAACACCGTAAGCATGTGAACAGAAGGGATACGTCTTTGAACAGTGAGTTGTTCGGGTTTAGCGACTGCTTTTTATGACACGTGGGCGATTGATTATTTTGTGATGTTTCATTGATGCCCCGCTTAACTAGTTTGCAATGCATGATATTTGGTACCTTTCGTTCACATGCTTTTTTTCTTTGCTGTCAGAAAGCACATGTGCAACAGTTTGTGGTTACGGAAGATGCACGCAACAAGGCTGCAGAAGCTAAAAGCTTATGTCAAAAGCTTATAAAACGCCTGCATGGAAGCAGTGATGTGGTTGCATCACAGGAAATACACTCTGGAGGCACCTCACAGAACGTAGGCACAATCAGGCATTTTGAGGTATTTCTTCTTTTCTAATTTAGGATTTTACCCATTCTTCATATTGATTTCTGTCAATGTTTTGATGATGAAACCTATTTATTAGATGAAGTTGACAGACATTACTGGTTGTCCATGCCAATCTAACAGTTACTTCACACGCGCGCGCGCGTGCACATTTCATACCAACCTGGTAAATTCCGTAGTATGATTCCCCCCCCCCCCCACACACACACAGTTCATACCAACCTGGTAGATTCCAGTCTACCAGGTTGGTGATTGACAATAGAGGTGAGGTAGCTTTGGGTCTTAAGCTCTTATCCCACCTCTCTAACCAATCACCAACCTAGTAGCCTAGGTGTAGGGTAAGTGCTTTTATTATATTAAGGGTATGGTAGGAAATTTTGTAGAGAGGACAGACTGGCAGCCAAAAAGCTAATGACATGCCTTTTTTTATATATATTATCATTATGCTTATCACATTTTTAGTGTGTGAGGGAGGGCTTTTCTTCCTATAACGGCGGTCACTAGGTCAACCCTTAATAACTTCTATGGATGATTGGCATTGACTAACTTTATCTTTATGGCATAAATCATATGTTCACCAATTTTCATGTGATTTTGATAATCTTTGCCCATTGATTTTTTGATGGAAACCGTTTTCTGTTATCTATAATCCGTTATCGTTGCAGTTATCCAATGCAAGGGCAATGAGTATCGAAATCACACAATATTTGGTGTGTTTTATTCTGAGACGTTTAAATTGAACTGTGCTAGTCATCCAAAAACGGTGAACAATTGACATTTGACTCCCTCCTATGGCATGTGTTACCCATGCGTACGCACATACATACATATGTATGTATGTACATGGGTGGAGCTCCATTGAGTGCAACTTTGCAAGTGTGGGCAATTTCCCACACTTAAGCTGTTGACTAGCCTTTATATGTCGGAGTTTCCCCAACTATATATGAAGACAGTCACACAAATCACAATGGCCAACTATATGAAGCCACAAATCACAATTTCCATCTATAAATAGAAGAGAACATCAAAAGATTTTAAAACCGGTGAAGGCATTTTGATTTGTGTCTTTGGCTCTGTTTAGAACATAATAACCACCCTTGGCTAATTGTACTTCACTTAATATGTACATCTTAATTTACGTGTACTTCTTAATTTAAGAATTTGCTCACCTTTGATCATACTAGCTCAAATAATATATATCTAGGTATCTTAAATAATGAATCAAATGATAAATGAACACTAAAACAAACATGTGATCGAACAACTGTATGAAAATGTGATTGAGCAATCCTACAAAGACGTTAGTAGCAAAGATACCATTGGCAGCTATGATTATAATATGTTTCCTAACTATGAAATTCATTAGTACGAATTTTTGTTTACAACATATTCTTCTTGGTTATGTAAACTTAATACTGTGTTTCATCCCCACTGGCAAAAGTTATTAGCTCCATCTCTACGTGTATATCTTCTATGTTACGTTCAGTTCATACTCTGTGTGTGTGTGTGTTCAACTTCTTCTTGTTATATACTTCTTCCGCAAGTCTAGGGAATTTGTACTAACTGGCAAGTGGTCATTTAAAATCAAGCATTCACTGAATCACTTGTTCATAGTTTTCTCGGACAAAAAGTCGGCACTAACTAGGTGAGGTTTTACTTTAGGTAGACAGCTGGTTGTAAAAATATGTCAAATTTCTTTTGTGAAGCCTTGCTTTATACCAGATTCCATTTGGTCTGTAGAAAGGTTAGATGATGATATATGTGTTTATATTTTTTCCCTCAGTATTGACAATATTTATGAAGGCTGGTTTCATGTCTTAGATGTATCATCGAACTTCGCGGTGAGTGCCAGTATCATTAAGTTATGAAGAAGCACTTCATCTTGTTTTTTTACATAAAACCCTCAAGCATTGCTCCTTTAGAAAAATAGTAACCATCAGTGTTCAGTTTTAAGCCGAATATCTCTACTTGCTTGAATCAAAGCTTAGTTAGTGCAAGCACTCGAGGAATAAAATACCTGAAGTTTGGTTAGTTGGCATCGAGGTTAGAAAGCAATTCACATCACCATGTGAAAGATCTGCATGACCAAGACCCTTGGATGTAATTGCAGATGTAATCGTATCTTCTTTTAACTTGAAAAGCTGCATGTAGAAACCTGTATAGTTTCTCAGTGAAAATTCAGGAACGACGCAATTTTGAGAGCATGCGGGTGTGCATGCTTCATGTTTCAATTGCTGACTTTTGAAAGTGTTGAATACTTGATGTGTATACTGTTCCTATTTCCCTTTTCTTTTACAATGTCTCACTATTGCTGCATCTATTGATTCCTTTTGCATTTATGTTATGATGCATGGACAAGTTTCATATGCTACATATGTAAGTCTCAAAATATAATATTTATACTACAGTCATGTGCATTTGCATTGCTGCTTTTTCTAATGTTGTTTGTTCCTCATGGACTGTCTTCTATTCATTCAGTTGGATGTCTGGAGCAAGGAAAGAGAAGTTACTGGACTGAAGGCAAGCTTAAGTACATTAACATCTGAGGTTCAGCGTTTGAATAAGTTGTGCGCAGAATGGAAAGAAGCAGAAGATTCATTGAGGAAAAAATGGAAAAAGATTGAAGAGTTTGATGCTCGTAGATCAGAACTCGAATACATTCATACTGCTCTTCTTCAGGCTAACATGGTTAGTTATCTTCTTGTCATCTGTCATTGTTAGAAGATCAGTACAAATTCTTATAGCAGTATCATATCTCATAGACGCAGACTGTTATGGTATTTTAGATAGAATATAAATATAACATTGCCTGGTTGATGGATGAATTCAAGAAGCGAGCCAAAAATGATTACCAACATTTTTCCACCCAATGCAACCCCTGGGAAGTATGAACTTAGGTGTACTATGCATTTTTATCTGCATGAAGCATTGTAATTATTTTAGTGTTTCTGTGGGGGTGTTTTTGCCCATAATCTAGTACTAGAATATCATTTTCTAATAATTAGAAAATTTATTTTGGTGCTTTCCCTTATTTGTGCATTTTAAATTGCATACTCTTGCCACCGCTAGATGAGGCAAGTCAAACAGTCGATTGTTTCCATGTCTAGTAATATAAGAGGTCCAGTGTATGTCAACTTTACCGCCAGATCTGTGATGTGTGTTTGGTTGGTGGCATTCAAGCATTGTGCTTAATAGTAGTAGCTTGCAAGTCTATAATGTACCTACTTATTGCTATGAGAAAATACGACTCTTATTTCATAAAATTATGAAAACATTTAAACAATTATAATTAAATTAATTAAGCCAATTTAAACCAAATTTTTTTAAGCCTATAGTATGTTTTGGAAATTGAAATAAGTAAAATTTAGAAAGTTAAATAGTAAATACTAATGGTACAAAGGATTATTTTGTCTTTTACTCATTTTACTTATTGGGCTGCTAATCTTGATAATCTGGATCAAAAACACACCGCAAATAATTTGCTTGAAACGCCTTTTCATCGTTTACTACAGTATATGTGGAGAGCGATAGAAATTGATTGCACACTATCCATTGCATGTTTTTTTTCTTTTTTTTCTTTTTTGGGCTGAAGTCAATTTATGTTAACATGTTTAGATTGGTGATTTAAAGGCATCTTACTTGGGGCCTCTAGTGCTCGTCTGAGGCAAAAATTCATCTAGGCATTTGAAAACATATATAAGCACCACAGCAGGCGGACATTTTTCTTATACCAGGCGCCAAGTCAAGCGCCTATGTCATGCAAGGCGAGGCTTGGTAGGGTCTCCTCAGTTTAATTAGAGGCGCAGGGCTTCAGACCCAAATTTGTCAAAAAATACCTAGTTCCTAGTGATATAATATCATTTTTTGAATTGATTACCACGCTACCCTAAAATAATACTAACAAAAAATAAATTGCTTTAGCTGATATCCATTGCTAGACCTGCTCAAGCTTACGTAAGAATGAGTTTTGATTTCCGTGAAATCTCAATTTGAAGATAATAACCTTTAGGCGTCAATTCCCTCCATGATGCACCATACCATTTCTGTTAAGGCATGGTGGAAACCTGAATGGCCAAAATATTATTGGCAACCTTTCAATTGATTGCAAGAAATGATAGTAAAATTAATAGCAGATACAACACACGCAAGCCTTCTCTTCCTCTGCACACGAACACATATATACACATGCAGAAATGAGCTCTCAATCATACACAGGAAAGTTGAAACTTAAATAGGTTAGCGAAAAGTTACTCTCATCATACACATCAATCCTTCTATTCTTGGGAATTAAGTGACACTTTGTACTCAAAAAGCTTCGAGTATGCCCACTTATTATGAAAATTCTAAACCTATTGAAGAGAAAAGAGAATGATGTGTCTTCTGTGTCATCATTATGCCATCTTTTTTAAGATCCATTGCAATTATACTATAAAATGCTTGTAGTCTTCTACTCAGCACGAGGGACGAATGAGCCTAAGTTTGATGTTTTTACTGAAAACTAATATACCTGTTCAAGATCTGCCCCAATATCTTTTCATGTTAGTAGAGTTAATTATCCGATGACACTCTTGGATCTTCATTTCTTGATGGTACACTAAGCAGTTTTCCTTTGTTATTTGCTGATTTACTTTACTTAAGGACATCATATTTCCTGTTCATGGGCCTACTCTGATCATACACTGATCAGTTTTTTAGAGTCCTCATGACATTCGTATGATGTGGATTGTCATTTACCTTTGTTAGGAATACAAATTGTTGATTATCTCATTGTGCTGTAGGGTGCATCGGCTTACTGGGACCAGCAACCATTAGCTGCACGAGAGTATGCTGGAAGCACCATCATTCCAGCATGCACAACTGTGGCAAACATTTCATCCAGCTCCAAAGATCTCATCGAGAAGGAATTATCTGTCTTCTGTCAAAGTCTAAATAAGAGCCTGTACAGGCTTCCGTCAACACCACAGGTTATTACTCCCTAGGCAATTTTATTTGATTTTTACAAAAAATGTGCTAGCTGTCTCTTGTCCTAGATGATAATTTGGCTGCTACTCAATGTCGCATATACTATACGTAACTCTTCATGGAGCTTTTAGAGTAATAAAACAACCAGATGACTGCATCTTCGTGGCATGTGTCATAGTGATTATGCTATATGATGGAAACAATCCTAAATTTGTTTTTTTACTCATATAATGTTACGATTTTCCCCATTTCTAATAAATTGACATACAATAATTTTGTTTGACCAGGCTCTTATCGAGGCTATGGGTGCCACTGGCGCAACAGGAGCTGAGGCTCTGGCAGCTGCAGAGAGGAATGCCACTCTATTGACTGCTAGAGCGGGTGCTAGGGACCCATCTGCAGTTCCATCTATTTGTCGTATTTCTGCTGCTCTTCAGTATCCAGCTGGTAAACTGTCATACTTATATCAGTCCTCCTCCAACAAATAGTCTAAATGCTTGCTTTCATGTGCATCTTTTCTTAATCATTTGAATGTATAGTTGAACTTGAGATGACTAGTTAACTGCAAAGTTCTGGAAAGACCATTATCCAATGAAAATGATTTGTCTGTTACCCTGGTCATCATTATCACCTTTCAAGTTCCGTCTCATATGATTATGGAGCATGAATCAGTTGAGAAAGCTCCATAATCTTACCATGTTTCTCTGATCTGTTGTCAACTTGAATTTAATTACCTATGATTTGGTTTGTAATTCTAGACTAAGGGAAACTGTGTTCATGACAAATGAGCAGGAGGGAATCTTTCCATAACATTGAGGGCTGGCTGATGGGTAGGTGAACTACATTTTTTTCTGTAATGCATCGGGAACATGAAATTATCAAGCCATCAAATTTGCTGTGACTGTAGGAAGGGTTCTAGAGTTTAGACAATAAGAGTTGATATGGAACCATGTCTCATATTAAAGTTACCTTCCTTCTAGCACGTGCGATGCATGTTGTTAAATTAGTAAAATATAAAAAAATAAAGGAAATTTTCCATGCTATAATTTGAATATATCTGTCTTGCAACTTTAATTTGTTTTTAATTTATTAGGCATATATATATATATATATATATATATATATATATTTGATGAAATTTGTTGATAAACTTGGATTTCAAATTTTTTTAAACTGTTGAAGTTTTTGTAACCATAATAATCTTCAATATTTTTTTAAAACTTTGTTTTAGGCTTTTAAGTTTTTGATTCTTCAGGATTTTCTCATCAAAAGATTCGATGACATGGACCATCTTAGAATTTAGAATTTTCTCATTTAAAAAAATATTTTATACGATTTAAATGCGAGAGCGCCAAATACCCCTTGTGTTCTAGTTATAATAATAGAAATTTGTGTGTATAAGATAGAGAGGGAGGGATAAAATGATTAGTTAATGACATGGACAACTTGTTGGGGTAAAAATTTGCACCCCGGTTGACCAAGTCAAAGTCAAGGTCAACCCCAAGCCAGATGGGCCCAAGCCCAAGCAAGTGGGCTAATGCCCAGGTGGAGCCCGAACACGAAGCGTCCGGTCTTCCGCCATACCAAAATAAAAAAAATCATGTAACAAATAAATTTTATGTAATTTTTGTGCATGAATGTATGCAAAATGGGCATAAAGCCAATTTTTTGTAAGCCCATGGCTTATGTGCAAAAAGAAGTGGCGCATGAGCCATGGAATGGCCAAAATGCCATTTTTGTAAAGCCCAAGGGGCTATATGTAAAGTGTATAGCCTATAAAGGCAAAGATAATGAAAATATCTCAACAACTTTTTCTCTCTTCAAAAAAAATTTAGATCTGAGATCTTTTTCTTTCCTCAAGGTTCTAAAACCTTCTCTTTTTTTTTGAATTAAATCAAGAGATTTACTCTTCATTTTATAAAACTAAATAGTTTTCACCACAAAACCCATAAAGGGGAACTCGGATCTTCCATTAGATCTCAAAAAGAAGAGATTTTTAACATCTCACATCTCTTGATCTTTAAGATCCTGCCAACAGAGGAGGAAGGAGACTCATCTCCAGGAACCCCATTTTGGGGAAGAACTAGGGCTCAAAGGGAGAAGCCCTTCATCAGCTTCAAAACAGCTTAGGAGTTTTCACTCCACCCTAATTTCTCTTTAGAGAATTTCTGGGGCTAACAGCCTCTTTTTCTTGCCTGCGCTCAAGCGTCCACGTGCCGACACGTGGCGCGCTAGCGCTCGAGCGCAAAGCGCCCATATGCCGACACATGGCGCGCTTGTGCCCTGCGCTCAAGCGCCCACGTGCCGACACGTGGCGCGCTTACGCTCAAGCGCCCAGCGCAAGCGCAAATTGCCCATGTGCCGACACGTGGCGCTCAAGCTCCCAACGTACACGTGCCGATACGTGGCGTGCTTGCGCTCCAGCGCTCAAGCGCAAAGCGCCCACGTGCCGACACGTGGCGCGCTTGCGCTCAAGCGCAAAGCGCCCACATGCCGACACGTGGCGCGCTAGCGTCTAAGCGCACATCACCTAAGAGCACAGCGCTCAAGGCGCTGACCCCACGCGTCCTTTGGGCGCTTTTTTCCTTTTTTATATATATACATGTATATATATGTACAGATATACACACACTCCACAACACTGTTCCCCCCAAAAAAATTTGGGCCGGGGCGTTACCCCGCACCCCGCAAGGGGGCCGCTAGCCTCTTGACCCCCAGCACGCTATCCGGGTAGCGGGACCCCCGTAAAAACTCTGCGTGGCTCCCGATATATCCAAACCCCCCTCCAAAACAAAACACACATGCACTGCACATTGAGTTCGCATGACCAGTTTAACCCGTTAATCGGAGGTTCCCTCGCCCCAAAGGCGAAGGGTAATTAACGACAGCTTAGTCCGCGGCTGCCGGAGATTCGGATCTCCACAATCAATAAACCCCCGGCCTACCCTAGGCAGGGGGAATCTGTAGTACGCCTGACAAGCACGCGCGTATTTCCATCTCAATGGGATGACGAAAAACACCCTACAGATTCAGGCACGCCCGGTGGGACCTATCTCTCCTCCCATATTTCGGGTTAAGCTTTCATGCGAACTCAATTAATATGCATATCAATTGCCTATACTAAAATCATTTTTTTTTGTTGTGCAGGTTCACGTTCTCGAATTGCAATCTTCGGACGCAGCAAAGATGTCTCCAAGGATCAGCTCAGCTCTCGACACAGCTCTCATCTCTTACACAATGAAGATGGACGCCAGGACGGTCCTTCCGGCCAGTCTTGGACGACAATGGGAAGAGCTGCCACTACCATTCGGCTCTATTCTGTTTGTGTCAGCTAACGCCGTCCCAGCTCCTCAAGCTCCGGTAACAGACAAGCCGGTCTTAAAAGGGAAAAGGCCAAATGTCATGGTTGCGAGGGCATCTCAGCCCAAGCACAAGTCTGTTTCCGGACGACTCTCCATTGCTCCAGCAGGGGGCAAGGCCATCATCGCCAACAAAGCAACAGGGCGTCTCGAGCAAGCTCCGGTGGTGCCCTTGACAACTGCTCGACCGAGGGTCTTCTCTAAGCTCCCCGCTAATCGACTCATGATGGCTTCCCAGGAAATGGATGCCCGCCAAGTCCTTAAAATTGAGAAGTTAAGACAGAAAAAGCTCAGATATAGAGCCAACAAAAGGGCTAGGGCTCCTTCTAGGCTGAACCTCATGAGGTTCGAGGAACAGGGTTACCCCGCCAAAGATGAGGGGATGGCTGAATGTGTTATCCACACCGTCTACATGGTGGGCACGCGTCCCTGCGACAACCTTCGCAGCAAAAGCAAGGATGGCACCACCACATCTCAAATCCAACCTGGTGTGAATATAGCTGTCACTTCTCAAGACCAGCATCCTCCGGAGGGTGATGAAAATCCTCCCAGTGAGGCCGATAGGCAGAGAGAGTGCTCAGTTCATCAGGAGTCGGGCTCGGAAAGCGAAGATGAACCAACTTTCCATCCTAAGACCGCAGAGCAGCAACTTCTCTAAGAGCTCCGAAAACAGCTCAGAAGTAAAGATAAGGAGATGGCTAAGCCCTACTAAAAAATTGACGACTTGACAAACGTCGTCTTACAGCTCACGGCCCAACGTGCCTCTCAGTCGCCCAATCAAGCACATGGTTCTACTCATGAACCAGGAAACGGTGTCCCCAGACAGCCGACGCCTATTCCCTCAAATCTAAAGGTGGGCGGACCGCATGAAGACCAGTCGCATCCTATCTCGGGAAATGTCTTAGCGGCCGATGACAGCAACCCGCTAACTCAAGATCAAATCATGGATTTGGTTGCCAACAAAGTCGAAACATTGGTAGCCGAAGCCGGAGAGCAAAAAGATGCCAGAAGTAGCGGGAGAGCATATCCTGCTCGGTACGATCTTATGGAGTTTCCCACTGGCTATGTCGTCCCCAAATTTGAAAGGTTCGATGGGACGGGAAATGCGAACCGGCACATTGCCCAATTTAAAGCATCATGCGCAAATACTGGAGGCAATGATGCGCTCCTTCTCCGTCAGTTTGTTAATAGCTTGACGGATGTTGCTTTCGATTGATATACAAGCATACCAGATGACTCGATCACGACGTTCGCTCAAATAGAATCCATGTTTAAGCAAAGGTTCATGAGTGTCAGCGATAAAATCACCATTGCCGACCTCGTAAGGACAGAGCCAAAGAACAACGAAAGCAATATGGATTTTATACTCCGATGGCGCAATCTCTCTGTCAAATGTGAACCGCCGTTGGAGCAAGACCAATTCGTCAGTCTTATAGAAAATCTGAAGGACTGGATGAAACCTTTTCTGTGCATCGCATACCTTAAAACATTCCAAGAGCTGACCAAAAAGGTCCAAATGTTGGAACGCTCAAAGCCCGAGTCTGCTCAGGATCTTCAGTTCGCAAACGTACCAAAACCTTGGAGGGACGACAACCGAAAAGACGGAAGTTCTAACATCACCGATTCTCTAAATAAGTAGAGAGCGGGCGGAGCAAAAACTAACAAATCTCAAGAGCCAACTTTGGAGGAAAGAAGAAATAAGGTCTACTCATTCCGAAAGGACAAGGTCCACAAAATTTTTAAAGATGCTCTGAAGAATGGCCTGCGGCTACCAGAACCAAAAAGGCTAAGTGAAGCGAACAAGACTGATCATCCTAACTTTTGCCCATACCACCGAGTGCTGGGACACACTATTGAAGACTGTTGCATCTTCAAGGATTGGGTCGAGAAACAATGCAAGGCGGGAGAAATATCATTGTCCCCTGGTGTGCTAACAAACAATCAAGCTGCGACCGCCAATTTCATACAAACGGGGACCGAAGTCCTTCAGGGACCTCAGACATCTGCATTTATCTAAAAAGAGCGGACCAAGGCAACAAGCTAAGAGCCAAGCGAGCAACATTGCCAATGAAGAATCAATAGACGGGTACACAACCCATACGGTCTATATGATGAAGCTCAGGGGAACAAATCCTCCTACGCCTTATAACCATGACGATGACGCGGTTGTTGCCGTCCAATATCGGCCCGATCCAAATGATGAAGAGCCCGCTCAGGCCATTGAGCCAAAGGAACCCGTGGTTCATGCTGAGTCAAGTTCAGGCGGTAGGGATGACCCCGTTGTCATACCCGGAACTATAGAACAAGTATTATTCCAATGGCTTCAAAGGCAACTTCATGACAGGGATGAGAAGATGGCCAAGGTCCATTCTAAAGTCGACGAGCTGGTAAATGTCGTGGCGGACCTCACGACCCAAGTCACCCGATTGCAATTACAGCAAAGTCAAATTTTGGTTCGTGAGATGGGGGTTGATATCCGAAAGCAGCCGACCGATGCTCCCTCCAGCCCGAGAGCGGAACACCTTTGTGAAAAACGGACGCGATCAGCATCCAGTCCCTCGGATACGTACACTGAACGTGGTAAGCGGACATTAGGCGAACCAAAGACTTATCGTCCTCGGGGTCCGGCATCAGTAAGGGCACCTACTCTAATAGAGAGAAAGAAAGTATACTCTTTCAGGAGGGATAAAGTACGCGAAATATTCGTGGACGCCTTGAACAACGGTCTTCAACTGCCTATTCCAAAGAGGCCACACGAGATGAATATGACCGACAATCTCATATACTGCTCATATCATAGAATGGTGAGTCATACCATTGAATACTGTTATGTTTTTAAAGATTGGGTGGAGAACCAATACAAACTCGGGAAAGCCTCACAGTCGTCAGATGTATCGGCAAGCCACAAAGCTGCGATCATTAATACAGCTCCGCCAAGATCAAAATTCAAGGAGCTGGGATAAGCAAAGATGACCACCACGTCGTTAAACTGGGAACAATCGACCACCACGTCGTTAAACTGGGAACAATCGACCTCTAAGTCGTTAAACTGGGAATGTAAAAAATATATTTATGTAAATAAACAAAAAAATGTGTAAATAAAACAAAAATAATAAAAAGCCGAAATGATAGGGCAACTCGCAATAAAAATCAGCGAGTAAAAATAAAAATGAAAATAAAGCCGAAATGATGGGGCAACCGTGAATAAATAGCCGAAATGATAGGGCAATCGTGACCTTCGCGATAAGAAAAGCTGAAATGATAGAGCAATTACGGTAAAACAAAAAAACAAAGCAAAAGAAAAACAACGGCGATTGATGAGCCGCTCCTGGTACCATATTCCAGTGCAGCGATGCAGACGCGAACCAAAATCCAATTTCCCAAAAATTCTCCCAGCCCTACGGCCAGTCCCCAAATTGACTGCCGTATATACGATCCACGGGCTCAAATAATTCTCGTCACGCCCATGCCCCACCGCAACCACCAGTTACGTGGCTGGTCTCCGCCCTTAAAATTATGCACCATTGGAAAGACCCACACATGTGTCCTCACGATGCACGAGGAGAACAAACCTTCGTGGGATCCTTACGACTCATAAAGGAAAAACACACTTAGGAGTTCTCACGACTCCTAAGGAAAAAATACACCTGCGGGATCCTTACGACTCGTAGGGAGAAAATGCTTTTATGGGACCCTCACGGCCCATAAAATTAAAAAGCCTTAGGCGATGGGAATCTAAACCTGTCTCCTAAGCCATCGCTCCCCAATCCCCAAATGGCGAATGATGAGTCGCTCCTGGTACCATATTCCAGTGTAGCGATGCAGACGCCAACCAAACCCAAACTCTTAAATGGCGAATGATGAGTCGCTCCTGGTACCATATTCCAGTGCAGCGATGCAGATGCCAACCAAATTCCAAATCCCATACCCCAATGGCGAATGATGAGTCGCTCCTGATATCATATTCCAGTACAGCGATGCAGACGCTAACAGAGTCCGAAATTTTTCAGGCCCTACGGTCTGGATCATACATTCTGCAAAACCGTATACAATCCACGGGCGTAAAATGATCCCAATCTCTCCCAAGTCTTACCGGTGAGACCGCATTCAAAGTCCCACAAAAAATAATTAGAAAAAACAAAGAAAATAAAAAAGGTATGTCCACAAGCAAAAGGGGCACGGATGAAAACCCGAAAGGGCTCCGTGAGTAAAAACAGCAGGACTGCCGGCGAGTTTGTAAAAACCCGAAAGGGCGCAAACTCGTGAAAAAGAGATAAAATGCACTCGCAAAGTCATCTCGACTTTGTGAGGAGAAAATTCCCGCGTGAGATCCCTACGACTCATAAAGGAGCCACACACTTAGGAGTCCTCACGACTTCTAGGAAGAAAATACATCTACGGGATCTTTACTACCCGTAGGGAGAAAATGCTTTTATGGGACCCTCACGGCCCATAAAATTGAAAAGCCTTAGGTGATAGGGATCTAAACCTGTCTCCTAAGCCACCAATTCCCAAATCCTTCTGGGGCAAATGATGAGTTGCTTCTGGCATTATTCTAGTGCAGCAATGCAGATGCCAAACAAAAAACCAATCCCCAAATCCTTTCAAAGACAGATGATTCGCTCCTGGTACCATATTCCAGTGTAGCGATACTGATGTCGACTCAAATCAAGCAAATCAAACCAACCAATTCCAACATCGACCTCTGCGTCAACCAGCCGATACTCCGCCTCGGGGAAACGTCAAGCAGACACTCCGTACCGAGAGCACATCGACAACAGACACTCTGTCTCGGGGACACGTCAACCAGCTGATACTCCGCCTCGGGGAAACGTCAAGCAGACACTCCGTGCCGGGGGCACATCAACGACACTCCGTCTCGGAGATACGTCAACCAGTCGATACTCCGCCTAGGGAAAACGTCAAGCAGACACTCCGTGCCGGGGGCACGTCGACTACAGACACTCCGTCTTGGGGAAACGTCAACCAGCGACACTCTGCATCGGGGAAACATCCAACACAGACACTACGCATCAGGAAAACGTCCAACAACGACACTCCGTAACGGGAAAACGTCAAGCAGACACTCCGCATCAGGGAAATGTCCAACAACAACACTCTGCATCAGGGAAACGTCCAACAACGACACTCCGTAATGGGGAAACGTTAAGCAGACACTCCGTGCCGGGGACACGTCAACCAGCCGACACTCCACCTTGGGGAAACGTCAAGCAGACGCTCCGTGCCGGGGGCACGTCGACAACAGACACTCCGCCTCGGAGAAACGTCGACCAACGACACTCCATGCCGGGGGCACGTCTACCAAATCACTCTGGACCAGAGAAACGTCTACCACAGACACTTCATCTCGGAGAAACGTCAAGCGTCGACCGTCCATGTTGTAAAAAGGGCAGTGCATCCCAAAAAGTGGGAACCAAAGCAAGTCGCCTCCACGCAAAAGAAGATCCATCAATTTCATGTACACGACCCACATATGCTGTGTGCATTTATTGATGGGGGCAATTTGTTAGGGTAAAAATTTGCACCCAGTTGACCAAATCAAAGTCAAGGTCAACCCCAAGCCAGGTGGGCCCAAGCCCAAGCAAGTGGGCTAATGCCCAGGTCGAGCCCAAACACGAAGCGTCCGGCCTTCCGCTACCAAAATAAAAAAGTCATGTAACAAATAATTTTTATGTAATTTTTGTGCATGAATGTATGCAAAATGGGCATAAAGCCAATTTTTTGTAAGCCCATGGCTTATGTGCAAAAAGAAGTGGCACATGAGCCATGAGATGGCCAAAATGTCATTTTTTGTAAAGCCTAAGGGGCTATATGTAAAGTGTATAGCCTATAAAAGTAAAGATAATGAAAATATCTCAACAACTTTTTCTCTCTCCAAAAAATTTTTTGATCTGAGATCTTTCTCCTTCCTCAAGGTTCTAAAACCTTCTCCTTTCTTTTTGAATTAAATCAAGAGTTTTACTCTTTATTTTATAAAACTAAATAGTTTTTCACCACAAAACTCGTAAAGGGGAACTCAGATCTTCCATTAGATCTCAAAAAGAAGAGATTTTTAACATCGCACATCTCTTGATCTTCAAGATCCTGCCAACAGAGGAGGAAGAAGAAGACCCATCTCCAGAAACCCTATTTTGGGGAAGAACTAGGGCTCAAAGGAAGAAGCCCTTCATCAGCTTCAAAACAGCTTAGGAGTTTTCACTCCACCCTAATTTCTCTTTCTAGAAT